>NW_004624730.1:10045509-10083272 GCF_000247695.1 Heterocephalus glaber
TCTTATTTTTTCCCCATTCCCCTGCCCTCCCTTCAACCCCTCCATCCCTCCCTATTTACAAAGACTTTGTTTCCATTTTTTCATTTTCTTATATTAATTCCATTCCCTTACCCCTCCCACTTCCCCTTCCCCTTGGCCCCTTTTCTTCCTATTCCAAATAAGTTTTTGCAGTAGGTTTAGGCATTGGTGTAAAGCTTATTATTGGGAACTGTGGAACCCTGAGAAAAATAAACTGGAGATGACAGTTGTACAAACATGAACCAAAGATAATTATTTAAGAATAATTATTATTAGCCATTTTTAAGGAGAAGAGTTTAAAAGCCAGACCCAAATATCTTTTGTGATAGCTATAATCAGGCACTTAAGCATAAGAACCCTTCCTTATAACTTCTTGGCTCTGTTTATCTTTGATGGAGTTGACATAGTGACTCCATTTTGATTTTGACAGCTTTAAGTTTTTAAAAATATCCCCTCTTGTCCTGAAGGCATTGTTGATTAATTACCATTTACTATTATCCCTCATTGCCAGAATGCTGTTCCGGTTGTTTTTTATGACAAACCTAATAGCTGATTGGATCTGAAAATTTTCCTGGTATATTTTTAATCTTAGAGTTAATTCACAGGTGTTACATTTTCATTAGGACTGGCTGAAAAATAGACTTGTATGTAACCTTGAACAGTAAATTATCTTAGTACCAGCAGAAAATAGAATGAAAAACAAAGATGTTAACTTTTACCTAGGGCTGATAACTGTTTAAGACTTTATATGACCTTTAATGACAAATTATCTTAGTACACACAGAAACCAACAGAAAAGCAAGTCAATTGTAGTTCAGGAACCATCCCAAAGCTGTTTATAAGAATTATTTTAGGCAAGTCCATCAAACAAAAATACTAATTAAAACCACAGAATTTAAAGTAAATTTACCAATTGGTTAAAATTTTTTAATGGCCCCTCATTTCCTTTTAATGGGTGGTCAGGAAGGCTGTTTTGTCTTTTGGAGTCCTGAGACAATCTCAGGTTGTTACTTGTCAGGACCCAGTGTAGGCTGTGTGTAACCCCAGAGCCACTTTTTACCCTACATTTGGCCTTGTAGCTTGACTTATTCACAATACCAACCTAAGTTTAGATTCCAGACTGAAGTCAGCCTAGTGGTTTAAACCCTTTCTTAAAATCTTTACCTTTTTGGCATGTTTTCCCTTGACATTAATATTTTGTTTTATTTCAGGTTTTTCCTGTATTTACTTGGTATGGGCTTGGAGTTTGCAGTTTCGTCTTTGTTGTTGCCATGAGTGGAGGAGGCACACCATGGCCAATGTGATCTTGCACAGATTTTTTAAAAATATTGTGCTGTTTACTAACCAACAATAGTATTTTCTCTAATCTCGGGGGTTGGGAACCCAGGGAAAACCTGGAGAAGTCACCCATCATAGAGAAAACTGAAATAAATTGGTCCCAGCAGCTGCTTTTACAACCACAGTAGGAGTCTTGTCTGGCACATCAAAAGTTGATTATGAACATAGATTAACAGGCAGACAAACAGATGAGACATGTAAGACAATTCTTTCCCTAGGGGATACCAAAGTACATTTTAGGTGAATCACTATAGAGATCTCTTATATTATTTCTGTTATTTTAACAGCATACAGCTACACTAATAAGAGTTAGAAGGCAGAGAGGGCATCAGAGTATGGAGGGGGACAGAAACTGAAAAGGACAGAGATTAGATGCTGAACTAGGGCCTGAGGGTGCCTGAAACCCAGTCATTTTTAATTTGGGAAAAGTCAAAAAAGGATAAGGGAACATGTATGTGGATAATGTCCTCCGCCCCTGCCACCTGCTGGAGGATGAAGACAGAGACCCACTGAAGTTCTGGTTTAGGTGGGAGTTGATGGTCATGAGAGTGTGTAGCAGGCAGAGAAAAGGAGGATGAAGAGGGAGGGGAGGGGGCCGGGAGGAGGCCTCTGTTGATGGAGGTGAAGAAGGGGCCTAGGGTTGAGGGGCAAATGGTGGAGGAGGGCATGGTCCACAGGATAGAATTCAGGGTTAGGGACAGAATTAGTGTCAGGTGTAGGTTGATGGTGAAGAAGGAGAATTTGGAAAGTAGTACAGGATTGAGAGAGAGTTGACTGAGAAGGTAAAAGAAAGCCTACATGCAAGGAACTTTGGACCACTTGCCATTGCACTGGATAAATCTGTTTGTCTCCAAGTATTTGAAAGTTGAAGGTCCTGTGTTTAGGTTATTGATTACTATCTATTAATAGTGTTAGAGGAGAAAATAGTGTTTTTTTTGCTTGATGTCTCCCGCTCCTGGATAGAGGGTTTTTAGGTTTTTAAAGAGACAGTAAGAGGGCCAAACTGGAGTTGCTCATAGTGGAATGGGTGGAGCTTCTAGGAAAACAGGAGAGAAAGAACAGAGAGACAGCTTGAATTTGTGGGGTGTTTTTTTTTTTTTGCTTCAGAAAGGAGAAGCGGATGCCATGAGCTTGGATGGAGGATTTGTCTATACAGCTGGCCAGTGTGGCCTGGTGCCTGTCCTGGGAGAGAACTATGGTAAGCAGAGGGGAACATCTCTCTGTGTTTTCGTCTCCTTGCACCATGGACAAGATGGGATAGAAATAAGGAAATAATATAATTCTGTAATAGGATAATAATAACTATTATTGTAGTATAGGGAGTTAGTAGGTAAAAATCCCTCTTCCCAGTCAGAACCAGTTAAGACACAGATGCAAGAGTTAGGCAGAAGGAGGTGAAAATAATACTGAGAGAGTGATATTGGAGGGCGTGGTGCAGAGCCCGCACAAGACTTGCCAAATAGCTTGTGTTAGAGTTGCCCACTAACTCAGGAGCAGATTCTAGGAGGACTTACACAGGTAATGCAAAGGAATCTTTGCCAAAATGCGTGGTGGTCTCTGCCTTTCCTTCCCTTCAGTAGGCATCTTATTTTCTTTCTTTTGCATCTGCCTGAGTATTGAGGAGATCCTGGAGCAAAACCTAACATTCAAATGGCAAAGGGAAGGTGGAGAGGAGGTTACATGGGCCTATAGAACATTGGCTAGTTGACAACCAATGAGATTGCTTAGTTGGTGCTTCTCATTTTGTTCTTGAAACTTGACACTGAGTAGCTCATGACTCTGGATGGAGTAATATAACAGTTTAATGCTATGAACCTTATATCTTTCTTTTTTAGGGGCTAAAGGTAGCAATGAGCGGCTTGCGTCTAAATGTGTGAATTCAGCCTTGGAAGGTGAGTAAGAATCAGTTACACTGGGGCTCCCTTCTTGGGGAGCCGCTGAAGAAAGCCTTAAAAACAAGCAAAAATTATGAGTTGCAATGGGGAAAGAAGTCATAGTTCATTGTTAATATGCAAATCTGTCCTAAAGCTACACTACCTGTATCTGTAGGGTACTGTATACTTCACAAGACTCCGGTTTGCACTACACCCATTTACTCTCCTCAGCAGCCCTGCAGTGTAGGTGCTATTGTCCCATGTCACATAGATGAGGAGAGTGAGGTGCAGGGACTGTGTGGCTTACACACAGCCACACAGCCCTAGAGGTGGCTGCATCTGGGTTTGAAAGGAGGTGGAAGGACTGGAAACCCTGAGCCCTCCTGACACCACCCACTGCTCCTGCACACGCAGGCTGCCTATCTCTGCATGAAGGTCAGCACTGGGCAGGAGCCATGCCTGGCACTTCTGGGGGTGAGTAAATGACTGGAGAGGGGAGGAGGAGGCAAATGAAACCAACCTTTTGGCTCATACCAGGCTGAAACTGGGAGTCACCCTGGTCTTTAGCAGAGGAGGCCTCTTCCAGGGACAGATTCTCCCATCTTGCTCGTGCAGATAGGCACAGAGGGTCTGTACCCCTCTTCAAGTACCTAATCCTGGAAAACAGATAGAGCAGTGGTCTCTGGGCCAGCAGCATCACCATCACCTGGGGATCTATCGGAAAAGAAAATTCTTGGGCCTGACCTTAGACCTGCTAAGCCAGAAACTCTATGGATGGTGCTAGCAATCTAGGCTTTAAGAATTTGAAAAGCCACTATGATAGAAGATCCTGAGGTGAAAACCAGGGGCTCACTTGAGTTTAGTGTTTCTTATGAGACAGGAGATCTGGGGAGCTGACGAGGTTTGGAGCCCACAGCACAGGCAGCATCATGTGGACTCTGTGCCCTGCTAATCACCAGGTTACAGAGGCCCTACATCATCCATGTTCCACAGAGGTTCTGATGTGCTGCTAAGGTGTCATTCCCTTCATTACCAGCAGCAGCTGCAGACAGGACCCTGTCACTCTCCCTCTCCAGTTTCATGGCTGAGACATCTCTGAATTGTTTCTTCCTCCCCAATCCTAAGAGTGACTTTCCATCAATCATGTACTAGTCTAATGATTTATAGTCAGAAACAACCTATTTGCTTCAAGAGGAATTGGAATTTTCAGAAACTGCAGTGATATGAAAATGCAGATCAACAAGGATGCTTTGAAGAGAGTTTAGTCACTGACAAGATGGCTTACTGTGATGGAGAAGTTTCCATCTGAGTAGAGAGAGAGGGGGACTTTGTGTATAATCACTAAGTTTCTCTCTCATGCACACATACCATGCATACATATATGGATGACGGTCATCAATGCCAAGCCAGCTCTGGTGGCAAAGGCCTGAAATGCCAGAACTCTGGGAGACTGAGGCAGGAGGATTGCAAGTTCAAGCCCAGCATGGGAAAATTAATGACTTAGTGAGACTGTCTCAAAATTAAAAAATAAAAAGGGTTGGGGATATAGCTCCGTATAAAGACCGTACGTTCAGTCCCCAGTACTGAAAAAAAAACAGTGCCAGAGGGACAGCTGAAGAGAGGCCCTGCTACATTATTTGGCTCCTGACTGGTATAATAGAGCCCAGTCAGGCACGCAAGGGCTGACAATGGCCTCAGGGGGATCTGCTCTGGTACAGTCTCTGCCATTAGCAGCACTGCTAGAGACCTGTCAGTGCAACCTGCCCTTCCCATACCTAATAGAGTGCTCAGGTTAGCACATTGGATCCCCCTCAGTGACCCTCTGGGATAGGTTTTAGCATCAGTATTCTACCAAGGAGATATTTAGGCTCCTAGGTGGTAGGTGGCTGAGGTTATTAGGAAGAACTTAGCAAGGCAGATCTTGGCCACTGAGTTGATTCCCAACCTGCCATGTGGTCTCCTGACTTTTCCATGCTTGAATATGTAGAGATTGGATTGATAACATTGGGAAAGGCAATGTGTGCATGTGTGGTGGTGTGAGCCACATGATTCTCTATTTCTAAAGATTTAGGAATCTAATCTTACCAATTCCGTCCTGAACTTCAGGCCTTACTCAGCAAGCACCTTTCAGTTATATATTTGGATAGGAATACCTGAAATAGTAATCATATTCTCATTAGAATCAAGAACAAAGCAAGAATGCCCTCTTTCAACAAAGATAATTCACATTATTTTCAACATTAATGCATTAAGATAAAATTTTTTTTAATATTGGGGAAGGAAGAGATTAAATTGTTACCAATAGAAAATGATTTTTTGTAACCCTACAAAATCAGACTTAATATTAAAAAGTTATTACAACTCTTGAATTTCAATTCAACAGAAATACTTAAGTGCACTCTTATATGTACAAAGAGTTGTATAAATAAGTGGTTTGTGATAGGAAAAATGGGTTATGATGTAAATACAATGTATGATACATGCCTCCAGTAGGACATAACTTAGATTTAACCAGTAACAGAATGAGATATCTGTGTCTATTTCTACTGAATTTAAGAGATGTCCACAACATATTATTGAGGAATAAAGCAACTTGCTGAAGAGAATGCATGGCAGTATTTCATTAAAATAGCAGGATATATATGTAAATATGTGTGGGTATATGTATGTAGACATGACTAGGGAACAGTAGTGTATGTTTGTTAGGCCCAGGACCTAGTAGTGATAGCTACTGGGGAGAGGGTCTTGCTAGAGTAAGAAGAAAAGTGCAGGATATTTCCATTCTCCAGAGAATGATAGTCAGGTGCCAGTAGCAGCAGCAGCCCTTGAATACATTTGCAGAGGCCCCTGGAGGTACTGAAGTTGGATCTTGGCACTCTATGCACACACATAGACACACACACACAACTTTTTAATGAATATACTGTAATCAATTTCTAAATATGTATATTTATATATACAGATTATATATTATGTATTTATATATGATAAAAATATATGGTTGGTTTTTTTTTACCTAAAAGAGCAAACTTGCTCGGAAGACTTGAGTCTTTTCTGAGATAGCCTTGATTTCTGCTTGAATAGATAGACAAGTGCATCAGTGAGGAATAAGTAAAGAAGTATTTTAAAAATGAAACACTCTTGGCCTGGGATTTAGCTCAGTGGTTCTGGCACCTGCCTCGCAAGCGGAAGGTCCTGAGTTCTATCCCCGGTACCAAAAAAAAAAAAAGAACAACCATTCTTTTCTCTGAGGAATGTGATTATCCTGTCATTCTGTACTATAAACATGTATAATATATATATATATATATATAAAATAAAAATATATATATATATGAGAGAAAGGGTCCAAGAGATGCAGGGAGGGGGAGGAGGAGAAGGAGTTAAAAAAAAGAATTAAGAAATGTCATGTACATGTACCAACTCTCCATGATAAAAGTAATCATTATGTACTAAAACATGTACCAATAAAAATATTTTTTAAAGGAACTTGAATAGTTTTACCAAAAAACTGAAGCACTCCTTTAAGCAGGAGGGAATTTAAGATGGGGAATTAAATGTTAGCAGAAGTAGATGCTAGGTTCCTGGAACAACTCCCACCAGAGTGTAATGGAACTGAATCCCTAGGAGAGCTGCCTCTTCTGAGGCTTCCCCCAGTACTGTGAATTCAAGACATGCCTACATCTGTGATCCAGGAATAGGAAACCAGAGCCAATATTGTTGTTGCTGCTGCAGCTCCTGCAATAGCTTCTAATCTGCTAGGGTGGAGAAGGGATGCTAGAAAGCTGGATAGAAAAACCTCACACTTCCAGACTTCATTTCCTAGCAGAAAGAGCTAAAGGAGAAGGCAGGGGATCTCTGCATCATTTCCATCTTACCTCTCTTACAATCCTGATTTGCACTAATAATATAGCTGCAAGAAAATACTAAAAGTGTAGTTTCCACAGCCCCAGGCAACAGAAGTGAAATGGAAATGGAGAATACCCAGTTATCATCCACCACATTCAGATGTCATTAAATGGCCTAGTTGAAGAAAGGCTGGTCAGATCTCTCTTTTATTCTCCCTAAAAAAGAGCAGAAATTGCATCTCAATGTCTCCTCTGCAAGGTTATTCTGTTGTGGCTGTGGTTAAGAAATCAGATGCTGATATCACCTGGAACTCTCTGCAAGGCAAGAAGTCCTGCCACACTGCAGTTGGCACTTCTGCAGGCTGGAACATCCCTATGGGCTTAATATACAACAAAACCAGGTCCTGTAAATTTGGTGAGTGTGCTCTGGAGGAGTTGTGGTAGTCTCTTCCTTGGGCCTGAGCCTGGGTAGGGCAGAAATGCAGCTCTGATGAAGGGCAAAGTATGTTCTAAGTCAAGTGGAGTCAAGGGCTTGACAGACAGTGAGGGCTCAGCAGGTCCTCTCCTTTCTCTTCATCTGCTTGTTTCTTAGGAGAGTGCCTTGGTTGTAAGGGCAGGCTTTAGGGAAATAACCCTATTTATTGTTATATCTCACAAATGGCTTGGGGAACAAACAAAACACAGATGAGGTTTTGTGTATGTATGTGTGAGAGTGTGTGTGTGATTTTTCACATATAAACCAAATTGCCCACTTTCTTAATTGAAAATCTACCTTGAATGCTTGTCCTTCAAGTCCATGTCTTTCATGTTCATCCTGTCTCTTGGATTCCCGTGTTAGTCATTTCAGAACACTCTTGTCAGTACTGAAAAGGTTTTTTTCTCTTTCTCCACCCATATGATAAATCCCAGCCCTGCACGAACCCAATTACCTTCTCTCTCTGCAGCTGAGCAGCTGAATACAGCTGGGGAACATCACAAGTCAGGAGAGCAGTTGTCTCAGTGGAAATGCTTTAACTACTCACCTTTATGGGCCCCCAACCTTCATGAGTGCCCCATTATTCCTCTTTTCCCCACTCTATATATTCCATAATTACCCTAATGTCTTCATTGTCCATGAACTTCAGAGTATATCCATCTGCCAGCCTTTCTCAGCAGATTATCCACCCTGCACCTGCAGGAGACAGATGAGGCTGCAGGCCTCCAGACAACTGACTCTCCCCAGCATCCTTCCTACCCAGCCCACCCCTCTACCTGCATCTGAGTGTGGGTCACTTCCCTTCACAGAGTTTCAGGTCTTCAGTTAATACTTCTTTCTCTGGTAGATCCAAGAATTTCTTTTAGTGTCTTCTATCTTTAAACACCCCCTTTCCAACAGCTCTTCCGGCTCCTGCAGTCTTTCTCCTCCCCTTTACCGCCAGATGTCATAAAAGCATTGTCTGAACCACTCACCTTCCACTCATTCCTTAATTCCCTGGAATGATGTGGTCCAGCTCTTTCCTCCTGACCTCTCAGCACCATTTCCTCAAATTATAGTCAAGTCATGGAATCTTGAAACACTGAAAACACACTGGCTTGGTTTTTCTCCTATCCTACAAGATCCCCTTTTACTAACTCAGTTAAGATATATTTCAGTTGCATAAAGCAACTCTATTCCCAAATCTAAACCTAATCGTTAGGGAGTCACATCCACATGTGCAGCCTCTGGTTCCATCAGGAGTGCTACATATAAAAAGCTGGGCACTTAGTAAGTGTTAGGCAAATATTCACTGCTATTGTTATTACTAATAGTATATCTGAATATTGATAACCACCCAAGTTCTTATTTCTAGCAAAGGTTTCTTATTGATGCCAGATATGTGTATATTGAACTATTTGATTTATCTAGTTGGATATCTCAAAAGCACACTAAGTTTATTCTGTCTAAAATTAAATGGATCCTCCTTGCCAAAGTTGGTTTGTTCCAGAACTACCTAGGGTTGTGGAGGACCCCACGGTTCATCCATTTGGCCCAGCTGTAAATCTAGCACATCACCTTCCACCTACCTGTCCATCATCAGCAATACTAATTTCTCCCCCTTCCACCCATCTCCCACCCCTCATTCTATTGTAGTCTGTCCCTGGGCCACTGCAATAGCCAGCCACCCCTGAGCCCATCTGCCCCTCTACCAGGCTCATGTTTGCAAGGTGCATATCTGACTGTATACTGCACACTATCCCTGGCTCAGCATTGTCTAGAACCCTTCATTTCTCTAGGGATAAAGAACAATAGCTGCAGTGATGTGAAAGATCCTATGTGGTCTGGACCCTGCCCCTAGCCTCACTCGATGCTTCTCTTGGTGGCCCAGCCCCAATTGCCTCCATTAAGTTCTCTGTGCCATGTCCCCTTACCCACCCCAACACAGGCCTTTGCAGGTGCTGCCCCTCTAGAAGCTCTGTCTTCTGCCCTTCACTTGGGGACACCTACTCTTCATCTTTCATCTTGAGGCTTCTCCCTGAACCCCAGGTCGAACCCCAGAGGGTTCCTCTACCTTTAGTCTCCTGGAATCATATTATTTCTTCACAGAGTGGAGGGACATGAATTCACTGGTGTGGTTAATCGAGTTCTGACTGTTACCCCATAAGCTGCAGGTTCCAAGAGGGCAGGGCCTGTGCCTGATTTCCTTATTGTGCTACCTGGGAGCCCAGCACTAGGCTTGGTGGCTGTGTCTTTCTAGACTCTTCATGACTTGAAGTCATAATGGCAAACCTTGTAGAGAGGAGAAAGGGCACCACAGAGGTCAGAAAGGTCAGAAAACATGAGGTTAGGTTAAACCAGCCACAACTTCCACTTTATCTACTCTCATGGGGCTAAAATCTCTGTCCCACCCCTCGATACTACTGCCCTTTGCCAGGACAAGGTGGACTTCTGTGAGCTCACAGACCCTAATCTATCTTAAATCAGTTCCCCTTTACTTTGCTCCAGCTGAAATAGTTTTTAAATTTAATAGGTACTTGTTCTTAGTGATATGTTGCTAGATAACTGTGTCTGTCTTTGCATTATTCAGGCAGTTTTAGGAATGACCCTGAGGCTTTGCTACTGTCATAGGAAGAGCTGATTCTGGTTCCCTTTTCCTATAGATGAGTTCTTCAGTCACAGCTGTGCTCCTGGGGCTAATCCAGATTCTCAACTCTGTGCTTTGTGTGGTGGCAGCAGCAACCCAAGCCACATGTGTGCTCCCAACAGTCATGAGCGCTACTACGGCTCCAGTGGGGCTCTCAGGTGAGTAGTGTCTGTCCACTCCCTTTTTGTCTATACCACTTCAGTGAGCCCTCATCGTCTCACCCTTTTCATTAGCCCAGCATCTTGGTGTTGGTTTAGAAGGAGCCAGAATTAGAGAGCAGAGCTACTGAAATTCTGAGCAGCCCCAACAACCGAAGTCTAGCACAGTTCTGGAGAGGATCAAGAGTGATTGGTGGTTGCAAAGCCACCACCCTCCTGCTACTTTTGCTCCTTTCTTCTGTGTGATCCTAGTCAAGTCATGGAATCTGTTAGAGCCTCGGTTTAACATCACAAGAGAGACACCAGACATTTTGCTTCTTATTCCTGGTTGATGGATGTCTTTTAAAAATAGACACTCCTAGGCTCCTCCGCTCATCCAAGAGATACTGCCTACTGGTTATCTCCCTTGATTATTTAACCACTATCTCAAATTTAAACATACAAAACTGAGCTCTTGAAATTTTACACTCTGCCACCCAAATGTACCTTCTGCAGTTTTCCACATTTCTGTAAAAAGAAACCCCATTTTCCCTTTCGGAAAAAAAGAGTCAAAACCTTGCCACTATTTATGTCTCCTCTATTCTCTCACATTCCATGTATTTGTGGTTTATTATCAAATCATGTCAGTTCTACCTTCAAAAGGTACTCAGAATTGATGCTACCATCCATCTCCCTTGATACCATGCTGACCCAAAACACCACCATCTCACCTTTGATTTTTATAATAACCTAACAGGTCTCCATGCATTTTCCCTGTCCTCTCCCTCCACACAGCACAACACCTAGAGTTCAAACATAAAGCACTAGACTTCTCTGCTCAGAGCCCTTTGATGACTTCTCATATCACTCAGAGTAAAAGTCAAGGTCCTTCTTTGTTCTATAAGACCCTTTGTGATCTTCTTTGTGAAGACCCTTCCCGACCTCATCCCTACTTCCTTTCCCCTTTTACTCGTGGGCTCAATAATCTTGGCAATCTGGTTCCTTTAGGAGCTCAGCACACCCCTTTCCAGGGACCTTTGACTTGCTTAACTCTCACCTGGAGTGAATGTTCTTCCTCTTCACCTCATTACAGCTAGTTCACTCATTTCCTCTTGGACTTCTCAGGGAAATCTTTCCTGGCCACCGTCTTTAAAATTTCACATCCCTTTTTCTGCTTTATCTTTCTTTTTTTTCCCCAGCACTTATTCTGAAGCATTTGGCATATTATATTTACTCATCTGGTATTACATTTCTCCAGTAAAATGAATAAGAACTTCTTTGGTGTGAGAAAACCTCATGAGAATCAACTCATGCCAAGGGGAAGTTTTAATAGGTGCTCTGGGGGCTCTCTCCATGTAGGCTGAGGGCTGAGCCTCAAGAGGCAGCCAGGATGCTTGAAGAGTAGCATTGCCAGATAATATTCAGGATGTGCACCCCAGATAAGCAATGGATGATTTTTTTAGTTTAAGGGGACGCTCTACTTCTCCTACCTGCACCCCTCCCCCTTTCTGTACCTCTACCTCATCTGATCCTTCTTGCAGGGTGGTTTTCTCTGTTTCTCAATCCATATGGACCAGCAGTCCCAGTTTGTTATAGTACCTCAATTGTAAAGGAGCAAACATAGACCGTAACAAGTTAGTCCCAATTCCAGGGAAAGGGGGTTGTCAGCCCCTTTCTGGATGAAAGCTTCTTGCCCATACAGCCCATGCAGTGCAGTGGCATTTAAAGTCACAGCTGCCTCCACTATGACCAGGTGGATTGAGGTGGGCTGAGGCACAGGGAGTCACTTCTCAAAAAAGTAACAATGCGCACAAGCGCAAGGACCCGAGTTCGATCCCTGGTACCAAAAAAAAAAAAAAAAAAGTAACAGTGCTTGAGGGAGCAGCTGAGAGCCACAATTTTGAAAGTAAAATTACATCAATTTTTGTGTGCTGTAGATTAAAAAATAACATTACAATCATATAGGGTGGGTGAAGCACAAAAATGAAAAAAATACGTAAGTAGAAGAGAATAGAGTTCCCACGGAGTCAGAGACATAATGCAATTTGGTCTATTATGAGGATGACTGCAAATCTCTGGGGAAAGGATGAATTTGAGAGATAACATAGAATCGTGGTGAGAACTAGCCCTGGATCTGGTGACCCTGGAAGCACCACACTGAGTAAACTGGTCCTGGAAGCTTGATTGGTGAGGGTCGGGAGGATTGTGTAAATATGCACTTGTGGTAAGGAAGGTTGATTCCTTTTTTTTCAGCATTTGTATGAGCAGGAAAGAGGGGTCAATTGCTGGGAGTAGTGTGGGTTCAGGGAAGGGCTTTGGGTTTTGAAATTTCTATTTTTATTTATTTATTTTTTGGGGGGGTTGAAATTTTTAAATGAAAGACATATAAATGCTGGTGAACAATTCCAGTGAACAAGGAAAGGTTATCATATGAGAGAAAGAGTATCCAGCAGAAAGTTCCTGTGAATGTGGGTAGGGTCAGGATGCAGAGCACCTGGTGAAGACACCTTTGCTGAGAGAGACCTTCCTTCTTTTACCTGAATGGTGGGGCACAACCACTGGGAATAGGCTGGCAGATCTGGAGGATGCATGCAAGGAGAAAGTCATGTAATGATTTCTGCTGTTTACTGGGAAGCAGGAACACATGTCAGAGTGTGTGAGTGTAGGGGAGGCGGCAGGGTGTGGAGAGACAGAGGTTTGTGGAGGGTGGGAATACTTCAGGGAAGGCACGTGGCTGTTTGAAGCAGTGATTCTCACACTTGAACATGAATCAGAACCTCCTGGAGGCTTGTGAAGGCCAGTTCCTGGGTCCCACCTCCAGAGTTTTTCACCCAACAGCAGGTCTGGTGGGGCAAGTTCTCGAGATTCTAACAGATTTCTCCCTGGTACTGATGCTGCTGGTTCCTAGCCTACAACTTTGAGAACCACTAGTTTACAGTAGAGCAAGGCTGGCAGGAAGGCCCAGATGAAGTTAATGATCAGGAAGGTCTCTGTCTACCTGACCTTAAGGGGACCTAAGATAGATGATCATGACTATCCAGGAAGCAATTCTATGAAGGGATATGAAGGAAAGAAGTAGGGTGAGAGAGTTCAGCAAATTTGGATGGGAGTAATTGACTTTAGGTAGGTATGGAGGGACCTAAAGTTAGGAGAGATTGAGACCTAGAGAGGTGCTCCTGTTCATTAGTAGTCATTTCCGACTGACTGGATGGCACAAACCTGATTTTTAATGTGTTCAACATTACTCATAAATAAAACATTTTAAACACAGAGACACAATGTTCGTGGGGTCAAGAGTGAACAAATGTTCAATGAGGCACATTCATTCTTCTTAATACTAAACAGACATATGAGTGAGATGAAACTCCTTCAAAGTCACAGCTTCCACACTGATTGTAATCCTGATGTTATAAATGTTGGTCCAATCAGAGAGTCACCCTTTGGATATGACTGTTCCTAGGAGAACACGAGCATCTGCTCTAGCGAAACTCATCAGCATCTGAAACAAGGACCTAAACAATGGCTGTCCATGACAAAACTCAATAGGCAGCTCTCTCTTTTTATTACTGTCCCACCCTAATGCCCAGGGATGACATGGATTTTACGGTTGCTTGTGAGGAAGCATTGGACATATAGAAGGGGTGTGACTCCCTTTTGGTGTTTCCCTTTCATGTCTACTGACCCTCCCTCCCTTCCACGTCCACTCCTCACTGACCCGGCCCTCTCTGTGCAGGTGTCTGGTTGAGAAGGGAGATGTAGCCTTCGTGAAGCCCTCCGCAGTCCTACAGAACACTAATGGTATGTTCCTGTCCGTCCTTTGCTACCTTGGAAAACTCTGAGTCTCCTGTGTGGAATCACTACAATCAGGGCAATTGAGGAGTTTTATTAGCCCTACCAGGATCCAGTGACTTATATTAATAATGTAAGATCATAATATTTTTAACTTAGGGAATGACAAAATTCTTCCTGTCTAATTCAGACTTGGTTGGGGGCGGGTGTGGATTATCACTTTAGCCTTGGACTCAACAGACAGAAAAGACTGCATGTCTGACTCCCGTGACTTATAGCATTCTTTGTATATTCTGAATGCAAGTTTCTGCCAGCTATACATATGAAAAAATATCCTGTACCTCTCTGTGGCTTGCCTTTTCACTTTCCTAATGATGTCTTTTGATTGAACATTCTTTTTTTTTTCTTATGATTGAACATTCTTAATTTTAATATAGTTCAATTTATTGATCTTTCCCTATCTAACTAGTGCTTTTTCAGGTTTGTTTTCAGAAATGTTTGCCTTTACTAGCACTGAAAATTTTCTAACCAAAAAGGTTCTGATTTGGTGGATTTTTCTCTCTCTTCTGTTTTATTTTTGGGTGTGTGTACTTAGTGTGCCACCACTGGTGGTGGTCTCCTGCCACAGTGAGGGTACTTTGACCAAGACCATCACCTGTGGCTGATCCACGTTTCTCTTCCCAGGGAAGAATCCTGAGGTGTGGGCCAAGGATCTGAAGCAGGAAGACTTTGAGTTGCTGTGCCTTGATGGGACCAGGAAGCCTGTGACTGAGGCTCAGAGCTGCCATCTAGCCATAGTACCAAATCACGCTGTGATCTCCAGGAAAGATAAGGCAGATTTTGTTCGGAGAATTCTCTTCAACCAACAGGTATAGCCATGCAGGGCCCACTTCTTGCCAACTAGGTGCTTAGATCACTTATGGAGCTGCACAGGCACACCCAGCCCAGTCTCATACTCTTTCTACCCGGGCAGTGGGACCTGAGTCCCCCAGCTCTGCCTCTGATTATTGCTGGTGGCTGTGTTCACTTCCTGCTCTGGGTATGTGTAAGACTGAGGAAAGCTTAGACATGTGGCATTTGAGTGTTTGCTTGTAACTCACTTGAGCAGATTCACGGCACCTTTTGGACTTGTTCAGTTGCTCCATGAGAATTAACCTTTTCTCTCTTCTTCTATGGCAGAAGTAAAGGAGTTGCTCCATGCCCTTCTTTCCAGGCTGAGCTTAAATGCAGGAAAAGCAGAATGGAAGTTGCTCTGCCTGACCCATGGGCGGATCCAAATGTGTTCTCGCAGCCTGGGCAGGCTGGGCACCGTCTTTTGTTTTATTTTGTTTTGTTTTAATGTTTGCTTGTAATACAGAATAATGATATGCATTCTGGGGAATTGATACATCCAGATAACATATCCAGATAATCTTAGGAAAAACCCAAAGCCTCTTCTGCCTTTTGCACTAGCACTCCCCATTCTTGAAAGTTCTGCAAATGAAAAATTCATGTTTTAGTATATACCACCCATACATCCCAGTTAAAGGATTATGATTCAGGAAAAGCTGTCGACATAAGAGGCTCTTGTGATCTTTTGACATGTTCCTGCTGGCTTGAACCACTGGTGGTATAAACGGATCTAATCACTTTTATTGGTCTTTTTACTAAAAAATTAATAAAAAGCCACCCAATGGGACAATCATACACCAGTGGTACAAGCCACCTGGCAGGACATAAAAATTATGGCCCTGTCATTGAACATGTTAAAAGACAACTCCTACATGGACAAACTGTCAGCTTGGCCACAGGGAAATGGGCAAAGGAAGAAGAGGGAGGGGAATAAAAAGGTGAAAATGGTTGGGCACCTGAGGCTGATCCAGATCATAGAAGAGGCAAGGTAGCAAGGGCTCCAGGAAGCAGAAAAGCATGGAAATATGGTGCAGAAAGTTGTAAACATCTGGCAGTGGTTGGCCAAATAGTGATAAAGTAACAATTTTGGAGCTTCTCCTATTCCAGCTAATTTACATATATCATTTTACTATTTGGAGTTATTATTTCATTTACAAATGAGTGAACTAAGGTTCACTGACCTCAATAGAGATTTTGCTGAAGTCAACAACGAAGAAAAGACAGAGCCAAGATTTGAACTCACCGACCATGTTTCTGCCACGCTCATCCTAAGCTGTTGCTGTGTCTTGGGTTTCCAAGGGGCTGGAGCTGGGCAGTCCAGACTCAGATCTTCCTAGGCAGAATCCACAACCCCATGCTTTCTGGAGCCCATGGTCACTCACTGTCTGTATGTCTGACCCAGGAGCTCTTTGGAAGAAATGGATTTGAATATATGATGTTCCAAATGTTTGAGTCCTCAACCAAGGACCTGCTGTTCAGCGATGACACTGAATGTTTGGCTAACCTAGGGAACAAAACAACTTATGAAAAATTCTTAGGGCCAGAGTATCTTTCAGCTATGGCTAATTTGAGGCCATGCTTAAATTCTGGTAAGTAGAATGGAACACCAAGGAGAAATAACATGGGGATCAAAGTAGACATGTTTGTATCGAGGACTAGGGTGCCAAATCCTGGGCTAGTACAAATAGGAACACAAAGATGTGGAGGCTTCCTTCTATTCCACAGGAGGACTAAGAGTCACTGATGAGGCAACTTAATTTGACCCCCATGAAAGACACTATCTGGAAAAGAACACATTGAAGGAGGCACAAAGTATAGTAGAACTTGGGATCACTTGGGACTCGAACTTGTTTTCATGTATGTTTCCTTTTTCTGTTAATAAAGTGAAAATGAGTGTGAAGACCTCAGTGTAGGGAGAAGGCTTGGGAAATGACAGATACTATATATACCACTATAGAAGACACTCTTCAATGGTTTTAAGTAAAATGTATAAACAATATTAATAGAAACAAATAAAGCATAGTCAATGCCACAGTAGGCCCTTTCTAGTTATACATATTTTAGATGGCATAGCTGCCTCAAAAACAAGGAAATTGGGGGAATAATATTAGAGCTGGAATGATGAAATTGTTGAGAGTGTTCCTAATTTTTTGTTGAATTATATATGTGTTGGAGATGATAAGAGCAGGAGACAAGGAAAACACAGGTATTCAAGGACATCAGTTATAGCAGTTAGGGTGCAGGATGTATCTATGTGTTTTTAAAGGTCTTTATTAACTATCATTTACTTTTAGAAAATAGAAGCAGAACTGTGTTTGGTAAGCACTGGCAGCAACTGATGGTCTTTCTCTTGTATTATGCTTCACAGAACTTCTGGACGTCTGCCTTTTCCACAGGAATTAAA
The DNA here is from genome assembly GCF_000247695.1 of Heterocephalus glaber. The sequence goes on from NW_004624730.1 coordinate 10,062,910, forward strand.
AACTGATTAGAGTGGGCAGCCACACAGATACCAGCAGCCTCAATATGGCAGGACCAATACTCATTCATTTTCATGTGAATGTCTGCTAACATCAGTTATCTGATTCTGAATTATAATTGTGCAAAAATTAAAGTGAATAAAAATTATATCTTAGAAAGCTTCATTAAATACTCTGGTTTTTTTGGAGAAAATGTATTTCTTTGTATTAAATTATCCTTCTGAACTTAATATATATTAAATTGTACCCTTTTACAAGAACTCTGCAGGGGGCTGGGGATTTAGCTCAGTGGCTCAGCAAGCACAAGGTCCTGAGTTCAATCCCTGGTACCAGAAAAAAAAAAAAAGAACTCTGCAACACAACCTCAACTTTTCTTCTTATACTTTGACTATTTTACCCAAGAGAAGTCATCCAAATAGAATTTAAGGAACAAGTCACCCAAAGAAAGTCTGAGTGGTGACAAGAAGGTTACCTGAAGACATTAGTATGTGCAGTATCAAGGGCTTGCATAACGAAAGAGATAAGGGATGGTTTTGTGTTTTTTAAAAGTATATTTTAACATTTGATGTTAATAATGTCAAATGGAATCAAGCTCTTATTTCATATTTATTGGAAAATATTGAAATTACTGCAAAAATCAAATCTACTCATTTTGTCAACTTCCTGAAAGTGTGATGATTGATACACTTAGTTCTTTTAGAACAGTTTCTTATCAGAGATTTTTAAATTTATTTACAATTATCATTAAATAAATACATGTATTTAATTAACAAATTCCCATCTATTTAATTTGTTACCATAGTTCCATCTTGTGGTAGTGAATGAGACTTGAGCTCATTTGTTGTTAAGAGTCAAATTTGTGTTTATGGGTTGTTTTGTTTTGTTTTGAGATAAAGTCTTGCTTTGTAGTTCAGGTTGAACATTCAGTGATTCTCCTACCTCAGCCTCCCAAGTGGTGGTGTTATAGGCATGCACCACCACACCTGGCAAGAGTCAGACTTACGATTGTCAACTTCATCTTTTGCCTGTGAAAGTGTAACCAGTACAGATTTGTCCTCCTTCCATAAACAACTAAAAACGTGGACAAAACACACAAAACAGGTGTGAACATTGGACGGGAGTGGCGCAGGACTGGGGTCCTTGAAACAAGAGAAACAAAAGAAGTCAGCAAATGATGGCCATGCTCTCTGCCTGAAAGAAATATCTAGAATGTGGCAGAGGGTGAGGGAACTCATGGCCATAACCCATAACACTGAGTTGAGGAAACAGAGATATGAACTTGGGGAGGCCAAGGTGGCTGGGATTTGTGGAGCAGAATTCTAGAAAGGATGGAACTTTACAGAGAAAGACACCAGGGATCTGTATAGGAGTGTCCTTGGGTCTTTGGCAAAATACTAATCTGCATGTGTGTAGAATAAAATTGAAATCCATAAAGCTGGGCAAAGAATATTTGAGAGACATTTAAGAGCCAAACGGTTCCCAGAACTCATGAGGCCTGGAATCATTTCAGTTTCTACCAACCAGATTGAAAAGATGTCATTGAACACAAAGACTTTTATTGAGGGGCAGGCCTTGGGCATGGGGCTAAAATGTCCATAGGTCAAAAGTTACTCTAGAACTGTCCTTCTTGAAGTTAAAACCAGCCTCAGAGGGTCAGACTGATGTACAAGTAACTCAACTGCTGTCCAAAACAAACTCCAACACCATGAAAGGAAACAAAACCTAAACACTCATCAATGTGGCATGTGTAATTTCCAGTATCAGATGAAAACTATCAGATATGCACTTAATGTCTAAGATGTTAATAAGTTCATCAAGTAAATTTTTCTTTCTTATTTTTTTCAGGTTAATCAATTTTAATGGAACTAAATGATTATACAATAAAATTTTATATACACTCAGGAAAAAAATCCCCACATTGCAACCTTACTAGGAATTACAGGAAGAAAGTAGTAGAAAGAACATCCATGTGGAGATTCTCCAGTAGGAACTGGAGATTAGTATTTTGGTCTTTCACTTCAACCCCATCAGCTTCCATCTTCTTTCTCTTCTCAATGATTGCACTAATCTTCCACTGGAGATCAATTTCTGCCTTGTCATTGGTTTCCTTGAAGCGCCTGGTTTTTCATCCTTCAGACATCTTGATACCGTATTGGAATTCAGCCTTGGGCAAAGCCTCCTTGTTGTTCATATACTCGCTGTATTCCTCCTAGGTATCAAAGTCCCACTGGCCTAAGGGGCCCTTCTTGTTACCCTGGTCCATTTTGCTATAATCCACCTCCTCATCACTATCCACAGCCATGTCATCCATCATGGCTGGATAGCACTCTGCTATCTGTTGGACATGCCAAAGAAATCATCCAGGTGCTTTTTGTCTTCTGGCTTCTTCAGCGATTCAGTGCCCTCCCAGCCAGCAGACCCAGCAAACTTTTCACTGATGGACTTGATTAATTCCTTGGCAGATCCAGGTCCTTTGTCAACACCCATGGGCTCATCATCCACTTTTGGCTTTTCAAAGTAGCTGTGCCTCTTCTTTTCCTCCTCTCTCTCTCGGTCCTGCTCCCGCTCCCGATCCCGTTCTCGTTCCTGCTCTCGGTCCCGGTCTCTGTCTCTCTCCCAATCATGCTCCCGTTCCTGGTATCTCTCCCGCTCCTTGTCCCGAGGTGTCTTGGTTGTGGAGGGAACATAATCCCCAAAGTCTTCAAAAATGTTCATGTCAGCCTCAGGAGGTTTCTTCCCTTCCAGCTTCCCTTTAGCCTTCTATCTGAGTTTCTTGTTGCGGGTCCCCTGCCTCAGGTATGAAAGGATCTGAGTGAGCTTGCTGATGACAATGTCATTTGTGGTCAGTGTAGTCTGGGGCTCCATGGTGGGACAATCAGCCTTGCTCCGGATAAGAGTGGTGGGGATGTCTGTGTCTGCATACTCATCATCCAGGACTACCACAAAGGCCATGTGACCTGGCAGGAACAGCTCATTCCGCTCATATGCTTTGCTCTTAAAAAGCATACGGTAAACATTGCGGCCCAGAGATGTTTTCAATTCAATTTTGTTTTCAGGATCCTCCTCTTTTTCGGTTTCCTTCTGGGGCTTCTCCATCAGTTCCTCTTCCTCTTTCTCTTTGCTGGCAATCTCAGCTCGGACCTTCTGAAGCAGAGCAAAACTCAAGCCTTTCACCAAATGGGTGTGTTCCATGTCATCACTCAAGAATTTGGATTCTTGGGTCAACTGTCTTCTCTTCTCTGCAGCTGATTTGTCCTCTTTGGCAGTGGGGCCCACAGCCCTGTAGTTAGTCGTGGTGCTAATAAGTTCAGTTTCTTCATAATCTTTGTTCACACCCATCTCTCTGTTCCTTGGCACGGTCCCGGTACTTCTCTGCTAGTTCTCTCTCTCTCAATTTCTTGTTGGCGTAGTTTGGCATAATAACTTTTTCTTCCTCCTTCGTGCAGCTGGGTCTTCATCGTCATTGTACTCTGTTGGCATCTCATGATGACGTGACTTAGAAGGTGGTGCAGAAGTAGGTGCAGCCCTTGGGGTCATGAGAAGTTTCCTGAAGTCTTCATTGGTGAGTTTAGATTGGTGGAAGGAGTGAGGATCATCCACATCGTGGCCATCTGGGGCCAAAAGATTGGAGAACGGCTTGCTATCTCGCTCTGGCATTTTGTCTGAGTCTCAACGGCCGCCTCTGACAACCCAGTAAATTTTTCTTGCAATTTATTTTTTCACACTAGAAGATTTGTTTAATTCTCTGTATATCTTCCATTTCTTATCTTGTTCATATATTCCTCTGAATCCTTAAATAACTTCACCATCTCTGTTTTATCTGAGTTTGTTCCAAATGACTGAAATTCTTCCTGCTTATGGGCTACATTTTTGTGTGGCTGGTAATTTTTATTGGTTTTTGGACATTGTGATTATAATGCTGTTGAGTGTATGATTCTGCCTCCTTTAAAAGAGGTAACTTGCTTTTTCTGACAAGTTAATATATTTGCAGATCAGTTCAATTCTTTGAAGTAGTATATTTGGGCTTTATTTATTTATGGATGTAAGGAACCTTTCTTCTAGGGCTAATTTAGCTGAACTCCTAAGGTGTGGCTTGTTGTTGTTGTTCTTTCCTGAATGCTGTGTATATTCAATGAGGTCTTTCCACTGCACCTGGTCAAATCTCATATCTCTCCTAGCTCTGGGGATCTTTAAAAGATGTCCAATTTATGATCCCCCAGTAATTGCTCTTTCTTCAGCATTTGCTCTTTGCCTAGCCTCTTGGGATAACTCTTTTCATACATAGTTTAATATAAGCTCACAATTCATGGAAACCCTATGCAAATTTCAGGATATCTTTCTCTGTGCACCTCTCTCCTCTGCATTGCTTCACCCTGTAAATTCTGCTTCCCTCAACCTCCCCTACCTGATCTCTGCTTCTTCAACACAATGAGACCAGCATGCTCTGCTTGGTTCACCTATCCTTGTGCTGTATTCTGAGAAGTGCTTCAAGGCAAAAAGTAAATGAAAACAGAGGATTCACTTCATCTTCTTCCTTCTCTCAGGAATTACATCCTGATATTCTCAAATCACTGAAAATAGTCACTGAATATATTTGGCTCATTTTCTATTCATTTATGTTGAAAGAGCTAGCCCAGTACCAGTCATTCTATCAGGAATAGAAAGTGAGGCCTTCTTAGTAGCATTTTATGCTCAAGTTCAATCCAAGCATTTGCCTCCAAATCCAGCAACTTTATACACATTTCCTCCTAGTATTAGACATTTTGCTGAACAGACCTGGAAATCTACCTTAAAAAGGCCAGAAACCTGGGTGACAACTTGAAAATTTTGACATCTTGACTTGGAGGAGCTGGGATCAAAGGTGTACTGATGTAGCCCAGGGAAATGGAAGGAAATGATGGGTTCAAAAAGGCCCCTCAGGAAACAAAAACAAAAAAATCCTAACTCCTTCTGAGCTCCAGGATCAAACTCCTTATCTATTTAATGAGCTACCAAGTCTTCTCTCCCAGTCCATTTAACTGCTGGGGCTTAAGAACCCAGTTTAAGGCTGTCAGGAGAGACCATCTTCTCAATCTAGAATTTAGTTCCCAGAGTCAACAGGAAGAGCCCATGGCTCAGGAATTTCTAGGGGCCAAAAGCTCACATCTGGCAAGGACATTTTTCACATCTGGTTCTACATAGTCTCCCAGCAGGCTGTCTCCCAGGAAGCCACAGGCAAACCTATCTTTTATGCTGGGGCTTCTGAAAGATGCTCCTCTTCACAAATCATCAAGTTCTATTACCCAAAGCCTTAGATACTGTTGACTCTTAAGACATGAGTTTCTGTCATCTGCTTCCTTCACCAGCAGAACAAATTTGTAGTCCTAAGTAACAGAGCTGAGTCACCTCTGAGTGTAATAGGAGTCTTTCATTGACAGGGGTGATTACTGTACCTCATCTCCACTTTCTCCCTATTTTAAGAACTTGGAAGGAAAGCTAAAGATTTCAACAACTTTGAAGTACTAATGGACCCACTGAGGGGCAGCGACTCATCCTAGTAACACACACACACATACACACACACACATCTCTGCATATAATTTTTTGTACATTCATTGCTTCAATTCAGTGATTCTTCTGAAACCTCATAATCCCTTCCCCTTAAGGGGAAGGCTGGGGATGGAGGTTTGTTAATCTGTTTTTAGGTAGGTGGTACCCAATGGGGCTGCTTAGACCTGTTGAATTACACATATAGACTAATTGTATATATTTACAAAGGTCTATCTATGGGTAATATTTAGGACAAATAAAAAGGAAAGATCATTTGATTACAGAAACCAAGAATTGATTGGCATAAATTGTTTATAAATCTATAAATCTGTACAGGTCAGAGATTTACTTGGGATACTGGGAATCCAGTGAACTTTGATGGTCCTCTTTCCATGGAAAGTGAGGACATTAAACAATGGCATTGGCTGTGGGGACAGTAGAGAGATCGGTGTTCTGTTTGTTTTGGCCCTGGGAGCATTGGACTCTGCTCAGCTTAAACTGTCATCTGTCTATGGGTCCATCTGAAGATCTTGGAACTTGACTTCTCCTGATGAAAGAGCAATGAGAAGTAAATTCTGAAACAAGCTTGGGACCAAAATGTGAATGGCACATCCCAAGAAAGTGTGTCACATGATGGTGGGAACAGTTCAGGACATTGAGCCCAAATTCTTAGGTTCTAGAATTCCTGGCCTACAGGGCAGTCTACCAGTTATATCCACTGACACGGCTCAGTTTTCTTGTCTGTAAAATGAGCTTGCTAAGCCAGCTTCTCAGGATATGTTTTATTGAAGGGTCCAGTAACAAAGGAGAGAGGCAGCCATAAAGAAATCAGGCAGAGCTACTTCATTAATGCACTGAATGTGTATTCAGTATGTTGTCTGTGCTAGGGGTTCTGTAACAGTGATAGTAGTTATTACCATCTATTAGTGAGTATCACATGACAGACAGGGCCAACACTTCTACAGCAATGCCAGTAATCTCCATTATGACAAAGGAGGTATTTGTATTCCTTTTACTAGTGAGAGAATAGAGCCTAGGAATAGATAAGTAACTTGTCCAGTACCATGCAACTTCTAAGTAACCTAAGACTCAAGTTCAGTTTTTTAATCCAATCCATGCCCATTTTTTTGTTCCATAGACTGCCTATGATAGCACCTAGTTCCAGTCCTCAGGAATGGACAAGTGAATAGAAGGAGAGCACAGGTAATTGTTACACAGAGAAAAAATGCTTCGAGGATCTGTCTGCTCTATTCTCTAGAATGTATTCTCTAGGATCTAGCCATTTGCATCTTGCAGAGCTCCTTGACACAGAGGGAGTCGAAAGGCCAAGTTTAGGGAAGCTGTGCACACAAGACTTAAAGGGGGTAGATATTTTTCAGCATATAGAGAAAAATAAAAAAGAGAATAAGAATCTTCAGATTACTATATACCATAAGTAACTTAATTACTAATTTAGAGCTCACAATGAGTTTATGAAGTAGGGATTAGTAGTCCTATTTCTTATTTGGGAAAATAGAGGCACTGAGAACTTAAGTAACACTGTAAGGTACACAGGCAAATGAAAAAAACCTTTCCACCTCTGGGACGTCTTTAGTCACAGAGCACTGGGACTATGATCTCCTCTTGTGCCAATCTTTGCAGCTGTGATATCCTCCTGTGTTTACTGATTACTCCCCTACTCACATTACATTGCTGCTTTGCACTATGCAAATAGTTTCCAAATGCAGATGTGGGAATTAACTCCACTTCTGGGAGTGAACTCCTCTACCTGATATTCAGTACCTGACGTCTGGCCCACTTATAGAATGCTCTCAAAAGTCTGTCTTCCTTTCCACTCCCAATCTACTTTGTCTCTTAGGAGTTGGTGACTGAAGCAGCTGCTGTGACAGATAGTGCCTGCCTCATAGTTTTCCCTGACTCTACCCTGCCATGGAGCACTAACCCAAGGCCCTGGCCCTGAACTCTAATCTCCTTTCTGGCTTTTTCAGGTCTTTCCAGGTGTCCTGTAAACACAGCATGCCAGAGAAGGCCAGCACTCTGCTTGCCTGCCTTTGGTCAGGGACTTTTGTTCCTTTACATGTGGGACTTCACAGAGTCCACTCAGCTCCAGGGTCAGTGGCCTTGGCAGCTGTTGGCTTATGGGTCAGTTACAGCTGGGTTAAGTTGAACATTATACTGACAAGGAAAAGGTTTACTTAACAAGTCTTTGCTTACAGAATGGATTTCTATGGCTTTTGAAATGAAGACAAACAGCCCCTGGTCTCTCCTCACTCATTACAGAAGAATAACTGAGTAGAGCAAAAGAAGCCCAGAGCTTCCTGACACTGGAAGATTCTGAGCATCTCCACTCAGTCCTCCCTCTACTCAGCACATCTGCTCCCTGCCCTTCACAGGGCCATATGGACAGTGGAGAAAAAGATGAAAGGGCCTCCTATTCCCTTTCTTGTTCCCTTGCCCTTCCTTTCTCTCTCCCCTTTTCTTTCTTCACTTTAAAAACCATGTATCATTCTCTTTCCTTTCCTTGACATGGCTGGGGCAGTGGATCCTGAGAGACTCAGGTCAAGAGGCAGCTGGAGGATCAGAAGATTGATTATTCACAGGAGAAATCAGCAAGGAGTTAAGGATAGGGAGACTTCGAGGACCTGAGTTTCTTACTGCCGGAGAAGGGAGTTGTAAGCATGGGAAGGAAGAAATCCACAGTATATACAGAGAATTCCACTTGGAATTGGAGGAGTCATTGTGAACTCATGGTTGTCAGGGAAGGAGGGAAAGAGAAACACAGAGACAGACACCAAAATACATATAGGTATAGATATATGTGTATATACTGGACACATACACACTCTCTAACTCTGTCTGTTAAAAGTCCTAGTATCAATGACTCCAAAAGCCAGCATTTGATTTCTAAATAGCATTCTCCACTAGAAGGTAACTCTCCTTAGAGAATGAAGTTTCAGAAATAGAGATTACAGGGCTTACACAGGGAAAATACAAAGCAAGCCTGAATATCTTATTGTGCCAGAAAGTGAAGTGTTTAAAAGACAAGGATGGAAGTTTAGCTCAGTGGCATCGTGACTGCCTGGCAAGCACAAGGTCCTGAGTTCGATCCCTGGTACAAAAAAAGAAAAAGATGGGACTTTTTAAAAAGCACACATGAACTGGCTTGAAGGGCTGCCCACTGGCCAAGTATGCAACTATCTGAGCATTAGAAGACAGTCATGGATTATAACCAACTGAGTAAAGTAAGAACCCATGAGTCCATGCTGATATAAACAAAAAAGAGATAAGTATACGAAGAAAGAGAGATTCTTTCTCACTTTAGAATACGAACTGATAAATAAGGACAGAATGATATTAGAAAATCATTTGGCAACCAATATAACAATTCTGGCAAGAATCATCAATGAATGCTAAAACTAGTGGGTAAAAGAAAAGAACCCACATTATATAGTTTCAAAGTATATCCCCACAAACTACTTACTAATTAAAAAGGGGAAAACAGTGAATTTGAGGCCTGATGATGTAGCTCAGTGGTAGAACACTTGCATAGCATGTGTGAGGCCCTAGGTTCGGTCCCCAGTACTACAAAACAAAACAATAACAAAACAACAACAAAAAGCCCCAGTGATTTCCAGCGGAGAACACTGTCCAACACCACCCCCAAGAAAACAGCTGGAGAACCAATAATGAAACAAATCCCTATTGCACACCTTGTGAAAGAGCAGAATCACGTCTGTGGTATTGCTTCCAAAAATACACAATCTTATTCTAATTATGAGGTAACACCAGAAAAACCCAAATTAAGGGACTTTCTCTAAAATAGCTGTTAAACACAAAATAGCCTGCTAAACCACACTATTAGAACACAGACTGGCCAAATTTAGAATGCTGGAAATTCCAAAGGACAAAGGTGTTGTTTCTTAAACTCAATAGCATAAAATCCAGGGAATTGTTTTAGAGTAAAAGAGTAAAGAGATATGTGGGTCTTGTTTAGGATCTACTTTTAACATCTAACTCAATTTTTTGAAAGAGAAACTGTTATTGACTAGGTATTAGATGGTTACAAGGAGTAATTGTTAATTTTGATTATGGAAAAAAACCTTTATATGTTAAAGATGTATACTCTTGTGGGGGAAATAACATAGCAATGGTCATCCTAGCCAAAAGGGAGGGAGAAAAGATAGATGAAGTAAGATTGACAAAATACTGACAATTGTTGACAGTGGGAAAGTTGTCTATGGGAATTTATTATATTATTTTCTCTACTTTTATGTATGTTTGAAAACTTGAATAGATACATGGAAAAGAAAGAGGAGGAAGTGAAATATCTGAAAAGGTCTTTAAACCATCACTAGCCAAAAGTTCAGTTTACTTCCTTTGTGGAAAATAGACACAAGAATGGAGTGTGTATCTATTTGGGGGATGTACGTGTACAGATCCTTAAGTATATGGTTGACTATGTAGTTTTCATTTTATACTATTAATCTAATATCAAATTAACAAATACACTTAGATAATGTCAACACAATCAAAACCTGGGTTTGACAAACAAGACAATTGTACTATGGATCTTGGTGCCCAAGAGTTGAATAAACAAGGTTAGAAAAATTAAACCTTAGTTTGTCTCACTGTGCAAAACTAACTAAATGTATATTTGAGAAATTTTGCATTTCCATGCAAACTTTAGAATTATATTGTTAATTTACACCAAAAAATATAAAGCATTTCTTGGGGATTTAGGAATACATTGAAACTATAAATCAATTTAGGGAAAATAGAGATCTTTATAAATGTTGCCTCTTTTACTCAATGTTTAGGGTATACTGTAGTTTTCCATGTACTTGGGTTTCTTTTTTTTTCAATAACACTTTGCAGTTTGATGCATAAAAGTTTTAGATGTATTTTGCTAGATTTATTCCTAGATATTTGTTTTTCTCATAGTACTTTAGATAAATAACAATTTTCATGATTTTTATTTTCATTTTGTATATACAAATATAATTGATTATTGTATATTTGCCTTGTATCCAACTCTATTTCTTTTCTTTTTTGTGTCACTGGGGATTGAACTTAAGGCCTTTGCAATGAGTGACATTCCCAGTTCTTTTTTATATTTTATTTTGAGACAAGATCTCACTAAGTCGATAAGTTGCCCAGGCTGGGCTCAAACTTACGATCCTACTGCTTCAGTGTCCTAGAGTGCTGGGATTACAGGTAGCACCACACCAGGCAACATCCAACTCTATTTCTTAACTCATTTATCCTAATATGTAAAATCATTGCTTTAGGTTGTATACATATGTAATTTTATCATCTGTAAAAGTGAGAGTTTTATTTATTCCTTTTAAATTCTTTTACTTACAACTTGTTTTCCCTGCCTGATTGGATTGGAGAGGACCTCCAGCCATAATGTTAACTAATACTATTCTCGAATTCTAAGAGAAAGCCTTCACTCCACATTTCACCACTAAGTATAATTTCTGTAGGTTTTTATTATGTACAAATACTCTATGTACTTAAGGAGCAGGTTTGCTAAGAGACTTTTTTATGAATGGATGTTGAATTTTATCAAATGATATTCCTATTCTCTAATAATGCAATTAATTACTCTGATAGATACCTCAAAAGATAATTTGCATTCCTGGAATAAACCCAATTAGGTAATCATGAGGTTTTGTTAGAGTCCATTTGCTAATTTTTTTGCATAAATTTTTTGTATCTGTGCTAATAAAAGATATTTTTTATGTTGGTCACGATCTCTTTGTTGATTTTTCCTTTCCAGATATATAATGTTCTCAAAACATTAATCAAGAGTTCTTCCTACTTTTCTGTTCCCTGAAAGAGTATGTGCAAAATTGGTGTAGTTCTCAAATGTTTGGTAGAATTCATTCCACTGGGCCATGGACTATTATTCTATATACGAAGCATATTTTTTTGGACTCTGGTGTGGAAAGAATGGGAGCTTTGAGAATCTTCCATTGTCCAAGGACTTCTGGGGGTGGGGGTGGTGTCATAGGCCATTTCAAAATGCCTGACATCATGCTAAGCGGTGCTGCCCCACTTCCCACCTACCGGACATACAGTACTCCACCACCGCCATCCCCAGCAGGCCTGCAGGGTGACCGTCCTTATAGGTTCTCAGATTGCCAAATGACCCAATGATGGGTCAATGATGGGTCGCTCCCTCCCAATGATGACCCAGGCCCAGGATTTCAGACAAGGGTCTGGTGTTAGACAGAGGACACTGTAGGGGAGGGATATGAGGAGATTGTTTGAAGTAGACAGAGGTTCTTTGTTTGCTCTGCTTTTGTATACATTGGGAAACATTTGGAAACAGCAAATATTGGCTCAGAGGCGCACTGCCTTCCTGCCCACCCACTTCTGGGCAGCTTCCCCAACCTCCCTCTGCACGTACACACAAGTTTATCTTTTTTTCTATAAGAGGATCAACTCTGTAGTCAAATCTAAGGGTCTAGTCTGTTTGTGGTGGAAAATTTGGATCATGTGGGGTTGGTCCGGAACTGGAAGCCTCCTTAACTCCTCTCTCAACCATTTTCTCTTTCTCATATGCCGTACCCCCTCTCCTTCTCCTCTGGTTGTCTGTAAATAAAGAGAAGATTAGTATCAAGAAGGCTGCTGTAGTCTGGAGAAGGCCAGGATTAGGAGATTTGACTTCTAGTTCCAAAGCTCACTGAAGAAGGAACCATCACTTTTCTATCATGTTCACAAGTGAAAAACAAGACTATTGATTTTATCATGTAGGGATTTTGGTCAAGATCACATGATCTTGCCCAAGAACAATGCCTGGCACTTGCAAGGGGATAAAAAATAACTTCCTTCCAGCTGAGTGAGGTCCTGACAGACAAGCCCCATTGCTTGCACAGCCTGGGGCCATGTGCCTGTGAAGAAGTGGCAGGGCTGAGTCCATGTCTGTTGTCCTCTGTGTGACCTTGTATGAACCTCTTGGTTCCTGGGAAAAGCAGTGTCCCTGGTAGACAGGTAAAGCCTAGAACCAAATTGCCTGCTTTTGCATTCAGGTCAGGTTTGAAGCTGACCTTTGATGAGGTATTATCCTTTCTGGTCCTCAGTTTCTTTATCTGCAAGATGGGGATTCTTGCAAGTGTCAGAGGTCTGCAGGAAGCATTTAGTAAAGAGCAAGTCTCAGCCATCATTAAGTTGTACAAGAGGGACAATGAGTGTCCAGACTCCAGAAGGTTTCTGGTGTAGAATTAAACACATAAGTAAGAGCACAGGTCCAAGTGCCATGGGCCTTCAAGGACATGGAGTACTGTGGTGTTAACTTCTTACCCTCCACACACTCCAATAGACATATACAGACACAGGCATGCCATGTAACAAGGGTGTTTATCTCTCTGAAGAATGATGTGGCAGCTTCTGCTTTCCATGTCTCACAGGTGCTTTCTGCATATTCCATGAGTCTGTGCACCTCCTTCTTAGCATCTGTTCTGGGCTTGGACATATCCCAACAAGGGCAGGGCCTGGGGCTGGCTGCCATAGCGAGGGTACATAGGTTACTGTCTGCTGAAGAGCCCTGGCTAGGCTGTGGACATGTGGCTGGAGGTGTAGGCATGGGGAGGTTCACTCTGTGAGCATAGGAGAAGTCTGGGGAGGGAAGTTCATTGTCTATCTCCCTTCCATGCCCTACAGTGGGCATTTCCCAGGGTTTGTAGCATAAGCTTGACATTTGACAACTTCTTTTTCTGCTTTCTTGTAGACTAGGTGAGCTCATTGCAAGGTTTAACCAAGGCATCAGCTGAATGTGTGCACTGCTCTGCTAAGTACCCTACCTGTGGAGCCCTGCCTGTGGGACACCCTCCATCTTTTCATGTCTTAACCTCAAGGTCTCCACATGAACCCAAATTAGTCCCCAGTGCCTGTTGCAAGGTGGTAGAACAGATACGCCCTTCCTACCAAGAATCTTGTTTTTCCATGGTTCAAGCACAAGGATCCATGAGAGGGGCAGGAGGCAGTAAAACAGGCAGCAGTGGCATTGTCCTTGTTAGTGAAGCAGGCATTTCCTTTGTCCCTGCTAAATTCCTTGCTAAAGTGGGGTCTAAAGGGGGTGTAACTTCTTTGTATAGGAGACAATCTATTGGGATGTGAGAGGATATAACCTACCTTCCCATTATATCTATTGTTATTATAAAAGATTAATAACAAATCATCATTCTCTCATACTTGAAGTGTGAGTTGATTGGCCCTGTCTCCCCACTGGGTCTGTAGGTAAAGACCAGAGATAGCAGTCAATGAAGCATGCCTTTGAGGCATCCTGAGGGAAGCTGGGGATCAGCTCACAGTGAAATGGGTCAGAAAGGGAGTGCTGGATGGTTGTGGCACCCTGATCTTGTCTTTTTTTGTTTTTTGTTTGTTTTTTGGTACCAGGGATTGAACTCAGGACCTTGCACTTTCGAGGCAGGCACTGGAACCATTGAGCTAAATCCCTGGCCCCCTGACCTTGTCTTTTGTTTTTGGTGGTTTTTTCTTTCCACATTTTTGGGTTGCATGTGCCTAGTTAAGTGGGTATACAGATTAGAAAATCTGGCTTTACCTCTCGAACTCTCACAGGACACTCAAGTGCCTTAAATGTAGTATTTATAGTATTCCTGCAAAGAAACTGCAATGAGGAGACAATTCTGATAATATAAACACTAGAAAACAAAAGCAAAGCAGCTCAATTAGCATGTTGACCAGGCCTAGTATAAGCTTTTTGTCAGCTAAAATATGAGCCAGAATCAGTGCCCATCTGATTAGACTGGGTAAGAAGTAATTTTTGAAAACCCTAACATTATCTTGATAACTCTCTGAAATCTGGATTTACAGCTTGCTTGAAGAATCCTGACCTTTCCCTGAGTATAGATTGTGCCTGGAGATTTATTTATTGTACATAAGGCAGAATGAACAGAAAGACATTTAAAAATGAATGTGGTTCATCTTTATCTCATCCTTTTATAAATTTCTATGCCTTGTTCATGATTGAAATAAACACAGCTTTTAGTTAAAATACACATGTAGAAGACACAAACAGTATTTTTTATGATAAGGATATGAATCGAAGCAGTTTGAAGACTACTTGGCTAGAGGGGGAGAGAGTGGCTCTGAAGCTTTGCGAATAGGCCACATCCTCCCTAGGCTGTTCTTTGTACTACTGTGAAACTTTGTTCTGAGTCCCCTGTGAACATCCCTAGCCCAGGGTATCTTCCCACAGGAAAGTTTCCAGCCCAAGAGCCAGAGACCAGGGGCTGATAGAGAACTGCTCCCCAGAAGTCATCCTTTGAGGCTCCAGGAGCAGAGTTTCCAGGAACACCTGGGCAGGAGCAAAGTTTACTGAGTCCTCCTTCTTTGACCTTGAGCCCAACTTTCTTCTCCTACAGATTCCCCGAGGTGGTCGGGCTTTGCCTGCCATTCCCAGGCTCCACTCTGGGGACTAAGGCGGTTCCCTTCTCTCTCTCGGTTAGAGTCCCCCTCTCGCATCGAGCTGATGGGGCTGGAGGCCAAAGCCAGCTCAGGCAGCTCTGGGTCCGGAGCAGAGCCAATCCCGCCCCGGTCTGGTATAGCCACGCTCCTGGCACAGAGCAAGCAGCGAGAACAAAGAATGGATTTTGTTTTCATTCCCTTCCAGCCAGCATTTTTGTGCTGGATTCCATTTGTTGTCCCACAGCTCAGGAAACGAGGCGACCATCAGGGCGAAAAGGGAAGGGGGATGGATGAGGGGCGATTATGCAACAGCTGCCCAAATAAAGGAGGTCAAAGATTGCGCCCCGGGCTGGCCTGGGCCGGGGATATAGGCGCTCGGCGCTGGCCCGCTGCGCAGAAGCGGGTCGACCTCTGCTCGCCGCTCCTCGCCGCACAGGGACGCAGAATGAGGATCGCCTTGAGCACTTTACTGGCCTGCGCCGCCTTGGGTGAGTGTGGGCTTGGAGGAAGACTCAGGCAGCTGGCAGGGCACCCTCTCTATCCTGGAGGCCGGAAGCGCCAGTGCGTTTCCTTTGCTTGCCCCTGTCCCAGAAGTGGCTCTGCTCTGAGCCTCTGAGGCCCCTGCTTGAGCCTCTGGGCACCTTTTCCTGTACTTCTTGTGTGCCGCTCCTCCTCTCTGTCCAGTGACTTTCGCAGCAATGGAGCAATAACTCAGAGCACTTCTAACCACAGTTTACCCAAACCCTTCACTGCTGCCTCTTCAGTCCACACTCATTGGACTGACCTGGATCTGACCCTGTACCGTTAATAGTCAGACGTCCCAATGGTACCCTTGAAATCCTACTAAGGGGGCAGGGCCATGGCGTGGTTCAGAGGATGGCATTCAAAGCCAGAATTTGGGGGTCCAAATGCTGGCCAGGCTCCTCACCTGTGACAGTGGTAATACCAGCACCTGTTGGGGAGGTTGGGAGGGTCAGCAAGGTCACCGATGCCAGGCCCAGTGGAGGCTGCCATGTGTTGGTGGCCTGCTGTGGGGTTGGTGACTGATGGTCTGCCTCACTCCACGTTGCTGGGGCATCTTTGCACTCCAGATGCCTGCCTTGGAGCCTTCCATATTCAGTTATTTTCTTTCCCTGAAAACTATGAACCCTTTGAAAGAGGGCCCCAAATGACTAATTTCAGGGTGCCTCATGGGGCTGTGCAAGGTGACACATGACTAAGGACACATATTTGCCTGTAAAAATTGGGAGGACTGATTCGGAGGAAGATTGAAGGGGTGGTTTTGAAAGGGTCTGCCACGGATTTTGATGCCTCCTGTGATTTCCCATGGGGCCGAGGTAGAATATAAAGTAGGGGGTAGTCAGTGCCCCATGATCCTCTTTTATCTATCTTGAAGAACAGCTGGCTTTGACTCTTTCTTTGTGCTTTGTGAATCTTCTGGTGCCAAAGCTCATACCTTTCAACCACAGGGGTTTTAATAGACGTATGGCTGGCTTTAGCTTTCTCTCTCAATGGCAGCCAAAGGGAGTGGCGTGGAGATAGAGGGAAGACTGTTGGATAGATGGAGTTTCCAGTTATTTCTAATGAGAGGATGGGAGGCAAGTGTCACAGGCGAATTCATGATCTTTTCACTTATTTACTTGCAATTACTGGCCAAGAAAGAGCAAAGTAACTAAGAATGTTACCTTCCTTTGTGCCCTGGGTGGGAGACTAAGATGCTGGAGACATGCGTTTCAAGCCTGGCTTGGCTGCTAACAAGCAGGATGACCTTGGGCAAAACTGCATCATTCTGTGCGTCCAGCTCCCTCATCTCTGAAAGATGGTAATTCTTACCTGCTAGCTTCCATAGTTGCTGAACAACTGTATTGAGGTGTCTGAAAATGCTGTTGAGCACACTGAGGTCAGGACAGTGTGGGAAGGAGGCAAGGGGAATATGGATCGGGATGCAGTGGGGCTGTGTCCTGTGGTGCTCGTGGAATGGAATTAGAAGAGGACAGGACAGAGGGCATTTGGCCATCGAGGACCTTCAGAGGGTGGTACTATTTCTCCACTGGCACAGGGAATATGTCATTTACACCTCTGGCTCTCTCCTCTAGGGCTATGTCTGGCTGTTCCTGAGAAAACTGTGAGGTGGTGTGCTGTGTTAGATCATGAGGCCAGCAAATGTGCCAGTTTCCGTGACAATATGAAGAAAGTCCTTCCAGCAGATGGTCCCCGCATCATTTGTGTGAAGAAAAACTCCCACCTGGATTGCATCAAGAGCATTGTGGTAAGTCACAGCAGCTTTCAGGGAATAGAAGGAAATCCACACTTTCTCCTTCTTTGATCATTTTGAGACAGTTCTTTACTCACAGGTGAGAGGCTGATGCAGGGGGCAGTCAACCTCCACTGCTATCAAAGTTACTTTGAAAATGGAAATCTGAGAGGTCATTTTAAGGTGTGTATAAAGCAAAAGCCATTATACTCTGATGGGTGACTATTTTAAGGCTCTAAGTTCTATGAACTCAGAGAAAAAACAAGAATGTCTATTAGCCTGTTATCAAAATCATTATACAGATGTTCCTCATTTAAAGATCTATCTGTTTTAATGACTGTTTGAACTTATGACCTGGCACTTGGACCCTCATTCAGACTTAGGATGCAGGAATGTGAGCAGCAGTGTGGCCTTAAGGTGGCTTCTTTTACAATACAATACTGTAATTTTTCCTGATTGTACTGTATAGTACAGTACTGTAGTTTTATATTCTGTTATATATTACAGTATTGCATGTAAGAGTTATGCAAATAAAAGCAAAATCATCAATTTGGAGTTTCAAGCATTTCTTTGTTCTGAATATAGTAATGTACATATATACAATTCCTCATTTAGTGACCTATTTATTTAATGACCAAGTGACAGGAAAGTAACTTGGTTGTTAAACAAAGAACATCTATATAGCCTTACTTGATGGCTTTGGGGGTGGACTGTGCTGGGGATTGAACCCAGCCCTCACACATGCCAGGCAAGTGCTCTACTGCTTGAGCTATAACCCTAGCCTGCTGGGGGTTCTTTTGTTTGTTTGTTTGTTTTTTATTTTTTTTGGTACTAGGGATCGAACTTGGAACCTTGCCCTTGCAAGGCAGGCAGCAGAACCACTGAGCTAGATCCCCGGCCCTCTGCTAGGGCTTCTTGATGCATCATTGGGAAGAAGATGAATGATAAGTAGAGGAAGAATGGTGTCATGATTGCAGATGTTGGCTGATCCCTTTGTTGCTAGGTCTACAAAAATATTCTTCACACTTTCAGTATTGTTCCTGTGCATCTGACACTATGCTAGGTCCTGGGGCTGAAGTGGTGAATTAAACACACAATGGGCCTTACCCTGCACAAACTCATGACCTAGTTAGAAAAGGGAAGAAAAGCACACAATGAGTAAATAGTTTCACAATGTGGGACCACACAATGAAGGGAAAGAGTCGAGTGTTCTGACAGGCTCACTGAGAAATCTGCTTTGGCCTGTGTGGTTAGTGACAATCTCTTTAGAAGGAAGCAGTAACACTGAGATCTGAGGGATGAGCCTTGGGTTGGGCTCTGCAAAGAATGAAGGGTAAATATACTAGGAAGTGAACAATAATGTGCAAAAAAAGGGCCTGAGCCTGGATAGAGCCAGGCTTGTGTAGGCTGCAAGAAGAAAGCTGGGATAATGGAAGGTGTCAGAGATAAATATAGTCAAATATTAGTTGGAGCTTGGAAAACAGATTTTATTCAATAAGTACTGACCATAGAGAAAAAAGCAGAGCTCCATTCTGATTTGTGCAGAGGTAGCTTGGGTGTTTTTAAAAGGAGACTAAGGGAGGAGGAGTGCTGGAACTCAGTAGAATCAGAAAAGTGCAAAAGTGCTAAAGGTTGGTTGGTGTGACTGTGAACCAGCTGTGACTGCTGACTGGCCATTACCACTTTAGGCTCCTTTCCTCAGTGACTGGGAGCTGACACCTTATCCTTCCTCATGATTCTATTTCAAAGGAATGGCTCTCAGGTCCTTGAAAGAGATACTTCTTAGTCACAACAGAAGCATATTCATAGTTGTGAGTCCTTTTCAGTAATTGCTTTTAGAAAAGGAGGTCAGGGCTAACCATTGTTTGTGTGTTGGCTGGAAGAAACAGCAAGCCTTCCTGGCAGTGTTGAGCTTTCTCAGCTGGCACATTAAGGGGGGCTGAGGTTGTCCAAGGGACGCAGCCCTTTGCTGCCAGAAGCCACGTTAAAGTATGATCAAGTCCCTGGTGCAAGCTTTTTGATGGATTTGCCTTGCATGGAAAGTTCTCCAATTCTTAGCGCAAAGCAAGCAGGAGGAAACTGGTGGGAGAGAAGAGGTAGACACAGCCAGCTGGAGCAGGGCCTGTCTCAACAAATCAGTGGGGGGAGGGGGTTAAGACCTGGCTGGTTGAGTCTTCTTCCTTCCTGCTTACTTCATCCCTGCCCCTAGCATCCCTCTAGCCCACCTGCTACTGCTCACCTTCCTCTGGATTTGGCCATCTGTATGAGTGAGGTCACATACCCACTGGCTCAAGGTCCCCAGGAATTGCTGATGCTCTAGTGTTGGGGCCTCTCTCTCAGGCCTGGGCTCCCAGGTTTCCTGAGCCCCAGAGGCTTCAGCGACTTCTGCCTAGGCCCCTGGTGTTCCAGCCAAGAAGCCCCAAGTACTGCTCTCACCAGTCCCTGTGCCCTCGACAAAGCTCTTGTCCGCTTACTCATTTTTATTCAGTGGTGTGAGGGGTGGGGTAGGGAAGGTATCTATAGGTTTAAACAGAGCCACAAAGAGCTTTATATTTGGAGTCTAGTTGTTGTGAAACAGAAGGGTCTGTCTTGGCTCCTAAATATTTATGATACTAAAAGTAGATGTATCAATCATTTAAACTTTTTTTGACATGTTTTGTCATATTAAAGATATGTTTTTATGAGGCGGAGAGGATCTCACTAAGTGGTAGAGGGTTTGCCTAAATGTGTGAGGTACTGGGTTTAACCCTAGGACAGAAAAAATTATGTTTTTACAATCCAAATGTCCACAGATGCATGCATGATAAATAGAATGTGGCATATACATACCATGAATTATTTTCAGCCTTAAAATATATGAAATCCGGGCCGGGGATTTAGCTCAGTGGTTTTGCCACCTGCTGTGCAAGCACAAGGATCTGAGTTCAATCCCCGATACAAAAAATATATATATATTATTTTCAGCCTTAAAATATATGAAATCCGGGCCGGGGATTTAGCTCAGTGGTTTTGCCGCCTGCTGCGCAAGCACAAGGATCTGAGTTCAATCCCCGATACCAAAAAAACCCAAAAAACAAATACTTGAGAGCATCAGCAAATGAAGATGAAAGGTTTTCCTGTGCTCAGCAATTTGGGGGTCTCAATCCA
>NW_004624730.1:10083372-10122762 GCF_000247695.1 Heterocephalus glaber
TATATATATTTCCCTATAACATGACAAAGATCAAAGAGCTATAGTTTTACCTCATAATTTGATCAATAAGAGCTGTTAATAGAACTGGCAAGGGCTTCTAGAAAAATCATTTTGTTTAAAGAAGCAAAAATTAAAAGGAGTAAAAAAATACATTCTTGAGAGTCTGTACACGTTAGTTTGGCTCACTTTAAGAGTTCAAGCAAAGAGAAAATAAACTATACACTTAATAGGAAGGCAGCTATAATACTTCAAGTGATTTATTGATTTAAAAATGAGGTTTCATAGAAGCACAATGTAAAATAAACAAACAAAACTCCCAAAGTAATGATAATAAACCCAGGCTGCCTGAACTCAAATCTTAGTTCCCCAACTTACTAGCTACGTGGCCTAAGAAAGTGAATTAAACCTTTGCTTGCCACAGTTTTGTCCCTTGTAAAATGGAGCTGAGATGGAGAGAGGTGAGCTTCTTGGTGTCACAGCAAGCAGCTGTGACAAAAATGGAAGCAATAATCCAGGCTTTTGTCACTTAGCACATAGTATAATCAAGAAGCTAAACTCAGAGAAAGCTCTGAATAAAAGGCTCCTGCAGTGGTAGGGGCTCAGGACAGGAAGGAAAAGTATTGTGTATTGAGTCAGGGTGGAGACAAGAGGCTTCAAGGTTTCCATCTTCCCCCAGAAAAAGCTCCTCACCTGAGGAAGACTTCACAGAAAGTCTCAACATAAAGGGAGTCTCTGAATGCAGATCGGGCTGGGAATGAAAAGAGGTATAAGAGCCCTTAGCTGCAATTCCCGTCAGCCACTGCAATGCCCTGGCTGTGCCCAGGTGTGGAATGGGGCAGGCGGCTCCCCCAAGCCTTTGCAATCACCTAGCACAAATCCACATAGGAGTTTGGGCCAGGGGCTGGACCCCTAACCAGGGAAAAGAGAAAAATATTCTATCCCTTCCTCTATGTAGGAGCGGTAGGAATATGTTGGCCAAGTGCCCTTTCAAGGAAGAGTCAACTGGAGCCAACAGTGTTGTGTGTGGTGTGGCCAAATTGAGGGTTCTTTTAGCCTTAAACCCATGGAGCCTTGATAGTCATTCCCTACTGGTCTGAGTTCAGGTGGGCCTTCCTCAGACATGAGGGCTTCCTTGAAATCTGGTCTGCTCTCTTTCAGGCAAGTGAAGCAGACGCTGTTACAGTAGATGCAGGTTTGGTGCACGAGGCAGGCCTGGCTCCCAACAACCTGAAGCCTGTAGTGGCAGAGTTCTATGGGTCACAAGAGAGTAAGTCCTCCCTGAACACCTAGGAAGGGCTTGTAGATCTTATCTTCTATTAGACACTGAGGCTTGTGTTTTGCAAGCAGGTATTAGATGTTAGACACTAATACCCCTCGTCTTTGGGTGAAGGCACAAGTCAAGGCCTACATGGCCTTTGAGCTGCCATTGGATCTAGGGATGTGTCTAGGGTTCCTGAAGGTTCCCTCGAACCACAGATGCCATGTGCAAGAGAGAATCCACTCTGGAGCACACAATGGGACCCTGACAACCCAGGAAACCTTCTGAAGTCAATCTGGCTATCCCTGGGCCTGCTCTAGGGTTCAGAAAACCCATTGAGGGAGGTGGAGAATGTCAGATTCTGGGGCCACGGCTCCAGTTTCCTGATGGTCTTGGGTGATATGTGTAGGCAAACACACTAAAGGGTCAGGGCAAGCAAAGCATTGGGCACACACATCTGCATGTGGCCCTCTTGTCCCCGTGTTTGCCTTGGACAAGGTACATTACAAATGTACCTTCACCTTTTATTTTCCCTGCAAGCCTAGGAAGCTGTTTCTGATTCCTCCGATCCAATACAAGTGGCCTCTGGGGCCCGTTCCCTCCTCCAGAGCCCAGTAGTAATGGACAATGTTTCTCTGTGCAGACATCTCTGTGTAGGCACTTCCACTCACACTGTCCCTCTGCAGATCCACAGACCTTCTATTTTGCTGTTGCCGTGGTGAAGAAGGACACCAACTTCCAGCTGAGCCAGCTCCAAGGCAAGAAGTCCTGCCACACTGGCCTTGGCAGGTCTGCTGGGTGGAACATCCCCATCGGCTTACTTTTTTGTGACTTACCTGAGCCACGTAAACCCCTTGAAAAAGGTAAGCTGGAATCACTGCTCTAGATGGCCACATGAGCCATGCTGGGGTCACACAGCTAAGATTAGCTGGACATGTCAGGTGAACTCTGGGATAGGAGAGGGAGTTAACCAGCTTGAAACTGGCAGGCCATGGCACCAGTTGCCCTTGGGTGAGGGCTGGTACATCTGGGAGGTGGGAGGCGGCAGCCTTTTCTGCTGAGTCCCCCCACCTCAGCAGAGGCCATCCCCGGGAGAGGAGAAAAAGGCAGAAAGGCCAGCAGAGGGTCCAGCTGGACTATGGTCATGGGGCCCGGGCTATTTCCCTAGAGTTTCTGCCTGTGATGTGTGTGTCTCATGGTACTAGAGATCGCTTCAGTGGCCATCTGCTGGCCATGGGGCTGGCCTGCAACCTGTAGATGGTTCTCCCGTCTCCAGGGCATGGGTCCCAGAGGGGACCTCTCTGAGCTGTCTCAGGCACTGACAACACAAGCTGGGTGGGTAGGGGGTAGTTTGCTGATAAAGGCCTGAGATAAGCCTTGGCTGGTGGAAAGCATAGATCTGTTTCCTCGACTGGGTGGTAGTGGAATGGGGGTTAATTTGTTCCTGTTTGAAAACCCTGGATCTTGATGAGCTAGCGCAAGTAAGACTGACCTGGGACTGGTTTGCTGGTTTTACTTTAATCCCCTTCTGTTCCTTAATGAGATTGGGCTGGGAAATAGTACTAGGTGTAGCTAGTCCTGCTCACATCCTCTGGTCCATTTCTTTGTGTTGAGCAGCAGTGGCCAGTTTCTTCTCGGGCAGCTGTGTCCCCTGTGCAGATGGGGCGGCCTTCCCTCAACTGTGTCAACTGTGTCCAGGATGTGGTTGCTCCTCCCTTCAGCCATATTTCGGCTATGCAGGTGCCTTCAAGTGAGTAAGAGTGTCTGCTGCTCCATGGTGGTTGAAGTGCTAAATGTCCTCAGGGTGGGAGTCTTTTTTCTGGCCCTGAGCAGAGCCTTGCCTGCTGACAGGGGCAGCAAGGAGGCCTGATCCATTCCTGGAAAGTCAGTGGTACAACCTGGGACTCCCGACACCAGGCCAGCCTGTGTTGGCTCTATCTGACCCTGATGATCAAGCCCCTCTCTGGGGACCCTTTTTCTCTCTTCAGAGCCCTCAAGCTTGACCATTGTCTCCTAACACTGGACTGGGCAGTCTGAAAACCTAGGCACGTCCCTAGGGCCTGGGCTGTTCAGTGATGGACCCTCTCACTATCACAGCCTTGTAACATGCTCAATGCATTGGCCCCTCTCTGCCTCCCCTCACTGCCTCTCTCCAGATTGCTCCTGTGGCTGCATTCTCGTGCCTTCTTTTTACTGTGGTTAAAGTTTTATAGCCAGTCAGTGGCACATTTCTACCCTCAGGAGAGGAAACACCATTACAGTATCTTCTATAGCAGCAATTTAAAGACTCTTTTACATTAAAATACCTTCGATTTCTTTTTGCTCTTTGGAGTATAAACTTGAGCACCTCTGTCTCCTATGTGATGCCCTCAAAGTGGTGCCCTGGATGTCAGCACCCCACAGTGCTCCACAGGCCTCCCCAAGCCTCTGCCCTTGTCCAGGGGCTGGACTGTGTAATCAGGACCTCCAGGTCCAAGAAAGTATCTGCTCTGCAGGAGCTCTCCTAATGTGTTCCTTTTGCACAGATGTCTCAAGGATGGTGGTGGGGATGTGGCCTTCGTCAAGCACTTAACCATATTTGGTAAGTGATGGGGGAAGAGTCTGGCAGGTCTCCCCTAAGTAGTGGGCATTCTTTTTTTTTTCTCTTAATTTCCCTGCTTTTCATGTTCAGTAGAAGACACAAGGATACAGGGCCTATTATTGCTTGAGTTTTTGCCTGTACAGAGGTAGGTCCTTGTGGGCCTCTTTTTATCACTCAACCTCACCACACAATGCCTCTGCCTCAGAGGCAAAGGATTAGAGGCTGGTCTGGCTCACATTGGCTGTCAGTCATCCTGCTGAGATAGCACTCATGGATGTTGGGCAGTCATTGATGCACTTGGCATTGGAAGCCTCGGTGCTTTCATCTGGCTGCAGAATCACTTTCCTGCATGTTCCCTGACACTCAGTGATCACTGCAGGCCTCTCCTGTGATCAACAGGATTGCAAAGGTGGGGAGGGGACACCATAGCTCATGGCTCTGTGTGTAGTCTCCTCATCTGGACTTTCCCTCCCCAGAGGTCCTGCCTCAGAAGGCTGACAGGGACCAATATGAGCTGCTCTGCCCGGACAACACCCGGAGGCCAGTGGATGAGTATGCGCAGTGCTATCTGGCCAAGGTCCCCTCTCATGCTGTCGTAGCTCGGAGTGTGGATGGCAAGGAGGACTTGATCTGGGAGCTCCTCAGCCAGGCCCAGGTATCCCCACCTGCTGTTCTCCTCTTCTGCTTGGATTTAGGGGTTTTCTTCTTTGCCTTCTGGCCACTCTGGGTATCCTTGTATGTTCAGGACACAGTGGGAATCTTGGCAAACATCACTGACCATTCCAGAAGCCCCTGCTGAGACTCCTCCCAGAGCAATAAGGAGCCTCCTCTGGTAGTACCATCTATCACCTTGTACCTTGTTGACCAGTGATGTCTCCTTTTGCGTTATTTCATTCCTTTCCATGTGAACCAGGCCTTCATGGCCCAGGGGAAACATCATCACTTCTATGAAGACACCCATGACATTCCTCCCACCAAGGGGAACGACCTCCCTCCCAGGGTCTCACACCCTGACTGCAGAGGGAGCCACTTCTACTGCCAACCCCTACAGTGGAGGGATGTGGCACTGAGCTAACTTCCCCTCATCCAGCCCCACCCCTACCCCGTCCACCTGTTGAGGGCTGAAGCAACAACCATAAAATGCCAGCCTCTGGATGAAACATATTTCTTGTTCTCAGTAGCCTCTTAGCCATTCAGGGAGGCAAGCCCAGAAATTCACTCAGGGAAAGGGGTGTGATGTGATCCTGAGAAGATACTGAACAGAGAAGGTGCCACGTGGAGGACATCATGACTGCCCTCTGCCTGCTTTCGCTCCTGGCATTTTGAAGTTTCTCATAGTTTTTCACTTTGTTTTTTTGGGGGGGGGTTCTTGTTTTCTCTTCAGTTCCATTTTTCAGCCTCTCTTGCTCACTGTTGCCATTGATTCTTCCATTTTACTGTGAATAGGAACATTTTGGCAGAGACAAATCAAAAGAATTCCACTTGTTCAGCTCTTCTCATGGGAAGGATCTGCTGTTTAAAGACTCTGCACAAGGGTTTTTAAGGATTCCCCCCAGGATGGACTATAGGCTGTATCTGGGCTATCCGTACATCACTGCTATTCGGAATCTACGGGAAGGCATATGTAAGTACTCAGGAAGGTCCAGGTGACCTCGGGGGCTGGGGAAACTGACAAGGGCAAGGATCAGTGATCCAGTTTGTACAGGGACTTGAAGGCCTCTCCTGGTGTCCTTTTTTCAGCCCTGCCCATGAACTCAGTGTTAGACTGATGCTAAGTGGCAGTAGTCTTAATTAGATGGCCTAGACATCACAAAGGCTTTTAAGGAAACTAATATTTTCAGTGATTTGGGTTGGTGCTCACATCATTTTCCTTGCATAAATCAGGATTGTCCTTCTACTTTGTGAAGCCAAATTAGGCTGGCACAAAATAAGTAAAATAAAAAGATGTGTCTAAAGATTGCACATCTCTAGCTTATGCGATGATCAACATGGGCCATGGTGAAGCTGGAGTTCTAGAAAGGTCACTCCCAAGCCTCAGTTTTATTGGGTCACTGGGTTTTTTTTTTTTTTTTTTTTTGCTCATTAGTTCATTCAGTGGACATATGTTGAACATCTAGCCATAAACTCTGCCCAGAGCTGAACATACAAACATATACTAGATTTTGCCATCCTGGAACTTTCAGACCAGGGAGAAGACAAATATTCGATGAATAGTCATACTACTGAGTCATCAATTATCAAATGAGAGATCCGCTTAGAATGGAAACAATAAAAACAACACAAAAACATGGTCCTATGAAAGTGCAAAGCAAAGAAAAACAGGCCCTGGCCTGGAGGTTGAGGTAAGGCTGCCCTGAGGAAGTGACTCGGGACTGGGTTTGTATGAGGAGCAGGTGTTCACTTATTCCTCAGACATTAATTACATTGACCATGTGCTAACACCACTTAAACAGAGGTGCTCTGGTGGACAGGACAGGCATGGCCCTGTTGGAACTCATGTTCTCCTGTAGCAAAATGATGCTATAAATGGACACAGAAATATGGACATATCATGTGGTTAAGTATTATTTGAAAAAAGAAGAATGAAAATATCAGCCAGAAACCATAGAATACCCAGAAGTTGGAGAAGAGAGTTGTACTTCTCTGAAGAAAAAAGTTAAATCTAAATGAAATGAAACTGTCTTAGTTATTTTTCTCATTGCTGAGTCAAAATACCCAACACCCAAAGCTAAAAAGAGGAAAGCTTTGTTTTGGCTCATAGCTTGTAGAGGTTTCAGTCCATAGTCATCTGGCTCCAAGGCAGAGTGGTATAGCAGAGAGGCACCACAAAGGAAAAACAGTTTATGGTAGGCAGAAGACAGCAAAAGCAGCAAGCAACAAGCAATGATCACTCCACCCTTCTTTCTGTCTCTTATATTTTATCCAGGATACCTGCCTAGGGCAGGCATTATTCATACCCTTAATCCTAGCATTTCAGTATGAGTTAATCCCCGCATCACACACCCCAGATCCAGCTACCTCTGAAACCCCCTACCTATGACCACATGAGGCTTTGGGGTGACATCTAGATACAAGCCATAACAGAAACAAAGAGACTGTGTGTTAACTTTGCTTTCAAGGATGATGAATTCTCTGAATGGGATCTGTTTGTTTTTTGCTGACAAATTCTATTGTGCATGCATGAAGGCAGTTAGTAGCCTTGATAAACACCAGAGGACACCACAGGCCTTTCTTCTGACCTCTGGTTCTTTTTCTTGTGCCACAGGCCCAGAAAGCTCACAGGAAGAAGCAAAGACACTGAAGTGGTGTGCACTGAGCCACCATGAGAGGCACAAGTGTGATGAGTGGAGCGTTAAGAGTGATGGAAAAATAGAGTGTGAATCAGCAGAGACCACGGAAGATTGCATTGCCAAGATCATGGTATGTCACTTCTGCCTCCTTAGGGCAGCCTCTCTGCCATTGTTCTCTGCTTTCCCTCTGCTAATCTGAGCAAGTGCCTGTTCCTGGAAGTGATGCAGACACCCTGGTTTCCAAGGTCCTTGTTCTAAATGAATGAGCACAGTGGCAGAGGAGCTTCAGAACCTTAGAGTTTCCTCCTCATATTAGTGTAC
Organism: Heterocephalus glaber; assembly: GCF_000247695.1. Next base: position 10,090,823 of record NW_004624730.1, read on the forward strand.
TCTGACAGGGGAATCTGACCCATGTTCTGCTTAGGGAGCTGGGCCAGAGTGTAGATGCTCTAAGCCCCTTGAGGGTACCATGATGAGTGCAGTAGGATTCTGTTTTGATTTTGCAGGCAGGTACAAATTTGCTTTGTTGATCAAGAGGGCATTCCATGTTTGCTTGTAGAGAATTTTGAAAATCCTGATTGATAGAAAGAAGAAAATCAAAAGTACTACTTATACTTATGTAACTAAGAGAAAAACCTCTTAGTGGGATCATATCATAGAGGTTGTTTACCACTTCTTACCACCTGATATCTAGGGGACTTTCCCCATCATTCTTTTTTTTGTTTTGTTTTTTGGTACCAGGGATTGAACTTGGGTCCTTGAGCTTGTGAGGCAGGCAGTGGAACCACTGAGCTAAATCCCTGGCCCCCCATCATTCTTTAAAAACCTGACTTGGAGCTTCTGTGTTGGTGGCTGCTGGTGGGTAGTGTGACTAGAAGGGGTCCAGAAGCTCCAAGATCTGAATCCTCTTCTCCCCACAGTCTTTGCCCTAAGCATCTCTTCTCTTTGGCTGTTCTTGAGTTGGACTCTTCATAATAAACCATAAATTAAAACAAAGGCACATTGCAGGCACTAGAACTACCTGCCAGTATCAGATTTTCTCTGAAATCTATCAATTCTAACTTTTCAGCACTTATGCATAACCATATATTTTCAAAACCATCTATTATGAAGCAAAATATAAGATAATCAATTTTGTTATTTTATATTTCATACATTTCGAATATTATTTTATACTATTCTAAACATATATTTCACTTTATTTTTGTCCCAGTCAATACAGGAAAAATAAAACCAAATTAAAGCAAAGCCTACCAACTCAAAACCTGAGTCTCCACTTTCTGCAACCATGAATATGAATGGTTTTGAATTCCCATTGGTCTGGGGTGTGGATTCATTGAATCTGTGGTGGCTGAGCAATGACAGAAGTGTGGAATTGCAATACTGGCAGGAGGGGGAGCCCCATTAGTTTCTGTGAAATGAAATTAAGAAACTGGAAAAAGGTAGAAACTGTAACACCAATAAACCACAGCCAAGGGTGAAATTCTTGTGGGAGGCCAAAATGCAACCTTAAGATACTGTAACAATGAAGCACAGACAGAAGTGGATTTCTTTGAAGATGAAAACAGATAGAAGTGGCTCTGGACTAGAAATGTTGGGGAATTTGATGGTCATTTAAATAATTTTGATCATGAAAAGGACTTTGATAAAAAATGCATAAGCAGGAAAGTATGTTTTTCTTGGGAAAGTAGAGGGAGCTTTGAATCTCTCACTAATAGATGACATTTGTGAATATGCACAGATATTGTCCTTTTTATGTGGTACTGAACCCAGAGCCTTTACACTGAGCTATATCCCAAGCCCTTTTTATTTTCGCTTTGGGACAGGGTCTCTCTAAGTCACTGAGTTCCCTAGTCTGGGCTCAAACTTGTGATCTCCCTGTCTCAGCCTCTCAAAGTGCTAGGATTATAGGTGCGTGTGACCATACTAGTTCAGATATCATTCTTATGTCATTAGATCTGTTGTGCCAAATCAAAACAAATTAAAAGAAATACCTCAAAAGAGAGGACTTAAAGGAACTTGGGAAGAGATAATAGTTGGAAAACAAGGTACGTAGTTGCTCTCTGGAGCTGCTATTTCAGCAAGTCTAGACAGTTTAAAATGCCATTAAAAATTAATTTGACCCCTGACCTGAGAACCCTGAAACTAGTTTGGTGAAAGAAGAGTTGGTGCTGAATACAGAGAGCTTACAACACATTTCCAGGAGGAGACACTCAGAAACACTGAGCAAATGTATGGAACAAAATAATGTTTTTCTCTCAGCATCAGCTTGCTAGGGCAAACTCAAATCAAATAGGAAAATACTTCCAAATGCATTCTCAAACTGTGAGCCTCACTCTATTCCTCACCTTAAGCCCAAGCTGCTATTTCTGAGGACATCTCTACTTTTTAAAAAAAATATTATTTTATTGGTACATTTTAGGTATACAATATAATGACATTCATCATTGGAGACATGCACCTTTACATAGTCTCTCTTGGTTCTTATTCTCCCCCCTTCCCCTGCCCTCCCTTCAACCCCTCCATCCCTCCCTAGTTACAAAGACTTTGTTTGCCTTTTTTCCTTTTCTCATATTAACTCCATTCCCTTCTTTCCTTTCCCCTACCCCTCCCACTTCCCCTTTCCCTGTGCCCCTTTTCTTCCTATTTCACATTACCTATTCTACCTTTTAAGGACATCTCTACTTTTAACTGACAGAATTAGTAAAATATTAAGATAGTAAGTTTATGTCCTCCCCTTCTTTCATTTTGTCTTCCTACAGTTTACTACTTTTGACTGTATTGTCAGGATGCAGATGTTTCTGAATCATACTGGGGAAGCAGTATTTTAAAGTTTCAAGTTTTCAAACATGATTTATATGTTCAGTTTGCAATTTTTAAGGTTTGAATGTGTAGAAGGAGAAGTTAGAAACATGAATTGGTTGCAGGGTAGGGCTTTTAGCTTACAGTATTAAAATGAAAGGGTACCGATGTGAACTTCTATAAATTTCAGATGCTTATGAATCAAATCATTGGGTTTTTCCTTTTTCTTTTTTTCTTTGTTTTTTGTGCTGGTGTTAAAGCCAGTCCCATGTACATAGTAAGTGCCCTACCACTAAGCTATACCTCCAGCAGAATCAAATCACTCTTGAAGAGATTCGTTGCTGTGTAATTAGTCTGTTATGCATTTGAGGGAAATATATATACACATGCTTATGTTTTAAAGAAAAAGCAAAACATGATATTTTAATGTCAATATCTATTCCATAGTGTAGATGTGCAGCCATTACTTGGTCATTTTTCTGTCACTGTACATAGTTTGTTTCTCCTTTTGCTTTTATAAATCACATTTCTGATTTTTCCTATTCATATTTTTTACCCAAATAGTTGCCCACATACACATCTGACTATTCCTTTATGGTGTATTCATAGAAAGTATATTGCAGGTCCAAGGGAAGTCTTGAAAATCTTGTTGATTCTAAGCATTTGTGAAATCCAGTTTATTATCCCTGAGTACCGGACCATTTGTGAATATTTGACTCATTTGTAAAACTCTTGTATGTACCAAGTACTGAAATAGCACATAGCCAGAGAGGCTAAGCTGAGGGGCTGGAGCCCTGTGAGGAGGTGTTCTATCCACAGAAACAGCCCCATGTCCTCGACTCTACTCCATTTCACAGATGAGAATTCATGGGTCCAGATAGGTGTGGCAGGACTATCTCTATAAGAAGACAGGAAGATTGAAAGTGGGTCACCTAAAATTGATCATCAGTTCATGATAATGATGATGGTTTGCTGAAAATGAGAATACATTTTATTTTCTGATAGGTGTGCCTGACTGATCCTTTAGGGGTTCTGTACCATTTCTTGCTGTTTCCCTGCTATTCAGAACTTGTTCTGGGAAAGCTCTTCAAAGAGTCAGCTAGGAGGGCAGATGAGTAGGAAGTAGCATCTTTTCAACTGCTGTGATTTGCTGTGTCTGCAGAGTGGGGAAGCAGATGCTATGAGCTTGGATGGCGGATTTGTCTACATAGCCGGCCAGTGTGGTCTGGTGCCTGTTATGGCAGAAAACTACGGTAAGTGCAAGACAGCACCCTCTGTTTTCCTTCTTCTGGGCTATGGAGAGTGGATATGGGAACATCACAGCCCTGTACTTACTGTGAATCTCCTTTACTGAATGTCTCCCATTATCAGTATTCTGGACTCTATCATGTAGAATCTTCACAGTCATTTTAAAAAGAAGGCAGTTATCATACCCCTCGGGGTGGGGAATGGAAGCTCTGAATGCTGTGAAGTCTCTGCTAAAAGTAACTCCACTGCAGAGGACAGCTAGGATTTCTGGCAGGTCTTCCAATTTCCAGAACTCATGTTATTCCTGCTGCCTCCATACAAGGATTTAAATATAGTCAGCCTCCACCTTACATGGGCTCCGTGTAGAGCAGGAAATTTGAAATTTACAGTTTGTGCATAAATTCTAGAGGCCAGCAGCTGAGGACCTTGCATCATTCAGGGAGTCTGGACTTGTTGAGAACTGGTGACACCGGTAGTTTTATCTGACTCTCTTTATTCTTAGTTATTGGATGAGAAAGGCACGATTTTTTTTTTTTTATTTTAGCACTGGGGATTGAACCTAGGGCCTTTGTACTGATTTATATCCCCAGCTCTACCACCAACCCTCAACTCCTCTTTTTAAAATATATTTTGAGTCAGGGTTTTGATAAATTGATAAGTTGCCCAGACTAGGCTTGAATTTGTGATCCTCCTGCCTGAGTCTCCCAGAGTGCTGGGATTACAGGTGTGTGTCACCATGCCTAGCTTGCTTTTTAAAAATCTATATGTGTTTAATACTTTCTTCATTTTCTTTTCTTCAGAAAGCTCTAGTTGTCAAGGACCACCAGAAAAAGGTAAGCTGGAATTTGGCAACCTCAGGAATTAAAAGGCAAATTCCCATTATTTTGGAGAAGTGGTTAGGTAAGTTTACAGTTCAAATCACAAGTAGACAATGGGATGAGATCTTTTTTAGAAAGCAAAACCGTCATGGAAGGATAGTAATTGATAATGATGGTTATTCCTTTACACTTGCAGTAACATACATAGGATTTCTCATTTAATCCTATAAGGTAGGGATTTGCATCCTCTAAGGATGCATAAGAGGACCCTAGGGTTCAGATAATTTATGGATTGTCTAGCATTACGCCAAATCTAGGCTTTCTCACTGCTTCCCACCACCTCAAATTACATGGGGCCTGCACATTTTAGATGAGAGTTAGCACTAGTCAAGGAAACTTGCTTATTTATTCCTTACTAGGCTGAGTAGACACTTACAAAGACAGCTGTCTAGAAGCATAAAATTACTTGACCTCCCAGCCAGGGCTGGGCTCAGGAAACACAGGCCAACCTGGGTCTTACCCAAGGGTCCAGCTAGGGGTGGATCTGGAAATATGGGGAGGAGCAAGTCAGGAGGTGAGCACTGGGCCTGTGCTCAGGCCCTGCAGGCTATATTGCTGACAGCCATCGATGCAATCTGTTCTAGTCCCTTCTGCTGCGTGCAACCTCCTAGCCTTTCCCCATCACTGGAGGAGCTAAGCTCTTTAGCAGCTCTAGAAAGAGCCATTCTTGTTCTATAGATAAGAGTTCTGTTTTGCTGGAAACAGTATTCTGATCTGAATAAATTGGAAAACTGAAATCATGAGTTGATGTTCTATTTCTTACTATAAAGACCAGCATGTACTTACTGCTAAAAATGGCAGCTGATTTGTTTTTTATATTTTCCACTTTGCATAAGTATTGTGGTATAAAATTGTGTTCTCTTGGAAACTGTCTAGTCTGATTACCCCTTGGTGTTTAATGGTCTTATACTACTCTATCTCAATGTATGTTGATTTATAAAATGCTGGGGGTACATTAGCTATGGTATTCAGTATCCATTCCTCTGCAACAATACATTGGAACATGGATTGTGGATTTTTAACTGTAGTAGCTTTATGCATTCAGAAAAGGGTTATACATTAGCCACTGCTCTCCCGGTAAAGTATTCTTAGTATTTTGACTTTTTGTGTATTTTATTTTACTTTTAACTGACACATAAAAAGATAAAAATTGTGCATAATAATGGAGGACCATGTGATATTAGTATTTTCTCTTTAAAGTTCAGATTAATCTCTGTCAAGTTCCTTGATTTTACCACAGTTACTCCACAGACCCTCTTGGGACACTATGAATGATTCAGGACATCTTTGCTGCCCTTTGACTGGAAGCAGACACTTTGGAGGCTCCAGACACTTCTCTTCTTGTCTTTCTTGTAGGGTATTTTGGTGTGGCAGTGGTAAAGAAATCAGATCCTGACATCAATTGGAATAATTTGGAGGGCAAGAAGTCTTGCCACACTGCAGTAGACAGAACCGCTGGCTGGAACATTCCCATGGGTCTGCTCTACAGCAGAATCAACCACTGCAGATTTGGTGAGTGAATCCTGGGAAGGAGTTGCCACAAGGTTGCAGTAGAAAGAAGGGTTCTGAGGGAGAGAAGTGTGGTACAAGATGCTGTGAGCCCTAGTTCCATAGAAGTAGCATTTTGTTAGAGTGATCCTCAAGGAAATATCAAAAAGGGATAGGAGGGTTGGGGAGCTGGGCAGCCAAATCAAGATGGTTCATTTTAGTTGCTTATAATGGCTCAGGGTAATATACATTCATCTCTTAAAAATACCAGAGAAGCATCCATGACTGGTATGATCCTGATGGTTTCTCCTCTACTCCACCATTTCCAGCAAGAGGCTTCCATGTTCAAGGTTACCCTATGGTTGCCATCACATCCACAATCCAGGGCCCAAGCACCACGTTAGAGCAAGTGGAAGTTTATACCCACTATTGTCAGCTTTTTAAAGGAGACTTCCAGGACATTTAACCAACTTTGAGCTAACTTCTTCCCATTGCCCAGAACCACAATGGGCTATAACAGAAAATATAATCTTTCATTTGAACATGTTCGTACCCCAAATAAAACTAAATTTTTGTTACTCAGGGACAAAGGGAAATGCATATTGGATACACAGCTAGCAATCCCTGCCATAGGAGTTCTGTAGGCTATGTGAGTGTGGGTGATCCCTGATCTCTTAAGGTGCTGGGAATCACACTGAGTCACTGCCCAGCTCCTGGACTTCCTCTAGGGGTAGACAGCAGTTTATTGTCCATGTTCTTTGAGTACAATCCGGTACAAATCTATTTCTACCCCCTTAAACTTCTGGGTGTAAGATACCTACAGACAAATGTTTTACAATGATTCTGATTTACATTTGCTTTCTATTTCCTCCCTGCCAGCTCCAAGTTTGGGCAGCTCCTTGAAAAAGACAGCCTTGGGATGGAGGTCTCTAAATCTGGTTACAAATTCCAGAAAACCCTGTGTACCTAGGGATTAGAGATGAGAACATATCTCTGCAACACTATGCTTTCGTATATCAGTTTGACATGAAGCAAAGGGCGGCTGGGGTCAGATCCACAAGTCATGATGTAACCAGCTCTCTCCCCTTCAGGTTCTTATTATGAGGTGGTGCAGAAGGATACAACAGAACAGCAAGCAGTGGGGAATGGGCCAGGGTGTGTGTTTTATTAGAAAGAACAGAGAAAAGGCCTTACTAGATTGGGGGGGCGGTAACAAGGAAGTGCCTGGATGTAAAAGCTTATACAGTGCACACAAAGGGGCAGAAGATGTGCAAACATGCAGATCTGCTGCTGCTTTGCTGCTGCTTTGCCAGGCCTCCCATTGCCAGCAGATTCCATCAGTTGTGTTTTTGCATCTCCAGTTTTCCTTAAGACTTATCTTACCTTGCCTTTAATTTACTTAGTTTAGTTTGTTCAGGGATATTCCCTTTGTCCTTTTATTTTTTGGTCCCAATGGGCTCCTGACCTCTGCACTTTTGAGGCACTATCTCCTGTCTGTCTGTGCTTTTACAGCTGTGGGCAAGCAGCTGAATTCCAAGGAAAACTTCCTGTCTCCTTATTGAGCTTGTTGACATAGTAAAGGGGACATTTGAAAACAGGTTCCACAAGCTCAGAGATTTTATTTCTTCTTTCTTTAGTCTAGGGATGACACTATCCTGGTGCAAAAAGGAATCCCTTCCACCCTGAAATGTAGTGGTCATGAGCTCCTTTCCCCAAACTCAGTTTTACAGTCTGGAGTCTGTCAGTTCTGAGTTGGTAGATGGCAGGTCACAGAATGAATTAAATGTTGTACTTCTCCTGGACCATGCAGCCCTGTTATGTGTTAGATAAAAACCAGCAGTATCGATCGACTCAGGAAGAGCTGACTTCCACCTGTTCTTCTGCACAGATGAATTTTTCAGTCAAGGCTGTGCCCCTGGGTCTATCAAAAATTCCAGTCTCTGTAAGCTCTGTATTGGCCCAAATGTGTGTGCTCCCAACAACAAAGAAGTGTACTATGGCTACACAGGGGCTTTCCGGTGAGTCCTTTACTCCAAACATAAATACAATATCCTAGTTTTGACTAGATTTTTTAAAGGAACTAAGGTGAAATTCTTATGTTGCTAGTCTGTTAAGTGATGCATGTATTAGGATGAGATATTTTGTAAATAACATAGAGCCGTGCATGAAGGGACAATCAGGTCCCTCCAGCACACTGTCTGCCAAAGTGGCTCTCCTAGAAAGAAAAAAAATGATGTATGGTACAGATTAGCACTTCTCAACTGAGGGCAATTTGTCCTCCATGGAACACTGACACTATCTAGAGATATTTTCGATTGTGACAACATTGAGCATGCATTGAGCATGGGGACTGCTATTAGCATTTGGTAGAAGCAGCTAATCTTCCTACAATGCACAGGATAACACTGTACAGAAAAGAATTATGCAGCTCCAAATGTCACTAGTGCCAAAGTGATGAAACACTAATCTAGTTGGATAAACACTGAGTCAGGAAATTTGATTCAAGCACTTCCATGCACCTCTGGGTAACCTAGAACCATTCTCATCTGGAAGTACAGACTAATGAAGTAGATGATTTCTAAATTCCTCACTACAGTTGTACATTATAGAGTTTCTATCATTTTTCTGGAGACACCTATGTAGCCTACATTACTTAGTTACCCTTTTTGCTCCAGGCTTCTGTTATCTGGTACCTTCTGAATCCATGAAACACACAATGCTGGTGGTATTGTAACTGAACTTCCCAGTAAAGAAGTGAAACACAAAGATCATCCCTATTTTTCAGTTAAAATAACCTTGTAAGTTAAAGTAAGTACAAACCACATTCCACACATTTCTAAGTGTACAAAAGAATGTGTTGTTTTCACAGGAATTTAAGAGATTGAAGGGACTGAGAATTGTAGTCCACTTTTAACCTTTCCCTGGTCTCTTTTTGGTGATGAAATGTTTGAGAATTACAGATCACGAGAAAAGGCTCAACTTTTGCTTACATGTTTAAAACATTTTCATAAAAATATCTTTTATAAAACCTAGCTATACCATTAAACATATCAAACTGACAGACTATGAACTGAAAAGAAAATGAAATGCATTCAGTGTATGGTACAACAAGCATTAGCCTTTTTGGCTAGCTTTCCCCAAAACTCTTGAACAGATGCAGGAAGAGGCAGATTATTTTCCATGAAGCAGGGGGGTTATTGTAGCCAGACAGTGGATCAGGGCCTACTTACTCTACAAGAGTCCGATGTACCTGGATTATGGAGTAGGGCCTTGTGCAGATGCTGAAGCACACACGAGTCTAGTGTATGTGTGATGTGTACTTTTAAAGGAGTGCAGTTAAAAGGAGTAATGGATCCATACTCAAGAGAGTTCATTTTGTTTGTATTTCTTTTCTGAAACTTCTTGGAGACTTGTGGCTCAGACATGTGTTTACAACCCCCAATACCTCATCCAAAGACATGCAGACTGAGATTTAGTAGGGATAAGTGCCTTAATAGCAGGATGGCCACACTCTCCGCATTTCTCAAATGAAAACAAAACAAAACATAAAAAAAACACCCTCAAATGCCCCCTGGATATTAAAATCCTTTTTTGAAAGGATGAAGGATATTACAAATTGAGATTTTTGATTAAGCTTCAGTCTCCCATAAATGTTGCACAGGCATTCACATGTTTAAAAAAGCTGAAGGAATAGTTTCCATTCGCATTTCATATGCTTGCTGGGGGAGGTATCACCTCACTAGAAAACAGATTTTCTGCTGTCTGTGTTGTTAGAAAAGGATGTAATCTATTGGAGAAGCTGTATCAAAAATTCTGATTTAGTTGATGAGAAATGGAAAAAATGGAAATAAAGTCTTTGTAAATAGGGAAGGGTGGAGGGGGTGAAGGGAGGGCTAGGAATGGGCAAAAAATAAGAACCAAGATGCATCATGTAAAGGTACAAGTTCCCAATGAGAAATGTAATTGTGTTGTATACCTACAATGTACCAATAAAAGAATTTTTTAAAAATTCTGATTTAGTATGTGGGATTGAGATTGTGTAAGTACATAGCAATTTAGAGCCTTTCTTTTTCTTTATTCTTTATGTTGCTAAGTAATAGAATGGAAGCTGTAATTGCTGATATTAGGTGGCAAGCCTGGATCTATAAGGTGACTCCTTGAATGACACATGTGTCAATGTGATTTCCTCTCTTCTCTCTCCCTATCTGGACCTCTGCAGGTGTCTGGTTGAGAAAGGAGATGTGGCCTTTGTGAAGCACAAGACTGTCATGCAGAACACTGATGGTACGTGCACATGTTCCTCTGTCCTCAGGAAATCTGGTTCAGTAGGATTCACTGGTATTTAGGGGTGACTTTGTAGAAGAATGACAGACACTGTCAGCATCCAAAGCTCTACTTCTCAGCCTGTGTATTCAGTGAAGAGGAAAGTGTTCACCTGGATAGGTAGAATGATCAGGCCCATGGGGTTCCCAAAGGCCCTAAATCCTCCCCCAACAGCTCAGATTTGCTCCTAAATACTTCTGTGCCAATTTCTCAAGAATAAGACATTCCCTTACATACTGATAGTATAATTACCAAGATTAAGTAATTTTACATTAGATGGATTTAACACTACACAGTACATGTTTAAGTTTTCAATCATTCCAATAATGACCTTTATAGCTTTTCTTCCCCTTGCTGTGGAAGCTGGGATATAGCTCAGTGGTAGAGCGCTAGCGCTAGGTTAGCATTCACAAGGCCCTGGCTGTGCCCAAGCAGCTGTGTGTGTGTGTGTGTGTGTGTGTGTGTGTGTGTGTGTGTGTGTGTGTATTTTCTGGCTCTATCCACTGAGAAGACCTAAGGACAATAACACACCAGTAGAAAGGAACCAGGAATCCTTGGAAAAAAAGCTAATTTCAAGGTTGGGACAGAAAAAACATATGGTGAGCTACACACGTTGAAGTGTTCAAAGAATGATGAGACATGTCAAAAGACACAAGAGCAAACATGAAGGACTGCTTTCTGCCAAATCTGGGAATTTTGAACATTAAAATAATGATAGCTGTAAAGGCTAATAACGCTAAGAATCCACAAGGCAATACTGATTAGACAAGTGAAGAAGGGCAAGGTCTTCCTTATTTGAGAATGCTAAATCAGTGAATGTAGCTAGAATGGCAAAGCTAGAAAACTTTTATCTGGCAACCAATATGATGACAATCAATTCAGGGAAGAATCACCAATGAGTGCCGGTCAGTGGTGAAAGTGGGGCAGCTTTGACATTAAAACAAAACAAAAATGAACATTGGTAAGAATAAGCATTCCATGCTCCGCAGTGTCTCTTCCTGCCAGCAAACTCACTAATGTCCAGGCTGTTAATCACTTCCCTGCTCCTCTCACATGTGCTCCTCCACTGTGACATCTAGAATGAACTAGCTCAGTGCCAGGTCCTCTAAGAAGCCTTCCCACATCTTATAACAAGTATCCTCTGTCCATGTTGCTAGTGTTACTGAATTAATCACAATCTATGATACTCTTCATCTGCTGGACATCACCGGGTTCTTTTTCCACCTGTCATATTCCCAGCACCCAGGATAGCACATGGCACATAGCAGTTGCTAAGAATGTATCTGCAGGAATATTGGGTTGACTAATTTTTTTCCCCTTGTATTATTTTTGCTTTTCCTTTAAGGGTTTTCCTTCTTTCTGCTTCAGAGTGTTACCCTAACTTTGGTTCCTTGTCACCCTTGATTTCTTTTTATACTTTTCTGAGTACCCCCTCATCTTGAGGCCTTTACTCTCCATTCTTTGCAAAGACTCCAAAGTCTTTACTTCCTAAATAGAATCTAGACAGTAGGTCTGAGCTCTCATCCATTCCAGTATTTCGATTCCCCAACATGTCATTTTAATGTACAGAATACATTGATGTTGCAAACTCAACTTACATAAATCCAAATTCCTCATCCTTCTCTTAAAGTTCACTTTGCTTCTCATAGCCTCTATCCCTATAGTCTTTTCATGCTCCTTGCCAGTCAAGACTAGATTAAGTCTGTCAATGTCTTATGTTATTTCTTAAAAACATATGTATTAAGTGTTATGTTACAGCATAGAAGAAGCAAGATACAAAGGCATGTGTTTTTTAACACTCTTAATAATATATGGATGTGTGAATATTGTGTGTACATGTAATAAAAAGATAGAAAGAAATGTACTAATACTGAAGATGTGTGCTGTGGAATTATAAATGTTTCAAAACTTTCTTCCTGATTCTATGCAGCATTTTACACATTCCCATAAACTTGTATTGATTTTATCAAAACACAATATTTTACCCTTCTAGATGCCTATGGCTACCCTCCTAGCACAGACTGAATCACCTTCCATTTAATTTTTATCTAAATATTCTACCTTTAGGCCATGGTTCATTCATTAACACTGGTTTTCATTCAAGAGTCTTTATAGACCCACTGTTCCTCCTGCCTGAGTGACATTTGTTAAGATTTAAAACTAAGAACAATGATAAATATGTAATGTCATGAAGACACATATGTAGATATATGCATATATAACAAGGCATGGATGGACATACACAAATGCAATATCAAAGATTAGAACTCTAGAAGTGAATGGGATTTGGGGAAGGAAGATTTTTAGTTTATATGTAAATATATTGAAATTTTATGAGCACAATCTCATATACTACTTGTTCAGTTAAAAAAAAGAAATTTAATTAAAAAATGAATAAAATGGGGCTGGGGATTTAGCTCAGTGGTTTCACCGCATGCTGCGCAAGAGCAAGGACCCGAGTTCGATCCCTGGTACCTTAAAAAAAAAAAAAAGAATAAAATAAAAGTAAAAATCTTGCATTATGAGAGAGAAATAGAAGTTGGTAAAACATGTTTAACACTCACTTTGGGTGAGTTTTGTTTTTCTTTTTGCAAAGAGAATATACAAAAGATAAAGCAAGAGGTTGACACAGGAAATTGGCCTATACCACACAGGCATGTGCACATTTTCACTTAGAACTAAAGGAGGTATCAGATTGAAAATGCTGGTGCAGATTCCTTCCTCTCTGTGTTGTATAAACTCAATATGTGCACTTTTGTTGCTTCAGCTGGCCAAAGGCCCCAGATCCTCCACACATCAGTGGATCGGTCCCAATCCTGCAGTGACCAAGGCCATCTTCTCTGGCTGATCCACCTTCGGTCTTCTCTCCCCAGGAAACAACCCTGATTCGTGGGCTAGCAATCTTAAGAAGGACGACTTTGAGCTGCTGTGCCCTGATGGCAGCAGGAAGTCTGTGGATGAGTATGAGAAATGCCACCTGGCCCGAGCCCCAAATCATGCTGTGGTCGCACGGAAAGATAAGGCAGAATATGTTCGCGAAGTGTTAGTGAAACAGCAGGTATGAACCAACCAGGGCCTCCCACCTTTTAGTCCTAGATGGGTATGGGTTATTTGGGGGAGTTCTCAGCTAAGTATAGGCCTGACTCCATTATTCTTTTATGAAAATGAATTGGGAGACCACACAGACTGGATCAGAATATCTGGGTTCAAATATCAGCTCCTAGCATGCTAACTGTGCTATCTTAGGTATGATTTAGCTGCTTTGTGCCTCAGTTTTTTCATATATAAAATACAAATAATAATACTATACCCACTTCTCAGTTAATATGGGGATTAAGGAAGTGATGCATGCAAAGGTCATAGGACAATATGTGGCCTACAAGAAGTGCTCAAAATGTGCTAGCTATGCAATTATAGAACAGGGTCTCTCAGGCCTGGCTCTGCTTCAATATTTTAGTCACTGGAAATAAGTCCCCACCTGATGGATGAACCCTCAGGACCAGGAATCTACCTTCCTGCCCTTTGACTTTGCTCAGGGATATGATTATTTTCTCCAAATCTGTTCTTGTTCAAAATAAAGAAGACTGATTCTGTTTCCTAGCAATCCTTGACACAAGCCTTGAAAAGTACACTTGCCAAGGCAGACTGAGCAGTGCTCTCAATAGTCTGAAAAACAAATGATCCCTAGCCTCAGAGAGCCTCCTCTCTGGGGAGAACAACCATGTCAGGGCCAGCTTGTAGGGGAAAATGGCTGCTTGAGAATTCTAATCCTAAAGGCCTCTCTACGCACAAACATCACTGTTCTCTTCAGTATAACTTCTACTTGTTGGCTCACCATTAGCTTTCTTTAAAAATTAAGATAGCATATCTTCAGCAGTCTTTTAAAGCACATGATGATAATATAAGCATTTAATGAATTTTCACCATTTCACCTACAACCTTAGGAGTCCTGGAGAAGTTAAGTGGCTAGCCCAAGATAGGATTCAAAAGGCAGCCAAACACGAACTTTTAACAACCATCTCTGCTGTTCCTCTTGGAAGACTTAGTTAATGTCTTCTTTGGTAGTAATATCCAAAGGGACATGTTATTTTCCTTGTACTTCTATAAGCAGCCCCCATGGGCAAGGGCAGTGAAGGGGTGGGGGGAAGAGAGATTAGAAAAAGCAGGAGGGGCTGTGGTGGTGTCACACACATGTAGTCCCAGTGCTCTTGCAGGCTGAGGAAAGAGGATTGCAAGCTCAAGTCCAGCCTGGGAAACTTGTGGAGTCCCTGTTGAAGAGGAGAGAAGGTGGGGCAGGGGGAGAAGGAGCGAAATATTGAGGTGAGGTGTGGGACAAAGCCCAGGAGCACCCCGCCAAGCTGCTGATGCTGGATCAGCCCAGGGTGGGGGTGGAGGGGGGCGTATACCCCACCTGGGCTCCGAGGCTTAGAGAACTACAGCTCCCAGCTCCCAGCTAACACAGCTAACTCACAGGCCAAGGTGCTAAGGCCGGGTCAGTGGTCAAGCAGGGACACAAGCCATGGAGGAGACACCGCCCCTTCAGCTGGGCTACAACAAGCTGCACCTGGAGAAGCTGACCCCGGGTGTCACTGTCATCCTAGACTCTTCCCCAGGTGTGACCGAGGTGACCATCATAGAAAAGGCACCTGCTGAATGTCATATGGTTTCCTTCATGAGAACAAAAAAATAATTATGATGCCTAAGGATATGAAGAACTTTTACCTGATGACCAATGGAGTGTGAAACTAGATAGCAGCACATCATCCCGCTAGGCAATATGGCATTTAACAGTGCCTCAAAACTAACTCAGCCCAACCAGTCTTCCATGTATTCTCTTCCTAATGCACTAACTCAGGCAGATGTGGAAGATGACACATATGAAGCCAGTGAGGACAAGTCAGAGAAGCTTCATTTTGACCCTTGCAGTATGATATTTGAACAGGATTCATGCAATGGGAATGGGAAGGTTTGCCTTGCCTACAAAACTGGGAAACCAGCGTTGGCACAAGACAGTGAGATCTGGTTCCCAGACAGAGTGTTATATTGGCATTTTCTCACAGATACTTTTACTGCCTATTGGCACCTGCCCATCACCCACCTGGGCCTACCCCAGTGTTACTATGAATTCACCAGCTATGGCATTAGCCCACAGGCCAAGCAGTGGTTCAGCTTGTATAAACCCATCATCTACAACACAGACCTGCTCATGGAAGAGACCAACTCCTTTATGAATAAGCTGGATCCCAGAAAAGTGTTTAAGACCAAAAATCAAGACTTCAGTTTCAAAAAAGAAAGGGCCTATTCAGCCTGCAGGTGATCAGAAAGGGCTCTTAGGCCCCTCCACCTCTGAACACTCATCTGGCTCTGCAAACTCTGTCCAGAAATGAGCACACACCCCCATCTCTCCACCAGCCCCTCAGCAATATTTTTCACGCATAGATGGCCTCGGGGATGGCCACAACCTCAGATTTGCTGTAACTGTAAGCATCTTCCTGAGTGATCAAAATCCTAGGCCTTTTACTCCCACTGATATTAGCTGGGAGTTGGAAGGGCATACTGAATTTTATCCGAGTCCTTCCCTTACACTCTTCCCAATGGGTTGTTCCGGCCCCTGGCTCCAAAAGCTATGGAGAATTTCAGATCTTGTTTAAGTGGCCAGATAAATCTATTAAGAGCTTTCTTCTTCTTCCATACCTGACCCTCAATCCCTTAACAGTAGTTAACAGTAGAGAAATCCTCTGAAAGAAGCCACTGGTTTTTGACTCATGAACCATTAGAATTGCACATTTCAGTAAGTAGGCACTAGTCAGATGTGGCTATTTAAATCATATTAAAAAATGTATGTCTTCAATTGCCTTCACCACATTTCAAGAATTCACATGGCTAGTACATTCCAACTTGGACAGTACAGAGATATGGAATGTTTCCATCATTGCGGAAAGTTATTTTGGACATCACTACATCAGAATATTTTCATACTGATCTTCAAATCAGTTAATTTTTATTGTTAAATAATATCAATGCCTTAATTTGGTGGGTTGTAATATTTTATGAAAACTTTGATATACAACTGTATATTCTTTATATAGTTTACCAGGAATCCATCTCATTCTTCTCATCTTTCTCAATTGTTTCCTATGAAGTTTGTTACCCTCAGAGAAGGAAGGAAGGAAGGAAGAGAGAGAGAGAGAAGAAAGAAAAAGAAATAAAGAAAGAAAGAAAAGAAAGAAAGAAAGGCAAGGATAGGTGGGAAAGGGGCAGTTCTCAGAGGAAGGTAGGACAAAGGCCACTACCAAGGATTTCTGGGCATCATGAAAACATGCAGTTGGGACCTCAAGTGGGTAAATGGCAGGTGAGGGAAGTAGAAAGTTCCTGAAGCATACCCTGTAGCTTCTCTTAGTTCGTTGTTCCCAGGGCTGGTTCAGAGTTTAAAGCCTTCTCTGATGCATGTTCCCAAATGCTCAGGGGCACATCTTCACACACTTTCTGTTCATTTGGCAGAGTCAATTTGGAAGTCATGTATCTGACTGCACAAGCCAATTTTGTTTGTTCCGGTCTAAAACCAAGGATCTTCTGTTCAGGGATGATACGAAATGTTTGGTCAGAGTTGAGAATTCTGTCACCCCTGAAAAGTACTTAGGAGAGGAGTATGTCAAGGCTGTTGGTAACCTGAAAAAATGCTCAACCTCACGTGAGTAGGAGGAACACAGCATGGGGAATTTGCAAACAAAATGCAGTGGTGGGTTCTGGGGTGGTGACTATAAAGGAGAAGTGCTGTGACTTTCAGGATATGGCCATGTGGGCAAGATGAATCAGCGAGAGAACAACCTAACCTACGCCCTGCACATATGATAGGCTAGCCTGAATGGCTAGCCTGCAGAGAGAGGGGGCACAGGCCCAGAGCATGAAGGTAGTGAATTTTTTGGACATGCAGAGCTCCATCTTATTTCTAAGAAAATGAAGGGTTTGCATGCACATAACCATTTCTCTGAAGTAAACTTTTTATTAGAGTTACCTACTCCACTAGAAAAATGTGGCTACTTAAAGTTGAAAAAAGTTTATTTTCTTAGTCCCATCCAGCTGCATGTTAAGTGCTTAGGAGCCACGAGTATCACTGGAGAAAGTTCTTTCAGACAGTGTTGCTCTAGACAGGTTCAACAATGATAAATTCTGGTAACTATAAAGTTGTCAAGGATACAACTCATTTGGAATAGATCTAGGAATTGAAATAGAGCACACCTTTGCAATATAACTATGCTGGGAATAATGGATTCACTAGAAAGCATTTGGAAGATATGGGGGAGTAACATGCTTGGGCAGTTATTTGTCAACTGTAGTGAACAGATAAGAGAGTCTTAGTTCTAATCAAACATGCTTATTCCCAAGGCCCGGAGATACAGATTCAGTAAGGCTGTGACAGCTCAGGGTGATTGTACTTTAAAAGTTGCCCCATATAATTCATTATAATTAATTGTAAGCGATGTGCTTGTCTAGGGCCACTGCTGCAAAACCCAAGTAATACTGACCTAAGTCGTATCTTCCACAAGGGGAGAGAGTCTGGCTCTACTGTTCTCGGCTCCATCCCTTGTCCCCAGTACAAAGTCTGGCAGGTGTTTCTTGCTATATCAGTTCCTCACTTGCCTAAAGAGGTTGGGGAGGACAGTCTTCCTGGGGAACTTCCAGCGACATGAACTCAGGTGTGTGAGATGCCCCCATATGAAACAAAGGAGGGGAATGCTGGAGGGCAGGGAAATCATGTTACAGCCCTTACAGTCTCAGTGTGGACTCTTCCCAGGGGAGGTGCAGAGCTGTATAGGCAAGTAGACATGAGCACTGGGAGAATGTCCCAGTTCATGCATTGGAAGTGCAGGGCAACGTGTCTGAATGCCTTGGTACTATGCTTAACTGTCCATTCATTCAACAGTTCATAAATAAATATAAATATATTTCAATATCCTTATTCTCTGCTCCACAGGACTCTTGGAAGCCTGCACTTTCCACAAACTTTAAAATCCAAGAGATGGGTCTGCCGCTGCAAGGGAGATGACAGCTCAGGTGACCTACAGGCTTCTTTCTCCTAGTCTTGCTGGCCTGAGGAGTTTGTGCCAACCCTGTCTGTCTTTGAACTCTGTGTTGTCACATGTACAGGACACAAATAAAATTTTTTGTTGAATTTTATATTTCAAAAACTGCCTTCTTTTCTAAGTATTCCCAACAGAAGGATTTCTTTATTCTATCTTATTAAATATGTGTGTAACAGAGCCCCTCCTTGTGAGCTCAAGATTCAGTCTTTCTCTGCAGCTCTGTGTGGTGCCACAGCAGCACAACCTGAGTCCAATCTAAGAAACAACCTTTTGTAAAAGTCTGTATGGTCATAACAAAATCAAATGCATATGGTCTTGTGTGTGTGTGCTTGTGTGTATGTGTGTTGTCAAGGGAGAGGCAGGAAGGAGGGTGGGAAGAGTGTTACAAAGATCAAGTGTCCAGTGAGTACAGAAAAAAAATGGAAGATATATCTTTATCTTGATATTTTTAATAAAGAGCATTTAGCATAGCCAAGGTCCTGATTCTAACCAGTTAGAAAAAGTGAAATTGAAATATCTTTTGCTAAAAATCATCCCTTAGCCTGATGCCAGTGTAATTTCTGCCTTGTCTCCTACCTTTCTCAGCCCAGCTTCCTGTAAGGTTCCTTTGCTTTGCCGTGCCATGTTTATTATAATCATCTGAACATATAGAACCAGTCTTTTGTTCTATCCACTTCCCTGAAGTTACCCTACCAAGTCACCACCCACCTGCCAACTGCTCGACCAGCTTACTTCTTTCATTCTTGAGCTTGTTCTTGTGCTTGATACAGCTGACTGCTTCTTTCTCCTTAGAATTCCTTCCCTTGGCTTTTCTGACACAGCAGCTCTCTGCTTTGATTCCTGCCTCTCTTTATTCATTTGTGGCCTTTACTGTGGGCTCATCTTACCAGCCTGGAAAATCTTATAGAAATCTGCCTGGAGTTCTTCTCTGGATCCAGTGCTCCTCTTACTTTCCAGGCCTTCCTTTAGCCAAGCTAATGACTTCTGGGCATCCATATTGATAGTTTTGACCCCAGCTCCCAGTATCTGCACATTGATACCTCCTATCACCTGTGTGTCTATCCTCTAGAATCTTAAAGCATTCAGAAGCCCAGTAAATAAAATCTTGGGGTGAGGATATATCTTAGTGGTAGAGCACTTGCCTAGTATATGCAAAGCTCTCAGTTCAATCCAAACATGGCAAAAACAAAACAAAACAAAAACAAAAAACTGAGGGGAATCATCCTGCTCTTCCCTCTCTGGCTTTCCTAAACCAACTTTTGTTAAAATGTATTTTATATCCACTGAAGACATGATCATTTACCCAATTATTCATGCCTTAAATGGAAGTGTCCAATATCAATTCATGGTTTTCCTTCAGTCCACATCCAATGTCACCCAATTCTGTTAATTTGACCTTCTAAATAATTCCCCAGTTGGCCTCTTTCTTTTACAAACTCCTCTCACAGCCTCCATTTACAGTCAGATGCAAAACTGCAGATATGAGGTTTCTACACACAACATTCCACATCTATCTTCTAGCACCTGAGGAAACAGGACTCTGGGCCCACTTTACATTCCAGGCTGAATGTGAACCAGCTCTGCTTTGCTCTGAGCCCACCAATATGCTGCCCTATTTAATATTTACCTAAGTTCCACCATTACCTCAGATCCTAGAATAAACTTGTTTTGTCCTTTGTTTGATAAGATGTCCCATGTTTCCTTTGGGATATGATCTGTTTATTGCAACAGGTCAATAAACTTAATTTTGATAGATACAGGAACTCTCATGCAACAGGGCTAGAACAATTAACACTCAGCACCATTCTTCATAAGTTCATTACTAAAATAGGATAGACAGATGTTATTGGGTATCAATCTACATATAATCAAAAGGTAATGTATACCTATGATGAATAGAAGCATCTCCACTGAAGTTAGAAACATGGAAAGAAAAACTTTGATTACCACCAATCTTATTTTACAGTGGTTGGTCAGTACAATTACACAAGAAAACTAAGATTTTACATATATATTTGCAATGCTGGGGATTGAACCCAGGGCTTGTACATGCTAGGCAAGTACTCTATCACTGAGCAGCATTCCCAGCTTAGATGTAATACTTGAAGAAATATTGCAATTACTATTACTTATAAGTGGTAATTGTACATAAAAAAATCCATAAGAACAATAAAATATTAATAGTAGTAAAATAAAATTTAGTAAAGTGGGATAAAAATTAAAATATAAAATAATCCCCCTTAATGAATAATAGAATAATAATTTAAAAAAATAAATAAAATGCATTATTTAGTAAATTAATAAAAACTATATCTAAAAGCCATTCAAATCACAATTAGTAAAGTAAAAAATAATGTAAAAGACATTGCCTTGGATAGAAAGACACGATCTTGTAAACATGCCTATTCTCTCTAAATAATCAATATACAATTTTTTTAACTTGAGAAAATGATGCTAATGCTTGACCAAAAATTAAGTTAGATAATAAAAATTCTGAGAAAAGAGTAATGATAATACACTAACTAGCTCTTCCAACTATTAAAAGCTCCTAGCCACTGGCCTTGGCAATGATATTTTTGGGAGAGTACACCAAAAGCTCAGGCCACAAAAGCAAAAACAAATAAATGGTACTCCATAAAACAAACAAAAAAAATCCTCTGTCCATCAAAGGAAACAATGAGCATAATGAAATGGCAGCCTGTAGGTGGAGAAGCTATATTTTAAAATCATGTATCTATAAGGGATTAATGCTAAAATTTATAAAGGATTCATATAACTCAACAGTAGAAAAACAAATAAAAATAATGGCCAAATGACCTAAATAGGCATTTATCCAATGAAGAAAAATTGCCAACAGATATGTTAAATGTGCACAACATTGTTGAACATCAAGGGAATGCAAATTTAACTCACTATGATATACCACTTCATACCCATTAGGATGACTATAGTATCATCAAAAAGTCAAAAGATAACAAATGCTAGTGAGGGTGTGGAGAAAAGGGAAGTCTATATACTGTTGGTGGGAATGCAGATTGGTATAGTCAAAATGGAAAAGAAAGATAATTTTCATTCTATTAATCTCTTCCAATTGGGTTCACAGCTTCAAACCCTCTCTGGGTCCTTAATTCACTTACTGTCCCCCTCATCTTTCTAGTTACCCACAGGAATTGTGTAGCATGCAGCCTTGATTACTCTCCTACTTAACTCACCTTATCCACCTATTTGTATTCTATATGGTTTAACTTCGAAACATCTCTTAAATTTGTGCCCTCCTTTCCACCCTTACTTTTATTTCTGTATTACACTCCGAATGTCTTCCCCACATACTCCAAAAGAATTTAGCTGATCTCCCTGCCTGTAGTCTTTTCTCTCCTAAGTCACAGTTCTCCGTAGATTTGCCAATTACCTATATCACCCTCATCTGAAACTTATACAGTGGACCCTTGAATTACAACTGGCCTGGCATATGAACAACTTGGGTTATGACTGGAATTTTAGTTTTAACTTAAGAACAAAATCCTGAGTTATGACCCATATGCCAGCAGCTTGTACTTCCAGATGGTCTCAGATACAGATTTAACCCTTAAAGAGTTCTGGAAGGAACATTACTACATCTTTTCCTGTGTGGGGTTAAGTGAGAAATCCTGGGCCAATATCTCTCTAAGGACACTGAGATCTGGCTGTGTATAGGAGAGGGACTTTGAAGGCTGTGTAGAGGAGCCCGAGCCTTCAATTGACCAACTTGAGTTACAACCAGCCCTTGGGAACAAATTTAGTTCGTATGTCAAGGGTCTACTGGTATTCTGAATAAACTCTAGGCTCTGCCTCAGCAGAGCACACAAAATCCCTTCAAGTCTGATTCCTGCCAACCTTTCCAGCTTTATTTTTGCCACTCCTATTTACAAGATTGTTCTAATGAAGTTTTATAGATTTTTAACTGATCATTCGAATCCCAAGGCCAAATTAACAGCAGAAGTTCTTTATATTTTCTCCATGGTTTGGTTTTCCAGTGTGTGACTAAATCACATCTCAACCTTCCTTCACATCTTTGTTTCTCTTCTTACCAGATTAAAACCATCTCCATCTGCTCTTTGCCACACTAGCAAAGACGTGTCTTAATTCCTCTCTCTGTCCCTGGTCTTTGTGTGTGTTGAGGTCTGTGTGGCAATGTGGAACTGTGAGTAATGAACTTCTAGTCTTTTGATGACAATGACATGGCATTTTGTTACCCAGTCACGCCAATAATCAAATCACATGTGCCTTTTAGAACAGCGACACCTGTTTCATATCAGAAACTGCAAACAGGAAGCCTAGGCTGGCCACTTCTGACCCAGTGGAAGTGTTTTAATTGGACCACAAGCTTTTGAATGTTTTTCAATTACCTGCCAAAATTTTAAAAATGGAAAACGTCCCATAAAAATCTCCCTTATGGCTTCTCTTGAAAAAACAGTAGAACTCGTAACCCAGGTCCCACAATGCACCTGGCTGAGTAGGATTTGTTTCCTTTTGTCAGGAATGACCCCTTCAGTTTTCTTCTATTTTTTGTTTGTTTGTTTTTTGAGACGAGGTCTCACTATATAGTTCAGGTTGGTCTTAAACTCACCTGTATAGTACAGGCTTCAAACTCAGGGGATGCTCCTGCTTCAGCCTGCTGAGTGCTAGGATTACAGACATGGGCCACCACGCCGGGCTCCTGGCTGTTTAATTAATTAATTAATTGTTGTTGGTCCGGGGATCGAACTCCGGACCTTGAGCTTGCGAGGAAGGCAGCGGAACAACTGAGCTAAATCCCCAGCCCTGGCTGTTTCTTTTAAAGTAGTCATTTTGAGTTTGCAGCCCTAGATGTACCGTTAGGACAGCAAATTACCATGTTTTCTGCATGTATCATTCATTGGCTTGTACTCATTTTCTTGTGTATGGTACATCCTTTTCCTTTTAATCGCCTGCACAGCCTGACTCATCCTTCGGGAAGGACTCAATTCCAGTCTCCAGCAGCTTTTCATTAAGCTCTTGATGGACTCAGCATGCCTTGTGTACTCCCACATCACATGGCACATCTCGCTGTCCTATCCCTTACCACATTATATTCAGCTTAAATGTTTGTAGGGATGCTGGAGTTCCTCACAATCTCACCCCACGTAGGGATCGACTAGAAATCCTTGGTGGAAATTTCGAGAGCCATTTCTTTTATTCATTTCATTGTTCCTTCAATAGCCATTAAGAAGGCGGCAACCCAGCTTGGTGCTGCCTGCTTTTAATCCTAGCACTCTGGGAAGCTGAGGCGGGAAGATACAAGTTTTAACCCAGACTGGCTAATTTAGCGAGACTTCGTCTCAAAATAAAAAATAAAAAGAAGTGCTGGGCTCATTGTGAAGGTCTAGGTTCGACCCCCAGTACCGCAAAAAATAAAGAATGAATGAACGAAAGAGGAGACAAACGACTGATATGAAAGAATGAGCGCGTCTCGTCCAATAATTCAGTCTTTTTGGTTCTGGAGGAGCGTGACGCACCAGAGAACTACAACTCCCATCAGGTACTTGGGGATCCTCCCGGCTATTAGGCGGGAACGCAGTTTAGGGACTACCATTCCCGTGATGCTTCGCTCCCCGCGCCCGCGCAGAACACAGGGCCACGTAGCTTTCGCGGCATTGGAGACCACGCACCTCTTCCATGGCTACCGTGAACTCCCGTCGCGTAGGGGATGGAGGTGGCGCGGGAGGCACCTTCCAGCCCTACCTGGACTCCTTGAGACAGGAGCTGCAGCAGAGGGACCCTACGCTGCTGTCAGTAGTGCTGGCGGTCGCTGTGGTGCTGCTGACTCTGGGTAAATATTTGGCCAGGGGGTCTGCCTCTGCGGGGTGGGCAGGGTCGGGGCGTCGGCTGCGCTTCCGCAGGCCGCGAGTGAGGTGCGAGGGACGCCTTGGGAACATGTGGATTGTGAGACTTACCCCCTCTACACTCCACCCTCTTGGTGAAGCGGCGGCGGAAGCGCTGCGTTCTAGGGGCGTCCGGAGAGACCCTCCCGAGTGACGTCCGGGTCCCTGGGACGCCGATTAGCTTTCCTCTGTGGCTGCCGTGTCTGAAAGCATGGTTCCTCCCCTTCCATCCTTCTTACCCCCTAGACTCACATGGTCTTTACACCAGCTTTGAGCTTCCTATGTTTGCGAAGTGGTCGCCAGGGCCACATACAACTCGAGGTAGCCACATTCCGGTTAAGGGGTACGGGGAAGTTGAGAGTTGATGGTGGTTGGCACTCCAGAGGGTTCCTAACTACAACAGTAACGATGATAATGGTGGCAATCAAAAAGTAAGTCACTGGTGAATGCGGTGTTTTGTCCTAAGATGTCTGTTAGTACCACTGATCATCAGAGCACAATTTTGTTATTTTTGTCTCTACAGTGTTCTGGAAATTCATCTGGAGCAGAAAGAGAAGTCAAAGAGCTGTTCTCCTTGTGGGTCTTTGTGACTCCGGGAAAACATTGCTATTTGTCAGGGTAAGTGCTTTGATTTACAGTACACCTCTTTAATGGAAAAAGTAATGGGATCCCAGTATTCCTGTGACCTGATGGCTTATTTGATTAAAAAAATTTATGCTGACAAATTTGGGAATTAATTCTTGACTTACTTGCTAGGACAAAAAGAATAGAAAACCTATGAGGCAAAATTTTATAAATTCTTTTTGCTCTGCATTTAGTCTTTATCACAAATGTTTTATGTAAGTGTTGTGTGGCTAAGGATGACAGAACAGTTGGAGGTGGAAGCTAGTGATATACATACAGTTTATAATTTTGGGGGGTACTAAACCTTTCTGAGAGTTTATCAGTTTTTTTTAAAAAATGTTTTAAGATTTTGCAGTTTTTCAGATTTGGGAATATTTCCATAGATTTTTTTTTTTCTGGTTTAGCATCCCTAATCCAAAATCTGAAATGCTCCAAAATATAGAACTTTAAAAAACAATATATATTACTTTTCATTGTAAAATGTTATAAATTCTGTATAGCTCATTTTTTGTTGCAGAATACCTTTTGTAACAGTACCAAACTGTGACTGCATGCAGTTGGACTATGATTTGACAAAACCAGTTGCATCCCAGTTTGCAGATTTTTTTCCAATAAATTTATTGTCATTAAATCTAATAAGTGACATGAATGTTGGTTGATATTTTTGTGTTCACAGTAAGATGAAAATGACACAGTGAAGATGGATGTTAAACTTTACCCCATTTAGCAAATTTTTTTACTGAATCAGATAATACTAGGATACTAATTTTTAGTTTCATGTACTATGAGCACAATACACTTTTAAGTTTAACTTGCATTACTAACCTTTCTTCATCACTTTTAAACATTTAAACAATAAATAAAGCCCAAGTCAGCTTTTGCTGATTGTGGTATAAATACACCCAGCGTGGTTCCAACAAGTTAACACCTCAATTTTGTCAGACTTTTAAAAAATGAATAAGCCTTTTTTTAATTTTACATTTTAGGTTAGTTATGCTTCTTTTCACTAATACTTATTTTTAATGTATTTAGTATTTTTGAGTGTGTATTTTAATATGGAGAATAGGAGAGGTTTTCTGCTTTTTAATCTTCCTTTGGAGTACAGATACTATTTTTTTAGGCACTAAAGAAATATAATCTGGAGTCATTTTTGATGGTTAAAATGTTTACAGAGGTCAGTAACTTTAGTCACTAACCATGGTTTGAAAATAATATTTTTTCTGTGAGGCGAGAGGAATGAAGTAATGAAGTTTACAATTAATTAGATTTTTCTACAGGCTAAAAAAAAATATGATCCTCCCCGTTAAAAGAAGCATTCATTTATTTGACCTTATACTTGGGAGACTTAGAACATTAGTATTCAAATCAGATTTGCTCTTACTGTAATATGTGTACTCTGATCCCTTCCATCTTGTTTTTTACAGTTGTTAACAGGCCATTACAGAGACACGCAGACTTCTATTACTGACAGCTCTGCTGTGTATAGAGTCAACAATAACAGGGTAAGATGTTCCTGGAGGGTTGGAGTCTGGCACTCCTACTTAATGCAGCATGTCAAGAAAGAATATTTCTAGAATGAATTACTGAGGTTTTAGGCATCATTTTTAGCTTTATCTTTATGAACATACTCTGTGACAAATTCTGTTCTTGATAATACATGCAGCAGATTTAATTATGTGTACCTTTTCCTTGTTATAATTTATAAACAATAGCATTTTATCACATTTTACTTTTATATTTTGTCTTTTTAACTTTACTATGAATTCTTCAGAATCAGCATTAAGCCTCTTTATTTTCTTTTATGTTTTAAATAGGTTTATATGTGTATAAGACAAAAATTTGGTGGAAAGTAATTTGTTTTCCTGTGTCTCCACTTAGTCCTTTCCTCAGAAGCATTAACTTAATTTTTTGTGTATAATTTTCTAAATTTTCTATGCATACACATATGTATCATATCCTTTAATTTTTCTTTTTTTTTTTTGGTACCAGGGATTGAACTTGGGACCTTGCGCTTGCGAGGCAGGTGGCAGAACCACTGAGCTAAATCCCTGGTCCTTAATTTTTCTTTTTAAACACTGTTCTGCCTGTTATTTTTTCATCTAACAACATGGCTGATAACAGTTGGCTTTTTTTTCCTCCTACATTTATAGTACTATCTGCTTGATTTATGAATTATGTAGTATTCCATTGTGTAGCTGTAGCATGCAATTAAATTTTTATTTAATTAGAAATCTATTAATACTTAGTTTTGTTTGCTTAGTTTGTATTAATTACTCTTACAGTGTTGCGATGGGTGATGTAAAGAGTATATATGATTATATTTCAAAAATACCCATAAAAGGGGCTGGGGATTTAGCTCAGTGGAGCTTCCACCTGCCTCGCAAGCACAAGGTCCTGAGTTTGATCCCCGGTACCAAAAAAAATACCCATAAAGTATCATGAAAAAGCCTTTTTATGTACCTGTATAGCACAAGAGTGTAATTGCTTCTTGGCCTTTTGCCTAAGATCAAGTGTAGCACGAGAGTGTAGACACTTGACTACAAAGCCATTTATAATGTTCTATGAGTTTTAGTGAGTGAATAGAGTATGGGATGGGTGGCTGATTGTAGGGGTGAAAGGATAGATGGAAGGATGAATTAAAACTATGATCTAAAAGACTTTCCCTTTTTCTTGTGCCTTCCTCTTCCTGATGCCTCTTAAATTAAATATCATAAGCAAGGATAAAGGAATATCCATTTAAATACCTTAGAGATTTATTTATTTATTTATGTATTTATTTATATGTGGTACTGGGGATCGAACTCAGGACCTGGCGCTTGCCGCTTGCCAGGCAGGTGTGGTGCCACTGAGGTAAATCCCCAGCCCCTTAAGAGATTATTTTTTGTTTTTGTTTTCATTAAGTTACTTTTTTTTATGGCCTAGACTTTTTTAAACTTCCAAAGATTTGGATTTTGAAATTTCTCATTTGGGAGATCATTAATTTTGAGAGTCTGTGTAGTAGATTTTTTTTTTTTTGGTACTGGGGATCGAACATGGGACCTTATGCTTGCGAGGCAGGCAGCAGAACCACTGAGCTAAATCCCCGGCCCCTGTAGCAGATATTTTAAGTTGAGTATTCCAGGATATACATTAGACCTGTATATTACAGTACAGTAACCATTGGTCATGTGTGACTATTAAACATCTGAGATATGACATGTCCAACTAGAACGGTGTTATAAGTGCAAAGTACCCACCAGATTTTGAAGATATGATAGGAAAAAAAGGACATAAAATATTATTAATAATGTCTTATTAAACATTAATATTTTGGATATATTGGATTAAGTAACTTGTTAAAATTCATTTTACTTAATTTTTTTAATACAGTTACTAGGAAATTTAAAATATATGTGGCTTGTATTATATTTTTATTGAATAGACAGAACTTTGCTTTCTTCTTTCACCACTCCCTGTCTTACCCTTACCTAGTTATATATTTTCTAATTTGCTAATACTGCAAGGTGCAGAGCTGCTTTTGAAATGGAGTATAAGTCCCAACTTGGGGTCTCCAGACACTAAGCAATATTTAAACAATAGGCTAATAGGCATTTATATTTGTCTACAAAGAACTGGCTATGGTATTTGAAAGGTCATAATCCAGTTGTGTAACTGTATCAAATTTGTACATGATACTGATTTCCTTCTGCTGAACCATGATCATGGTGGGCTGTAAGGTAAACCTGAGATGAGAAGTAATGAATGGGTCTGATACATGTACCAGAGTCACATCTGAGTCTCTTCATTGAGTTCAGCCACTTGTACAATAATCATAAAGTCAAGAGTGAAGGTCTAGAGTGGCTAATTGGACTTACGAGGATCCATAATGGGTTCCCTCAATAGATGATTAAGAAAAAAACCCCAGATGATTAAGAATTGGCACTGCCAGGCATGGTGCCGTACACCTGTAATCCCAGCTACTTGATAGGCCAAGGCAGGAGGATCATGATTTCAAGGCCAGCTTGGGCAACTTAGATCCTGTCTCAAAACAAAAAGGTCTAGGAATGTAGCTCAGTGGTAGAGCAACCCTGGGTTCAATCTGGGGAAAGTGTGCGTGGACACACACACACACACACACGTGCACACACATCCCAGACATAACTGATACAAAATATTGACAGATTTGGAACAAATACACGGTGTGTCTGGTAGACAGATATTTAGAAATTAAATTAAGGGTAAAAATGATGAAAGAGTTCTTTCCAGAATTGAGGATCCCAGTAATGGCAACATATGCTATCAATTGTTAAGTTCTTATTTCAGTTGTGGTTTTTTTTTCTGGTACTGGGGATCGAACTCGGGTCTTTGTGCTTGCGCAGCAGGCAGTGAAACCACTGAGGTAAATCCCTGGCCCCTTATTTCAGTTTTTAAAATATTTGTCACCTTTTTTACATGTTTTTGTCTTTACTCAGACTGATATATATTTTCCAAGCCTCACAGAGACCACTTTTCCCTGACTTCCCCAGAGACATGTTTCTCAGTACCCTAAGAACATTTATCAAAGTTGGAAATTTATAAGTAATTTTACATTGGATTCATCTTTCTCATGATTTATGTTAGGTCAGGAACCGTGTTTACTCACTGTCTGTATCCCCAGACCTTCCACTAGTGTTTTATTTATAATTATCAATACTTCCAGTGCTGAAGATTGAACCCAGAGCCTCATGCATGTTCAATAAGTACTCTGCCAACCAAGCTACATTCCCATCTTTGACCAGTGTTTTATTATACTTTAAAAATTTTTTTTAATGAATTTGTTTTATTCTTTCCTCTTTCCCCCTCAAACCCCTCCTCTCCCTGTCTACAAAAGCTTTGTTTCCATTTTTTCCTTTTATTTATTTTTTTCTTGTCCCTTTCTTCCTTTCTGTCTCCTTCCTCCTTTGTTCCCTTTCCTATTTGAACACTTTCTTCCCATTTCCCAACACTCATTATACATTTCAGTCCTTATTTCCACTTTCAGTTTCTCATACCGGAGAAACAATGCAGTATTTAAACACGTGGGTCTGATTTATTTTGCTTAAGAGTATGGGCTCAGGGTCCATCCATTTAGCTATAAATGTCTGAAGCTCATCCTTCTTTATGGCAGAGCAGTATTCCATTATATATAAAAAACCACATCTTTATCCACTTGTCAGTTGATGGGCATTTGAGCTGTTTCCATGATTTAGTTATTACAAACTGGGCTGCTATAAACATGGGTTTGCATATATCGCTGTGGTATGGTGCTTTTAATTCTTTCAAGAAGATACTAAGAAGAGGTACAGCTGGTTCAAGTGGGACCTGTAGTTTTAGTTTTTTCAGAAATCTCCACACTGATTTCCACAGTGGTCGCATCAGTCTACATTCCCACTAGCAGTGGAGCAGGATTCCTTTTCCCCACAGCCTCTCCAGCATTTGTTATTGGTTGATTCTTGATAGTAGCCATTCTTTCTGAAGGTGGAATCTCAGTGTTGTTTTAATTTGCATTTCACGAAAGACCAGTGATGTTGAACATTTTTTTCAGATATTTATTTGCTGTTTCTAATTCTTCATCTGAGAAGTGTCTTTATTTCAGGTGCCCATTTTTGCATTGTGACTTGTGTTTTATTGGAAAATGCTCCATCAACATTTAGGTTATTAATTACATTGAATATTTGTTTAATTCATTCATTAGATGCCAGTATCTATAACCTGATACTAAATGTTTACCTTGTGAACATGGAAGTGGACTGAAACATTAATTGAGTATTATTGCTGCCATCCTCAGGGCAATAGTTTAACCTTGATTGACCTTCCTGGGCACGAGAGCTTGAGACTTCAGTTCTTAGAGCGGTTTAAGTGTTCAGCCAGGTAAGTGGGAAGGAAATGAAATGTGCTTAAATTTTGTACATACTCTGTTGAGTTCACACATAATGGGATTCTGGAGTCAGCATGATGTTCTGGAGTAGAATGAACATAGACTTTGGAGTCAGCCATTTCTGGGTTGTAAGCCCATCTTTGCTAGAAGTGTATGAGATAATGCTTAAGTAACATTTTTCAGAGTTTTCAGGAAGGGTTGCTTATTATCATTATAAATTTCACATTTACCCTGGAAATGAATTTGATGATATATGATTATTAAAATCTGAGAAAAGAATTTTAAAGCTTTTGTAGATTATAGAAGCAATTAAACTCAAACAGTATGTTTAAGTCGTTTCTTAAATTACCTAAAATGGATACCTCAAGAAAGACCAAACAATATTTTCATATATTAGTATCTGCTCTTGTATTATTTTTATTATTATTATTATTATTATTATTATTTTAGTACCAGGGATCGAACTCGGGTCCTTGTGCTTGCGCAGCAGGCAGCGAAACCACTGAGCTAAATCCCCGGCCCTGCTCTTGTATTATTGACTCTTACATTCTTTCCTAAAACAACTATGCTACAGTTTCAGATGCTTTCTTCAACTTGGGTAAGAACTGAGGTAGGAAATTTGTATACCACATCAGTTATTTGAAGACACATTTTAATATCTGAATTTGGAAGCATCTTCAATTGATGATGTGATAGTTTAATTGGCAGTATTTTCCCTCTCTTGGTGGTGCCTAAAATAGTAGTTATTTTTAATTGATGGCATCTTAGATTTGATGGAATTAGCTAATTGGTTCTTTCCTTTTTGATGAACATTTGTAGATTTAGATTTTTATTTTTATATTGATTCCTTGCCCATAAAATGGTGGTGACAAGCAATTTGTCACAGATAAGAATGTGACTTTTATTTCTCAAACAATTGAGACAAGTGTAGAACTGGTAAATTTTGCCATACATGGATGTTAATTTCCCATTAAAGTTTTTTTTCTTTTTCTGTTGTCAATTCTAAGTATTTTGTAATTTGCATTATAATTACTCTGCCTGAAGTATTTTGGGGGAAATAGAACATTGAAAATATTAAGATAAGCTGAGTTCAAAGACATCTTGAGGTATTATTATTTTTTTTTTTTTG
>NW_004624730.1:10127338-10153407 GCF_000247695.1 Heterocephalus glaber
GGGGGGGGGGCGGCGTGCTTCTGGTGCCCATGTGGCTCACCTTCTCTGCCCTAGGAGCTTGGGATGGCAGCAGGCAGAAGGGGAGCTTCCTTCCGGGTGCTGGGACCGGCTCAGCTTCTCTGCCCTAGGAGCTTGGGATGGCGGTGGGGGAGCTTCCTTCCATGTTAAAGGAAGTTTTGTGTTGTGTGAATATGTGTACACAGACACTGTTTGTCTGTTGTATATAACTCATCAGGATTGAATTTTAAGGGATTAAGGATAGTTTTTCAAGATAATGATTCACTGTGACTTTTTCACATGCCTGTTGTTGTTTTTTTCTCTCCCTCCAGGGCTTTTGTGTTTGTGGTGGACAGTGCATCTTTCCAGCGAGAGGTGAAAGACGTGGCAGAGTTTCTGTATCAAGTCCTCATAGACAGCATGGGTCTGAAGAACACACCATCATTCCTAATAGCCTGCAATAAGCAAGGTGCTGTCATGTTTTCTGGCAGAAATAACTGAGTTTTTTGGGGGGGTTGCTACTAAGAATTAGTTCAGTTACCTGCATTTGTCATTATTGAGGATAGAAACAGTTGTGATGAACTGTAATTTGAAGGATTTTAAATCTGAAAATCTGTTTCTGTTCCTTTTCACTAGTCTAAGGATTGACAAGAGTCCTATTGATACAGTGCTTTTTATTTTATTTTTTTAAGTTTATAAATTATTTTACTTTCCCAAATTAAATTTGCCAGAGTGGACAATATGTCATATCGGACACACAATTTTGGAGTACAAGGGTGGAGTCTCTCCTTCCAAACAGGTTTACCATTCAGCAAATTTTAACAAGGGGAGTTTGTTTCCCTTTAACCTGATAACCACTGAGAAGTTTCAAGTGATACACAATTAAACTGGGTTTCAGTTCTATTACGAATAAGCTAGAGTAGTCTCTTCAGGTCTCTTTCACATCTAAATTTCTGATTCTATGAAGAGCCCAAAGCATTTCCCAGAAGTGATCAGATAATAATAATTACACCTAATCAGGGATGCACCTACTAGTATCACTAGCAACATTCTCTGTTTCTCTTATTTAGTATAAGGAAGGGAATTAATGTCTATTTGGCCTGGGCTTTTTGCCAGACTAGCCTTATTTCTTACCAGTGGTTTACTTGATCATAACATTTCATCTCAGTTATCAGCTGGAAGCATGCTGGGGTTACTTTTAAAGGACAGGCAGGGTATTGTCTATTGGAGTGAAAGTTCTTATGACAGTCACAGTGCTGGTAAGGTTTTTGTTAAACTTACTGGATATATATATATTTTGAATTGAAAGTTGTTTAAGGCATGGAAAACTTCAGTTTAAGGATATCAGCATAAGTTTGTAAGCATTATTTTGGAAAAACCCATATGTGCAAATAAAAACTTAATATAGAAGAAATAGTAATTAAAGGTCATTTTGAAAATGAATGGAAAAGAACTTCCTGGTTCAAATAGGAATTTTCTTTCTGTGTAAGAAATCTTGGGAGAAAACTCAATTTGGTTTAAATTAAAACAGCACTTTTCTTTCTTTATAGATATTGCAATGGCAAAATCAGCAAAGTTAATTCAGCAACAGCTTGAGAAAGAACTGTAAGTGTGAATGGAGACCCCTTGGATAAATTTAACACTTAGACCTTAAGCAGCATAATCATGTATCTTTTGTTTGGTTATATATGATTGTCATAATTATCATGAATTAATTTATCAATGAATCAATTACCTGAAGAGTGTGAAATATACTTATTAAATAATTAAAAGAATTAATGGAATTATAAAAAGTGTTAAGTATTATAGATACTTTAAAATGTCATTCAAAGCTTTATTAAAATCATTGGCTCAATTTATTTTACCACTTATTTATAGTTGAAAGGTTTTAGAAAGTAAGTTGAAAACTATGAATAAAACTGTGCATCACTCTGTAATGCATGTAAAAGTGTGTGAAGATGCATATAAAAATAAAACCTGAGGGTCAGGAAGTAAAGAAAGTAAAAGAATTTTAAAGCCATTAGAAATTATTATTGACAGAAGAAGAAAAGAACACTTGGGAAGAATATAAAAATCTATGATACTTTTTCCTAGCTTCTTATGTTGTTTTAAAGCTATTTGATAGTATTATTTATCCTGCTTTATTTTTTAAAAATTGTAAATTGAGCCATAAGCTTTTAAATTTTAAGGATAAGCATAATGTGTCTGTTATGCTATTTTATAAGAACTAGACAAAAGCGTGCTTAGAAGAAATCATCAGCATTGTAGTAAAGCAAGTTATCTTTTCTTACCACTTTTGTATAAGGACTTTTTTTTTCTAAAGAAAAAGACCTGATGAAGAAGATACTATATATATTCAGCTTTTAAAACATTTTATTTACTTCTTTCTTCCTTGAATAAACCCCTAATGGTGCATCTAGTATGTGCCAGGCCCTGCTCTCGGAGGAACTGTGGTGGAGTTCCTGTGCTCAGGGACTAGTCTGGTAGGATCTGATTGACTCCAGGCAGGGGCAGACTCCTGCCAAGGGCCTGCAAGCTGAGTAGTTTGATATTTTTAAAGGCAGGTTAAAAAAAAGAAAAAAGAAGGAAAGAAAAACAAGCAAGAGACCATGCGGCCCAGAAAGCCCAAGATACTGTATTTCTGGCTCTTTATAGAACAGTTCTGATGGTTCTTATTCCTTCTGAAATTTCATGTCTGTTACCTCCTCCTGATGCTCCCTCTTAAGACCATATTTATTGCTTGCCATGGCTAAGAACATGGAAATGCTTTATTTTGTAAGAAAGCCAGTTGGCAGCATGTATTCTCTGCTCCTTGGGAACAGAAAGGGTCAGCAAATGTGTTGCTTATGCATGTTTAGTAAGCCCAGCAGGGGGCAGTAAGGCAACATAAATTGGGAAAGTTGCAGAGTTGAAGAGGTTGGAGAATAGTAATTGTGCCACATTAGATGAGAGTATGAAGTTTGTGAATTTGTAAGTTCTATATACAAATGGACTAAAGATAAAAATAAATACACTGTTTATCCACACTTTCAGAAATTTAAGTTTTTATAACACTTAGCAGTGTATTAAAATGGCATCACTCAGGAGAGCCTAGTAGAAGGAGACCCTGGGCTAAAAGGGTTGGTGTGATCTGGGTCCACTGCTGCCCTGTTGTCCTCTGGCTGATAAGGTTGGACCCACATCTGGTTATGTACATGGTTATTCAACAGCCTTAATTGCATAACTGACAGGTTTATGATTAAGTCTTCATGTTAAAATATTAGGAGCTAATGATTTAATTGCTGGATAAAATTTTTGGTTCCTGACTTGTTTTCCTTTTGTCCCATAGCAACACCTTACGAGTTACCCGCTCTGCTGCCCCCAGTACACTGGACAGTTCCAGTACTGTCCCTGCTCATCTTGGAAAGAAAGGCAAAGAATTTGAGTTCTCACAGTTGCCCCTCAAAGTGGAGTTCCTCGAATGCAGTGCCAAGGGTGGAAGAGGAGACGCAGGTTCTGCAGACATCCAGAACTTAGAGAAATGGCTGGCTAAAATTGCCTGAGGGGCAACTCCGGAGCACAAGCTATGAGTGTGTGTGTGTGACTGTGACTGTGGGACTGGCAGTGTTGGAAGAAGAGCTGTGGTAGTCTGGAGTTGAAAAGGGTACAAAATGTGGTTAGAAACATTTCCTTGTCCTGAAAACAAATTACTATTCATACCAGCTTGGAAGTTTTTTGTTTTAGTTCCTTTCTCTGATTGCTCCCTTTCAAACAAATCCCTTTTATTTAACTCTAACATTAAGTGTTGGTATTAAGTGTCCCTTTAACATGTGCTTGATTTAAGGTCAAGGTCTTTGTGATGTAACAAGCAGACTTCACATAGAGGATACTGTCAGGACATGGTTATTTTCTGAAGTTTTCTCATCCTCAATTTCTGTGCTTTGGTCTCTTTCCTGGAAACAAACTGTCTATTTATGAAGCCAGTTGATTTCCAGTTGCCCCTGGGCAATACATTGTCTAGTCCTTAGTCAGTTCTCAGATTTATAGGTAGAGTTAGTTGTCCCATGTGTGAAAACAGGTATGAAAGAGCAAGATAGAGTTGACAGTGGGTTCTTAATGGGCTCACTGACTTGTCCGCACTCCAGTCTCAGCACTCACATTTAAAGGCTGGAACCCTTGGTGGTGTTCCCAGGTGATAGAATTAAAAATGCTAAATCCTCAAATGCCTCTCCTGTGTTCTGGGGATGTGGGAGCTCTACA
Organism: Heterocephalus glaber; assembly: GCF_000247695.1. Next base: position 10,131,575 of record NW_004624730.1, read on the forward strand.
GACACCCTTTGATTCTGTGGATGGCCTCGGGCTCCTGGCTCCACTTGCTGCCTGATCAATTCCTATTTTGTACCCTTCACTAGAATGCTGTGTATCGAGAAATGTAAAAAGGGTTTTTTGTAGATTTTGGGGTGTGCATTCATGCTTTAAAAAAAAGTTGCCTTTTCAAAGTGATGTTCTTTCTGTCTTAAGTATTTGGCTTTTTTATTGCTTTTGTAAGTGGTTACTACTTTTCTTGATAAATAAAATAGGCTTTCTAGCTCTGAGCATTCAATAGAATAATACAGTAAAAGCAGGTGTTGGGATTCAGGCCTAACTGTTTGAGCCTAAAGATTGCAGTATACACCAGAGCAGACTCTCCTGTCCCCATCTCATGCACTTGGGTTAGCCCCGTAAAGCCAGGGGATGTGGGAATGTGAAAAGCTAGTCATTGAACCCCAGCATGGAAGGGTGCAGGTGTTCTGGGAACACACAGGAGTCCACCTAGCCTGCCCTGAGGAATCAGGCCCAGTCAGAATACCAGCATAGGCTGGGAATATCTGAGAGAGTGTAGTCTCGATATACGTAAGAGCCCAAGCCTCAGTCAGCTGTCACAGGTCCCTTCCTGTGGGCCAGGTGGGCTCTGAAAATACCATTGCCCATCCTGATGCAAGTGCTTCAGGCTGCGCACCCCAAAGCAGTATCAACTACTGCAGGTACAGGGTGATAAATGCACTATAGATGGAGAAGTCATCAGACCCTGTCCCTATCAATTCTTACTTGAATCTACATCACTGCTAGTGTTCCTACTGTCTTTTGGACTCTATTTGTCTCCTTACTAGGGGGTAACTTAAGAGAGTAGGTGAGAACAATAAATCAGAAATCAGAAAGGAATGTGAATGACGTTCACATGACAGTAGGTGCTCATGTGAATAAAAACCAATGGCATGATGCTTCTGTGGAGAGGCATATGCTCTTAGCTTTGTATTTTCTGGTTAATATGTTTTTACTTTGCTAGAAGAAGTAATACACTAAAAAAGTGCGGAATAGGAGCAAGATTGAAGTTATTCAAGGCCTGCAGATGATCTTCAAAAGCAAAGCTATGTCTAGACCAGTGGATCTCAAATGTTAGCAGCTAGCCAGATGTGGTCCACCACACCTTAGTGTAAACTCCGTCATGGTCTCCCTGGACCCCTGAGCACTGTGAGCCTCATAATGCCTTCACCATTGCCCTTGTCCTGCTGTGCCGGCCCTGTAACCCATGCAGGCTGCCATGTCTATTCCTGTAGCCTCTGATAGTGCCTCCTGGGTGCCAGTGTTCCCCTAGGTCCTGCCATGTTCCAGGCACTCACTTGGCTGTGTTCATTTGACTTTAATATTGGTAAAATTTGAGTTTAATATACAGTCACCTCCACTTTTCTACAGTGAGGAGGAAAATCATCCTGAGCATACCTGCATGCCATACTGTACTTTTTATTTTTGGGGGTTTTTGAGACAGAGTCTTGCTATGTAGTTCAGACTGGCCTTGCACTATGTAGTCCAGGGTGGCCTTGAACTTGTGGTGATCCCTCCTGCCTGCCTCACCCTTAAGTGCTGGGATTACAGGCCTATGCCACCACACCTGATTCATGCTGTGCACTTTAAGCAGAGTATTCACAAATGTCATGTTTACAACCGTATCTGGGGAACCCCAAATGTTTCTTTAGCCTGTCAAGGGCCAGGGCCACTGGGCAGCTGTGTCAGCACTGTGCCAGAGCATTCGCTTCCTTGGCAGTGTGAAGGCATGTTCTCCTGAACACCATAATCATGCGGAAGTACTGCTTATCTTGCAACAGCTTTACTCTGGCCTTCTGGCCCATGAAGCATCTATTCTGGCTCTCAACCCTCTGTCCTTGATATTCCTCTGCCGGCTCTACTTCACACTACAATTGGAAGACAAAAAAATGAGGCTTAGTGGGCAAGGAAATTATTTCCTTTCCTTTCTACCTGAAATAGCCTCTTTAAGGTAGCAGACTGGAGGGTGTTCTAGAACCTTCAAAACCTTTAATAGGGGAAATGTAGCTGGCACAGTTAACCTAAAGAGAAGATTTCCAGCATCCTCAGGGCAGGGTGATTGTGTGCCTGATCTTGGTCTTTGAGTCTTTGGAATTGGCCCCAGAACTAGAGTAGTTATTACCTTCTAGTCTGAGACCTGGGGCTTCAGGGATGTTCCTTCACTGGTGTGGGGTGAGGCTGGACATGACTGTGTGGCTGGCTGGTGTCATCTGAAAGGTGACGTAATTCCTCTTAAGTTCTTGCCTATCTGGAAATCAGGACAAGCCATCCAGGTGCAACCTTCATAACCCCCAGCTAAGACAGGTGAGAATGGGAATGATGGCAAATACACACGAGTCCTGGTTCTGCCTAGAGCCTTCCTTTCCATCAGCCATTAGGCAGATGAGATTCTGGGGATGTGAGTGGATGTGATGTCACTAGTGTGTCCTGCCTTACCCCTTCAGAACATGGAGACCCAGGCAAGCAGAGGAAGATACAAAGGGCTTTGAGTAGGGGACGTACCGCCCAGACACCACAGGGTTTCTGTGGAGCGCACACTTGAGAAAACATTTTTGAGCTCCTTCCCCCTTATGACTGCACCACTTAGAAGCATCAGACAGGACAGGCTTTGTGTCGAGAATTAGGACAGTTTATTGTTTGACCAACATGCTGAGTCTTTTCCACATTTTACACAGTTTAATGTAAAGTCAATATGGCCGCTATGCCTTCTGAGCCCATAAGAGACAGAAATGCCACCCTCTGTGCTCCTCATGGCCAATCACTTTAAAGGTATGGGTGAGGGGAAAGTGAGGGGAGAAGTCGACACACACCATGAGATGTGGGTTGGCCTTCAGTGCTAAGGAGGCCTCCTACTTGAAGGGACATCCGAACCCCTGCTGCAAGGTGTTCCTGATACCCCATACCCTGCTGGGAATGTCAACCAGATGGGTCTTAAGCCCAGAAAGTTTGCACATTGCACATTACGATAGCTAATTTCAAACAAATTCAAAGGGTAGCCTGATCTGTGTGGGTGCCTAAGATAACCTAAGTAGACTTGGGGACTGGCTCTTCTTCATAGTGGAGGAGCCCAAAGTAGACCTGTATTCTCTCCTAGCTTACTCACATGCTTGGAAGAAGCGTCTATCCTAACCACAGAGCAGAGAGCGACTCACAAACCAACAGCAGTCCTTTCCACAGCAGTCCTTTCCACATCAGTATGCAGTTCCATCTGTACACTGGTCAGCAAAGGACAAAGAATGCCACCACCCTGCTTCTGATCACTCCTGACTTGCTGGGTCTTGGTTCTCTCACCTGTGAGACAGGAAGGGTTATGGGACCTCTATCTCACACTATGGCAAGCTGACAATCCCTCACGTTCTATAGGGAGAGGTAGTTTGGAAACTAATGAGCACACAACCCTACGTGGCTGCTGCACATAGTCCTGTCCGGCCGCCCCTCATGCTGCTCTGACTTGCTCCACAGGTTTGGCCTCCTTGTCTCCTCTCCTGACACCCTCACTTGCTTTCCATCTTGTGAAGGAATGAGGCTGCTCTATCTGCAAGACACCAAAGCGAGCAGTGCCATCCTTTATTGTCACAACTAGTACTGAAGGACTCGTGGTGCTGGCTAGCCACTGGGTGGCAGTGACTGCACCCCAGATGCTTCCACCTTTAGTCCTCATCTCTGCTGCCCAACACACTTGAACTCATCTGCCCACTGCTTCCCTCGGGAACACTGAAGAATGTTTAAGGATGGTGACAGGAAGAGGATGGCAACAATGACAGAAGCAAGGGCTGTGACCAAGGGAAAACTATAGCTAGCAGGCAGGCTAATCTTGGACCACAGAGCTGCAGCTCTAGCATGCTGGATGCTGATGTCCACCTTCATTTCGGCACACATGTGCCTTTGTAAATATGCTATCTGCCTTTCCAACCTCCACCTGTTCTAATGTGGAATAGGAGCTTTTCTGACCGCTTTTCTTTGAGACCCCTAAAAGAAAAGAGGTCCCGAAGAGGATCCTGCTTATCTGCCAGGTCAGGTCTAGTCTTTGGGGAGAGGGACTGAACGACTAAATCGAGATCATGTCCTGAAAGAAATCCTCCACTCTGTTGCCTATTAACTCATGTGGTCTCAGGAAGGAGGCATGACTCTTGTTGGGGATGTGGAGGCAACTTCATGACATCTCCAAGAGGAGCTGACCATTTTATTATTAAACCTTAACTCTAAATCAAGGCCCTACCCGCAAGCAAGTGGGCAGTGATGGTGCCTATTCAGGATGGGAATCAAGGAGCCAACACACTTCTGTGAAGGAGGTCTGTCCGGCTCCCTTAAGAGACCCTAGGAAGGGAGGGGTGGCAATCAGACCAAGGAGAGGAGGGCCAGGGAATGGCAGGGCACTGTGGGGTAGGAGGACAAGAGCAGGCAGTACTCTCACCCACTGCTGCTACAGGGCTTGGGAGAGCCTGTTCTTGGGAGAGGATGTTGTATCAAGGCTGGGAAAAGCAGGACTCACTAAGGCCACATCAAGCCATATGACATCTAGCACCTCATACTGATCCTCTCTAGGTCACAGTGGAAAAACAGACTATGGTGCCATGGACTGTACAGAAGAGAAGGGAACTGAGTTTCTACTTTGATTTATAGGACGTTTTAAGAAGAGCTACTCTCCAGTCTAAGAAAATTTAAATCTACCATACATTCATTCTCTAAGACACAGTGCAGATTGCTGTCCATGGGGCTGTCCCGGAGGCTGTAAGTGATGGCCCTTATGGCCAACCAGGCCAGACAATGTAATGTGGACTCCCATAAATTCTCACGAGGTAAGTAAGCACTCTTCCAACAAGCACCACTTGGGGGTGTGCTCGAGGTGGGGGGACACTGGCCCACACAGGCATGCACACCCGTGAATATAAGTACATAGAGAGGTGGTGGAGATACTTCTGTGGGCTAATTTTGCCTGTAGTTTAACACACCTATGCATTACTTTATTGATGGCAAGACAATCACAAATTCTTTGACAATACTGAGTATTTCTTATTTCAACACGTTGCAGTACTTTTGAATTTCCGAAACTTTTTCACAAAGCAAGATCCAATTTGAGAGCAGGAAAGACAAGACTATACATTGAGCACATCTATCTCTGTGTGAAGATGTGTTTGTGGAAGGTGTATACACAAGTCTATATATAATTATGTACACACATATAAAAACTAAACACAACATTTAAATTATGCTTGTACATTGGTCTTTGCCTTCCAGAGGAGGTGCCTGCTGAATCCTGCTTCCTCTCCTCTTCACCTGAAGATAAATTCCTCTTCAGAGATCAGCTCTGACACAATCTCCCAGGCTGAAGGCATGTGGCAAGCCTACTGCACAAACATTAGCTCTGCCATTTTAAATTACTGGCTGCCATTTTAGATTATTTTCTGAGAAGTTCCAAAGTCCATTCTAACAATCTTGTTAGATTGCCACACCTCAGAAGGTACTGTAGCTCATCTATAACATACCCTTGGCAGCCTGAAGGAAGAGCCAAGGCCAGCTGGGTGGGAAGGGGTTATGTTTTGGTCAGTCACAGCCTCCTGCCAGACTTTGTACAGGCTTAGGGGTGTAGAGTCTGGGTCAATTTGGAATGTTGGCTGAGTTATAATACACAGAAGGGAAGGTTCTCTTCAGGGATTTGACAGGTTCTGAGGATAAGCCATTCTCAGGAAGGAGTCAATGGGGCAAGTGTGGCTTTCTGTGGCCTGGGCAGAGCCCAGGACCCTGTGCAGCCTTCTGGAAACCCCACCTTAGACCTACTTCCAGGTGCCCACAGTGTAACCACAATATCCACAAAGGTACACGCACAAAGATTTCAACTGTACCATGTCAATGGCTGAAAACATACCGAGAAATCAGATGTGCTCTTTTCCAGAACACTACTCAGCAGTATTAGCAACTGAGGATCTGAGAATATGTGTCTTTCGAGGTGGCGGTTCTGCAGACAATCCTCCCCTCCCCAGCCACAGAGGGACCAATAGCATGTAGTACAGGCTTCAGCATCCCTGACATGCCAGGAGAGGGCTTCAGGGTGACATGCCGCTCAGCATCACACATTGAATTTCTGAGTCAACCCAGCTGTGTCTGCTGACCATTGGACAGGTTGGTTAGAAGATCTTGGAATTACATGGGGCAGCGCAGTCTATAAGCCACATATTACCACAGCCTGCAGTTGCCAACGGCACCCGTCCTTCCTCTGACCTCTTGCTCTGCTGGTCACTGGGCAGGCACAGAGAACACAAGCTGCCTCTGCCTCCCAGCCCCTTCATGGCTTTTTAGGGGAGGAAAGGGAGATGCAGAAGCAATCTTCCAGGGCCTGCTGTGGGCTTCCTACAGTCCGCGAGGTGTTTGTTTCAGCTCAGGGCCCTGCTAATGTTAATGTCCTGCACAGCCCATGGAAGGCCTGAGCAGTACTGCCTCTCTGGAGGCTGTTTTGTTCAACCAATGTTTGATTTCATCATTCATGGGCCTGGATGGTGGGGCCTGGTTGGTCTGGGCCAGATGCCCCAGCCAGGAGCCTAATTATGTTGCTCAGTTAATTGCTTTAATTTACTGGGCTGGGATGGGAGGAACGAAGAGGTGATGAACAGTTCAAAGAGAACAGGAAGGAGGGGTTATGTGGAAAAGGTTCTCTGTAAGTTTACAAATATACAAAAACAAAAAGCACATCTTTCAAATAAAAATGACTACATTTTTATCTGGCAAAAAGTTGTATACACATGATTTAAATTTTTTTTTAAATTTTAACAGTTTTTGGCAATCTTAATAAAGTACAATATATTACAACCAAACCAAAAATAGTTGTTTAAGTAACAGCTGTTAAGAGTGATGTGATCCCTGATGCCCAGCCTCCCTCCCTATCCCACCCTACTCCTAGAGACAGAGAGAAAAGAAAAATCCTCCCATCTTGGTAAACTTGTTTCCCACCCCCGTTAGGAAGCTAACCAATAGGAAGCAACACAACAAGCGAGTAGTGTGTAGGAAGCCATGGGTCAGGCTCTGCATTAGCAGGAGCAGCCACCCTCACTGGCCGGAGGCTCCTGGGGTTTGTCCAACTTGATGTCGATCACTATAGGAGGTTGGGCTAAGGAAGACGACTCTCAGAGAAGCTGCCACATGCCTCATGCCCTGCCCTGTGACCCCTTAAATTGCTGCTCTGTCCCTCTGCAAACACAAAGGGACTCAGCTCTTCGCAGGGCTGCAGTGGCAAGGATGTGGTCACCAGCTCCCACCTTCTCCTCTTCCCCTACACACCCATCACCTCCCAACCCTTGTCCACCACAAGCAAAGCTTGTCCTGGGCTGTGATAGGACATCACCATCGACAACACAGGACAGGGAGCCCCCATCTTAGAAGCTTTCCCTGGTGACTAGGGCTCAAGGGCCAGTGCACAGCCACAACCTCCACCCTGTCATCTGTCTGTCCTACCCTGAAGTCCACTGGACAGGAAGTGCCCAGAGGGTCAGGTGTGGGTGCTCCCATCTCAAATCACAGGGGAAAGTGAGCCTTGCCCTAGTTGGCAGCAGGAACATCAAACCCTTAATCGTTTGTTAGGGCATGCCACTTAATCTGAGCACAGCTGTGAGGAGTCACATCCATGGAGCTTTCTCTCCAGCCCCTTTCATCAGCACCCTTGGGGCCTGTGGGAATAAGTTCAAAATGCACAGCCAGACTATTCCCTCTGCCTCCTCACCAGGCTGAAAGCCCAGACTGAGATTCAGCCTTGCACGGACCCAAGTTCTAATTGCACCTGAGGACTAAACCTTTGGGTAGTTCTTCCTGCAGTGGGCTTTGGTGCCTGTGTAGGATCTGCGCTGGATGGGGATGGTAGGGTGGGGTGGTGTACCAAGCACTCCTATAGGACTTGATGTTGACATCTCAGGGATATTTGGATGTCCCCTATCTGAGGATATAGGAGAGATTCTTTTGGCTTAAAGTATCATGAAAAGACATGCATCTCCTGAAGTCTACATTGTTCCTCCTTGCCTTGGCTATGAGGAAGCTTAGAACTAGTATTTTAGCCACCTCTAAAAACCACTCAGAAGGGGATGTATTTTGGGTATGGCTTTTCTTCTCGCACGACTTTATCTTATTTGTGTGTATGTATATATGTGTACATATATACACACATACTTTTTATACCATGGTGGAGTATAAGTGAATAAGTAAATAGGCAATAAACAAATGCTTTCTTTCCCACCTCCCGCTACAACCCAGTGTGGTCCTCTCCACTCCAGTGAACTGGTTCTACTCCTCTACTCCCTTGTGTTTTTATAAACAGAATGCCAAGAATGCCCTGTTGCTGCTCTCTGCCAGCTGTGAGTCAGTGGCCCCAATAGGCCCAATAGGCTCCAGTCCCCGACTGTACTTCCAGTGTTGGCATGGGCCTCTCTGGAGCCTCTTGGTCCTCTCCAGGTGCCCCCTCTGAGCCCACCTACCCCTCTCTTGGTACAGTGGCTTTCCAAACCCAGCTTTGGTGACATTATGCCATAACCTGGTGCAGAAACACCACCTCCACAGATTTCTTACTCTGGCACTTAAGCCTTCCCAAAAGTCAGTGGACTCTGGCTCATGCAATCACACCTCAAGGCTCCAGCAACTGGATCTTGCCCTTTGCAAACACACCCTCTGCTTTCCTTCTTTCCTTTGCTCATGCTTTCCCCTTCCCCACACCCAGGCTCCCTCCCCAGCTCCACTTATAAAACTTGTTTTTGGTCTTTGGTCAGGGCTCACGTGTAAGACAGAGTCCCTCTGTGCTGGCACTGCACTAGCCCTGTAGATGTGTCACTGCACTACATCAAACCTGTGGGGTGGCAAGTAAAACACACTGTCCAGCAAGGAGGCCAGGGAGACTAGGTACAAATGCAAGGCTGCCTGACCCCAGAATTATGCCTTTAATTACATTGGGGCTGGGGATCAAACCCACACCTCGAACATGGTAAGCACTCACATATGCTAAGGACATGCTCTACCACTGAGCTACACTCCCAGCCTGGAGTTATGCTCTTAAATGACCTGGCCATGCCATGTCCCTCCTGTGCTGGTTTCTCAACCTCAGCACTACTGGTATTTTGTGCCAGCTAATTCTTTGAGGGCTGTCCTGTGCAGGTAGGCCATTAAGTAGCATCCTTGACCTCTACTCATTAGATTCCATAGCACTTATTCCCCTCCCCCAAACTTAGAACAATCAAAAATGTCTGCAGAGTTTGCCCAATGTCCTCTGTGGGTAAGGGAGTACTATCAGTCATTGTTGAGAATCACTGCTCTACCTGAAAGGCTGGTCACTGGTACAGTACTACATTCTGTCCAATGTGGAAGTTACTTGACTGCCATTAAAAATAAATCATCGCATGCAGAACCTGATCCAGAATACTCTTATATACTGCATAACACTTTCAGACTACATCAAAAAATCTCAGAAACTTGTCCCAGGCTCTGCCTTAGATCTGGGGATAGGCCCAGGATGTGTATTTGTAACGAGTTCTTTCTTTGGAGCATTCTAATGCACAGGTACCTGGGAAACAATTCTACAGACACTCCTAGAACAGATTTAAAACATTGGCTATAGTCTTGGAATGCAGAGGTCTAGATCTTTTGCCAGGAGTTTTTATACATATTCTATCATATAATGTCACATCTTTCCTTGTAATGCCACACGCTACTGACCTTTAGTGTTCAGGGGTTGCTTGGTGACAATAAAGAACAAGGATGAACAAGTTCAGCCAAGTGTAAAAATCCCCAGAAGAGAAAACTCACTGTGGATGATTCCCCCAGGCCTTGAGAGGCTTGCTATGTGTCTTCTTTGGGCAGAGCAAAGTGAGTTGACCTTGTCCCTCTGGCTCACAGACAACACTCAAGGCCTACTGCTTCTACCCTTTGGCTCCTGAAATAACGATAAGTGGGCCCAGACAGCCTGTTGTGATCTTTCCCGAATGGCTGGGCATGCTAGCAGCTCTTAGCTCTACTGTCAGCACAATCCTCTCTGTCTGGAATGTCAAAGCACCTCAGTGCTCTGGTAGAGTTCAATCATCTGTAGGACACAAATATTTGGCTTTGGTACCAGGTCTGTCAACTAACCAGCTGGGAGGCCTTGGGCATGCTCTTCCTTGCATGGCATGTTCCTGTCCTTTCTCCTTAGGAACATTTCATACATGTCCAAGTTACTGCCATTCCTTTGTATATGCCAGCCTTGCTCAGAAAACGCCCAGGGCCCATGCCACAGAGGCATACTATTTAGGCAGAAATCAGGAAAGGAGCCTTGTGTGTGCAGATCCAGCAAGGGGCTTGTGGCTCTACTGTTTTGTGGCCCCTCAACCCCCTTTCTTAAGAGAGCAGAGGACAAATAGGCAAGGGGTTGCTGGACAGAAAGACTGACTAGCCGGCCCTGGGGAGGCCTTCTGTTTCGGGTGTAAAGATGAGGTACAACAGTCCCTCAACTGCACCTAGAAGCAGAAGACAGACACTCCAAGCCCACACACTTGTCAGATCCTTGACAGAGTGGATAAGGCCAAGTGTGAATGTCTCGCACATCACAAGGTACAATGTGGTTGGTCTTGATGTTGAACATAATTCCAGACATAACCCTAACATCTTCAAAACATCTGGTTTGAACCATCAGTAAACAGCAGCACTGGCCCACCATTCTGGCTAAACCAGAGTGGCTGCCACCTCCACCTGGTCCCTTCAGGGAGCTGTTCAAGACTGGTCCAGCCCATGTCTTGTAGAAGGCCTGGTCAGTGAGTTTCCAGACAGTGTGAGGGAGAGTTGGGTCTGCTAGATGGGGGAATCCCATAGCTGGGAAAAGGGATGATCTCATCCTTGTAGTCTGCCTGCTATGTGCCCTCTGTACTTTTTCTCCCCAGGGGCCCATGGGTTACCCATAGCTGGCTGACACACTATGATAAAGATGTGCTAGGTGTCACCCTGGACTAAGCCCATCTGACCTGACCATGGCCTGGCATAGGCCTCTGGGAGAATGTGAAGGAAATGGTCACCACCCTCCCCAGTCAGTGGGCCACACCTTTGCAGTAGGCAAGATGAGATCAGGCTGTCTGCAACCCTTCTCCCTCTGGCAGGTGTGCAGGGAACACCTACACCTCGACTCGCCTCCTGTCCCTTGGTCCTGCTCTAATCATGGCCCTACAGGCTGCCTTCCATATGTTCCTGGCATCTCAAAGGATGTGCACTCACAGGTGACACCATGAAGGCTCTCTCCCAGCACTTCCAGTGAGTTTCAAGGGGTCCCTGACGGCCCCCAAGCCTGTTTCTTCACCTGTAACTGGAGTATCACAACTGACCAACGAAGAGATAGTCCTCACACTTATTCCCCTCAGCCATGTCTATCCTTTGGGGATACACCAACTATTATTTGACCTCTTGGGACAGCTGGGGAACCTGCTCTTTGGGACTCATTATGCTCTGAGGCTCCCAGTATCCAGACCCTGGCCGCACTCAGGCCCAGGCTACATCAGGCAGAGGGGAGGGACAAGTGTGGCCAGGATGTCAACTCTTTTTGGCTTTCAATATTGAGCTACTTGTTTTAACCCTCATCAGCCTGAAGTTGCCCTTTGACTTCTTGGAGTGTTCTCTGGTTTGTCCTATGAGGACGAGTGGAGGATGCTGGGAAGCTGCTGTGTAGGGACCCACCCCATTCTGAAGAATTTAGGCTGGGGACTGAGTGTTCAGTCTTGAGGGGTGTACTCAGGCAGGGAATCTGACTTGGTGGAATCAAAGCAGTTCTCCTCTTGTCCTCTCTGTTGCCCTTTGAGGGACAGTGTCCCCAAATGGAATTGGGCTGGATGAGGAAGCAAGCCCAAGTGTGAATCCTAACTCTCCAACTGACGTGCTGTGGGGCATTAGGCAAATCAGGCAATATCCCTGAACCTCAATTTCAGCACCTAAGTGTGGGCTCACGTTTGGGTTGGACTATGCAGGTCATGTGGAACCCTGTTTCACAGAGCAGTGGGGAGACGGGGCTGTGCGGGACTGTGCAGGGCTGTGCACAGGAAGCAGGCAGGACATGGAAGGGGGTGTTAACTGAGGGAGTCACCTTGTGTAGACTGAGACATGATGCAGTCACATCTGCGGTGCACAGAAGCCTTCCCTGGAGTGGAGAATCTACCTGTTCTCATGAAAAACTCAGATTGTTCACTAGAAAAGGGCAGCGTTACTACTTCTCCCTCCCTGCCCTATACCACATCTCTGGCTGCCCCTTAGTGCTGTGGAAGAAGAAGCATTGATGCTTAGAGCTGGACAGGGCTGAAAGATGGCTCAGCTATAATCCTAAGTGTGAATAAATGGCTTCTCTGGCACATTTTTCACTCACGTGAGAGAGGAAAAGGATACTCCCTTCTTTGCTTTTCTCCTGGACATTCTCCATGCCGGGCAGAGCCGATGCCACACGTCTGAAGAGCTGCCAAGAAGGGGAAAATGCAGGGTAAGCCCCACCCCTCGTCTTCCCCTCCACCCTGTTGTGTCTCCACCCTCTCATTTCTCCTTGTCTTTTCTGCCAGACAGTGCCCTCATGGGCAGGGCTGCTCCTAAACTCTCTGCTACCCCTCCCCACCTGTGCCTCTCCCAGAGCGGAGCCCTGGCAGGGCTCAGTGTGTGGAAGGAGAGAGCAAAGCCTCAGCAGGCTGCCTACAGGGTCACTAGCAGCGAGCTTGGGTCATAGTAGAGACTGAAAGGGAGCTATTCTGGTGCAAAGAATGATCCAGCCCCCCCTGTATTCAGGCCCTTAGGTGGGCTTCTGCTGCTGCTCTCATAGGGACTGGTCATAGGAAGCCAACTTGGTCCTGCCTTTAGGACAAACAACTCTCTCCAGAAGAGTCCTATGGTCTGCAGGCACTGAGGCAGGCGACAATGGGAGCCAGGGCCACAGTCAAGAGGGACATGGGAGTGTGGACATAATACTGTGGGGGGGGTGTGGATGTGTGGATGATGTGTACATGGTATGTGTGTGCTGTCTGTAGGGGTATGTGTAGAATGCTTGTGTATGGTGTGAGTGGCAAATGTGTGCATAAAAGCATACAGGGGAATGTGTGTGAGTGCAAGTGTGAACAGGGGGTGTTTTATGTGGGTCTGTGCAAGTGTAGGGAAAGGTGTATTTGGTGTGTGTGTATGGATGAGTGGGTTTTCTATGCATGTCTGTGTAATTGTGGGCATATTGGGTGGGGGTGGGCTGCAGGGATGTGCCTGGTAGGGGAGGTGCTGGCAGACATGAAATCTTGGAGGTAACAAGCACAAAGCGGTACCATAAGGCACCAAAGACCCCAAACTTCTATGGTCTGAATGTGTGCATCCTTCCAAAATTCATCTGTTGAAACCTATGTGATGGTATTACAGGTGAGGCTGCTAGGAGGTGGCTAGCATGAGGGCAGAGCCCTCGCGAATGGATTAATGCCCTTATGGATGAAGCCCAAGGGAGCCTGTCCCTTCTGTTTTTGCCCCTTTGATGTGACTGTAGAAGGTATCATTTTCCAGGAAACATGCCCCCACTAGACACTGCCACCACCTTGATCTGAGACTTCCCACTCCCCAGAACTATGAGAATTAAATTTGTTGTTTTTAAGCCACACTGTCTATGGTGATTTATTACAGCTGTTCAAATAAACAAATAAATGAATACTGCCCCTCTCTCCGTAAATAACAACTGCAGGAACTCAGTGGGCTCTGAGCTTAGCGCCACTACAAGAGCTTCCTAAGGACAAGGTGAGTCTGACTCCTGGCCTTACCCCAGGGCCCAGCCCTCTCTGAGCACCTGGCTGGGTGACAAGGCTAAAGGTGGCCAGGGCCCTGGAGAGCCCAGCAGAGGCTGGGACCCCACAGGGAGTCTGCAGGAGTGTGAACATGGAGGGCAAGCGCGCTTTCCTCCATGGCCTGGCCCAGGCAGCCCCACTCTGCCTATCAAAATGGTCATAGCCTCTGCCAGTGGCCAAACCACCAGTCAGCAGGACCTTCTTGGGGTCAGGTGTGGGTCTCTGTGAGCACACACAGTCATGTTTGGTGTGGAGGAGTCTGTACTTTACAGAGACCCCATCTCTGAATCCCACGGGTTGGAACCGACCACATTTACCTTCCACTGAAACCACTGCTTGGGTTCCAGACCTTTCTGGGATGAAGTCAGGGGAGTCAGCACATCTATGGCTGGCCTGACACCCACAGAGGCTGGCAGGGGGTGGATGGGGCTGTGGGGAGGGCACTCTAACAGGGCAGAGGAGACTGAGCCCCAGGAGATCTACAGTCTCCTTAATGTCACCAGTGTCCTTTTGACTCTCTCCCTTCTTGCTCCCCTGCCACCACTCCTTCTCTACTGCCAGCAGCACCATCCACCCAGGGTGAACCATCACTGTACCCAGAAGGGGTAACCAGGCAGTACTGGTGGTGGGGGTGGAAAGGATACCATACTAGGCCAAGCTCCTCACATGGTACCCTGCCTATGTCATAGCACCCTGGTGCCAGCCTCTGATCCATGCTGCCCCTGCCCAGAATGCCTCCCTCCTTGACATCTCCCCAAGTCCTCCTCAATCTCAAAGCTGGGCCATCTTCACCTTGGCATAAGACAAGGACCTCTTTGGCAGTCTAGTGAAACCTAGGGTCTCCTTTTAATGTGTAAAATTGGGCTGGGGATTTAGCTTGATTACATGGAATTCTGAAGGAAAACATTTGGTGCTGAATTAAGCTTCCAAATATTTAAAGATGCAAATTTGTGACACAGTGACACTTGGCCTTCCTTACAAACATATTAAACAGCAAGAACCAGCAGTAGGGGGCCAGAGGTTTAGCTCAGTGGCGCCAGTGCCTGCCTGAGTTCGATCCCTGGTTCTGCAAAAAAAAAAAAAAAAAGAACCAGCAGTAGGCCTAGTACCTACTGCGATACTAAAGTAGTTATTCGTATAAAGTTCAACTGTCAATGACAGAAAGCAGTAAGAAAACACCTGTGATTTCTGTCAATGAGAAAGCCATGGCACTGATGCCTACAGTTGTCACTGAAGAACATGCTACACAAGTTACAGGCCAGTGACTGGAAAAGCGGGACTTCTCTATCCCAAATTGCTGACCTGCTGAATCCTGTCCTTGGGCTACTTGGGGTGTGTGGATCTGGGCTAGGCAGGGTGCTTGGAGGCTCAGCCCTAAACTCCACCTGCTCTTCCTCCTGTGAGCTCAGGCCCACCATAATAGGCTCTTTGCTCCAAGCCTGAGTTGCCCTCCATGGTCCCAAGCACTTGTCAAGTCCGAGGCAGGAGCCCAGGATGCTGATGGGATTAAATTTTTGCACCTCTTATCCAAAGTGAGACAAGATGCCAGGAACTATGGCTTCCCTCAGGCACTTGGGAGTCAGTGCTGGACATGTACACAGCAGGGGCCCAAGACTGGTCACTGCTGGGGTGGCCAGTGACTGACACTTTCCTGAAAGCCCCCGAGGGGCTTTCCCCTCCTTTCATGTGCTTTGCAGCTCTGGACGTTCTTTGCATCTTCCCCAACTGGGTAGGTTTATGGGTTCTCTGGTTGGCTTCCCCAACTCAGGCCAGGGCAAGCAGGTCCTAGCCTGAGGTCGACAATGTCCAGAAGCCACTCATGGGCCTCCGTGACCCAGTCATGCAGGGCCAGCGCTAGGCGTGCCCTCACCTGCTTCACATTGTAGCCAGTCTTCGCGCTGGTCTCAATGAACATAACACTCAGTTCTTTGGCACGCTGCTCCCCTTCCTCGATAGTTATCTGCCTGGAGATGAGGGGGAGAGGGCAATCAGTTCTGAGGAGGAGCAGCTCCTGGCAGAGGTGGAGGAAATAATGTGAGATGAGGCAGGACGGACTGGCAAGACAGAGGGAGCCAGTCCTGAACACAGGCTCCAAGCCTGAGGTTCCCTCCGAGGGTTCCAACCAGAGTCTTCCCAAGAGGAATGGGGCAGCAGGCACAGAGGACACCAGCCCTTCCCCTATTCCTTCCACAGTGGCTTTCTGTTAAGAGGCAGGCCTGGGGCAGGCTGTGCCATACCAGTGTTCCCAGAGGTCACTAGAATAGCAGCCTACAGCTGTTCACAGCTTCCAGCCACATACTCCCTCCCTGGGTGGTACTGTAAGTCCCTTTTGTCCAAGGCAAACACCAAGGTTAAAAGTAACTCCCCCATGCTGGGCATGATGGTACATGCCTGTAATTCTAGCCCTCTGGGAGGCTGAGGCAGGAAGATCACAAGTTCAAGCCCAAACTGGGCAACTTAATGATTTAGCAAGACCCTGTCTCAAAATAAAAACATTTAAAAAGAGCTGAGGATTCAGGTCAGTGCAAAGGCTCTGGGTTCAACCCAAAGCACAAAAATCAAAAAACAAAAACAAAGAAGTAACACACACAAGGCCACAAAGCTACTTAGCAAAGGAACTGGGGTCAGAGCCCACTTTCCTTATCTCAAGAATGAAATTCTCACCAAGTAGACCCTGACACACTGTGGGAAGCCCTTGTGCTTTGTTCGCTTTATCTGCCCAAGTCAGAGTCTATGAGAAAAGTAGACAAACACATGGAAGGACTCTGGTCGGCTGTGTCCAGAAAGGAAGTCTTGGAAAAGGCTCTTCCAAGGCAGCTTCATACCCAGCAACAAGCCAGGCTGCAAAGGCTGGGCACAGGGTTGTGTTCTACACGTTCTGTAGACTCGAACCTGGGACCAGGGTGCACACACGCCACACACCAGTGCAGGCATTTAAGAGGCAGGGGTATGAAACACAAGTAGAACTCCTGGGGCCAGAGTTTCTACTCTGTGCCATGATCACTGTCGACCAAGACCATGCACTGCTGGGCTGGGCCAGGCTCACAGGGCGGTGTGCAGATTGCTCAGTGCCCTGTTCCTGGGCAGTGGCTGACAGGGGTCTCAAGAGATGACATACCCACAGAGTGTGCAGGGGTCCTACCCGGTGTTCTCACAGCTCCTGTGGACGGTGATGGTCCAGAAGCAGACTCACTACCTATGCATCCAGAACTACTGATCAGGGGCAGTCACAGAGAAGCGGGGAGCAGCTGGGCCTCTCAGCCCTGCACTTCTGTGCCCCAGCGCCTACCTCTTGTCCGCCAGGTCCGTCTTGTTGCCCACCAGCATGATGATGACGTCACTGCCCCTCTCTGTCCTGACGTCATCAATCCACTTAGAGGTCTGCTGGAAGGAATTAAGATCTGGAGGCATAAAGTAAGGATATACTGTAAGTGAGGGCTGGCCCCAGAGGGGCGTCAGGAGGAGGAAGAGGGGTGGGAGAGCCTGTACTCTGACTCCTGGGACAGGGCAGCACTGTCCACACAGACCAGGCCAGCTGGGAGCTGAGGGGAGCAGCTGCCCTCCAGGGAGCCTGGTGAGGAGCTGAGAGGCTGGCTGACAAATCACAGCTGGTTCTGCCCAGGGACTAGCACATTCTCCTACCCTGACATGTACGTACACACACAAACACACACACACACACACCCCAGCCAGGACAAGGCAGGGGCAGAGAGACTAGAGCCAGGCTGGCTTCAGCAACTCAGCATCTGCCCTACTCTTTTGGGGGACACATGTGTACATGAGCACATAGATGCGGGCCTGGCCAGGGTCGCACCTGGGCCCTGGAGCCCCTGACAGGAACCTCCCTTCAAGCACAGACTCTCATCACTTACTTGTGATGTCGTACACCACCACAGCCACTGTGGAGTCCCGAATATAGCTGGGGATCAGGCTACGGAACCTTTCCTGGCCAGCTGTGTCCCAAAGCTGCAGTCGAACCTGCAGGGCCGGAGTAGAGGGGTCAGTGAGGCAGTGAGCTCCTCCTGGTCGAGAGGGCTGAGGAACATCTCTATGATGCTGGCACCACCAGTTCCGGCCCCCAGGCTTGGCACAGACTCTCTGGGGTGCCTAGCTAAGGGTCCCAAGAAATAAGCCCGATGGAGCCTCCCCTGTCCTCCCCGTTCTAAAATCAGGTGCTTACCGTACGGTCCTCCAAGTACATGGTTTTTGACAAGAAGTCAATCCCAATGGTTGCCTGTTAGATAAAAAAAAAGGTCAAATTGGAAAGTTTTGCAAAGCAAGGGGGCAAAAGCTCAGTGGCCCCAGGCAGAGGAATAAACCAGCAAGAAGGGACACCCACGCTAAGTCTGATGTAGGCTCTGCACTCAACATTCCTCTCAGACAAAGGGAGCTTGCACTAACCAAGGGCAAGAGCAATATTTTAGGGAGGGATACTCTTTGGAGTGGAAGACAAAAATGCTCTGGAAATGGTGACAGTGCGTGGGGGTACACAGAAGAGGTCCCACCCAGAATAGCAAGGCTGCTACAATGTTCATCCCTGTCCCCCCTCAGGTGGGGCCCCCCCCTCAAATCCCCTAGAGTTCCCAAAACCTTTCCTCTGAGTCCTAGAACACAAGTTTGGGCTCACCACTGTCTCAAGAAAGATCTTGTCACTGTAGTGAAACACAGAGCAGCTGGCTGGCCTCTGGTGACAGCACTGCAGACTATACAGAACAGCATCTTGCCGGACACCCCACTGGTTCTCTTAAGCCATGCTGGGAGTTAAGTGTCAGCAGCACCCCTGTGCCACACCTGTGCCACACCTGTGCCTCTTCTATCCTAGCATCTGGGAGAGGCAGCCAGTCTTGCAACCAGATCACTGAGACCCGTCACTCACTTGCTGTGTGGCCTCAGCCAGGCCACCCAACCTTGATGGGCTTCATGTGCACGCAGCGTCATGAGCAGGAGCTAAGATGCCATTGTTGTCAAATGGAGCCATCATTGCTGCGTCATTAACAACAGCAAAACTCAGTCTCAGATTGAGTGTTTAGGTCACTGATTAGATGCAGTGTGGTCTACCGCATGATTAGAATCCTTGCAAGCAGTTCAAAACCATGTTCTTGAAAAGAATTTAAGGATTTGGGCAGTCACTGAGTGAAAAAAAATACTGTAAGACATTATGTGGAGTGTGACCCCAATTTGATTAACTGAAGTAGATACGAGTATTCTTTGTATTTTCTTCAACACTGAAGTATTGGGATACACTTTGTACAAGTGTCTGAATAGTGACATTATGGGCAATTTTTTGTTCCCTTCATTATACATTTTTCTATTTTCTACCATGTACATACAGTTCTAAAATTAGAAGGAAAGGTCTTTTGAAACAAAAATGTAGTTTAAATTAAGTTTCAAAGAGTAGAAAAGTGGTATGAATTCTAACTACAAAAAATACAACCAAGGAAGGCCCACAGAAATAGAAAAGCTCAGGTTTCCAGGGCCCCAGTGTGCACCGTGTGTGTGTGTGTGTGTGTGTGTGTGTGTGTGTAGGCCTGCACACTAACAAAATCACATGCCCAACACATTCCACAAAGCACTGAACATGGCTGTGTCCTCCTGGAATTCTACTTTAATGCAGTGGAGAGCTCCATGTTAGGGAGAGTTGTTTTACACGCTAGAACACACAATTCAAGAATATGCGTACTAGGCACAAACCTTAGACACAAGCCAACCCAATCCAACCCAATTACTTTGGAGATAAAGAGTAGACCTGGGAAGTTAAACAACAGGCCTAGTGTGGCTCTGTTAATCTGTGACAGTGCTGGCAGGGTCAGCGCTGAAAGCTGGGCAGCACTTGAGCTCTTTGTAGCCCAGTTGTGCAGTGTCCTGTCTAGCAGAGCTAGCAGGGAACAAGTCTGTAACTGGCAAATGCTGTGGACACAGCCTCACTCCCGAGCAGTCACACACTATTTCTTTCACTGGTGGTTCTTGACTGGCAGACTTATCTTCTCACACCCTTAAGGAGATGTGCAGAGCAGCGAGAAATGTCTCAACTCATCAATGGTCACCAGGCTCCCAGGAGTGCCAAACTCCTTCTGTGGAGTGACTCCTGAGCCAAAAGCACATTCATGGGCTTGGGACTAGAGGCAGAGACTGCCAGGTGTCCCCAGTGTACAATTTCAGATGTGTAAAAGGGCTCGTGGCTGTGACAGACTGTATTTTCAAGCTTTCTTTGTTGCTGAGTGGCTAAGATCCGGTCAAAGGATGTACACATCTCCTGGGATGGGTCTTTTGTGGGTGGATGTGCCCACAGCTGCCTCCTTTTGCTGGATCCTCCAGATGAGGATGACAGAGCAGTGATGGCAGATTTACAGAGCCTGATCCACTTATCCTGAGAATATATCCGAGAAGTACTGGATACCCAGATTGTGTATGACACAGACTTCATCCTCTGTTTTGTTTAAGCCACTGTCATTTTGAGTTTCTATTAACATATCGTAATTATACTCTAACTAATAACAAAGAACCATGGAGAATCATATTCCTCAAAGGTCAGCACCTGGATGGTGACAGAACTGCTACTGATTAAGTATAACAATAACTCCATTTCACTTCTGCTTCCATGACGGACAGAGAAGCAACCAGATGACAAGAAATTATCCCAGTGTATCAAGCCCCAGAAAAGCTCAGTACAGTGGCCTCCATAATTAGAAACACCATTTACTGCACACCCACATATCACATCTCTATTACATCTTATTATATAGCCTGACCAAAGAGGTGACAATAAGGAAAACCAGGCTAAAAGAGGCCAACTTCTGATTTCTCCAGCTCCCTCCTATCTTTTTTTTTTCATTTTTTAAAACATTTTCATATTTTATTGGTACATTTTAGGAATGCAATATAATGACATTCAACCCTGGAAATTTGCACCTTTACATAATCTCTCTTGGTTCTTATGTTTTCCCCCTTCCCCTGCCTTCCCTTCAACCCCTCCATCCCTCCCTATTTACAAAGACTTTGTTTCCATTTTTCCATTTTCTCATATTAATTCCATTCCCTTCTTTTCTTTCCCCTAACCCTCCCATTTCCCCTTCCCCTTTGCCCGTTTTCTTCCTATTTCACATTATCTATTATACCTTTTAGTCCTTATTTACACTTTTAAGTTTCTCACACTACAGAAATTTCAGTATTTACACGTGTCCTATTTATTTCACTTAAGAATATCGCCTCATTGTGCATCCATTTAGCTATAAATGTCTCTAATTTTTCATTTTTTATGGCTGAGTGCTACTCCATTTTATTAAAAAAAACCCCACATTTTCTTTATCTAGTCTCCAGTTGATGGGCAACTGGGCTGCTTTCAAGTTTTAGCTATTACAAACTGTGCTGCTATGAACATGGGCGCACATATATCACTGTGGTATGATACTTTTATTTCTTTGGGATAGATATCCATCAGAGGAATAGCTGGGTCAAATGGGACTTTCAGTCCAAGTTCTTCGAGGTATCTTCATATTGATTTCCACAGTGGTTGCACCAGTCTATACTCCCACCAGCAGTGGAGCAGTGTTCCTCTTTCCCCACAGCCCCACCAGCATTTGTTATTGGTTGATTTCCTCATAGCAGCCATTCTTCCTAGGGTGAGGTGGAATCTCAGCATTGTTTTCATTTGCATCTCTCGAATGACCAGTGTTGTTGAACGTTTTCTCATATGTTATTTGCTATTTCTACTTCTTTGTCTGAGAAATGTCTGTTCATTTCAGATGACCATTTTTGGATTGGGTTTTTAAATTTGGGAGGGCTGATCTTTTTAAGTTCTTTATAGAGTCTAGATAGTAGACCTTTGTTTGAGGAACAGCAGGTGAAAACTTTTCCCACACTGTATATTGTCTCTTCACACTGTTGTGGTTTCTCCTGCTGTGCAGAAGCTTTTTAGTAAGAAGAGATCCCCCTTGTTGATAGTTTGTGCTAGTTCATGGGCAACTGAGGTTTTGTTCATAAAATCTTTTCCTACACCAATGTCTTCAAGAGTTCTACCTAACATCT
>NW_004624730.1:10156812-10203142 GCF_000247695.1 Heterocephalus glaber
TGGTCACTAATTGCAATCTTATCTTCTATATCTGAAATTCTGTCCTCACATTGGCTCATTCTGCTGTGTAAACTTTCAACGGAGTTTTTAATCTCCTGGAAATCTGTTTGCATCTGTTTATGGATTCCATTTCTTTTCTATGTTGGGATTCCACCATGTTCCTCAGCTCCTCTCTAGATTTATTAATCATGTCTTGCACTATGGGCACAATCTCTGCTGTTATGTGAGAAATTATTTCTGATTTCATTTTGTCCAGATCCTCTTTTGTTGCCAGTTCAGGGAGTCCAGGTTGAGTATCAAGAGTATTCCATCTTGTTTCTCTTTGGGGTTGCCGTAGGTGATCTGGAAGTCTGGTTTTGAAGCTTGTTTACATGTCTTCTCATTTTGATGTGGGGGGGGGGCTGCTGCTCGTCACCTCCTCTGTGCTGGGAGCTCAAAAGCCTCTTCCTCTACACTGGGAGTGGTGGCACGTCAACCCGGAAGCCTCCTCCTCTATGCTGGGAGCTGTGGTACATTGGCCTGGAAGCCTCCTCCTCTGCACTGGGAGTGATGGCACATCAACCCAGAAGTCTCCTCCTCTGTGCTGGGAGTGGTGGTATGTTGGCCCAGAAGCCACCTCTACTGTGCTGTGAGTGATGGCACGTTGACCCAGAAGCCGCCTCCTCTGTGCTGGAAGTGGTGGCACCTTTTTTCTCACTTCTAAGCTGCTAATCAGAGCAACCTCTGCTATCTTAACTGTCCTCCCTCGGATCTGTTCTGGCTACCTTCCCTGCCCATCAAGGCCATGGAGCCACTTCAGCCTGCCCATAGCTTGGTAGACTGGTACCAAAGTACAGGCACTCTCTCTGTACAACAGAGACATCAGCTCTGCTTGAAACTACATTATTCAATTTTGCATTCCATAATGGCTGAGCAGCTTGTATCGAACTATTCTAACCTCTGAAAAGTACCATAACAATTTGCAAGCACTGAAAAGTGACCCAAAGAAGGTAGACAATGGAGGGGTTGCTGTCTCTGAAGGAAGAGAACCATGTAGATCCTACAAAAGAGCAAGTTTTCCCCCTGAAGGATTTATCCAAGTTAAATGTGTACTTGGTAGACATATGAGGCTTTCCACTGGAACCCCATTAGGGCTGGCTTTGGAAAGAAGGTCATTGTCTCAGAACTGTTACACCTGAGGACTGAAGGAAAAACAAAGAGATCCATCTTTACAAAGTCTCAATGTGACACATACAGTACTCATCCCTAAAAAAGACTAGCTGTTCATAATTAATTGCCTATTAAAATAAAACAACTAGGCTGGGGATTTAGCTCAGTGGTTCTGGTGCCTGCCTCACAAGCACATGGTCCTGAGTTTGATCCCTGGTACCCTCAAATAAATAAATAAATAAATACATACATACATACAAACAACACTCTTCAGAGGAGGGTGACAGAATCTGAAAGTCTCTACAATTTACTACTCATGATGTCCACTATACAATAAAGGATGAGACATACGAAGAAGAAACCTGAGCTATAATCAAGAGAAAAAGATTCAAAGAGAAACAGACCCATAGATGACTCAAATGTGGGATTAGCAGAGAAGGACTTTGAAATAACGCTTATAAATGTGTTTAAAAATAAAAGAAAAAATAGATATGAAGAGTGATGTTCAGGAGACATATGGAAACTGCAAAATGAGTTGGAGAGAGGGAGAGACAGCCAGAAACAAGATTACTTAATTTGTAACCTAAATGTTTCCACCTGGCCCCTCCTAGCCTTAACATCACTGCCTTAGTTCAGACTTAACCTCTTTCCAGAATGATTTCAACAGCTTCCGGGATGGCCTCTTTGCCTTTAGGCTCTCCTTTGTTTCTTTCCTACAGTAGCCAGGGTTTTCTGAAACATAAATCTGCTTGCTGCCTCTTGGAAATAGTGTAAATACTTCAGGCTGGCTGACTAAGATATGTAGGGCCTGCCCCTGTGTCCTATGACCTCATTTATCCTTGGCCAATTTGACTCTGTATTTTAGTAATACTCCATTTTGAATTCCCAAATCACTTTGTATGCACTCGCCCAGGGATCACACTGTTTCTAGATCCCTGTTGTTAGAATGTGATGATCATTAGCCAGAACAGCTCATCAGAGCCCACTTAAGAGGAAGTTCATTTGCCTTTCAGTGGAAAAAAAAATAAGTTCGCTCTCCAACAACAGAATACAAACAAGAACTTAAAAAGGCCTTGGCTGAGTCTTGATTACCAGGACATTTCCAGCTGCTAGGCATCATCTATCTTCCCAGACATGAGACACAAGTAGCTGGTCCCACACTTCTGTCAGCAGGAGCCCATCTCTCCCAGGAAGGTCAGCTCTACAGGGAGAAACTATTCTTCCCTGGCAGCTCTTTTGTGGCAGACAGTAAGTAATAGTCACTTATTGTCTCTTGAGTGCCTTTTGTGTACTAGAATAAGCCCTGGTACCTGCTCATAAGATACTTCCAGGCTTGTGGAGAAACTAAGATACAGAACTGTTGTCACTGGAAGATGGAGAGGGCCAGTGTCGTTAGAGGCCCTCTAGGGTCCAGCAGGGGTAGACATTGGTTTTGACTGATTTTTTTAAGAAAGGTGGGATAAATATGCAAATCTTTAAATGCACACTGTGTCAAAGGTGAGGACAGGGAAGCAATGTAGAGAAACATCTCAGATAGTGTGAATAGGGAAACTGACTTCTACAATGGCACAGCCTCTCTTGCAGATTGCTGTTAGAAACTCTGAACAAAATATAACAAACAACTGTCTGAAAGCACTGGAAAATGCCTCATGCAACACTCAAATGAAAGGACCAGCACAAGGTGAAATTCCTATTTGTATGGCTTCTCACCTAAGGGCAGACTCCTGTACAGGTAAGGCGTGGATAAAGGTTGGAAGAAAACTTAGCCTTATTGGCTGAGGAATTAGAAGACAAATTACAAAACTACCACAGCTGCCAGAAGTATAGGAATTCTTGAACATGAGAAAGCTCCAGACAAAGGACCCCAACATCTACATACAAATGTTACCCAGTTATCTTGACTGCCCCAAGCAGATGCTAAGCAACTTATCTAAGAGCTCAAATATAAGAAGAAAATCATTTCCATAATAAAAGTACTGACTTAAAACAATCTCAGCAGAGAAAGATAAACTATAAAGAAAAAATAAATAGAAATTTAGAGTTATAAAATACAATATCTGAATTTTTAAAAAATTACTGCTGGATTGAGCAACAAATTGGACAGAATGGAAGTAACAGCCAGAGATCTTGAAAATAGATCAATACAAATTATTCAAAAAGAATAAAGAGAAAAAAATTGAAAAATTAATAAATAGAACCTCAATAATTTACAGCACAGTACTAAATAGATATCTGAAGTCCTAGAAGAAGAGATGGAGAATGCAGCAAAAAAGTTTGAAGAACTGATGGTCAAAAGTCTTCCAAATTCATAACACATATTTACAGATTTAAGAAAGTCAGCAAACTTCAAGTAGGATTAAAAAAAAAAACAGAAATAAAACCTCATATCAGAGTCAAACTGCTAAAATCCAAGGATAAAGATAAAACCTGGAAAGGAGACAGGAAATGGTATGTGGCACAAAGAAATGATTATAGGGATGGTGGCTGATAGAAAAACAGAGACCAAAACACAGTGGACTGACAACATCATGAAAATGGTGAGAGAACAAATAAATCAAATGGATTCAGAATTCTAAACCCAGCAAAAATATTCAAGATTGTAAGCAAAATGAAAACATTTTTAGATAAATAAAAAGAGTAAATGTGGCCTGAAAAACTTCATTATAAGAAATGTTCATTACAAGTTGTTTAGGCAGAAAGGAAAAAATAATAAATGGAAATTAGGATCTTCTGCAAGAAGTAAGAGCATCAGAAGTGGTAAATGCATGGGTAACACAGTAGACTATGTTTTAGGTGAAAATGTGAAGCTACACATTTTCTTCAGAAAAGCAAAAATGAATCAGGGCCAATGGACTGTGTGGGGGACTCGGGGAAAGGAAAAGATGGGGCTAGAGAATTGGATAAATTCAGAGTCCTGAGGTATTCCCGGTACCTGAGGTATTACAAAGATAATTTTGGTTGTCGGATGGCAAATGGGACAAAGGCAAGGGGGAGAGCCAGGGATTTAGCTCAGTGGTGCTGCGCCTGCCTGACAAGTGCAAGGTCCTGAGTTCGATCCCGGTCCTGGAAAAAAAAATCAAAATAAAGGCAAGGGGGACAAATAATGACCTAATGCAAAGGCTTAGAAGCAAGGCAAGGGGGCACAAGCATTAAAGAGCAGCTGGAGAGGAAGGGGCACACATGAATGATATCTAGAAGGACAGACAGGTCTTGGTAGTCCTGTCTGAGTGACGTAGACAAGCACTCTTAACAAGTAAAGGGCATGGGGCTGCATGACTGGGAACAACATCCCTACTTAGCAAATGATGAACCAGAGCTACTGACAAGGGAAGTGACTTTCCCAGGGACTCGGAGTAAGTCATCAAGGTTAAAGGGACAACCCTGCATCTTCTCCGACACTTAACTCATGGACTTTGGTGAGGAAATGAAAGGTGACTTTCGTGCGCTGGCTCCTTTGGGACACATCCTGGCTAGGGCAGCCTCTAAGGCAGTCGTAGAAAACCTACGACATGTGTGCCACAGCTGCCTGTTTGTTATCACTGAAAGCTCTAAAAGGTACACCATCACTATGTCTAAGGGATGGCCCAAGGTGCTGCTTCTCTGGAAGCATCTGCAACCACACCACAAAAACTAGTGAAAAATGACACACTTCAATGTAACTTGTGTCACCTCAGTTGAGAGCCATATGCTAGACCCACGCTGATGAGCACGCTCTTCCTCTTGGCATGATCGTGGTCCAGGAATGGTCTCAGCGGGTAGTTGGGCTGACTGCTGCAATTCAAGATTGGTTAACATCAAAGGAGATGGTGCTCCTGAGGTTCCTGGAGCTGCTGGGCTCTAAGAGCTGTGTCTGCCACCATTCTGCTGAGTTTTCCAATCCAGACCAGATCGGCAGAGAACATAGGCCTTGACTGCTTGTCTACATTGCACAGAACTGTTTCAGCAGCAGGTGATCCACATAAGGTTGGCATTGCACTTTAGAGGTCTGTATCACAAACTGTCATGTGAGTAGTCTGCCTTGCTGGTTATACTGTCACTGGACACCCAACCTGCCAAGCTATTTTGTGTACCTCCTTGAAGGGTGGCTCAAGGAACCCCATTCACTCTAAATCTGTCCCTGCCTTACTGGATGAATTTGTTCAAGTGGTAGCAACATCTGCAAACCTTAGAGCTTATTATAATTAGTATATAAGAACTATGCAGGGAGTTCCCTTTCCCTGTGGCCACCAGGAAATTCAGAACTAAATGCTGAGCTCCATGCATTGTTTCTGATACTGCTGTCTTCCCTGCCTTCCAATTTCTTGTGGCACTTCTGTACCTGTAGTATGGCCACATCTGCAGCTCTTACTGAAAGTCCACTGTGGAGGAATAAGAAGACACTAGACAGAAAGCACAACAAGCTATCCAGCCAGGTCATGCTCTTCTGCAAAAGGGCCTAGCAACCTTGGTGATTCCCTGTGACCTGCTATGGGGAACAGTACCTCTCACCAGTCAGTACAGATAACACAGCTGTGTGAGTGTGTACTGATGGAAATGTGGGTATGGGTATGTATGAGCAGATACTGTACATGGATGAGTAGGGCACACACAAGTTCATTTTGTATTTGCATCTAGAATTTGTGTGGGTATGAGACTGGGGTGGGGAGGAGGTCACTTCTGTTTTGAAGGTAAAGCCCCGATCTACGTTATAAACATAGACCCAGCAATACCAGAAGGTACAGGTGATCAGGACCCTTCATAGGCCCTTATGGAGGGAAAATACATCTGCCAGCAAATGTCTGTCAGTTTCTCCCAGAGGAGTTACCATACAGTGAGAGTGCCCCACCCCCACAGACCTGGCTGTGGTCACGTGCTCAGCAGGTCCAGTCCGTTTTCAGTGACCTCTGTCAGTGCTTCAGCAGGGCCTCAGTGCTCTGATGGACTTAGAGGAACACTGGATTGGAAGTGTCCTGGAAAAATGTCTTGCTTAGACTCCATGGCCCCATTTCCTCATCTCTAAAATAGCTTCCTTTAAGGAGTGTTGGACCAAATAAGTTAGACTAAATGAAGATATTCTGTCATATGCTGCATAATCAAAAATGAGTTGTTTTAGTAACCAGCTGTCCTAGGGATTTCCAAGCAAAGCTGAAGAACTAATCCCATGGAGACTGTCCAACAACATTTCTCAGCCTGGTTATAAGAAACACAGCACTAGGGGATGATATTCAGGACAAAACTAAGCCAGCCAACATTTCTGGGAAAGTCCTCATATTCCAGCCCCTAGTGGGGAGCCTCTATAGTAGGGACCTGCTTATAAAACACACTGTCATATTGAAGGCTTGGACAAGACCTGTAATTGGAGAAGTAGGAACTCATTGTTTCCTAATCTTCTTTGCCTAGGAACCTTGATACTCATAATCTCTATCAACAGCTGGATACACTAGTGTTTGCACAGCTTTAGGAAAGGCTGACCTCCAGAGAAGAGCATTGTAAAAAAGAATATACTCCTCTTCTAGCTTGCTATGGGGTCTTGGCCAAAGCAGCCATTCTTTGTATTTCATTTTATCTCGTGAAGTATGTATAAAGCAAATTATTTTTGTTGGTAACTACTCCACAGGGATAAAAAGACAGGATGTGAACACCACAAGAACAGCAGGCATACTCTGGGGAATCCCCATGACTTCCTCCCATCTTTGGCAGTGCCACTTGTATCATATGGTGTCCCACAGAGGCAGTCAGGCTACACTGCTGCAACTGGCCTGCTCCAAACCTGGTGATGCTTATGTATTCCTTTCATAGCTGTGTGCTTGCAAACAGCACTGCCTATGAAAAACAGCAGCTGCTTCACTTTATACAAAATGTGAGGAATCTTAACAATTGTAGATTTCATGGCCATATCTTCAATCTTCCAAATGTGCTATTAAACTGTATTAACAGAGGTTCAAATACACGGCACAGAATGACAGTACATTATACTTGCATTGGCCTAGCTGATACCCAAGCTAGGAGAGGTTCCCTAAGGCACTTGTTGAAATTTTCTTGGCTATGTGCATTTACTATGAAATATAATTTTGCATCCACATTCTGACAAGATACAGTAATAAAGTCTGCAGTAGAAATCTGCAATGGTAATTTGCATAAATCAACTCCAGATTCTCTTCTCAGGAAAAGAAATAATGAAAAGGCATGTTATGCATGTTTTCTAGTCTTGGCCAGGCCTGGACCCAGAGCTGGGGAAGCATCCACAAATGGCAGAAAGCAGCTGGGCATGATAAGCCCTTCACAATGTAGCTGCTGTTCAGGCTCTGCACCACCAAGCATTAGATGAAAGTATCAGGGTAAAGTCATGTAAATTAGCATGCAAATGAATCTGGCAAAACTTAAGGATTCAGACTGGCAAGTGCAAGTGGGTGCTTTATGGGGAGGAGCTGGCTGCCTCTGGAAAACATGCTGGGCAAGGCCCCTCTTTGCCAAAAGCTCAATAATGTGCACTGGGGGAGGGGATGCTGGCTTCTGGGGCCACAGCACAGGTACCAGGCTTTCAAAGTCTGTATGTTCCTGTCACTTTTCTCCTGACAGAGTGTAACCACCCAATTTATGTATTGATTGCTCTTTATTCTCCTGACCATGGTCTGAAATATCAACCAAACTATGTGATTTTGACTTTAAAACACGGGTTTACATATATCAAAATCAGTCAATCCTTTCAAAAATCACACACATGCCCAGCAGCGTATGGCCTGAAGCTCCTTAAGAGGCCTACTAAATGGGGACAAACAGGCTCATATGTAGTCCTTCCCCTCAGCTCTTGTGGCAAGGGTGCTCTAAATAAGTGGTGGGGAACCCATGGCACCCATGCCACACTGGGCTGGTTGTTATCACTGAAAGCTCTAAGATTCGCCATCACTGCTCTAGAAAGTGGACTCCAAGGGCATCTAAGAACTTGCCTGTGTGTGAATTAGGAAGGATTCCCCAGATTAATATCTGGGGTAGAGGACTGTATTATGGTCACATTTAACTCAGGAAATATATTAGGAGCTACTGGTAGGTTCAGCCAGTGCCCAATGGCAACCTCCTAGCCCCTGCCAGACTCTACTTCAGAGATGGCAAAAGCTAAACTATGCTTCTCCAGCTGCTCTAGAGGCTAAGGGTGCTCATGTGACATGGTCAATAAGTCAAATGGAGCAGTTTGCCAGAGGAGGAGTCCAAGGAACTCCTGCTTTCTTTTTCTGCCTGGAATATAGACATGGTGTCTGGAGCTGTAGCAGCAGCCTGCCTGCAGGAATATGAGAGCCCATTAATACAAAGAGCTTATCATGTTGCTAGAGTTACCTGAGGCTAGAGTTCAGTGTTCTTCAGCAGTCTAGGGGGTCACGTTCATCAGGCAAGTTGCAAAACACTACCCAAGTGCAGAGACAGGAATGGCTGGGATACCCATAGTCTCACCAAGGGTGAGACTGGCAGGCTATTGTGTTTCACTTCAGCGTTATCAAATTAATCTGCTGTAGCCTTGCCATTATTTTTGTTTTGGCTTTTCGATAATGCACATTTATATTAACAATGCTGATACCACTGATTTTCTTCCAGGGTGGGCCCACTCTGAGGGACACACCTTGTTGTTAGGGAAGCCAGATTCTCCCCAGGTTTGATGATGAATATCAAGAGGCGGGGCCTGGCAGCTGCCCAGGATGATAGCTCGGTGTGGTTACAGTGCTCACATCACAACAAACATCTCAGTTGTCATCCAAGTTCCTGCCTGCCACCCTCCCCTTCTGCATTAGTGCCTGAAGCCTGTGAAGTGTGGTAGGATAATCCTGTACTAGAGATAGGATCCTCTCAGCATGTGGAGTAACAGACAAGGTAGGAATCCATGCTGCTTTAAAACGCAGAAAAACTTCTGGGAGAGGAGAGGAGTGGGTGGGGAGATATAGAGGAGTTTTGGTAGCTGCACTGGAGGGAGGAGTGAGTCCATGTCAAAGAAACATTCAGGGAAAGCCAAGGTGTCAGGATCCAGCATTGTTTGTGTGTGCGTGTGTATGTGTGTGCGTGCACATGTATGTATACAGTATGTGCAGTATCTGCCTTGAAGAGGAAGTACATTTTGTCAGATGGGAGGCCAGTGTGTGCCCAGAGTGGGGAAAGGGCTCTGTGGCCACAGTAGGGAACACCTGACAGGAAGAGGTAGGTGTCAGAGGAACCGAATCAAATGCTTTGGGACATCAGGGAGACAACTGAAGGCCCCAGGCGCTCCTTGGAGTGGGGCTGTGACAATCCCACCTCTGCCCCTATCTTCTCCTGGTCTGAGTGCAGTAGACATGCGTGCTTGTACACGCATGTACACACACACTTTGGCCACACTTTTCCCATTGGCCCTTGGGGTGGATGCAGCACCTCTAGTGCCTTCAGAAAGCACAAGGCCCTCCTGCCTTGATTTTAAACTCTGGCCTCCAGAAATGTGACAGAATAAATTTCTATTTTTTTAAGCACCCAGTTTGCAATAATTTGTTATGACAGCCCCAGAAGGTGAGAGCAGAAAGCTGTAGGGCAGAGCAGTCAGAAAAGACAGTCAGGGCAAGGACAGAGGCCCTCAGGAGCCCACTGGCCTGCAGGAGAGGCCCTGTGGAGACAGGGAGTGTGGTTCCTCCCCAAAGGTTCTGTGGGGCGGGGGAGGAACCAGGCCAAGACAAACTCCGCAGTCCTACAGACAAGCAGCCCACCCTAGAAGCTTGTCCTCCTGGGAGCAGCTGGCAGGCTCCTCAGCCCAGGGCCCTCTTCCAGGGGCAGCCGAGTATGTAAGTGGTTTCTTAACTTGCCATGGTGTGAGATTCAGGGATAGGCAGTGGCTCCTGGCCTTGATGTTCATCTTGATCACCTCTGAGTTTTTAAAAAAGCTAAGCCTGTGCTGGCCTGTGACTCTCCCAATCATTCTTGAAATAGGTAATGCTAACATGCAGCCAGAAAACAGCCTGTGAGAGGCCCCAGAGGAGCACTGTTCCCCTCCAAACACTCCAGCAGTCACCTGCAGAGGCCTGACACCTCCTATCTGGCTTCACTACAGGATGCATGCAGCTGGCTTTGTCCCAAAAAGAGGGCCAAGTCTCATCCCAATGCAGGTTAGGAGGCTTTTTCTACAATAAATTTTGAAAGTAATTCTTGGCTGGGGTTTTACCTAAGGGAGTCATGGCAGACATGAATCTCAGGTGACTGTGAGTCTTCATTTTTTACCTTTGCAAGTAAGTGGATTTAGATGGGGTGATAGGCAGGGTGTTGACAGGCCACAATACACGTGTCAAGAGAAAAACAAAGGTATATATGAGTGTTTGGGGGTGGGGAGGTAAGTGTCAGGCAAAAGGAAGCAGAAGGTCTGCTCCCCTGAGGCACCCAGGCAAGCAAGGTGGCATCTCTGGGGCCTGCCAGGTGGACAGAACTTCCCAAGAGGTCTAACAAGGACCCCAGCACCACATACCCAGGGCCTCACAAGAGTCCCTAGGGCCTCATGCATGTCCAGCCCCAGACCAAGAGGGCTTCACTGACTGTTATGCCGGATAAGTTTCAGCCCTCCACAGCTGCTGGAGACAGGCTTCTCTCTCCTCCTCTCCAAAAAGCATAAGCACCAGGTCAATGTCTGTTGTCAGAAGCGGGCAGGGGCAGAGATTCAGAGAGGAAAGAAGGAGGGAGACTTTATCCTGGGAACTGCCTGAGGACCTCACAAAAGGCAGGCAGGGCCAGCTCTGGCAAGTTGTGCCGGCTAATGGATATGGTATTTATGGTGGGGTGACGGGGGTGGTCACTGTGCAGGGGGACAATCTGGGAGGAGGTAAAGTTCATCCCCCAGAGCCCTTGGGGATCTTGTCTACTTCCCGTACACCTCTGCACCATGCTAAGAAAGGCAAAGAAATTAAAATGTCCCCTTCTCCATTTCCAGAGAATTCATTAAATAGAATCTGTGTGTGTACAGTAGTGGAATCTAGCTTCTCAGCCTTCTTGCCATTTTGAAGGGTGTTAGGCAAGGATTTCCACCTGCTGCCACACACACACACACACACACACACACACACACACGCATACACACACTGTCAGACAATCCCATGGTAGGAGAGAATTCTCTTTGGAATTTCTCTCATGACACTGGACCTTGGGGCCTCTCAGTGTGATGGAGTCTAAAATCCAAGGTAGACAGAACGTCTTCAAACCACTCTCTAACAGCGGGCATCTGTAACACCACCTGTGGCCAGTGGGAGTCCTAGCTTTCGCTAAGGCCAGAGGAATGACCCTAGAGTTGGGAGATGAAATTAGCCCTGAGCACAAAGTGCTTTGGGCAGAGCAGGCAGGGCCTCACTGCTCAGAGCAAACATTTGTTCTGGGGCTGGTGATTCAGAAGAATTTTCACAGTGAAAGGACAGAGGAAAGGGCATTCCAGCAGGAGCAAGGCCATAAGCCAAGGTGTAGGGTATACCAGGGCTGTGTTGAAGGGAGCAGCAGGCAGGAGGGGCAGCAGCGCTGCGGGGCCATGACAAGCAGTGGACAGTGGGAGTGACTGGAGATGGAGGTGGGTAAGATTTCAAGGGAGTTTCTCCCTCTATTGCCAAGAACATCAACCAGCCAAGAATCTCATTGTTTTCAATGGGTTGTCAACAGACAGCATGATAAGTAACTTAATATCCAAAAAATTAAATAATCAAAGTAATATATGAGATAACACACATACACAGTACTAAGTCAGACTTTAGAACCTCTTAGACTGTCACCTCTGGCGCATACTGGCACAGAACTCCCCGTATCAGGAGGAAAGGTTTCTAGAAAGCCTGTGGGGTCCAGAGGCCTGGCCTGGAGGTCACAACAGCGTGGCCAAGACCTGGCCCAGGGTTGTGTGCGCCACTCTGGGCCCCTCTCCCAGAGCCACCCATTCTCCCCTACAGTCGTTTTCTATCAAGTCTAGAATAAGCTAGTGCTTCAGACCACAGAAGGATAAATCAGGAGGGAGATAAATTAGAGCGGGTTCTCTGAGAGTATTCAAGGTGAGGATGACTGGTTCAGAGAAGTTGGACAGAATAAAAGGAAGATGTAGAACTGGAACCACAGTGAGCTCCTCCACACCCTGTCCAGGTATAGCAATGAGCAGGGACCTCTTAGAGCAACAGACCCCAGTGAGTCCATAAATACCTGTCTTTGAGAACTGATGACAAAGGAATTCTATGATGAAACACCCACTACATGTGGTTTTAGCAAATCAAAGCCCCATAACGATGAAGTCAACACCCTGAGAAGTCCTGCACTGAAGTATCATCATCCCTGTCCCCCCGGAGCCCTCCAGCTCCACACAAGCTCTGGACCACCACCTCCCTTTTTTTTCAACTAACATCTCTTAGAACTAGTAACCCACTAGCTTAGAGAAATGCATTATCATTTATCTCTATGTTAAGAGAGAAAACAGTAATTTAAAGAATAGTTTAAATGATTTAAGTTTTGTGCCTTTTACAAAAAGCCATAACTGCAAGGGAAATTCATTTCACTTACACACCACCCCCGACCCCCAGTCACCAACAGTGGTGCCAGGCAATGACTCCTAAGAGCTCGGCTT
Source organism: Heterocephalus glaber (assembly GCF_000247695.1). The sequence continues at coordinate 10,169,522 of NW_004624730.1, forward strand.
CTGGGTCACATAGAGCCTCCTGTGGATGACACCAGACCAACATTCCAGAGCCAGGAGTCATAGAGGTTACTTTGTCCAGCCTCTTGCCCACAGAGCTCGGGCAAGCTCATCATACAAGTCTCTCTCTTGGGAAGCAGTGCTTCAGCGATACTTTGTGTGTCGGGGGATATAAAGCCCCACAGAAACACACCTGAGGAATAAGCTCTCCTCATGCTCCACATTTCACCTCTTTCATGTTTCCTCTTGCTCCTTTTCCAACTGACAAGACTCCCTTTTCAAGTAACCAAACATTGCGATGCTTTAGACCTGCCTGGGAGGAGCAAGAGAATACAGACTGAAATGCACTCCCTCTCTATTTTTAGAATTTATCTCTGAAAAATGTTTCCTTTTCTAGGTCTGGATTTTCAGATCTTTACAGGGCTGGGGCCAATATCTGGCATGGGGCAGGGGTAGGTCCTCCAAATCAAAAAGACACCTCAGGAACTGGGGCCATCTCACTGTGATCCTTGCTTAATAATGTTCAGAGAGAGGCTGGCTGTGGTCTCCTGGTGGTCTCCACAGGTGCAGCCCCTTGGGGTGGGTAGAGCACAAGGTAGGTGCCCAAGATCTTACCTGGTATGTGTTGTCGAAGCTGTCGTACATGAACCTTGTGATCAGAGACGTCTTTCCAACTACAAAACAAGAAAAGAGATGTTGAGCCATAAGAGGAAGAGCCTAACGGCCAGGGTCTATCTAAACACATTGCATTTGGAAAAAACAGATAAGAAAAAGTTGCAGATGCATAGAAGTGGAAGGTGAGCCCCGGAGAGGGTCCCCAGTGTGAAGCAACATGTATCTATACTGGGTGGGTTGCAGGGAACAATGGAGGATGCTTTCCTATGTCCCTCAAATTTCCACCAGCCAGATCTTGGGCTTCCTCGACCCAGAGGGCCTGACTAACACAAGAACTGCGCATGAAGAACTGGCAAAACAAGGTGCACTTGTCACACCTGCCTGTGTGCACCAGGGCATACCACTTGGCCATGGGTCATAATGCTCACAGAAGCCTGTTTTTTAGTTCCTATCCATTTAGCCTGGGCTTCAGTGAGGAGGGAGCTTTCCAAGGAAGCAGATGCAGTATGCGTGCCTGACCATCCAGCTTGGGGCAGGATCGATAGCAGCTCTGGACCCCACCAAGTTAATACGGAGGAACCCTTGTCATGTGACAATTGCAGGCTCACCTACACACCTGCGAATGCCCTGTAGGAGGCAGTAATGCTCCCAACTGAGAACTGCTAGTATGGCTGAGAGAAACCAGATCTCTTGGGAACCCCACAAATGCTGCCAATTTCCCAAACTGCAGAGCTTAAGTTCTGACCTAACTCTGTGCAGATCCCCTGGGGCCTATCAATGGCAGAAATGCCAACTGCTACATTTCTAACATTTGGGAGAAGGTGATAAAGGGACATTTATTATGTATCAGGCCTTGCATCGAGTATTTCTTTACACTGTCCAGCCTTGATTTTAACAAGGGACCTGCTGGGCTGAGCATCTCAGAGCCCTTTTTGCTCTGAGCTACAGGAGACAGTTAAGCCTGATAGAGAAAGCAAGAGTCCAAGAACTTTCCATTCTGCTCTCTTCTGTGTCCCAGCAGGACATGCACAGACTGGCAGGTGGCTGGTCACTGCCTGGGTGAAGCAAGGTAGCCCAATGGGGCCCCCTGGGTAAGATTCTTTACTAGTTTTGAGGCCTCTGTGGTGTGTTATAAAACCACTAGTGCTATCACCTCCCAGCAGCCAAAGCTTGCCAAGGGGAAAACAGCCATATTCAGCCAGGAGAGGCATCTGGTACAGTGTCTGGGCTAAAATCAAAAGATTCCAACTTTGATCCCGAATTGGTTAGCTGAGTTCAAATCCTACTGGAGTAATTTCAGCTGTGTCACCTTGAGGTGGTCACCACCCCTCTGAACCTCAGTTCTTCATTTTCAAATGAGCACAACAGTATCAAAGATATATCAGACAGCTGTAGTAAGAATTAAATAAGATAATAAAAGTGCAAGGCACACAGGAAATGCTTAAAAGTGGAAAGAGGTAGCAGGTAACAGAGAGCTGATTTTTCCAGAACACCATTATGATGGAGAAAAAATACAACCACCACCCCTAGTATAATAAATACTCTGATCTGTTTTTGTCCTGGATTCCTGGAAGGGGGAATTCTAAATGCTTGGCTTAGAATTTCCTGAGTAAAGGGAATGTCTCTGTTCTTCCCAAGCTCCTTCCATCACGTCTGAGTTGATGATGTTAATGAGGTGGATGATGGTGAGCCCGCAGGTGGCCTCAGGATAAGGCTGCCAACTGTGTGATTAGAGGGCTGGGAATTGAAGCCAGTCCAATCTCCAGGGAAGGGAGAGAGGCTGGAGATTGACTTCCATCAAGTGGCCAATGCTCAATCATGCCTACATAATGAAATCCCAGTAAAAATTCTGGATACCAAAGCTTGGTGGAGCTTCCTAGTGGGTGAGCACATTGATTTGCCTGGAGGGTGACAGGCTCTAATTCCATGACAGAGGGCATGGGAGCTCATTCAAGACCCTCCCAGATCCTTCCTGTGTGTCCCTTTATTTAGCTGGTCCTGACTATTGTCTTTAATAAAACTGTAATCATACATAAAGGGCTTTCATAAGTCCTTTGAGTAGTTCTAATACATTATTATATCTGAGAAGAACTCCCTGGGTTTGTGGCTACTTGGTCAGAATTCAGATATCCCAGGGACCCCACTTGGAATTGGTGTTTGAAGTAAGGGCGGTCTTGAGGACTATACCCTGAGAATCTGAGACTACCTTTGGGGTTGTTGGTGCCAGAACTAAACTGCAAGTTATCAGCTGGTGTCAGAATAGCCATAATTCCGAAAGAACATCCCTAGGATAAGCAGTCACACACTCAACATCTCCTCCCACTTTTAGCTGGAAATGGCCCCTTTTTGCTTCTAAAAGAAATTAGGCTGTAAAAAGCTCCTAATGGCTTTAAATCTCTCCCTCAATTTCACATGAAGGTGAAAAGTGGGGGCTTCTCATACCTTGAGAAGGCCACAGGCCGAGCTGGAGAGTAACAGCTGAGGTGCTCCCAGGAGGAAAAGTGGGGTGGGGCAGCCCTGAATTAACAAGGGGCAGATGGAATTGAGGTAGACACAGCATCTGCCTTTCTGAGAAGCAATGGGAGGTTCTGGCTTTTTCAGGACCCCAGGGCCCACTGGTAACTTCTGTAGGTAGTGACACTGGCACTGTATACCTCAGGTGAAGGGCGTGAGCATCAAGAAGCAAGATGAGGAGACAGGCAGGAAGACACTCCCCAACAGGCTCTTCCCTAGGGCCACTGAGGATGTAGGAAAGAGAATTACTGGAATCCCAAAAGCCACTGAAGGAAGAGGAAGTCTATGGAGTCAATGAGAACCCAGAAAGCCATCAATCTCTTCTAATGCTAAGTTATCCCTTCTTGTGACACCAGAAGTGCTGGTGCTGGCCATGGATTAGAACTGGCCTGCAGGATCATATCTGGGTAGAGGGAGAGAAAATTTCAAGAGAACAAGTGGCTAATTGGGACTATGCAAGAGGAACTCTTAGGCACAGGGTCCTGGCCAGTGCCAACATCTTCTGGGAATCCCTACAATAACTGTAACAGGTGACATGTGAACTCAGTAATTATGGAGTATGTTCTAGGTGCATGCTAGAGGCTGTTCCAGACACAGGATTTACATCCAAGCAGCACAGAGAAGAGATGTGGTGCCTGCCCACCAGAAGTATAAAGCAACCCTGGACTGGGCTAAGCTCTTAGGCCCACCCCTTCTAGCTCCCTTCAACCCAGCTGGGACTCACGGCATCTCCAGTTTACACCAGTGGAAGTAAGCTGATGGCTACTAGCCCAAGGTCAGAGATGGGCTGGGATGTGGTTGCTGGACCAGGAACTTAGCTCCTATCCTCGGCTCTCCTTGGTGTCTATAGGTCAGGCTTGGTTTCAGGATCCTGACAGTTCATGATTGCCTCCACCATGAGTGTCAATGAGTTCCAGGCAATGGCCCCTGCCAACCCAAGACTTAGCTGCAAGTTGGGGCTTCTCCCCACTCGGGAGGTGCTTGGCCCCACACAGAGGGTAGGAAATGGAACTAAGGCATCCCAGAGGGTTTAGGAAGTAAGAATGAGTGGGTGTGAACAGGTGGGGCCCATCACCAACTGAGGCCTCGACCAGGGGAGTTCATTCTTGCTTTACTACAAATGGGAATTATTTCATCCTATTCCTCAGGCTTGTTTTTCCAGTTTCCACAAGTAAGACTTTTCCCCTCACAGGCCACCCATACTCTTCACACAGCAAGAATAATGTGGTTCAGATCCCTGTCTGAACTTGGCTTGGCTGCTTAGGCCCCTCCAATTAACTCTCCATTTCCTGCAACATTGTGCTCAAGGCCCCTCAAGCCTCTCTCCATCTGCACCCCGCTCACCAAACCAGCCCACCATCCTTCTCTCCAAAGTGTACTGCTAGTCAGATTAAGGCCTACAGATGTGCCGAGTCATCCCCTGCATCTGGGAGAGATGCACTAGCTCCTTTGCCAAACACTTCCTAACCCCTCTCCTTGGGGACAGTTCCCAGTGTGTCCAGCCACCTTCTCATTTTTCCCCGGTTTTAACAGCCCTCTGGGGTACACAGCTACACTCTTCAGTTCTAGTCAGTGTGTTTCAGCCCTACCTTGTACAAATCTGGGAATGTAGGGCCTCTGCCTTGACCCTAGACTCTGAGGCTCCTGGCCTCACTGGTCTGCAGGCAACTGATGTGTTCCCAGAGCAAAGCAGGGACAACAGTCTTGGACAAGAACTGGAGGGAAAGAGTGTCCTCTGCGTTTGGACTCTGGACAGCTTCCTAGGACTGGAGGCAGGCCTTATTAAAGGGATCTCCTTTGGTCTACCTCTGTCCAGCCTCTGTCACAACCCCAGATAAAGGAGCTGTGTGGGTCTTGTGCCTGCCCTGTGCTAACCTCCTCTCTCCCTGAAGGGCAGAAGCCCCTTCCCTCACCCAATTCTTGCCCTTAACAACTGTCTTTGCTTTTTTTTGTTTTGTTTTGTTACTGGGGATTGCACTCAGGACCTTGCACTTGTGAGGCAGGTGAGGCAGGTGAGGTGCCACTGAGCTAAATTCCCAGCCCTCTTAACTACTACTAGGGTAGAAGGTGCTGGAACCTGGAAATGGAGAGCTTGCACACCAACTACCTGGCCACCCTCTGTCTCACCTGCAGGATGGGCAGGACAGATGGAGCTGTCACTTCATAGGAGACACCACTGAGCCATAGCCAAGGGGAGGTCTGAGGGGCAGGTGACACTCAGCATTCTTCCAGAGCACAGGAGGGTAGGTGCGAGGGGCAGGGACCCTCCTGCTTCCACAAGCAGCAAGAGCCCATCAGGGAGCTTTCCTTTACACAAAGCTTGGTCTTCAAGGTCACCCTGTCACACTTCCAGCTAAGGCTCACTGACGCTACTGCAGCAAAGCAGAGCTTTTTCTGAGAGCAAAGATTCGGCTCCACTGGCAGGATTTTATTAAAAATAAGCAGGCAAATCATTATTGAGCTTTTTCCCTCTTAGCTCATGGCTCAGAAATATTCTTGTAATCTTCTGGTAGTTTAGTCCCACATGATTAAGCATGGAGATGTGTTTTTCCTCTTTCAACCAAATGAGGGTAAGAAAATTCATTACTGAGCATTCAGCACGAGCCTCTAAAAAGGAGGAAAGGAAACTCTAACACTTACTGAGCTTCTATTCAATACCAAGGCAAGGAATCTGGCAACTTTCTTAGTGTTCCTCATTTAATCCTCATCACGATCCAATGAGTTATTATCCCCAAGGTCACAGAGCTAGCAAGTGGTAGAGCTAGGGTATGAACACAGATGTGACACTGAGGTGGATGGCTTACCCACCACTTTGTGCTGGCTTATGCAAAGGTCTGACAAGCAAAAAAACAGCAGATCCCAAATGATAGCGTCTACTGGGTATGGTAGCACACGCCTGTAATCCCAGCACTCGGGAGGCAGAGGTAGGAGGATCACCATGAGTTCGAGGCCAGCTGGGGATACACATTGATTTTAAGGCCAGCTTGAACTACATAGTGAGAACCTGTCTCAAAAAAACCAAAAACCTCCCAAAACCCAAAAACCAAAAACCAAAAACAAACAAAAAAACCCACCCAAAAAACAAAAAACAAACAAACAAAAAACACCCAACCAAACAACCAAAAGATAGTGTCTGGGTGGCTGGGCAGTCAGTAGGGCCGCAGGTGGGAGGGCAGAGTGGGGAGCAGGGTCCCTCCAGGCAGAGGGAACAGCATGAGCAAACACAGAAGCTGGGAGATAAAAAGCTTATGAGAAGGGACAGGAGGCCGGAGGTCAGGTTATGAGGGACACATGTGGAAGCCCCTCAGGCTGAGCTTTGTCTCAGGAAAAATGGAGCTAGACACGATGTGTGAAGAGAGAGGTAGCAAGCACTGTTCTAGGAAGCTCCATGTGACTACAGGGTTGGTTTAAACAAAAACTCATCTCTCAGACTAGCCAGGAGAGAGCAGAGGGGGAGGGGGAGAGGCAAGACAGATGGGGGCCAGGGCCAGATGGCACAAGCTAGAGTGGCCACATTGGGAGCCTGGGTCTCCCAAGGCAGTGGGAGCTTGAGGAGTCTAAAGTAGAGGGTGATGTGCACAAATGTGGTAGTTATCATTTCATAACAGGCCTGCACAATTCTCCCTAGCCTGTGTACTCTCCCAACAAGACCCTGGCACTTGTCAAGGGTTAACAGGATGGCCCTGTCCCGATGGGCCCATCCTGACAGCAGAAGTGGCACTGTGTGACTCCAGAGGCTAGGTCAGAAAAGGCAGTACCGCTTCTTTGTGGAGCGTGCTCATGCCTGCATATTCTGGAATGCAGCCTTCAACCAGCAAGCATGCTGAGAGGAAGCCCAAGAGAGCCTACTGAAGTACCCAAGAGACCCCCAGCCACCAGCCAGCACCAACAGCAGACCTTCAGGTGAGCGAGCCTTCAGAGGACTATAGCCCGCATACTGCAAGCTGCCTTTGCTAATGCATGGAATAGACCGTACTTTCTCTGCTATGTCCTGCTCCAATTACAAACCTGTGAGCAAGGTAAATATTCTCCTTGCCTTGAGCCACCAGGTTTTAGGGTGATTTGACATATAGCATTAGATCATCAAGTCAACAGACCCACACTTCAGAAAAATCTGCTATGGAAGAATGGCCTAGAGAGGCTGGAGCAGGGGCTGGAGTCTGGTGAGACAGAGGATCTCAATTAATGCAGAGGCAGTGGAAAAGGAAGGCGATGGGACGCTGTGGCAGGTTAGAGGCTTCCTGACACCTGGCTTTGTGACCAGTAAGTGGCAAAGCTATCCTTAAGTCCCAGCGAACTGGATGAGGAGCAACACCAAGCAATCACCTTGGGTTTGGGTCACCTGTGAAAGCCTTCTTTACAGTCAGATCAAAGCACAAACAGCAGCATTGCTTTCAGAAAAAAATAAAAACAATCATTCAATTTTATGATCAAAGCTTATTTTCTATGAAACAACTATTTTCTTTTAATTATTTCCCAAGTTGCTGGCCCAAGGGTCTTGCAGACTCATGTGCTGTCTCGAAGAGCAGAGCCCCACCCCCCACACTCACACTCCAGGCAATCGCACAAGTGCAGGATGGACTGAATGCTGGCCCTTCACAATCAGTACCAGTGCCACCTGGACCTTACCTAGGAGACTACTCACCCCCATCAGCCTCCTGTGAGCCTGGCACCATCTGAGTGGCAGGTTCTGGATAAACAGATTTTTGTGCATTCTTGTGGCTTCTAATTAGCTGCAGAAGATGGTGAGGCTTCTCCTCCCACTCAGCAAACACCCACTGAGGGCATATTCTGTGCTAGGCCATACCAAGTACAGAATTCACAGTGAGAAAGCAGATGCACGTCTGCCTTTCAGCAGAGCTTGGTCAGTGTAGAGGTAGATTCAGATACAAATACCTAAAATGCCAGGCAACAAGGAAGGTGGGCTACTCACAGGCCCACAAAGAGGAAAGGCCATGTCCTGCTGTGCCTCCTGGAGAAGGTGGCACCAGGGCTGAGTGATTGGCAGAGACAGGGATGGAGGGAATAGTGCTCCCAGGAAGGGGCTCGGTAGAGCCATGATGATGGAAGGCTCGGTGTCCTCTACACACAGTCATGCCCCAACACTTCTCCATGCCTGCCACATGAAGTCAGATCCACTGAGTGCTTGGGGGTCAGTGCCCTGGGTATGGCTTGTGCCCAAGTCACAGGTGTGGGCTGAGTAGGGAGCAAGTTCTCAGACTCCCGGTCTGACACTGCTTCCTTTCACGAAGGACACATCTCCCTGTCATCTCCACAGTGTGTGTGGAGAGAGACAGTAGTTAGGGCCAGAGCATGAGGCAGAGCAAAAGCAAAGAGCTGGAGACTGTGGAGTTTTTGCCATGACTTGGCAGAAGTGAGCCACCCACTGGGTCCCTTGCAAGCCAAGCCAGAGTCACGGCTGCAGTCTGCCCTTGGCCTCAGGTTCACACTACTGCTCATACCAACTGTGCTATGCTCCTACACAAATGGCAGGATTCTACTTGATCCTCTTGAGGGTCTGCAGAGCTGGGGCATAAGGTGAGAATAGGGGGAGGCAATGTATAACCCAAGCTGCCTTGGTGGGCTGCTTGCCTCTTTTTAGGAGAGCAGACACAATGCTAGGAAAAGGCACTGCGTCCTCAGCCCTTACCCCCCATCAGAGAATGTCTGCAGCAGTCAAAAGGAGGCCCTCGAAGATGAAAAGGCAAATCTGGGGCTGGGGATTTAGCTCAGTGGTTCTGGCACCTGCCTCACAAGCTTGAAGTCCCGAGTTCGATCCCCAGTACCAAGAGAAAAAAAAAAGGCAAATCTGGTTCCCCATAGCTCTGGCCAGCAACCTAATCCTAGGATAGGCCAGACAATTCAGCTTTCCCATCAGCTCAGTTTCCAGGGCAGATTGGAAATGCCATGTGAGTGCCGGGAAGGCCTTCGGAAAGGACTGGCCCTGGCCCTGTAGCTGAGAAGCAGGACAGGCCAACCTGGCCCAGGGTCACTTCTCTATAGCAGCCTTAGGAGACGCCTCCACTATTTCCCTGCAACCTCTGGTCACAAGTCCTCCATCACTAGCCTGACCACAGGGCCTGTGAGGATGAGAGGAACACGTGGAGGCACCAGCTACATCAGTCTGAGGCTTGCTCCCTTTTACCCTTTGTTCATAAAACAAAAAGTCCTTCCTGAAAGGTGGATAAGCCTGAGGGCTGGGCTGCCCCTCCACTCCTCACCCTGCCATCCTGTGCTCAGAAAGGTAGCATGGCTTTGACAGCTCCCACCTGAGCCCGGAGGGCCCGGCTGGCATACCATAGGCTAAATGAGGAAACAGGTGAAAAATCCCATTTCAAACCGTCCCCCTGAAGATTCAGCCAGTAATTAAGAAATATGCAAAGCTCTTCATTGGACACTTTAATTAAGTGTGTTAATTCCCTCTGCCAGAGAACGCACAGCTTCCTGCACCTCACCCAGGAATCCAATGAAGATAGAACAGGGGAAGTAGAAGGCAGGGGTAGGCAGCAGGACAGGCTGGTCAGGGCCAGGCCCATTCTCCTGCACCAGCTGAGAGCAGACCCATGCCTGTCCTTCTCACTTCCCCACTGGGTGCTCCTGCTTCACTGGCCTCCACCCACACGGTCTCCTCTATCCACACCCAGTGACCCTGGAAGCCGGCCCTGGCTCAGGGCTGTGGAGTTGTCCACACCCTCTCTGCCCCCCAACCTGCTGGGAAAGGAGGATCCTGGGGGTGCTGAGGAAGTTCTGGCCTCACATCTGCCCCTGACTGGCTGTGGACGGTGGAACCCACAGGTCCCTCTGGGGCCTCAGCCTTCCCATCAGAGCAAGAAAGAGCAGGACCACCAGGTCCAAAAGAATCCTGTGAACCAGCAGTGCATGCTTCAATCATAGAAAGGATAAGTGCAGACACAGGAGGGGAGAAATGAGGCAAAGGTCCCTGGGACCAGGAAACCCAAGACGAAAGACAGGTGGGCCTCCCAAACACCTTCATCGGAGACACAGTGGTTTGCTGGGGCTCCACATGGTGACCTGGCTGGAGACCGGAAGGTTCAGCCTCAGTTTCCCTGGCTACAGTAACACCCCGGGCCTCCTCCTGCTTCTTCAGCAGAAAGAGGGAGTTCCAGGGAACCAAGCTGCCAGCAGGGCTTGGCTGTGAGAGGGCTTCTCAGGTGGCCGGCCAGCACCTCTTGGCTACAGCAGATGGAGGGCTCTGCCTTGTGTAGTTTGCTCTCTTTGATTTTCTTCTTTGCCTCTCCAACTTCCTTTCTTTTTTGACCCCAACTCTTAGGTTTATTGAGGTATAACTGATAAATAAAAATTATATATTTTCAAGGTAGACAATGTGATGTTTTGAGATATACACAAGGGTAGGTGTGGTGGTACATGCTAATAATCCTAGCACTCTGGGAGGCCAAGGCAGGAGGATCGAAGGATCCCAGCCTGGGCAACTTAGCAAGACCCTGTCTCAAAATAGAAAAACTTTTTAAAAAGGCTTTTTAAAAACGCTGGATATGTGCATCAATGATAGAACACCACTAGGTTCAACCCTCAGTACCACCAAAGGAAAAAAAAAAAAGAAAAAGAGAGATACATGTGGTGAAAGGATACCACAAACGTACTCATCACCTCACAGTTACTTTTTGTGTTGCAAATACTTACAATTTATTCTGCCAGACATAGACAAATATTGCACAATCTCACTTATGTCTGGAATCTAAAAAAGTAGAACTCATAGAGTAGAAGTGTGGTTACCAGGGGCACAAACTGTCTACAAGATGAGAAAAAGCTGGAGACCTGAAGAACAGCATGAGGACTACAGTTCATAGTCCTGTACTGTCCAGCTGCCCTTCTTCCCTTTCCAAAGTCCTCAGCCCCAAGAACTCCCAGAAGATTGCAAATCCCTCCTGCCCAGCCACACTTGACCTGAGATTTCCATGGGGCACTGGGTCACTCTGTTTCCCTACCTGCTATGCCCAGGCCTGCTGTGTGGACTAATGACTTTGGACACATCACCCACAGGGTGCATCCCACTCCCTGACCCTAAGGAGTGCTGAAGTCAAGATTCTCAACTTCAAAGTCAGGGTAGGACCAGCAAGGTCTCCTGAGCCCTGAGGCTTTCCCAGTTCGGAAGTCAGGAAATAATCTGGAGCCCCTGGCTCTAATTTGCTTCACATGAAAGCAAGGAAGAAACTAAATTGGGACCAGGAATTGGCAGGCAAGAAATCAGTTAATGGAAAAGACCATAGTCCCTCGGAGACAGAAGGGGAAGGGGACACCAGACTGTTGAGGGTTTAGGAGAGAGGCCTATTACTTGGAGGGGGCTCTATTTGTGGCATTAGGCCCTGGGCTCATCTACAGGTCACTATGACAAAGAAGCCCAGAGTGGGAATGCAGAGCAAAGCTTTGGGGAATTCCTACAGAGATGTCAGAGGGCTACTGTGGGGCAAGAGTCTGGACTAAGGAAGATACCCTGCCTGAGAGCTGAACCCATTGACCAACAGTAAGCCGCTCTGTCCCCAGGGCCCAGGCAGAGAAGTGCCCAGAGCTGCTTGTCAAATGACAAGAGAATAAGGGGGCTAACAAAATGAACGAGAGGAAATGTGCCCACCAACATACACCTTGGCTCTACCTGGGTGCTCCTCTAATAAGGTGGATATTGCAATGAGGTTTAGCCTGATAGTCTTTAAAACCTGCATCTACCCAAATGCTTGCCAGGCTGGCAGCAGATGTTTACCAAGCCTGAAGTGTTGCTAGATGAAAGTACCAAGTTCCTCTCCCCCTGCAGGCAGCATCTTCTGACCCTTAGACCTCACTAACCCTCATTCACTTCACCACCTGCCTACATCCCCCTTACCCAGCCTGAGCCCAAGCGGAGGCCTCTGCTCCACTGTTTACTGGCATGGAAGGAGCACTGTGCTCTCTGCCCTATGACTGCTGTGTACAAGGAGCATCTGCCCTTACTTAACTGCCTGGGTAACCACTCCCTCCCCTTGCCAAGAAATGATTATTAACCAGTTATAAAAATAAGAACTGAACTATCAATGACAACTTGAACAACTTCCCAATCCTTTTGAATGCCTGTACTCTGTTTGGGGAGGTCCAAACCCACTTGCCCAATATAGGAGCCTCCCTTCAGCAAGCTGTAGACACAGGAGTTAGGCTCCTCCCATCTGGTGTGCTCACAAGACTCCACCAGAGAGGAGACAGCAAATTTCCCTCCGGATTCTGCATTCACAGGCAGCCGTGCTATAGTGTTGTCTTTAGCACCTCCAGTACCCAGCATAAGGCCTGTGTCTCTCCCTGGACCAATCCTCTTGGACTCAGGCTGCTGCTCCAAGCCTGGTTCTTTGATTTCCTAGGGCAGTGTTGGCAAACCTATGGCATAGGTGCCGTAGTGGGCTATCTGTATCATAGAAAGCTCTATTCTCCATCACTATCCTAGAGACTTGCTCTGTGAACTGCCCAATCATTTCTCCAACATACTTACTGCTTGCTCAAATTAGCTAGACAGTAGCAACTATGAACTCTATTTTTTTTTTTTTTTTGGTACTGGGGATCGAACTTGGGACCTTGCGATTTAGAGGCAGGCGCCAGAACCACTGAGCTAAATCCCCAGCTACCTAATATGAACTCTATATTGCAAAGGTTAGGTAAGCTCAAAAGACAATGCTGGAGCAAAACGTTTGTTGACAGAAATACATCTTGCAACATCCTCCCCAGACTAAGAAACTGCCTGAGTTCCCTTGTGGCCAAAGTGGAAAAAAACAGCACGACTAGTTGTTAAGATTCATAGTATAGGTGGGAAGGTACAGTGCAGTGGTAAAGTACTTGCCTAGCAAGTGCAAGACCCTGGGTTCAATCCCTAGTACCACAAAACAAATAAATAAATTTTGTAGTACAGTATTTCCCTTAATCCACAGGGGGTCTCTTTCAAGACCCCCCAGTGGATTCTTGAAAGCATGGGTAGTACTGAACCCTACATACTCTGTTTTATCTATACCTACATAGCTATGATGAAGTTTAATTTCTAAATTAGATACAGTAAGAGATTAATAACAATCATAACAATACACTAATAAAAGTTATGTGAACTTGCCCATCTCCCCATACCTTACTGTACTGTACTCACTGCAGGTACCTAAAACAGCAGAAGTGAGATCACAGAAGCAGAGGGCCTATTCATGAGATAAAACCATTCCTAACACTGAGCTGTTTATAAGGGTCTCGCAGCAGAAAGGTCCCAAAAAGAGACAGGAGTGCAGAAATTGAATGCCCATTACATGTACAGCACTGATCAAAATCAAGACTGATGACCAGACCATGCAACAATACCTGCCCAAGTCAAAGTTCAAAGACATGGACTCAGAGCAGTGAACCTACAAACCAATACACACGTGAAAAATTAATGTCCTGAGACTCCACCTTCTGATCAAGATGCAGTAACACTGACCAGATGTAGCCTTGCACCGGGGGGGGGGGGGGGGACAACAGGTAAAACATGCAAAACAATGAGAACCAGGCAATGATTGCTCCAGAGACATGAAACAAAGGTGAGATGACTGCTTTAGAAAGTTTCGGGCCCCAGCACAGGGAGGGGGAATAAGGTGGCACCCACTGGACCTCCTGGGTTGAGGAGATGGAGGTGAGAGTATGCAGGAGGCAAAGAAATGAGAGCCCACAAGACCGAGCACCAGAGAGGATTGAGATGCCCAGAGAGAGAACTGAGCCATCCTTGAGGGTCTCCCCCAAGTCTTCAGCTGAGCACAAGAAAGCAGTATGTGAGGCAGCCAGCTGGGCCTGGGAAATGACCACCCAGATGACCATTCCAGGCTGGAAACGGCATCTCCACCAGCCAGAGTAGAATACCTCATCACTCATGGGATATTAGGAGTCTTCAGAAGGGCTGTGCTCATACTGAGTCATAATTAGCCACACACTGAGCACTGCCCAACTAAGAAATCTCCAGAATGTTTAGAGAAATGCAAAACTATCCAGTATACATCATAGCAAAACTTACTATGCCTGGCATCCAATCAAAAATTAACATGCAAAGGTGCAAGTAAATAGATCCACCAAGAGGGGGAAAGCAACTAAAACTGACAGATGTCAGAATTTGCAGATAACAATATTAAGAAAGTTATTACAATTGCATTCCACACATTTAAAATGTTAAATAGATTTTGCTTATTTTTAAAGAGACAAATCAAGCTTCTAGAGATAAAAACTACAGTGTCAGAAATGGTTTAGACAGTGTACAAGAAAAGAATCAATGAACCAAAATGAAACAGTAAAAAATAATAATAAATGATCAAAACACCAGCAAGCTGTAGGGTAATGTGAAATAATACACCATTCAGGAAGAAGTGACATGACGTCAGATGGAAGTGCAAATTTACACAAAGGAATAGTAAACACGGCACGGGTGAATATGTATGATTTATCTCATATTAAGTCTCTTAGGGGATTGGAGTATAGCTCAGTATTACAGGGCCTACCTAGCATGCATAAGGCCCTGAGTTCAAGCCTTAGCACTGGGAGCCTCCAACCCTTGGGACAGAGCTTGCCTGTGACCATGAGATTATGCTTACTAAGGAGGGTAGAAGAACATCTCCAGACCATAGGCTGATATAGTCAGGGCACGTTCCCAAATGCCCACCCCTCCTCAGAGGAACCTCTGGTCTGGACAGCCATGGTGCCAACTGGCAAACCCAGGATGCTCCATGGTTTCCCTGACCACAGGGGGCTATTGCCAGGGCCAGTTGGCCCCAGCTCCTCTTCCCATACTCCCGTAGACTGTCCTGCAGCCTTCTCATCACTGATAGCCGAGGACGGCACAGGCCCAGCCTCTGCTTCCCAGAACCAGCTGGAGAATGGAGCACAAGAGGAGAAGCGGAACTTTCAGACCTCCCCATTCAGTCAACAAAAAGATTTGTCTTCCTGCTCTCTGAATGGATGCAATGCCACCTGTTCAGGATTCACTGGGGAGTAGAGATGGCTTTCCTGGTGATGTTTAGAGGGGAGGACCATCGACTCTGAGAAGGGAAATGCACTCTAGATCTCAAGGACCCTGGGCCTGTGAGTAGAGGCAGGCTACGTGGAAGGCAGGAAGACCACTGTTCCTCCAGCTCTGGTGGACCAGAGATGATTGGTGTTCAGGCACCAGGGCTCCCAGAGGGCCAGGCTAGGAAACAGAGCAGGGGGAATTAGGCCAACATCCAGGTCTGCCCCTGGACTTGGATGCCTGGAGCACCAGGACAAGACGTTAACCAGGCTCGCTCCTTTCCATATGGAATGCTCTAAGTACCTAAGGCGCCCTTCTCAAAAGCAGAACCACCGATGGCATACATCATGGAGGACTATGAAGACAATCTTGTCAGAGGAAATGGAGAGCCAGGGAAGAGGGGCCACTTGCCCAGGATGACAGCACCATAGTCAGGGCAAGATACTATCTTTCCCAGTGCACAATCAAGAGCTCAAGCTTAGAGGTTGTTTTTACCTCCGTTCTTGCCACTAATCTGAGTCCACAAGGCTTACCAGTGTGTCTCCAGGACAAGACTATGCCACCTCCTGAAGCCCCAGAGGAAATATGCAACACAGGAGTGGCCACAGATCAGCAGAGAATAAATAACACTAAGGCATGGAAGCCTTGCTTCTAGAGATCACAAATCAGCGTTGCCTCAGAACACAACACCACAGCAAGAAGGGCCTAGGGAATGTCTGGTCCAGCCCTACATATGAAGAGAGGAAATATATGAGACCTAGGAAGCAGAAGGGTTTGCGCAGCACCACAGGAAGAAAAAGCACAGCAGACCAAGAATCAGGGCCTGATCTGCAATGGGTGCTTTATGGCTTGGTCCTGGGCAACAGCTTACCCTGGCTAGGTCACAGACCCTCTTAGGAACTCTATTTTCTTGTCTGCTAAAGGCATCTTTTCTCTATAAAATAGTCACTTCATCTGTATTAGTTATCTGCTACCATGTAACAAATACTGTCAACTTAGCGGCTCCCAACAAACATTTTTGGTCCCATAGTTTCTGGGGATCAGCTATCTGGGTGTGGCTTATAAAGTCCTCTGCTCAGGGCCTCATGAGGCTGCAATCACGGAGGGAGCTGGACTCCATTTCTTTCTTGAACTCTTCCGAACTTATGTGGTTGTTGACAGAATTCAGTTCCTTACAGCTGTAGGACTGAGATCCCATTTTCTTGCTGGCTGATGAGTGGGAGCTGTTCACACCTCTTAGAAGTGAGGCCATCCAGTTAATTCACAAGACCTCCCCAATAAACACACACACACACACACACACACACACACACACACACACACACGGCAGTTTACTTCTCCCAGGCCAGCAAGAGAAGTCTTGTAAATAAACATAATCATGGGAGTGACTATCCTAGCACCTTTATATATAACATAAGCTTATCCAACCAGCTTTATCACATTATGTAAGCTAGAAACAGCTCATACGTTCTATCCACAGAGAAGGGACCTGTGCAAGGGTGTGACATTCATTTGGGGTCACCTCAGGGTGTTTCTGCCACACCACCTCACACTGACAGGCTCCTAATAGATGCCACCTTTCCTTGCCACCAGCCTCTGCCTTTCCTCCTACTGCAGTGAACCAGGCTGATCCCCTGGAACTAACCCTCACAGGTCTCTCTGCCTTAAGACTGCTGCTCTCCCAGCCAGCCCAGATGGAGGTTGTGGGTAGGCAAGAGCTGAGCCCTACCAGGTCTCCTTTCCCAGGCACTGGTGTTCTGCTCTGCCCAGCTTCTCCTAGCTGCAGGGAATGAACAAGCAGATGCTGCTGTCTAGGCACCATCACAGCTCCAAGTGGCCCTTCTGCTATGTTCTGGCACAGAAGAGGAGTCGAGTTTTTCAGGTTCAACATCCAGGGTTCTGCCTTCTTCTTAGGGAGGTGGGAAAGAACCAGGGTCAGTGGGATAGGTAGGCACCTTTTCAGGTCTCCTGTTTACCTTCTAGTCTGGGAAGCAGCCTGAAGTGTTTTGGTGGGATATAGGGAAGGGAAGGAGAGTCTTAATGAATCAGAATCAGGGGAGAACTTCCAGATCCTAGTTGTTATGGCCTGTTATCCAGATGTTCCCCCAAAGCCTCACGTATTCACAGGTGGGGCTGGATCATGCATGTGTGGTACTGGGATTAAGGATGTGTGATAACCTTAGTCCACTGACTGGTTTAGCATAGTTCTGGGTATGGATAATGGGAAGGCCTACCCTGCATGTGGGTGGCACCAACCAACAGGCTCATGGCCTGAATGGAATATAAGGGGAAAAGAAGGAAGGAAGGCTGTTTTGCTGCCTTCCTGTCTGCCTTGCCGCCTTCCTGTCTGCCTTGCCATGGACTGCTTCTGTTCTGTGATGCTCCTTTGCTATGCCGCCCTGCCCTGGAGCCAGCCAACTATGGTCTGCAATCGCTACAAACTTTGAGCTTAAGATAAACCTTTCCTCCTTTAACTTACTGGTGTGGGATAGTCTGTCTCAACAATGAAAAAAGTAACTAAGAAACTAGTGCTACAAATAGAATCTGTTAAGAGCCTAAAAATAATTTGGGAGTGGTTTCTGCCTAAACAAATAAACAAACAAAACACCAAACAACCTTTCTTGGAGGCATTCTCTACTCAGGAAAGAACAGAGCTACACAAAGATCTCCTGGTCCCAAGACCTGACCTATCTGAGGCACTTCAGTCTGGAATCTGCAGGTTCCCAGCCAGGCAGAGCCCAGTATCTTCAGGGAGAGAGAGACAAAGCTCACTCTGCTTCTCAAAGCCAGCAGTGGAGCTGAGGCATGTCCTCCCTTAACTCCTAGGCAGGTAAGAGTCCTTCCTTGCTCATCCTGCCTTGCTAGGGTGAGCTTTTTACCTTGTCCTCCACGTAAACACAGAATTGGTTATCAGTGGTTCCATGGGAACCTGCAGCCTTTGATTGGATTTGGTCAGAACCCTGTGGTGGACAGCATCCCTGTCTAGCCCAGTCAACACCAACAAGCCTGTGATGGTTGCGTGTACGCTCGGTGTGTCTCCAGCTGGTGGGAAGCAGAGTGCTGGGGAACATCTTTCTCCCTGACTCAGCACTTCTACAACTCTCTCTTCCCCAGCCTATGGCTTCCTGTTACTTCCTTTGTGGGACAGGGGAAATGAATGAGAAACATGTTTCAAATACCTTACTCACTCTGATAGGTCTATGTGGTATTTACTGCATTTGTCACAGGGTCAGAACAAAACATTTTCTCTTCCTCTTTCAGAATTTATACAGCCACCCTCACAGGGACAGGTTTTCCTCATCTCTGGGCACCTGTCTGTGTTGCACAGACCATAGTTGCAGCTCTCCAGTCCTGAATCAGGGTTAGGTCTCTTGGCCACAGCCCTACCTGGCCCAGGGGTGGGAGCAATGGGGACCAGAAGGGCTGGAACAGGTCAAAGCTGCCTGCCCAGGGCCTGCTTCCAGACTAGTTTTCCTCCAGGCCAACAACTTCAGGCAGGGGAAGATACCTCTGTTAAGCACTAAGCAGAGAGGCAGCTCTCTTCACCGCCCCTCTAACCTCAGAGATACTCACTCTGGTGTTGCTCACAGGAGCCATGGGTGAGGACTGAAAGGTGGTATCATCATTGGCAATGCGCAGTTAGATTACTTCTACACTGGGGAAGGAACACCATGGTGGTGCTCCATAATCTCCAAGGTGCAGTGCCTGGGCAGAAGGCGGGGAGAGTTGAGAGAAAAAGTCACCAGGCCATTGGAGGGCAGGGTTTCAGGCCTTGAGAGGAGACCATGAGCTCATCTGTGGGTAGGGGACTACACAGGGTAGGGACCGGTGTTGAGAGTGTGTTCAGAATGGCAGTCCCCTGACTGCACTCTGGCTCCTGGCTCTCAACGTTCACTTTTTGTGCAAGTAGCTTAAGACCGGGTAAGCTTAAGCATGGGAAGGGGCTCTCTGCAACACCCTGCTTCTCCCTCTCAAGACCTCTTAAGCTTGCTAGAGGTAGAAATCAGCAGAAAGGAGAAGGGGAATCCAGGAGAAAGAAAAGGCAATGAGTCATGTGTTCTCCGGAAGGAGAATCTAGCAAGGCAGGGACTGATAGGAGGCTGCACAAAGGTGCAAGGGGCTCACACATCAGAGACTAGAGGACAGGAAGAGCTCACACGCCCAAGGACCAGCTTATCATAGGCCACATCCTGCTTGAGCAAGTGGCAAGGGTGAAGGGTATGGATAGGGTGCCAGGAGTCCTGGAGCCCACCCTCAGCAGGTTAGAGCATCATAGGACCCAGGCCACTGTGGAGACAGAAGGGACAGAGGAGCTTATGGGGCTCTACTCTGGTACATCTGGGTCCAGCATGGAGAGAAGGATGAAAGCTCTCCCTGAAATCTTTCATTGTTCCTGGGGCCTCACTCTACAAAGAGGAAATCAAGAAAAAGTGCCCCTCAGCAGAGCAGGTTAAAAATGGAAAGCAGTTAAGCTTATACTCTCTCTGCTCTAAATTCCATTCTATGAAAGTTCCCAACCTTATCTCACCCACCTGGATCTCTGATGGGATCACATCTTGCCTTCTTCTAATTCACGAGCAAGTCCTTTCTCGTTCAAAGTCCCCTCGGGAAGATCTAGACATTTCCATGGGGAAGTGAAGACCTCCAGGGCCTGATGCTATAGATTTCTGTGGCTTGTCCCTTTCTCCTGCCACTCTCCCCAACATATATGCACCAGGATCCAGCCACTATGGACTACACCAAATTCCTTGAAAGCACCAAGCCCTTCACTCCTCTGATGGAGCCAGGCCCTCTAACACTGTGTCTCCCCTTGCCTGCTGGTGAATTCTTGCTCACTGTGCCTCCTCTGGGAAGTCTTCCCTGAGCCCTCAAGCTAACCATGCTCATAGCCTTGCTTGTGCAGATAATATTCACATTCATAATGACTGAGGTTTCTCACTTGCCTACCTTGTGCCAAGTAGTGTCCTGAACATTTCGCATGTCAGAAGGCATAGCGTCACACTACAGAAAAAGCCTCTGCAGTCCACCCAGGATGATGAGGTGCTCTTCCTATGAGCAGCTCTGGAGGCTCTGGAGGAATGAGGTGGGTATGTCCTACTTTCTGGTTCTGAGCAATGACAAGGAAGAGAGAGAAAACACTGGCCAGGAAGTCAGAGACCCTGGCCCCTTCCCTGCTCTGCAGTAGGCACTTCTGAGTCCTGCCATGTGTATGAAACCCTCCTCCTCTCAGAACCTTGCTTTCTCTAGCTATAAAATAGAATGAGCAGCTCTATTTGTAGGGTCATGCAGCTGTAGACTATAGCTCATCTACAGAGATGGTCAAATGCACCCATATTTCTTTCCCTTAGCACGGGGTTAGAGTGGGGTTAGCCTGGTCTGGTGGAACACTGCATATCTCTGTTGGCTCTGGCCCTTTCTTGCCCTCCCCGGTTACCATCTAGCTATATGTCTGCAGAAGGAAGCATCCGAGCAAAGAGCACCTGGAAGCTGTCACCTACCTTATTGTCTTCATTTTAGTTCCTGTGTGAAAGAAACACCTTCTGGCAGCAGAAAGTGTAGGACAGGCCTGTCCCTGTTGCCTAGCACCCAAGAGGCGAGAGGAGCCAGGGGACACAGTTGGGAGGCCTGGGCCCCAGGTGTAGATGGCCAAGAATTCCCCCCAGGACAACAAATAGGCTTACAGAGGTCTTTGCACTTGGGGGCAGTTCTAGGGGAAGCAGGTGGCAAAGCTTCTGATTCCCTCTGTCAAGTAGCATGCTCGTCTCTAGCCTAGAAGTGTTCCTGGCTTGGCACCATGCTCAGAGCTGGCACTGAATTACAGACCAGAGTTAGAGCTCCATTGGCCCAAGAAGTCCCCCTGTCCAGTCACCTTAGGGGAGCAAATCAAAAAAGCCAGAGATATGCTGGGGCTTATACAACACATAGCAGCCAGTGGCAGACCGAGGACAGAATCAGGGTCTCCGGGAGGTCTTCAGGCATGGAGGGAGGATGTGGCTACAGAAGGTTTACCCCACAGAAGGTAGAAATCAGTCACTTGGCTGACTGCTTATTCCCTCTTCCGTAACCTCTTCTTAGACTGAACCTGGTTAACATGTCTCCCCTGCCACACTGGGCTGAAGGCCAACTTTCTATTAACTCCCTTCAAACCACCCAGATAAGCAGTTTATTTTGTGGAAGAAGAGAGAGCCTGCCATACAATGGCAGCTCCATCAGACCCCTCCCAGAGTCCCTGCCTCCTTCCTAAAGGTTCTGCTGCCTTCCTTCCTGCTCAGGGCCCCAACATCCCTGGGATCTGCTGGTTCCTCTTCAGCAAAGAACTTGGTACAGACATTCCCTGAGTCACTTACAGCAGACCTCATGTCCATAAGATCTCAGTGTTCTCTGTCCCCTCCTCCCCACTCCTGGGCCTACCGCTGCCTTTTTTTTTTTTCCCATTAAGTTTATTGGTACATTTTAGGTATACAATACAGTTACATTCATCATTGGGATCTTGTACCTTTACATGATGTATCTTGGTTCTTATTTTTTTTCCCTTCCCCTGCCCTCCCTTCACCACCCTCCCACACCCTTCCCTATTTGCATTTTTTTCCTTTTCTCATTTTTCTTCTTTTCCCTTTTTTCCTTTCCCCTACCCCTCCCACTTCCCCTGCATAGGGCTGCCTTTGAGGCCTGAGGCCTAACAGTTCACTGTGTTCCTTACAGTGACCTGGTCTGAATTCTAATTTTGCCACATTAACAGTGAGTCTTTAGGGAGGGCCAGCTCTCCCCATTCCTCTGCTTCCTGATCCACAAAATGGGGATAATCCCACATCCTTAAAGGGTAGGTATGAAGAGACAAAGTGCCCCTGGAGGCTTTGGGCACAGTGGTATTCAAAGAATGTCGTCTGAGGTTAACTGAAGGAAGGCCACAGGGTGCTGTTTCTTTTGCATATTTCTCAGAAGCAACTTCTGCTTTAAAAGCTCTCTTCTGCCCTCAGGGGTGAACTACCATCTGTGTCCTCCAGAAACCAGGCCTGTTCCTTAGGTATGTCACCCTCTGAAAGACAGGTAGTGCCAGGCCAAAGCACGTGGCTCCAGTTACCTGGGTTCCCACTGGTCTTGTTACCAAGAGATCAGGATAAATATGTTCTTCCACTAAAAATAAACCACTTTACTAAAATGATAAAGTATTCATAGCAGTGAACATTTGCTTTTTAAAAAGATCCACTTAGTTCAGGGCAAAAGTTATGGAAATAATGAAAGGAATTTGAAATGTCAAGCCCCAAGATATAATAAAGAGCCCCCTTAGGAGATCTTTGGAGTGAATCTTCATCCTTCCCTTAGCTGACTCCAGGAAACGAAGAGTGGCCTGCCATTCCTAGTCCCCTTGGAACTTCAAGTCCCCAGGCCCTTCGTGGACCCCCACTTCCCAGCAGCCTGTCTCTCTGGCTCTAACAAAAGAGCTGCCCATCTCAGGACGCGTCTGGTACTTCTCCCTGGCAACCTCCACCCAGGGCTCCCTCATCTTCTCTTCTCCATGGTGAGAAATGGAAAAGGATCTCAGACAGATAGACAGCTGAGAAATGCCTAGTACAGTACTCCATAGTCCACCCCTGGTGTTTACAGGTTTTGCTATTTTACCTCACTTTCATGTTCCTCAATGGTTTTGTCCAACAATTTCTCTAAAATATTCATAAATTGACATCATGCAGCCCCGCACATTCAGCAACAGTAGAAGACAAAAGATGGGAAAGACAAGGGACCCTTCAGCCTAGATGGGACACATGACCAATGTATGGGCAAAAGGTGGTAATTACTATTACTATACAACCAGAACATTTTCTAAGTTTCTTTTTTCTCTACTGGCAAGTTCTCTTGTATTGAGGTTGCCATTTTCTCTTCTGGTAAATTCAGGTTAATTTTTATGGCTATGGTTGCAATGGGAGTCTGTCCTCCAAAGGTTTAGCATTAGAGGCTTGGTCCTCAGTGTGGTGGTAGTATATTTAAGAGGCAAGACAAGCTGAGCATATCAGTGCATGTCTGTAATCCCTGCTTTCTGAGGGGCTGAGGCAGAAGGATCACAAGTCGAGCCCACCCGGAACAACTTAGTGACTTAGCAAGACACTGTCTTGAAATAAAATAAAAAGAGTTTGGGGGCCGGGGATTTAGCTCAGTGGTTTCGCTGCCTGCTGCTCAAGCGCAAGGACCCGAGTTCAATCCCTGGTATCAAAAAAAAAAGAGTTTGGGATATAGCTCAGTTCAGAAGCTCTGGATTCAACCCCCAGTACTACTACCACCACCACCACCACCAAAAAAAAAAAAAAAAAAAAAAAAAAGCTGGGGATTTAGCTCCGTGGTACTACCCCTGCCTTGAAAACAAAAGGTCCTGAGCTTGATTCTTGGTATTGGAAAGAGAGAGAGAGAAAAAAAAAGAGGTAGGATTTATAGGAGATTCTTAGACCAAGTGGGGGTATCCTTTCAGAAGGGATGATGGGACTCCATGTCTCTGGGATGCTGTTTTTTGTGATGTGACCTCTTGTTCCCACATGTATTCTCACCACTGGGATACCACCAAGCTATGAGGTCCTCCCCAGAGCTGAGCTAAAGCCACCACTTTGCTCTTGATTAATGATCCAGAACTGTGAACTAAATAATTTCTTTATAAAGTTACCCTGCTTCAGTTATTTCACTGTAATAATGGAAAATAGATTAATACACTCATCTTGGTTTCTCTTTAAACGAGTAAAAAGTAAAGGTTCTGGGTGTGCACCAGACATCCAAGGTCCCCCATTTCATGCTAGCCAATGAAGGAGGGAGAAAAATTGGGAGGACAGAAAGCAAGACAGATACTAAGGTACAGAAAATGCGGTGATTTTTTCCATCTCCAAGGAAGTCCTGGCAGGACCAGGTCTGCCATGTCCCTTCTCACCTCTGGTGGCCTAGCTGGTTTCCCATATTTTTTCAGAGATACAGTGGAGAGGGGTGGGTCCCTGAGAACTTCAGGTTCTTTGAGATGAACTCTGATTTGGGCATGACCAAGGCTTAATGATCCAATCCTCTCTAAAAAAAAGTCTTAAGTGTCCCTGGTAAGAATCTTTGGCTTGAGAAAGCAGCAGGTGCCAGGATGAAGGAATCCTATTTCAAAGCCTCCTTGACTCCCTTCATTTTTTTTTTTTGGTACTGGGGATCGAGCTCAGGATCTTGCGCTTGTGAGGCAGGTGGCGGAACCACTCAGCTAAATCCCCAGCCCCAGCTCCCTTCGCTTTTAATCTGATGGGCCATCATCAAATCTTACACATCCAGGATAATATCATCATTTTCAAATCAAGATATTCAGTGAGCACAAATTGCCCACAGATGGAGAGGAACGGGGGATGGTTAAAATGATGACTGAGACAGTCTTCTAAAAGTGCTGCTTAGGGTTGTCCTTGGGTGCTTAAAATTCAGTTAGGGTCTCTGTACCTGACAAGGTTAATAAACATTTAAAAATCCTAAGTTAACAGATGCAACAGAAAAAAGATCACGGGGCAGCATGTAAGCAATTTTTTAAAATGCTCAATAAAAACCCCAAAGCTGTGCCATGGTGCATGGCAAGGTGGGCTGGCAACCTCACAAGGCAGGAACAGGTCTGGGAGTTGGTGGGGAGAAGAAAGCTGGGAGAGCTCCATGACAGGGATGGGACGGCTACATGGAGGGCAGGACTCAGCCCATGGGCAGAGGAGTATGAGCCATGAGCAAGAGAGGCCACTTGGGCTCCTTAACCCTTAGAGGAAAATCTTCCTTCTTACCCTGCTCCAGGCATGGCATTCCTCTTTGGAATCCAGCCTAGAGAGATCCCACCACAATGCCAGGCACAGGAAACAAGAGAAGGCTAAGTCCCTCTAGCCTCTTCCACTGACCTCTCTCTAGGGGATTCAGCTCATAAAGGCAGGCCTATGATATTCTAGAAGGTTCTGCAGGGCTCAGCAGGCCCTGCAGAAACTATAGCGTTTCCCTCTATAGAAGGTGAAGGGTCTCCCAGATCACATAGGGAGAGCCAGAAGAGGAGCAAGGACCAGACCTCAGGAGGTTCCCTCTACTGCACACGCTGCAGAGGGTGCTCACACATAGGACCAGCAGAGGTTCAACTGCACAGGCAAGATGAAAGAGGTGGCAGCAGTGGCAATTCCCCCATTTCACCAGGCTCAAAGGTGCATATATGCTCTACCTAACTCTGCACAACCTAAATGACTCACTAATGACACAAGGTTTAAGGAGGCTGTTCAGGGCCTTATGGCTCCCTGCCAGAAGGGATCAGGGGAGCCAGCAACCAATCTCACTGACGGCAGTGCCTCTAATGACCATGTTCCAAAGGCCACAAAATCCTGCTTCCAACCCACCAGACCAACATGCCCACTAGGTCACCAAACCCAGCCATCTCTGAACCCTCAGTCCCTCTCACAGAGGCTCCCTGATTCTTGGCTTCCCCAGTTCAAGGTCATCTCATTTCCCAATGACATGCTCGTGAAGAATGGTGGCCTGGAAAGCGAGATGTGGGTTTCTGCTCTGGAAGTGTCCACAACTCACAATGGGACTCGGGGCAAGCCTTCCTCCTTCCCTGGGGCTCCCCTCCCAATAACAGGCCAAACAGGCTGCATAAGTGGTGGGCATGGTTTTTCTTTTTAGGCTCCGGTTCTGTTTCTGTGGTCTTACGAACAAGAGGTTTGCAAGGCTTACTGGGGGGCTTCGCCCATCAGTTTCAGAAGGAGCCCAGAATTTTCACTCAAATTCACCCCACGAATTTTCCTCATCAAACTTCAGGTTCTTTATGGAAGTGTGTTCAGACTTGAAATAATGTTCATTGAGATCCAACCACACAGTATAAGCACATGGGGAAACATGAAGGAGTAGGAAGTGCCTTCAAGCTACCGTTTTTCCAAGGGAAAAACTGAGTCTCCAAGAGGCCTCACATCTAGCTCAAGGCAGCACAACTAAGAATTGCTAGGCTCCCTGATACCTCCAGTCCCCCTCCCACTCTTCACCCACCCCTAGGACTGACTGTTTCCCAAATCTCTTCCAGACACAGGGAAAAGTCCCCAACACCAGGATCTGTTAAGAACAGGAAAGCATAGAGTCCAGGATACAAGGGCAGCTAGGTGAGTTGATCTTGAGCTGAAATGTCCCAAGGGCACGTCTCCACGTTAGGGCCAAGGGACCACCTTCTAACACCCTCTTTCCAACACTCCATCTCAGGTAAGGAGCATCAGCAGACAGGAGGTAGCCATGTGACCTCAGAGCCCATATGCACATCTCACAGCCGCACTGTTGCCTGAGCCCACGAGGCCCTCCAGTCTCGGCCCCCTGTAGACGGTCAGCAGAGACAAGCTGGAAGTCCTGTCCCCCGGAGAGGCGTCCTCGTGCAGCCGAGGTGCTCAGGGCCCAGCTTGTCTCCTGAAGCCTCAGTGTGAGAGGCCCCTGGAGGATGCTCTGGGAGCCAATCCTTCCCACAGGTGTCAGAGAGGTCCCTGCTCCTCAACCTAGGCTCCCACTTGGACCAACCTGGGCGTTAGGGATGCTTTTCTTTGAGGAGGATTCTGGGCAGCAAAGAGCCCACAGTCTCCCTGCTCTGGCTCTGGCCAGCTCCCTCGGTGACCTCCCCTCCCCCAAGAAGGGCGGTGAGCTGGGCGGTGGGGGTGGGAAGAATCTGCGGCCGAAGATGTTCCGATGTTCTCAGGAGGGGGCTGGGAACCCGGGCAGGGCGTGTCGCCTGAGCCTTTCTCTGCCCAGCACCAGGCTAGGGGCCCTTGTGTCATCTACCACATCACCTGGCATTCGGGGAAGCTTCGCTGTCATCATCCACACCCTGAAGCCCCAAGGAAGCAAAGATGCCGGTGAAGGGCTGCGGATCTGGTACCTTCCACAGAACCTGGTCGGACTTAAGCCGGGGGGCGGGCGGGGGGACGACGACGAGCCCCGTTTTCCCGTGCCTCGCACCAGCTCTTTCGGGAAGAGACAGGTTGTGGTCTCTCGCCCAGCAACCTCCTGCTCCGGGCCTGGACGTGCCCTTTCGTAGCGTTCTGGCCAGGATCCGCAGGGAAGCTCTCCAGCACAGCCCTGCAGGGGTGGCCAGACTCCAGCCACACCTCGCTCTCCCCAGAGGGGCGCGCTCCCCTGCTCTCCCCCACCCCCCGCCGCCGGCATCCGGCCACCTGCGCCGTCGCCCGCAGCCGGTGCCGCAGTGCGAGCGAGGCTGCGATCCCCGCGCCCGGCCGGCCGCCACCCTCTGCCCCACGCGCACCGCACCTGCGCCCGTCCCCGCCCAAGCCCACCCTGCACCAGCACTGGCCGCTGAACCTCCGAGTCTTCTTCACCCTCCGGCCCTCCCGCCCAGCCCCTCCCGGGGCCTCCCCATCCTCATCCCTCCCCTCCAGCCAAACCCGAAGGGCCTTTTGGGGCCCAGGGCCCACGGGGTGGGCGAATGGGCGGCTGGGAGACGCGGCGCCGAGCCAGGAGATTGAGCCGGGTACTCACCGCTCTGCTCCCCCAGGAACACCAACTTGAATTTTCTCAGTGGGTTCCCAAAATCTCCCCCTGCAGACATGTTGCTGGCAGTCGGAGCCGGGAGAGGAGGAGGAGGAGGAGGAAGCGAAGGAGCAGGGAGGGGAGAGGAGGAGGGCGAGGGGAGGCGGCCGGCGGTGCGGGAGCCGGAGGGGGAAGGGCTGGCTGCGCGCGTCCCTGACTCCCCAGCTGCGTCCCGGCCCCGGCCTGCGGCTGCGTGTCCGGCGGCGGACAGGAGGAAGAAGACGAAGGCGCGGCGGGGCTGCCGAGGGCGGCGCTGGCTGCGGAGCTAGGGGCGCGCGCTGGACACCCGAGACGCGGCGCAGGCAGCGAGGCGCGGGCGGAGCGGGCGCAGGGACCGCGCGCGGGGCGGAGGAGCGCTCTCCCGATCGCGCCGCTCGGCCCCCTCCCGTGCCTTCTCCGCCGGCGCCTGCGCTCTGCGCGCTCCCCAGCCTCTGATGTCATGCGGGGCCCGCGGCGCTGCGGGGCTGGGGGTGTGTGCCCGCCCACCCAGCGCCCGCACCCGGGCGGTAGAGCTCCCTCTCGCCTTGCCCGGGAGAGGCCCCTGC
The DNA here is from genome assembly GCF_000247695.1 of Heterocephalus glaber. The sequence goes on from NW_004624730.1 coordinate 10,197,737, forward strand.
GCACCTGCCACGTCCCGTCCGTGTTCCCCACTCTACTCTTTTGAACCCAGAAAAATGGCACGGAATTGTCAGGGGACTTTTGCTTCTGGCCCTTTAAACCTAGATGCCTGACCCTTCCTCCACCTCGCGAGACCCCGTGCACAGCGCGGTCGTCCGAGAGCGAGGAAAGGTTGAGGGAGAGCCAGGATGTGGTGTGGTTGGGAAGATTCACCGATACCGGGCGCTGGCGGGGGTGGGGGCGGGGGCGCGACTGTTGCCCGGCTGCTAGGCCGCCCTTCCGCTAGACCCGACCCTTTACGGGGGACTAGGGGGAACTTGGGTAGGATCGGTCGGTTTCCCTTCAGACCTGACGAGCGACAGAGGAGGCGCCGGTATAGGACGCGTTTACCTCAAACCAGCTGCTTATATGGCTCATTTTATGCTAAATCCTAACCTGCACAAGGGAGGGAAGGCGCAGCGACGCCCTTAGTGCCAGCGCGGCTATTTCCAGTGTCCTGCTCTTTTTGACTCTCATGCTGCCAGACTGAAAAACGCCACTCTTTGCACAGGCAGTGTATGGACAATAAGGTCCCCGAGGGCCGGACGGCAGCCTCCCATTTTCCTGTGTACTCGCCTGTACCATAAAGGTACAGGCAAAGAGCATATGCCAAGCGTTAGCAGTACGCCCAGAACAGCTCAATCCCACAACATCCTGGTTAATGGAGGTTTTACCAAGCTACCTCTTCCTCTCCTGCCACCCTGTGGCCTTGTTCTACTGTGACTGTTCCATGAATGTTTACTTGGGGTTATCATCAGAAGGTCTGGAGTACACTCTGTGTGTGTTACACAAAAAGAAGTAGATGCATCCTTTATCTGCAGATTTCCAGCAGACATTTATTACTCACTTTGGACTTACAGGTCTTGCTCAAGCTGTCTGGCTCCGAGTCTCTCTCCTATAACGTATTCAACTCCTAGCAGCAAGTTTCAGGGAAAGCAGCAGCTGAGGCTCCACCCCAGGACCCTAAGACTCTAGCGCAGAGCTTAAGAAATACTTGTTGGATTCTTGAAGACATGTGTAGAACCCAAATCATAACAACTCCCACTTCCCACCCCACCTCTGTTTTAGGAGACCACCACATCCAGCATGGGACTGGAGGAAGCTTGCCCTTCCTGCCTCTAGGAATGGTCCCTCCACGGAGGGGCCAGGGAAGCCGCCGGTCCAGGCAGCAGTCCTTTAACCTGCACCCTGTGACAACATCTGGACCCATCTCCCTACACCTTCTCACGCTATCCTCTGGAGATCATCTGTGACAAGGCAGCAGTTGAACGTGCTTTCTCTCAGCCTAGGATAGTATGGGGTGGAGGGCTTGGGGTGTGGGCACTCTGAGCACCCCCAATTAACCATTGTGCTTATCATATCTAGCTGGGCTGACCATGGGCCAGGATGCCTTGCAGGACTCTGTCAAGATTCTTCTAGTTTAAATATCAAAACCCAACTCCAACTTCTGGGCTGGCTCATGCAGCTGGGGTAGGTACTCGTGTGGCTCAAAGAATGTGGACATGATGCTGTGGGAATTAGAACCTCAGAGACTCCATATCTGCTCTGTCTCTCTCCTTCTCCATCTCTGTCATTGCTTTGTATCTCTGTAGTTTGGGCCTGCCCTTAGCCTGCCCTAGAGCACCCAGACTATCAGTGAGTAGTAGAAAATGTGACCACAGTGAACCTCACTTTGAGAACCCCACTAGAGATTCTTCCACATAGCATCTTTGTGTTCCATCTTTTAAAATTTTGTAAAACATTTTTTGAAGTGTATGTTATGAGGTATCATAAAAAATACACTGTTTAAATTTTTTAAAATGTATTACAGTGAAAGCCACATTGCCATTAATCCCCCTCAAAATACCCTCTCTTACTTCTATACTTGACCTTAGCCAAAAGGCCGAGAAGCGATCCCCCTCTCTTACTTTCAACACACTTATCCCATTGTTCTTGTCACTTTCTGAAGCAGTTCTGGAAGCCCTCTTTCCTGTTGTTTAGCTACATGTGGCTGCCACAATGTCCTGAATCAGTTTAAAATGTTTACCTTTCATGGTCATTTTGACTTTGGGGAAGAGCCAGAAGTCTCACAGTACCAGATCTGGTGAATAATGTGGATGAAGACATGCTGTAATGTTTTTATGAGCTTGTCTTTCTGTTAGATGGCACTCAGCACCAATATTCACCATAATTTTGATCACACCTCTAAAGGCATTCGCGAAAGAGGACTTGCAGAACTGCTTCAGAAAGTGGCAAGAGTGATGGGATAAGTATAGTCAAAGTAAGGGGAAGTATTTTGAGGGGAATAACAGCAATGTGTCTTCTACTGCAATAATTTTTTAACATTCACCATATGTTTGATCAACCTTTGTATGTATACAGAAGTTATAAAGAAAACCTCACTGTGAATGCCCACTTGTTCTCCACCCAGTTGGGGAAATTAAATGTCACAATACTCTTGAGCCTCCCCTCCTACCATGTTTTCTTTTTCTTCCTTCATCCTCAACTTGGAAATCCAGAACCTTGACTTTTCTTTGAGTTTTGAAACATTTGGATGTGTACTTCAACAATACTTTGTTTTCTTCTGCATGTTTTGAATTTAATGTAAGCTTTCAAACTATATGTTCTGTTCTATGACTTGTACTTTTCTTCATATTATGTTCCTGAGATTCCTCTTTTAATACATATAGCAGTAATTCTTTCATTTCCACTCAGGTTTAGTACAGAATTTCACTGTCTGCCCCAATTTTTAAATTATTTTCTGTAAAATGTCCAGTTTTTTTTAATGAAACAATTTTAGATTCACATAGAGGTGGTAAAAAATAGTACAGGAAGTTTCTGTATATCTTTGCCCTGATGCCCCATGGAAACATCTTATGTAACCAAAATACATTAGCAAATTAACATTAGAAAATATACCCAGCTTTATTTTTGCTATCAAAACAATGCTGCTGTGCACATTCTTTTTTCCCTAAGATCTATATCCAGGAAATAAATTGTAGGATAGAATCAAGTGTATGTTTAATTTCATGTGAAACTGTTTCCTAAAGATAATTGTCACATCATATAGCTCTACATCTCCACCCATGTTTTTCATTTTGTTCAAGATGGTCTTAGGTATTCTCTGTCATTTGCTATTTATATACACAATCGTTAAAGTTCAACTTTTTATTTTGAGATCATTGGAGATTTACCCGCAGTTGTAAGAAATAAGACTGGCCCTGTGTATCCTTTATCTAGTTTTCTCCAATGGTAACATCTTGCAAGACTATATATACTGTAGTTCAATATAGTACAACCTGATATTAAAACAAGGCAGAGAACATTTCCACCACAGGTATTCCTCCTGTTCCCCCATTATAGCCACATTCACTTTCTGCCCATCCCACCCCTTCTAACATCTGCCAACCACTTCTGTGTTTCATTTATGTAAATTTGTCATAGTATGGGTGAAGGACAGTTTGTTTAATCATACCCCTGTGGAGGACATCTGGATTATTTTCAGTTTAGGACCATTACAATTAAAGCTGCTATAAACACTCACATATAGTTTTTAAAAAATGTGTGTAAGGGTTTCTGTTTCCCTACATCCTTGCCAGCATTTATTATTTTTTTCATTCTTGATGATAGCCATTCTGACTGGGGTAAGATGGAATTTCTATGTAATTTGGATTTGCATTTTCCAAAGGGTTAACGATGTTTACTTTTCTTTCATATAATTATGGATAGTTTGTACTTCTCTTGAAAGATGTCTGTTTAGTTTATTTTCCCATTTATGAATTAAATACTTGTTGTTTTGGTGTTAAATTTATTGAGTTCTTATATTCTGGATATGAATCCTCTGTTAGACAAGTAGCTCACAAAGATTTTCTCCCACTCTGTAGTCTGCCTCTTTACTCTATAATTGTTTCCTTTGCTGTACAGGAGTCTTTTAAATTGATGCAGTTCTATTTGTTGACTCTTGCTATTATTTCCTGAGCTATTGGAGTTCTATTCAGGAACTTTGTGCCTGTGCCTATGGCTTCAAATGTTTCCTCTGTACTATCTTGCAGCAGTTTCAAAGTTTCTGTTTTTATGTCTAGATCTTTGATCCATTTTGAATTTATTTTAGTGCAGGGTGAGAGAGAGGAATCTAGTTATCTGCTTTTAGTCTTCTGCAAGTAAATATTCAGCTTTCCTGGCACCATTTTTAAAGAGATTGTATTGTCTCCATTGTATGTTTTAGGCCTCTTTATCAAGAATTAGGTGGTTGTAGCTGTGTGGTTTTGTTTCTGTGTCCTCTATTCTGTTTCATTGGTCTACACCTATTTTTATGCTAATACCATGCTGTTTTTGTTACTGTGGATTTGTAGTACAAGGACTGAGCAAAAAATATGTTATGTATTTACATTTTTAACATGTATTACAGTAAAAGACACATTGCCATTTATTTCCCTCAAAATACTCTCCCTCACTTCAAACACATTAATATCATCATTCTTGACACTTTCTGAAGCAATTCTGGAAATCCTCTTTTGTCAATGTCTTTATGAAGTATGACAAAAAAATTCAGTGAATGCTACTGCTGGATACTATCTGACAAAAGACAGGCTGCAAATTCTGGCTCTTTCCCAAAGTCAAGATGACCAAGAAATGTGTTATGGTTTGGAAGTAAAATGTCCCTTAAATTCTTATGTGTGTGGAATGTGGTTAGATCATGGGGGCTGTAGCTGACCTGCAACAGCAGGAGGTGGGTCCTGGTTAGAGGCTGGTCACTGGGGCATGACCAAGTACAGTGTCTTCTTTGTTTAAATTTTATTTTATTAGTACATATTTGCACTATGTACATAGAGTTTGCATTCATCTTAGAGGTTAGGTACATGTATGTAATATATCTTGATTCTTTTTTATTCCCCTTCCACTCCCTACCCACCTCCTTCTCTTGATCTCTAGATCGTTTCCTCCCATTTTCATTATTCTTACTATAGTTATTATTATTAGTTCATGTTTATGATATATAAAGTTCACTTCTATTGTGAGTATTTGGTATATGTACATCACACATCTTTTTTTCTGCTTAAATTCTTTTATTGGTACATTTTAGGTATACAATATGTTTACATTTATCATTGGGTGTTTGTACCTTTACATGATGCATATTGGTTCTTATTTTTTCCCCATTCCCTGTCCTCCCTTCCTTATTTACAAAGACTTTGTTTCCATTTTTTCCTTTTCTCATAATTTTTCCTTTCCCTTCTTCCCTTTCCCCTTCCCCTCCCACTCCCCCCACCCCTTTGGACCTTTTCTTCCTATTTCAAATTATCAATTATTCATTTTAATCATTTTAATCCTTATTTACACTTTCAGTTTCTCACACTAGAAAAACTATTCGGTATTTATACATGTGTGTC
>NW_004624730.1:10236845-10292255 GCF_000247695.1 Heterocephalus glaber
ACTTATAAGTCACATATATAAAAAATACAAAAATATTTCAACATGTCTTTTATCCCTTTTGAAACACACACATAAAGATGGGTTCGTTGATGCTCTGCTAATGTAAATGCTAATTATTTATGAGTAGTGGCATTTGAATTATTTTAACTTCTAAGCAGTGCTTGAATAATTTATAATGATCATGCATTCTTTGTACAAATCCCATACTGATTTTTCTTTACATAAAAGAGAAAACTGAGCAGACTAATTCTCTGTTTATTTAAGTCTTGGTGTCATAAGTTTGAATAAGATTTTTTGAGAAATGTTCAGATAACCTCCAGTTTAACTCTAGGCTTTATTGCTAATTCTGAAAGGAATGTAGCCCTTAGTCTCTGGGCCATGAAAACTGCAGTGCTTATTTTATTTTGTATATTTGTTAGAGAAAAGTGTAGTTATTAAAATGCTTGCTATAGGAATTGTGATTGTTCACCTAGAGCTGTGGTGGTGAACCTATGGTGCCGCAGTCATTGTATCATTGAAAGCCCTAAAAGGTGCACCATCACTGACCTAGAGTTACAAACTATATTTGTGGCAGGAAATTGGATTTGTTCCACAACCCCTTGACAAGCAATCCCTGCCTATGTCTCCTCCCGTCTTGTTCTGATTAATCTGAGAATTTATAAACTGAGTAGTCTTTGGAGAATAAACATGTACTGGAAAGCTTTCCTCCTTAAAAAAGGTTTTTATAAGAATTTGTGGTAGATTCATCCTTAAACAAACACAAAAATCTCTTTTATGACAGCTAGAGAGGCATGGCATGCAGGGAGCCTGGCAAACTGCCGCCAGTTTAGAGCTAACAAGGAGCTAATTTTGCTTTGTAATCACTAAATCATGTATGGAAAGGACAGTCCCCCTGCAGGCCTGCTAGGTTGCAACCTAAGAAACCCTGACACTAAGGAAGTTTTCCAGTACAAAGGTGGCATGTTAATTTCCTGTGGTTGCTGTGACAAACTTGGTGGCTTAAAACAGCAGACGTTTATCCTCCCACTGCTCTGGAGGTCAGAAGGCTGACAGTATCACTGGGCTGAGATGGTGACAGCAGGCCCTGTTCCCTGTGGAGGATCCAAGGGAAAGTCTGTTCCATGGCCCTTCCAGATTCTGGGGGCTGCAGTATTTTCTTGTCTGTGGTTCACCCTTCCAATCCCTTCATCGACACATCCTCTACTCCTCAGGGTGTGCATGTTTAACCTCCCTCCTCTTCCCTCTTATAAGGACACTTGCAAATTGTATGTGGGGCCTACCTGGATAATCCAGGACAATCTTCTCATTTACAAGCATAAATTTAATTATGTCTGTAAAGGTTCTGGGAATTAGGAAATCGGTATATCTTTAGGAATCATGAGTTAGCTTACCACTGTGGAGGGTAAATCCAAATGATTAAGAAAATGCTAGAAACATTTCTATTTCCTCCAGAGGTGGCTATTTTGTGTCACCTAAATTAAGACTTCAATTTGAAAGATGTGAATGAATGTGTTTACTCTGACTTGAACTAAGAAGCCCATACATAAGAAGTTTCCATTACTGCCTCCAGACCATGGTGGAGGTCCAGCTGTCCTTAGGGCTACCCCCGCCTCCCTTCCTGACCAGCTCTGTGGCTAGAGGATAAGGCTTCAATTAGACAATACAATGATGTGATCATAATATATGGTGAATCTTTGAATTTTAAAAAATATATTAAAGTAAAAGTGGCATTGCCATTAATCCTCCTCAAAATACTCCCCCTAGCTTTGAACACACTTATCCCACTGTTAGTGGGGTATTGGGATGGTGGGGGCTTCTTCTAGAAATTCTTTCCAGCTTCCTGTTGTTCTGAACAAAGAAAGGGAGAAGAAATGAGGTAGTGAGGTTTTACACTTATTAAAGGTATTAAAGGTAAGAAAAGAAGAGAGAAAGAGTGCTCTGGAAAGAAGTGCTCTGCAGACTGAGTGTGGGCCAATTAAAGTAGGAAAAGAAATATGCTCTGCACAGTGAAGCACTGGCCAGTGAGAAAGGAAGAAGGTAGTGGCCACAAGGCCAATGGCTGCTGTCTTGTATACCTGACCTCAGATCTAAGCTGTCCTACCAAATGCTTGATCATGTGCCAGAAGAAGTGAAAATAGCATTCTCTGATTGGTACCAGGTGCAGGGCTTGGAAACTGCATGTCCTGGATCTCCATGATTGACAGGTCATGCCCACTTGCCCAGCTGCTTTGCCACACCCTTATCTCCTGCTGTGCCATAGTTCTTTTTCCCTTCTGAAGCGGTTCTGGAAGTCCTCTTTCTTAAGTATCTTCCGTTGCACTTCCATGGGTACATCCATGTCCTGAATCAATTCTAAATGTTTACCTTTCATGGTCATTTTGACTTTAGGGAAGAGCCAGAAGTTGCGTGGTGCCAGATCCTGTGAATAAGGTTCAAAATGCTTTTATGACCTTGCCTTTCCCTTGGAGGCACTAAGCAGAAGCATTCAGCATATTTTTTTTTTTAACCACACCTCCTAAAGATGCTCATGAAAGAAGACTTCCAAAACTGCTTCAGAAAGTGGCAAGAACAATGGGATAAGTGTGTTTGGAGTGAGTGGCAGTATGTTGAGGAGGATTAGTGACAATATATCTTTTAGTGTAATAAATTTTTAAAATGTATTTAAACACACACTGTATATTTGGTCAGCTTGTGTATGTCTGCACTGGCTGGTCTTGACATAGGAGATAGGGCGTGGCAAAGTTGGCTGGGGAAATGATCAGGACCTGTCAATTACAAGATCCCAGGGCAATGCCAGGACCCCTTATGTAGCACTTCTCACAAGCTCCCATGAGATGTGGATGGCATCAAAGAAGAGCAGCCATCACGGAAAGCCACTATGGTAGGTTTCCATGATAACCTGCAGTGTGCAGGATGCAGTGTGTGCTTTTATTTTTGCTTTCACCCTCTTTTTCTCTTTGGCCTAAGTTTGCTCTGCAGAGTTGGTTTCTCCCATACCTGTTTACCCCACACTTTTCAAATAAACTTTTTGGCCCTATTATTGGCTTGTCTCCTTCAATTTTTTGTTTAAGGCAAGAAGGACTTGGAATACTTTTGATTGGCAAGCCATTTCTAAGAAACTACCCTATAACAGTCAGAGTGTATTTGCTCTTTTGGACCCTAGTAAGGACAAGAGGGCTGAAGAGAGTGTTGATCCACAAACACAACACGTGTCTGGGTTTTTGTGTATTAGTCTTCCTAGCTTCAACAGGAGGTGGTTCTGGCCAAAGCATCTCTTCCCTCTTATAATGGCACATAGTACATGCCCATGGAACATCATTCATACCTAAAGAGGGCCCACAATCCATGAGCCAGAACAGAAAGTGGGTGCTTGCTATGTGTCTAAAGATGGATAGCCCCCTCAGATGTGCACCTTGTGCTCTCCATCCCAGAAGCTTCCCCTCTTCTTATGCATTACTTCCTGGCAGCAGACATACACACTGTACTGGGTGTGCAGTGTGAATGAGGCTCCCTGAGGACCCTCAAGCCTAGGAGGCAGGGGAGAGAGGAGGGTCCAGTCCCACGGATTCCCCCTGACTCAAGGAGTATGAATCATGGTGTCTGAGGTCATCAGTCCAAAGACGTGGAGTAAGATCCCCAGATTTACACAAGTGTTTTATGGATTCCGGACTCTGCTCTGACAACAGAAGCTAATGCACACTGCGTTGATGCCCCTGCCCTTCATGTGTCCCTGCAGCCTGGGTCGGGTTGGGGATGAGAGGGTGCCTCCACTGTATTTTTGATCTCATAGAAAGCTGAGTGAAACTGTGGGGTTTTTTTAAGCTCTGAAAAGAATACAAAGATATGAGAGAGAAGAATTTGTAAGGAACAAGGTCTTTTCTATCAAAATTATAAACAAGAGAGTGTCTCCATCTTGGACTCTACTCCACCCTAGGCAGCCCCTCCCAAACACACTAAATTATGAGAAATGCCTGCTCAGTTTAAATTCTGAGAACGCAGCTACAAACCAAAGATAGCTTATTGACAGTCAGGGACTCTGTTCCCCACATCCCCTCTTGCTCTTCCTTTCCCTCAGCAACCCTTCAGAGCCTCCCCCCACCCCTACACACACATACTTTGTTCCATTTAAACTAGCCAATTGGAAAAGCTTGTGAGCCTTCAACCCAGCCAATAAAGAAAAGGTCAACTGCTTCTCCTCTGTCATAGATAAAAGGGCCAACCCTCCTTTGTTCTGTGGGCTTGCACCCTCCTGCAGGAATAAAAACTTGCCTTATCAATACCTCTTGCCCTATGTTTGAGTGACTTCTTTTGGGCACTGACAATTTGAATCTGAGGGCTTATTTCCAACAATTTGGTCCCCAACTGGCCCCTCGGGGTGTGAGATCTCTCTGGAGGAGATGCATCCCATGGCCTTATTGCTAGTGGCCTCCAGAGTGAGGACCTGCACCCGTGGGCTTAGGACCCAATAAAGACTTCTCAAAGATGCAAAAAGGGGCCAGAGGGAGGCAAAGAGACTGTGGTGACCAGGCAACTTCGTGCATGAACCAAGGTACGAAAAGTCATGGGGGTGACTGAGTATTGGTTTGGTGGTCAGGTTATTCTGTCCCTGTCCTGGGACAACCACAGGTGAAGTCCAGACAATCTTGGGTGAGATAGGGATGGTCTCAGGTGACACTAAAGACCTCAGGTGAGGTTGGGATTTTTTTTGGTGAAATCAAAAGTAACCAACAGCAAGATATCTTGGCATATGCTGGAGATTGAGCCTTGGGCTTTGAGACAAACAGAATGAGAAATAAATGTGCCCCCTTCCCCCAGTTAGGACACTATAGGAAATTAAGGGGCTCAGAGAAAAAAGTGCCTCCAGTAGTCACCTTGGACTGATGTTAAGGATTTAGGAAGACAAACCATGGCTGAAAAACACAGAAAAAGCTTGGCTTAAAACATTTCCTATGGGGCTGGGGCTTTAGCTCAGTGGTTCTGGTACCTGCCTCAAAAGTGCAAGGACCCGAGTTTGATCCCCGGTACCAAAAAAAAAAAAAAGAAAATGATTTAGGGCCAGGGATTTAGCTCAGTGGTTTCGCTGCCTGCTGGGCAAGCCCAAGGACCCGAGTTCGATCTCCGGTACCAAAAAAAACAAAAACAAAAACAAAACAAAACAAAAAAACCATTTCCTATGGACTATAAATTCTTAAACTACAATTACTGGGTTAATTTACTCTTTGCTCTCTGCTGGTTTAAGAGAAGAGTACCAATTCAAGGTTACTTGAAAGCCTGTGGGCAGCCAGTCAAATTTAAAAATGTAACAATCTGAGACCAAAGGAGAAGGAAAGAAAAAAGAGAGAGAGAAGAATATTTTAAAATCCAAGTGACCACAGCCAAGTTTGCTATAAAAAGTTTATAAAAATAGGAGAAAAAATATAAAGAAGGTTACAAGAGATATACCCTTGATATCAGAGGATTTTAGGGTAAAAGTTTTGCCCTGCTAGAATTTAAAGAGAGAGATAATGATGATACTGGAAAGTTCAAGTATGTCTAGGAAAAGCTCGTAGAGGATGCAGTTTACAGAAAGAAATATGTATGTTTGCTTGTTGGTTTGGTGGAGCCTAGGATGTTCCTTCTAAAGGCTTCTTGTTGCTAAGTAAAAGGTTGGGGGCTCTATGGCCCCAACTCTCAGGTCATCAATCACCGTTTCCCAGGTCTCAGCTCTCCTCTCCATTTGACTCGGTCTTTAACACCCAAAGGAAAAATATATAACCAAAATTATAAAAAAAATTAGATCGAAAGCTTGGCTAAATAGAAAAAGGGGACAATTGAGACCCTTTTAATTTTTTCTGTTGGTTACCGAAAAGGTAGGAAGCTAGAGGGCAATGGAAACTAATGCCTCCCACCACATGGGAGAGGGGAGGGAAAACATGTAGCCTCTTCTTTCCTTGACATGTGATCTATAGTTAAATTAAAAGTTGATTTTTTTTCTCCAAAGGTGAATTGGAAAATAAAAAGACAAAACTTCAAAGCTCTTTTCTCACTCCCCCAACTCTTTCTGGTTGTTAAGTCTATAGTAAGAGGTTTTCCTCTCTTAACTCCTCACTGGTGTTAGTTTATTGCAAGAAATGTTCTGACTAGTTAATTCACAATAAACCTACAACAGATTATTATAGGTATAGCCCAATTTGGCCATATTTCAAAGAGTGCACTCTGATCTAAAAGTAATTGTGTTTTTTGTTCATTTTTTTTAACCTTAAAATGCTTTGTTTAAGCTTTTTGAGCTCATATAAATTTTCTTTTTTTTTTCCCATCTGTCTGTTTTGACCTCCCACACAAAAACCAGTTGTCTAGGTTTTTAGAAATAGGCAAAGCCACTTAAAAGGTTACAAGATGAGGGTTAAGAGACTTCAAACGTATATGAAACTTACAAATCAAAGCCTTAGAATTTGAAAACACAAAGATTATATACAATTTAAACTGTGTATGTTTCTATATTGTTCACATAGCTTAACAGTAGGCTAATTTAAATCAGTTGATAAAAATAAAGATATTTTAAAGATTGGTGACATGCTTCCAGCCAGGTTGTTAGGTAACCTAGATAACCAAGATAATGTCCAAACTTAGTTTTATAAATGCAATGTTTATTATTGTCTGTGTATAATAACTTAAGAGTTTTCTTTGGCCAAAGATAATACTTATAAATAGTTTAAAATGATAGTTGTTATGATGAGTTATCTAAAACATTTGTTAAGGTACCTAAGTGGGGATTCCTTAAACTTGAAAAACTGTTGGACAAAACTCCTCTCAGTGGTTAAAATAAAACAGCTGCGTAGACCAGAATTTGTCCAGTTTTTCCACTGATGGGTGGTTTGTCCAGTTTTCCTGGGGTCTATGGTGCCACACCCAAATAATGATTAAATAATTATTATAATACACTTAAGTTGGTTATAAATAGAAGGTTAATCTGTCTAAAGCAATAAGGTTCTAAGATTTCTATGTAGCAGTAATGCTAATTATGGCTAACTTCATAGTATATTAAATACATTTTTGTTTTCCCAAGTGTATAGATGCAAGACCGGAGAAAGACATCTTGCCATATTGATGACCTCCAAACTACAGTTGCTATGATGGACTTTTTCAGGTTTATGTTTATGTGATTGTTATATAATTGTGTTATGATAGTTTGATGTGCTTATATGCTTACACCTTATACCATCCAGACAATGTCTCTACAGTGATTTGGGATTAAACATTAATATTCTATGAAGTACATTCTACTTTACTATCACTCTGGTAACAAAAAGTGGTTAAAAGATAACAAATTAGATAAAAGTTTCTGTATGTTATTTAAGATCTTATAACTAGATAAAGACAACTGGCTAAAAGTTATTTTATACTAAGATAAAGAATCAAATGTGTTTCAGAGATAATAACAAATCTAATGGTTCTAATATAATGATGTCATCATGATTGTTACGATAATGTGTTATGTTGCCCTTAAGCTCAAATTTCCTCTATAAAACTTTGTTACTGCTATCTGCTAATATCCTGCAGGGTCTCAACTTCTAAGACAACAATGATTGGTAAAAATAACAGATCCCTGGTCATAGTGTATATTTCAAGATACTTGATGTCTAGAAAAGATAACTGATCTCCTGGGTGTTCAACAAGTGAGTCTTAGAGACCAAAGCTAAAAAGGTAACTGGGCTGAGAGGACAACCAATATTTTGGCCCTGCCCCTCCAAGGTCAACAAGGACCCAGGACATGAGTAGATCTTTTCTAAAGGATCCTACATCTTTGGTAAATCACCCAACCTCCTGATAAAGGATAACGTTAGACCTCAAGGAACAGGAATCAACCAAGGTACAGTTTAAATTTTGAGAACACAGCTACAAATCAAAGATAAATTATTGACAGTCAAGGACTCTCTTTTCCCCACAACCCCCTTGCTCTTCCTTCCCCTCAGCAACTCTTCAGATCCCCCTCACCCTGCACTGTTTAAACTAGCCAATTGGAATAGATTGTGAACCTTCTTTGGTACTGGGGATCGAACTCAGTACCTCGTGCTTGCCAGGCAGGCACTGTGCAACTGAGCTACATCCCTGGTCCTGGGAACCTGCAACCCAGACAAGGAGGAGAAGGTCAGCTGCTTCTCTGTTATGAATAAAAGGGCCAACCCTCCTTTGTCCTGTGGGCTTGCTACCTTGTGCTTGTGCCTTGCTGCAGGATTAAAAACTCTCTTTATCAAGATCTCTTGCCCTGTGTCTGAGTGCATTCTTTCTGGCACTGACAATTTAGTCTGGGAGCTTATTTCTGACAGTACCAAGGCCCTAGGTTCAGTACCCAGAACCAGAAAAGAATAGTTTTAAAAATCAGACTTTTGGCTTGAAGCAATTTCTGGATAAAATAAATTGCAGGGCATGTGGTGTTTTGCAGTATGGGAATGGGCCCCATTCAAACAGCTTCATGAATGTAAAGGCAAATTAGCAAAACTCCTAAAATTGAAAATGCTTTCCATCTGAGGACATTTAAACACAAAAACCATTTATTAAAAAAAGTAGTAGTAGTACAATAAAACAATGTATTGATTTTAATCTAAAATTTATTCAAAACCCGTACTTAAATAAGCAGGTAGGAAATATTAGGTATGTGCTTTACTTTAAGGATGATTCTGTGATTATTCTATGGCCTAATAGTACAGTTATAATAGTGTCCAACTGAGATATGTAAAAGGCATTATAATATTTTCCATTGTGAAGTATAATATGCAGAGGGATAAAAGCATAAATTATAACTCAATGAATTAAGACAAAGCAATGTACCCACCACGAGTCCAGGAAATAGGACATTATCACAATCACAGAAGTCTCCTTCACCCCACCCCCACTTACCAAACTTTTCTTCCTTTCTAGATTTAACCTCTTTTTTTTAACTTATAATGCAACAGTTTAGTTTTTCTTGTTTTTGGAATCACTGGGTATGTGTTCTTTTGTGTTTTAGTTTTTCACTCAGTGAAATGTTTGTGATGTTATGGGTACTATAGGTCATTTATAATCATTGCTGTATATGGGGTGTGTGTGTGTGTGTGTGTGTGTGTGTGTGTGTGTGTGTGTGGTATTACCAGTTTGGGACTATGATGAATAATAATGTTCTTACGACACACATTATACATGTCCCTTGGGCACATGTGCAATGCAAAGATTTTTTCTGTGCTTGGGTGTGGAATGTCTAGGTCAGATGACATGCACATGTTCAACTTTAGTAGAAAATGCCAAAATATTTTCAAAATGATTATACAAACTTATGCTCCCACCAGCAATGCACAAGAGTTCTCATTGTTCCATATTCTTGTTGACACTTAGTAGCATCAAGCTTTTTAACTTTAGCCATTTTGGTGGGGTATTGTAGCATCATGCTGTAGTTTTAATCTTCATTTCCTTGATGATCAAGCTTAAATGCATTTAAATATATTTATTGGTCATTTGGATATCTTCTTTTGTGAAGTATCTGTTATAAGTCTTTTGCCCATTTCTCTATTACTGTATCTTTTTCTTATTCACTTGTGAAATTTAATGTACAGATTCTGCATACACATTTGTTATATAAGCTGGAAATATATTTTTCTTTTTTTTTTTTGATACTGGAAATCAAACTCAGGACCTTGCGCTTGTCAGGCAGGTGCGGTGCCACTGAGCTACATCCCCAGGCCTTATTATTATTTTGTGTGTGTGTGTGTGTGTGTGTAAATATCTTTTTTTTTTTTTATCCAGAGTGCTGTTTTCACTCTTTTTTTGGTACTGGGGATCGAACTCGGAACCTTGTGCTTGCGAGGCAGGCACTGGAACCACTGAGCTAAATCCCCGGCCCCTGTTTTCACTTTTTAAATTATGTTTTTGATGAAAGGATTTAATGTTCATATAGTTCAATTTATCAGTCTTTTTAATGGTTGATGCTGCTTGTCCACTATATAAGAAATCATTACTTCCACTTCTACCCAGGTGGTAGAAAGCTACAAGAAAATATTGGAGCCACTCCTTTATTTTTTTCCTTTTTCAGGACTGGGGCTTAACACTGAGTTCCAGAAGGAGATGAGACTGAAAATGGAAGAAAAAATATTTTAAGATATAATAGCAGAAAATTTCTCAAATATGATACAAAATAGCTCAGTGAATACCAAGAAAGCTATATATAAATATAATTACACCGAGGGACCTTGTGGTCAAACTGCTGAAAACCAAGGATAAAGAGAAAATATTAAAAGCTGTCACATGTCCCACAGAGATGAATGTCACAAACAGACAGCTAACTTCTCAGCATAAATAATGAGATCTAGAAGACAAGGACATGACATTTTTAAAGTGCTGAAAGAAAACAAATGTCAACCTGGAATTTTATAACCAGTAAAAAAAAAGTAATCTATCAAAAATAAAAGTCAAAGCCAAGGCAATTTGTCACTGTGAGAACTATAATACAAGAAATACTAAAAGAAGTTCTTTGGGCTAACAGTAAATGATTCCAGATGAAAACCTGGATCTATGGAAAGGAAGAAAGAGGGCCAAAAATGGAAAATATGCAGTAACCCAATTCTAACTTTAAAGACTTTGTAAACAGTTGACATTTCTTACACAGTTAAACAGATATGTATGGCCATCAATAAGTCAATCAACAAAACATTGACATATTCACTTAGTGGGAAACAGCAATAAAAAAGAAAAAACATGACACTAGAAATACAATTCATAAAAGGAAAAATCAACCAGTTAGACTTTATCAAAATTAAACACTTTTGTTTTATGAAAGCTCATGTGGAGAAAATGAAAATATAAACTACAGACTAGGACACCATATTTGCAAATCATGTATGTAACAAAAAACTTGTATATATTTAGAATGATACAAAAACTCTCAAAATTCAACATTTGGCTAATAATGAATGAGAAAATGGACAATAGACTTAAGCAGACATTTGACCAAGGAGGAAATAGAGATGGTAAATAAGCACATGAAAAGATACTCTATGTCATTAACTGTCAGATGCAAATTAAAAACACAAAGGTACATCACTACATACTTATCAGAACAGCTGACCTAAAAAAGAATAACCAACATCAAACACTGGCAAGAATGCAGAGAAACTGGATCAGTCATACATTGCTAGTGATAATGTAAATGGTACTGTCACTCGGGAAAATGCTTTAGCAGTTCTTTAAAAATTTAAACATGTACTGGGTGCATGTAATCCCAGATACTTGGGAGGATGAGGTAGTTGGATCAAAAGTTGGAAGCCAGTCTGGGCAACTTAGTAAGACCATATCTCAAAAGAAAAAGAAAAAAATTAAAAGGCTGAGGGGTGATGGTAAAGAGCCCCTGGGTTTTATTCCATTGGGGGGCGGAGAACAAACTACCAATACATGTAGCAGCTTGTATGACTCTCCAGTGAATTATGTTGAGTGACAGGTTACATATGTGTTTGATTCCACATGTACCTAACATTGTTGAAATGGCAACAGTTTAGAAATGCAGGAGAGATTAATGTGGTTACCAGGAGAGGGATAGCTTGGGAAGGGGCAGAAGGAAGGGAAGTGGTTGTGTTTAGAAAAGGGCCACATGAGACATTTTGTATTTTGGTACCGGGGATTGAACTTGGGACCTTGAGCTTTTGAGGCAGGCGGCGGAACCACTGAGCTGAATCCCCAGCCCCCACAGGAGTGATTTTTAAGGTGATGAAACTGTTCAGTATCACCACTGTGGTGATAAACCTACACAGGTGATAGAATTGTATAGTGCTAACTACACACACGCACACATGTACACATATACAAATGACAGCAAGTAAAGCTGGGGAAACCAGAATAAGATAGGTGGAGTGTATCAATGTAGATATTCTGGTTATGATATTATACTACTGTTTTGTAAAGTGTTACAATCAGTGGAAACCAGGCAAAGTGTACAAAGAATCCCTGCATTATTTCTCACAACTGCATGTGTCTTTACAGTAATTGCAGTAAAATTTTAAATTAAAATATTTTTGGGGCAATGGAGCAAGCATAGTGAGATGGTTAAGACAGTGTTTTCCTGTGCATGGTCACATGAGGATTTCCATGTGGGAACCAGTGAAACAGACTCTAAATTGATGCCTTCATAGAAACCAAGATGCTCTGATTGTCATAAGCTTATCCCACTTAAGAGTCTGCCTGTGGGTGCCTGGAAGAATGGAATATTCAATAGGTGGTCTTAAAGTACAAGCCTAGACTAGGTTCACTGTACAAATATGTGACTTTTAAAACTGCATATTTTGTTAAATATTTAAGGAGTAGTAAAACAGATCCCTATCTGTTTGATAGCATCAAATTGATGCTAAAATCCATTTTGCAGGAAGAAAACTAGGAATGAATTACTGGTTCATGAAACAATATGGATGGATCTCAAAAGCACTGTGGTGACAGGGCATACTTAAGATTCTACTCATATCAAGCTTTGGAACAGGAAAAATTAATCCGTAGTGAGACATTACATCAGTGGTTGTCTGGGGGCAAGGAGCATGGTGACAAGCATGGCAAGTACAGGAAGGAGTGTACAAGGGAGATGGAAACGTTCTATGTCTCAATTGGGGTAAGGTAGTCACGTAGATGTATATGCATATATCAAACAAACTGAATACTGCAAATGTGTGAGTAATTACTGCATGTAAATTAAACCCTAATATGGCTGATTGTTTTAAAAATACAAAATTTTAGTAGGATGAGTGACTTCTACATTGCTGGTGAGAAATGTCAATGGCCTATCTTTGGAAACAAACAGTTTCTTTCAAAATTAAACATATATTTACCCTGTGTTCTAGCAATTTTTACTTAGCAGTAAACATGGGTCCATAAAAGAAGACTTGTGCACAAATTTTCATAACAGTCTGTTCATAATAATAAATTACAAACAACCTATGCTCATATGAATGGATAAACAGATTATGGAATATTTCCTCTAATGCAATATTACCTAAAAACAGAAGGAATGAACTACCTAGCCATACAACCACACAAATGAATCTCGGAAACATATTCTAAGCAGAAGATGACAGATACATAAGAGAATGCATTAGTTTTTCTCTTTTTCTAATTTTTATTTTTTAGTACATGTTTGCATTACACAATGATTACATTCATCATGGGGAGTTGGTACATGTACCTAACACATCTTTTTTTCATCCTCTTCCTTTCCCTCCCTCTATCTCTTGGTCCCTTTCCATTTGCAAACAATCTGATCTATCTCCTTGTTTCCTACTGAGAATGCATTGTATGATGCTATTTACATGGAAATTATAGAACACATTAAATTAGTCTACAGTGAAGTAGTACAGTGGTTGCCTGCAGAAGGAGAGGGTGGGGAGGTGGACGCAGCGTTGAATTGTAGAGGAGTATCAAGACATTCTCTGAGGGTCATAGAAATGTTCTATGGAGTTGCATGGTTGTATACATTTATTAAAACTCATTGAACAATAAGTGGACATACACTCCAAGGTTTGGTCGCCTTAGCTAAGGCTGGATTGCTGTTAACTGAGCTGGAAGCCAGGGAAAGGAGGTGAGGGAAGGAAGGTGGGAAGCCGAGCTCTGTACTGCGCTCCTTGCAGTGTCCAGCCCGCACTGCACTTTCCCTTCAAGCCCCAGAATTGACCGCCAGTTGCAACGGCACAGTCTGTGTGCTCTTGGTCATGTCCATCTTCCTTCTCAAGGAGAAGGGGCTCTGATCGTCTTGTGCACCAGCACTTTCCTTCCCGAGTGCCCCAGGCTGCGACAGGGGGCAGAGATGCGGGCTGGCCCAGCAGGCGCTCTGCCAAAACCTTTGGAGAACTGGATCAAGAAGGAGGTGGAAGCCCCTGAGCGCCTGCACCGCTGAATAGTCCAGACCAATGGTGAGCTGAGGAGACTGCAGGTGGGTGCACGTGTTCGCACCTACAGCAGGGTGGCTGCCCTGCCCATCACAGGCTGGGGCCCCCCGGGAAGCCCTGTGTGTCTGCAGGCCCTCTGGAGCCTAGTGGTCCCTTATTTTCTATATTCTTATTCCTTTTCTGATACTGGGCATTGAACCCAGGACCTTTCCACTGAGCTAAATCGCCGGGATATTTACTGATTGATTGATTGGTTGGTTGGTTGGTTGACAGAATTTCACTAAGTCTCAGAGTTGCCCAGGCTGAGCTTGAATTTTCTATTCTCCTGCCTCAGCCTCCTAGAGTGCTGGGATTACCCTCCTGTGCCACCATGCCGGGCTCATTCCTTGTTCTTTAACGTGCACATCGCACTTCTGTGCTGAATCTATAGATGAACAGACTAGTGCTTTATTCGCGGGGAAGGAGGGAAAAATCTCTAGGCCATGTCCAGTGAGCAGGTGCCAATAGGGTCCGATCCCTCTAGGGTGGCCAAAATAGGAGGCTGCGAATATGGGGTGGGCGCGGGGAGGCCGGGTCGTCAGAGGGGCGCTAGGTGGGTTTGGGGGTCCCCAGTCCAGCGAGCGGTCTGGCTATCCTGGATCCCTTGGCTGGGCGTTCGTGGTGTCTCCGCGGATCGCAGTGCCAGGCAGCGCCCTCTGGTGGCGGCTGCGACTCCAGGACCCCCGGAGGCCCCGTCCATCCGGCGGGCTCCGGGTCCTCTGTAAACCTTTGTGCCCGCGCCGCCTGCCGGCTGGGTCTCCAAACCCTAAGCGGAAGCTGGGACCTGGACTTAGCCAGCGGCGCCCCTTTTCCCTCCTCTGCCGAATGGCGAGGTAATTGAATGTCATCGGGTTGTCGTGGATTCAAGGAGCAGATGATGTAGGTAAAACACTTAGGATGGCCCATTCCGAGCTTCCACCGCCCTCGGCTTCGGGACTGTTCTTGAATTTTCATGTGTCTGGAGAAGCGTCCCGGTCAAAGGGGAACCTGTGAAAACTGCCTCTGTCCTCTCCGGGGAGAGCTCCTGGCTCATTCAGAACCCACCTCTTGTCAGCTAGCGGTCGTGAAGTGTGAGGGAGGGAGAGGAGAAGGAAGGTTTCAACAAGTATTGTGCAAACTGGGACCTCTAAAGGCATTTTTTATGGACTTGGAGTGTGGACGGATTTAAAGGATGCCTGAACCATGACCCCTTGAGCAAAGAGGAGAAGGGGCGTTAGTAACCATGGGGACCTGAAGGGAAGACTTTTAAAGGTAGTTGCCTCACTCTGCCCTGAATCTGAGCCTTCCTGACTCTCAGCTCCATGCCTGGGATTCTAGCACCCAGCTGGAGAGGTGGAAGGTGGGACCAGAAGGGAGGGAGAGGGTAGAACCATTTTGGCACCAGGGACCAATTTTGTGGAAAACAATTTTTCTACAGATGTGGTTGTGGTAGTGGGGGAATAATTCAATGGAGCCCACAATCTACCAATTCGAGTGATGGGGCATGGCTGTAAATACAGACAAACTTTCGCGTGCTGCTCCTTCTGCTATGTGACCTGGTTCCTATCATGGCCACAGCTTTGAGCCTGGACCTGAGCCCTCTCCTGGCCTTACTGCTGCTGTTCTTCATGTGTCCTGGACCATGACCTCTCAGAATGTGCACAGGTGTTCCTGCCTCCTTACCTTTGTCCACACCTTTGGTTGTTCCCTCTGCCTGGAAAATCTTCTCCTGTACCTTTGACTCTCTTGAAACCCAGCCCAAGTCCCTTCTCTGATCTCTGAAGTGAATGAGCTCACAGCACCTGTACTTTGCCCTGTGTTAAATTTTTATTCTTGAAGTATAAACCCTGCAAGTTCAGGGACAAGTGCTTGTCATTTCGTCCTTGCACACATGGGGAGCTAAATGAAGAAAGGGGAAGCACGAGTGATGGTTGGAGGGGGCCTCATCCTCTCCATTCCAGGTGGGACAGTCACATGGGCCTCACAGGGGTGGGGAAACTCTTGGTGTGAGCCTTCCACTGGGGATCAGCTCATCATCTGTTCCCTGTCAGGGACCTTGGTCAGTCTGCTGTCCTTCCTTGGACCCTTTGGCTTCTCATGCTTTGGCCCAGTAAACCTCTTTCCCCTGAAGAGAGCCCTTTCCTGGCCCTGCTTCTCTCTCAGACATTGCTCCATCTCTGCCTACTGGGGGCCAATCTTCTCACCTGCCTCCCTTCCCTCTGCAGATGGCCTGGACCTTGCCTGGGTATCATCTCCTCAATTTTTTGGACCCACTATAGATGCCTCTCCACTGGGACACTTCCTCCTTTCCTACCAGCCTGACAAACCTGTGAGCAGCAGTGTCCATGTGGATTGCTCCCCAAGGTAGAGGATTCTAGTGCTCATCCACAGCTGTAGCTCTGGAGAGTCACCCAGACCTGCCATGGAGTTTGTGAGAGTGAAAGGTACACTTGTTGTGGGGGTGTAGCTCTGTGCCAGAGCACTTACATGGTGTGTGCCACATCCCTGGGTTTCATCCGAGAGAGTGTGAGAGAGAGAGAGAGAGAGGGAGAGAGAGAGAGAGATTGATTGTGTCCCATGACTGAGATTGGTGAGGTTTGTTACCAAAGCATAGCTGAGTCTCTCTTGATTTACTGATTAGAGCTGTTTTTTAAATGAACTGGGAGCCTAGTAAACGGTAAAGACCTGTGCATATTTTATTATTATTGTTATCAAGGTGGAGCAGGTGCCTAGGGAGGCAGGGACTCCAAGATGGTGTAGAACTCTGTATAGTGTGGCCATGCGGCTGGGCTGGAATAGGGGTGGAGAAGGGATGAATGAGCAGGGTGTGCCATGGGAGAAAGGCTTTCTTTCATTTATGTTTTGCCAAGGGCTTGCCTAGGACCTGTTTACATACTTAATCTTTGATGAAAGGATATAATGAATGTAGCACTATTGGCAGTAGATGGACATTTCTCCTAGGTATTTAATTCCTCCAAGGTTGAGAAAGGCTCTCTCTCTCTCTCTCTCTCTCTCTCTCTCTCTCTCTGCCACTGTCAATCTGTCTGGGAATCTGTAATATAATATTTTAATACCACTTTGATACTAAATGAATTCAGGTGCCAGCTTAACTATATCTTTCCATCGTTGAAAACAGTTGAAGAAAATCACAGTATGGCTTTGTTTCTTAAGCAAGAATCTGCTAACCAGTCACCAGATGGGGGTGTTACCTCAAAGGTCTGTCTGTGTGTAGAGTTCTTAAGGCCTTTTCTTCTCACAACTGTTTCCTGTTTGTCCATTTTCTCCATGAGTCTCTAATTCATAGTGCTATAGGGCTAAATGGGCCTACAATGAATAGCTGTGATGCTCTGTGCTGGTTGAATAGAAGGTGGGTAACTGCAATATAACCTGGTTTTCCCCATCTCTGTTACCCATCCTACATTGCCCTAAGGAGATTTTTCAGCTCTCTCCCACAGGCCAGTGAACTTCAGTGGGAGAAGAGGGGGGTACCCACTATATAAGTACCCCCACTAAATTCAGAATGACTAAGTAGGGAACATGGGGTTGTATCAGGCAGAGAGATCTGGGCAGCCTGTTCTGAGTGCAAGCTTGGCAAGTTATTGTTTGTGTGAAGCTGACCACAATAATTTCTTTCTTGATTTCAGATTCCTCATTTTTTTAAGACCTAAAACCAGTCTGGCCACCATCATGGGGCTGTAGTGGGGCTCCTTCTAAAGGGCTTTGGGCCGAAGGGTAATTGATGGCAATATGATGTTTGGTTCTCACTGTATTTTCTCCCTCTTATTCCAAGAAGGGTCAGAGAAGGACAGAGTAGAATTCCTGCAGATCCTTCCTTTCCTGACTCTTTTGTTCATCGCCTGTGGGGCTGGACTGTGCAGGGAAATGGTGTGGTGCAGAGGAGTGGGCTTCCTAGGACTGGATCCGGGTGACTCGAATGGGAAGAGGGGAGAGCTGTGGGTGTGCCTGAGGAGATGAATTTAACCTCTGCTGGGTTTCCAGGCTCAGTGGAGAAGCAGGGCCACTAGCACTAGGGGGCCTCAGTCTGGGAAAGGATCAAAGACTCTCAATGAGCTTCAAAGCACAGGCATCCAAGGACCTTGGGATGGCTCTGGGAGCCAGTCCTAAGGATATATGATGTTGAATTTCCAGCCGCTCAGCAGGATGGGGGCTTGACACCAGCTTTAACTGACTGAAAGAGACAACTGTGACATTTCCTGCACATCCACGCTTGTGGAATGTGCATTTCTCTCTCAGTGCTGATAAGAACCTAGTGGGACTGTGAGCTCTTGGCTTGTTTTTCATGCCTTTGCACTCCTGGCTGCAACCACCCAGGAAATCATACTCTCAGGCAGGCATCCCTTCACCCTGTCATCCTTCACTCACAGTGGAATTTACCAAAGGCCTCTCAGTCGATACACTTCTCCTCAGTAGCTGGGTCAAGCTGGGCTTGCCCAAGGCTCTGCTGCACTGCTGACTCACGACGTGGGGTTTGAGGACCACCCATAGCCTCATGTGAGGGCCAGTTAAAAGTGCCATTTCTGGGTCTCCTTCCCAGTTACAGAAATGGACTCTTGGCCTTAATGTACAGAATCCACATTGTAGCAGCATCCTCTGTGAGCATCCTATACTCAAGGAAGTTCTTTTTTCCTAAGAGAAATAAAAGTGACACCATTATATATTCCCTGCTGGTATTAGAGAAAAGATTTCCTGGGGGGGTAGTAAGACATCAATTGTGATTATGATATGAATTCAGCTTTGTGTCATGGAC
Organism: Heterocephalus glaber; assembly: GCF_000247695.1. The sequence continues at coordinate 10,255,500 of NW_004624730.1, forward strand.
AGTTGTTCATGTTCAGTTCTTCTAGATATATCCTGAGAGCCCAGCAGCATGGATCTTTGACAGTAACCTGAAGAATTTCTCTGAAGGAACAAGATGTGCCTGGTGCCTGTTTAGCACCAAGTTGACAGGTTGAGAGTCACGTGATCTAAGGCCTCTGAGAGCTGTGGCATGGGTATTTCCTCTGTCTAGAAGGTTCTGTCTAAGATGAAGAGTAGGCATATATGCCCTTGTTCCCCACTTTAGAGAGAAAGCATTGTATCGTCTCCATTCATAGAAGGAGTTTTTGTTGGAAGTATGGAGTACATGTCTTTGATCTGTTGAGAAGGTTCTGTTCTACTTCTAGTCTCCTGATAGCTTTTACCATGCACAGCTGTAGAATTTAGTCCAATACTCTTTCTCCAACTAGTGACAGGATCATATGGCTTTTTCCTTTCCTCTGTTAAAATGATTACTTTTGGGGGTGGATCTTCCAATGCTGAACTAACACTGCCATCCCTATAACAAAACCACTTTCTACATCCTGCCAGATCTGACTTCTAATAGTTTGTTTTGTTAAACAAATTTCTATCTATGTTCATACTTTTTTCTTCTATTATCTTTATCCAATTTTAGGATTAGCATAATGTTGAGTTCCTAAAATGAGGGGAGAAGTGTTCCTTCTTTTTTCTGCTTTAATTGTTTGATATAATTTATCAGTTAAAATGTTTATGAGCCTGCTGTTGTCATATAGGTAGGTTTTCAAGCTAGGAATATACTTTCTTGAATAGGTGCTATTCAAATTTTATATTTCCTCCAGAGTTAGTTTCATGAATTTGTCTTCTAAGTTACTTCTTAGAAGTTGTCAAATTTATTTCAAAAAAGATTTTTGTAATATGCTTTCTATATCCTTTTAAATTCTGTAAAATCTGTGGTAATGTCTCCTAGATCTTAATATTGTAATTTAAAAATGTATAACTGATATTGTGTAACAGGAAGAAAAGGTCTAAAAGAGCAGGGGAATTGGGAGGGGTAGGGGAAGGAAAAAGGGAAAGGAAAAACTATGAGAAGAGGAAAAAAATGGAAACAAGGTCTTTGCAAATAGGGAAGGGTAGAGGGGGTGAAGGGAGGGCAAGGGAAGGGGAAAAAAATAAGAACCAAGAAACTCATGTAATGGTACAAGATCCCAATGATGAAAGTAACTGTATTGTATACCTAAAATGTACCAATGAAGTTAATGGGGGGAAAAAAAATAAGCGAGAGAAGGTTCTGTCTACTCTCTGGTAGATGTATGTAACAGCATAAATTCATGACCAAGTTATATCAGTAGCACAATTATAATATATTAATAACAATATAATAGAATAAAGGTTTTGGAGGGCAACCATGTTTCCAGAACCTGCAAGTTGGCATTCGTTATTCATGAGCTCAGTGGAAGTCAGTGCCTTCAGGATTTGGTTAAATTGCATTAAGAAAGACCAAGGTTAGTCTTCCAAAAGGAGTGGCGCTCGAGGGTCATGCACTGCAGGGACCAAGCCCAGCTGCTCCAGTGGACACGGTGAGCCAGGTTTCTGTTTCACAAAGGAGTCAGTCTGGTGGGGCCACAGATAGTCAGGTCAGGATCCTTTTTGCCAGTTTTTGGATACTTGTGCTTGAAAAGCATGAGTCGTCCCCTGCCCCTCACTGTCCGCACTGCCCACCAAGCACACTCTGGGAGCCCTCGTGTCAGTGGAGGGAGGTAAGGTAAAATATGAGGGAAGCTCTCTGGAGAACCACATACTAGCATGGCTGAGCACAAAGGTGGTCTCCAGTAAGTAGAACTGCTGCTGATGAAAGGCATCTTGGTGGCTTCTAGCTCTGAATCTTTATCACATAACTGCAGTGTCTCCTAGCACCGACCCACAGAGGGTGCCCACCTCTCTGGAGGCAACAAGAAGAGGCTGAGAAAATGTTGATGAATGCAGTGTGTTTGAAACTAGGAAAGTCAGACTCGCCGACCTCTGTCTAGTGTGTTATCCAGGTAGTCACAGCTGAAACCTCTCTGCTTCATTGTGTGTCTGGGTGGTATCTCAGACCACCTCTCTTCAGCCCTCTGGATACAAGCTGGACTAGACATGCGAGACCACGTGAAGCTGCTTCCTCTGGTCTCAAGGAAATGTAGGGAGGGCCTTCCCATGGCTCTGAGATGAAGGGGTCTCGTTTCCATTGTGAGGGTGAGAGATTGGGCATCACGTCATTTCACAGGTCTTCTTGGGTCTTCACTGTATGGGGCTTTCTCAGCCTGACATGTAGCCCCAGGAAGAGGAAGGGACACACATGCAAGTTTAAGGACAGAAAGGTCTTAGGTTCACAGTGTTAGCATTTGGATGACCCATCTCAGGGTTTTTCAGTTCCTGCTCTGGTGCCAGAGTCTGGGTAACAGAAAAGGGGCTGTACTTCTGATTCTGCAGCTTCCAAGAGGCTTCTGGGGTGCAGGAAAGGAGGATCTGAGGGCAAAGGGAGCCAGTTCCTCCTGAATTCCATGCTGTATGAATGCAGATGCAGCAGGGACTATGGCTGGCTTCTTCTTCCCGGAGCCCAGCTCTGGCTATTAATGACTCAGCTGTTCCCTTCCTCCTTTTAACTCTGTTCTCTGCAGGATGTGGGCAGACAGGGGAGCCTGGCTGCCTGGCAAGCAGGGCACATCCTTTTTTTCTTACTCCATTTAACTCCCACCCCCAGGGTTGGTCAGGGTCAAGGGCTGCCTTCATGAGCATCCTTGTTGGAGGCCCGGGCAGTAAGGAGAGCTTGGGCATATGGGGGCCCCTTCCAAGAAGCCAAGGAAGACTAGGCCCTCCAGCTGTGAGCCCACTTAATTCAGGTAGGCACCAGACCTCAGGAGCCATAGGGAGACTTTGGCAAGAGGAGGCAGGAGAGGCAAATGGTGATTGGGGTTTTCTTTCTTATTTAAAAAACAAAAAGAAAGAGACATGTTAACATTAGTGGATACAGACAAGTGAGGAGTAGGCAGGGTCCACTTTGGAGCAAGGTGATGGCCTGGGTGAGGGTCAGATGAGGTCCATAGCCTTCTCTTGCACATTATATTCTCTGTTCTTCTTCACCTTCCAGCTGATGAAGAAAAGCAGGAGTATGCCCAGTGCCTTGTAGCCCATCTGTAGGCCCAGGTACCTGTGGAGTGGAAGAAACACATGTGGTGAGGGACAGGGTCCCTGGAGCCCACTTCAGAGGATCAGGCTATCAGCAAGAGGAGCATCATTCTCACAGTGGCCCAGGGAATGTGTCTGTCATAACTTAGGTAAGAATCGGTCACTACCCAAGCGGGGATCATTTTCTTCACTCTTTTGACTTGGAAGGATATACATCTCACAAGAAGTGGGCCAGGAGCAAACATGGGACTGCAGTGCTCCTCAGCTCCCCACTGGCATACCCAGAGCATGAGAGGTGACACAGCCACCCCAGCCAGCCTTGGAGGGGCCTGTTCCCTCAGCAGAGGAGGAGGGAGCATCTTTTTGTTGCCCTACCACTTGGTCTGGCTCCTGGCCTGCTTGGCCAGTCCCACAGTGTTTCCAGCCCCACACAGCCTGCTCAAACCCACCTTCCCTGCAGTTTCTGGTTTGTGCGATGATAGCAGCAGGTAAGGTGGCAGTGCGTGTGTGTGTAGAGGGGGTAGAACTCGGTGGGCTACAGCTGGCCTTGGCTCACTGAGGCAGGTTGGGTCCCCCTGGCCTGGGCTCCTGCAGGAGCTAGGGTGGGGCCCCTCTGTTTGAATAATAGGAGGCTGGCCTGGTATTTCTCCACATCACACCTGGTGTCCCTCAGACTCCAGCAGCCACCCCTTTCCCTTTCACTGCTTCTGCTGCTGCTCCTCCCCAGGGTCTGTGGGACTAGTACAGGAGGGAACCATCTCCGTGCCTGGGTGACTCCCTGTGGGCTCTGAAATGCTTGTCACGGTGGCTCCTGGCACTATCCATGGCAGGCCTGAAGAGATGGTCCCTCAGGTCCTCTCCCGTCAGCAGCCCCCACCATAGCTACTGAGCATATGGCTATTATCTGCTTGGGCTCAGAGCCTGGGACCCTTACCTGTCCCGGAGAGCATCATTGTCATAGTAGATGCAGGCCCCTCGCCTCCCTGAGCACTGTGAATTCCACCGGATGCAGGAGTAGTCGATGATGAGGCCATAGAGGGCTGGAGATGGCAGCCAGGCTGGAAGCAGCAGAGAAGAAATTTCTGAGAGCCTGGGTCATGGGGAACTGCAGGCAGACACCCCCCCCCCCCACACACACACAGGACCTTGCCCTGTTCCCACGCAAGAGGATGGCTTTGCCCTGCCCTTGGAATCATGCTGACTTGAGAAAGCAGAATAGCTGCCAGTGAAATCTGAATTTCTCTTTTACCAGAAGGCTTAGGAGATAAAAGGGACCTCGGCCATCTTTTCAGGGCAGGATGAGTCACACAGTTACCTTGATGCCAGCTCAGACACACAGCAGTTCTCATGCTGAGGCTGGCCCCAGCGAAGGCATCACTTCCTGTCCTCACAGGGCCCTGAGGACAGGTCTGCCACCACAACAAGGGAATGTTGAGCTTGGCCATGGGACTCAGGGCTGCACTCTGCACCCTGGCTTATGGAAGTTCGAATTGCTTGTCTGTTCTCCATCTCATACTACCCTGCTGGGTTAAACAACACCCTCTGAAGATACCCCTATCTATCAGAGCTATCAGAGGCTCTGCCCTTGCCCCCTGAATGTCCCAGCAGCTGAATGGTATGACCTGGTCCAGCAGGCTCTGTGCCTTACTGGCAGTGACATACTGGGAGCTCCTACTCTGTGTCACTAGCTAAGTTCTAGGCAGTCACTGGGCCGAGGTTGGGCTGGTCCAGGATTCACACTGAACATGGGTCTTTTCATTCTGAAACCACAGTTCTGAGAACAGCTTCCCAAACTATTTAGGGCCCTGTGAGTTGCTTCTTCTGGAGGAAAGAAAGATGCAATGCATTGCACTTATAGCCCTATCCCTGAGCTGGCAGCTTCTAGAAGTGGCCTCTCTACTCTGACCCTGCTTACTTCCATCTCTAGGTGAACAAGGAATAAGAGCTGGCCAAAAGGACAGACCTCTATCTCTAAGTAGAAATAAAGTCCAGACAAAAATTCAGCCAGATCCCAGTGGGTAATTGTGAATGTGCTGGAGCTTATAAGAGGAAGTAATTTCATCAGCCTCTAGTTCTTCAGTGATAGACTTTCTCCAAGGCCTGGGTTTCCTAACTATGATCCTATATTGAGCTATCTGGGCTCAGTGGAAAAACAGAAGTATCTAGAGCTTTCAGCAGTGGGAGAAAGTGGAGGATCATTGGGAGAAGCAGGGCTCTTTGCAGCTGGTGGCTGGACTGGGAGAAATGCAAGGTCTCCCTCCCAGTGGAGGCTTTAGAGCAGTTTATAAATGAGTTATAGGTGATGTTATAAATGAAAACACCAGAGGAGTTGTAGATGACACCCTAGCCTCTGGCAGGAGGATGGGACAGAACCTTCTGCTTGCATCCTCTGTGTTTATAATACAGGCCAGAGGGGCAGGATCTGAAGAGGCTCCTAGGGACTCAACCACAAAAAGAGGAGCAAGTAGCCTGAAGCCAAGAAATCCCACTCAAAAAGCTAGTTCATTTCTCATCAGCCCATGCCATCAGATTGAGCCCTTCAAAGGCTCTTACTCAGCCAGCCCCAGGAGGGCCATGGCTTACTCACTCTGGAAGGATGGAAGGGCTGCAGGGTGAGCTGTGGACTTAGCCTTCCGGGTAATGGAGCAGAGAGATTTCAGTTTGGAAAATATGTGTTGATAGCAACCAAAGTCTCTCTTGTTGGAATCTCCATATTCCCCACTGCACTTCACACCCATTAAGTCCTTAACAAATATACCCTCTGGTGAATTCAATCTCTTTACTTCTGTCATTGCAAGGGTCTCCATACTGGCGCCTTGTGTCAAGAATGGATAGCCCTGTGTAAGCAGTCAGGGAAAGGCCCTGCAGTTTGCTGCCCTAGCCCAGTCCATGCTCCCAAGGAGAGCTGGGGCTTCCTGCTGCCCTGAGCAGCTCTCCCTTTTAGGGGCTACTGCTGATCGAATGTGCACAGCTCTATTCCGCCAGTGAGCTCTGGACTGCCCGAGTACAGATGGGGTTCACAGGCAGAGGGTGCCATACAAAGAAACATTTGCTGAATAGCAATAGGAGGAGTGAATTCTGTAATATGGGAAGGAGGCCAGGGTTGGGCTCAGCTGCTGTTCTGTCTGGGGCAGGAATGCAAGGTTTTGTTCCGCCGGCAAATTCTTAAGAAAGATTTAAAGAACTTACTTTTTAACTCTGTATTAGGTATTCCTGGCTGTGTCTACTTTCCATTTTTCTTATATAATTTAGTTTGGAATTGATGCCATAGATGGAATCTTTCCTAACCTCAAGCAATCAGGGAAACGGTCCATGTAGGGTTTGGCATCTGTTGTTGATTATGCATAGAGGAGACGAGATGGGGCTTCCCCTACCCTACCCTGCTCCCCACGTGCCCACAGCCTGGGCCACTCCGGGGGGGCGGGCTCTGAGACACTTACCCAGCAAGCGCATCAGCAAGAACTGTACCCCAATGGCAAATGACTTTTCCTCATGGTTCACCACACTGAAGAGGAAAACAGGAAATCAGCAGTGAAAAGATTCAAGGCTATGCTCTTTCCTGGTCAAGGGGGTAGCCAGCCTCAGAGCAGGTCAGAACCTGCCCTTCTGTGGTGTGGTGAGCCACTTGACTGGCTGGATTCACCTGGCCTCAATACTCCTGTTATGTTAGTGGTTCCCAAGTATGATGCATGGATCAGTAGCACTGCCTAGGCACTTTTTAGGAATACAGATTCTCAAGCCCTGAATCTAGTGGATGGATGTATCAAGAAGAGGCAGAAACTCTGGGGCTGAGGACTAGCAATGTGTGCTTTCACAAGCCCTCCAGGAGATTCTGGTACAAGGTCAAGTTTGAGGATCACTGGTCTACGTGATTTTCAGGGCTACCCAGAGTCCACTTGAAAAGAAAGAGGACAGGAGAGGCAGAGAGCGGAGAGAAAGATGATAGTGGAGTGTTTATGGTGGCAGGTCTGAACAGCTCCCTTAGAGCGTCTCGTACCAGGAAAAGACATCCCTGGTGTAATTAGGGCCCTGAGCTGTCAGCTTCTGTGTACGATTGCAAGAATTCTTTGCCCTTGGCCAGCTCCGTGGGTGTGTGGCTTGCAGCTGCACAGGACTCCACCCACAGTCTCGTGCCTGTCTTGAAATTCTTAATCACTTTTGATCCAGGGACTTCACATTTTTTATTTGTACAAGGTCTTGCAAATTAGGTAGCTGTTGCTGTCCCTAACCTTCTTCCTTCTACAGTGGGAAGTATGCTTGGCTGAGGAAGGAGGTTCAGAAAGAGGGCGGATGGCCCTGCCATCCCAGCTGGGGAGTAGAGCAGAGGACAAGCCCTCATATGAAGTGAAGAGTCCTGACCTGGCCAGCAGAGGCACCTGCTGAGTGACTCGGCCTTGGACTTCGTGCTCTGGGCACACACACTTCTGGTTGGGTACTTGTCAGGAAACAGCATTTGGGGCTGAGGGGACAGTGAGATAGGTAGCTTCCCCAGAGCTCTGCACATAGTTTGTTTCACTCCCACTAACAAAGTTCGGCTAGCAAATTGGAAAAGGAATTTCTTCCAGATCTGCTGAGGGATGCCCCAGTAAGAGGATAATCACTGGAGTGCAGGCAGGGGAGGAAAGGAGGCCCCAGTTGGGACCCGCATGGAAACAGCTTGACACAATTATGCTCTCTTTGTGCCTGAAGGTTCCCCCACCCCAAAGGCCCAGTCCATAATAGGTCTCCCCCTTGTCCTTGTCTTGGTCTTTAACCTGAGCAGACTCACTTGCAGATTCTTAGCTGAGTGAAACCTGGGTAGAGAGATCTTGGCCCCTCCTGGTGTCTGTCCCATTTGCCCCTGACTTGCTCTTGGGTTTCCAACCATTCTCTCTCCTTCCACATCTTCAGCTAAGCTTTGCTCCCAGCCTGTGTTCCCCTGCCTGGCTGGGACCCAGGACTAATAGAAATAATGCGTGAGACACTGTTACCTTTAAGCCTCACCTTCACCATTAAATAGCATTCATTCTGTCATCTTTTCCAGTATCGTTTATCTGTAAGCCTTTTTGAAATCCCAGGGCCACCTCTCCAGTTTTATCTCAGCCCCTAAACAGACTTAGGAAGGAGACATTTTCTAGAAATGTGGTTGAAATGATGCTCTGTTCTCCATGACATCCGCTAGGGATTGCCCTCACCCCCTGCTGCCCAGGAACTTCCCCATGAGATTTCCTTACCCTGTCTCTTCTCCTTTTCATGGCCTCATGCAGACTGTCTTAGGGTCAGAGGATCTACTATGGTCCATTTGACCCTGGGGTGCAAGAGAGGAATCCCACTGAAGTGCCTTGGGTGAAAGTGCCAGTATGTGGACTCCACAGGATGGGGGCAGGAGGAAGACGGGGACAGTGTGAGAAGTGGCCCTCCTGAGCACAGGGTCCTCAGCTGGACTGCATGCAGAACACACACGTGGACCTCTCCATCTTACCCTTGTAGGGTTTAGGGGGCACAGATATAACATGACATAACATGAGAGTCCCACTGCTTCTGTGCTGTAATCAAGTCCTTTGTCTTTGACTCCAGAGTTTCCTAGCTTTTGTAAGCATTCTCAAAACAGCAATACAAAGAAGAGCTTGGTAGCTTTCAGATGAACTTGACAGCTGATTTGTGAATAGAAAAAACCCAGTGATCTTGACAAGTGGTTTCTTCTGCTTCTCCCTCATCTTCTATCCTGGAGAAAACAGGTCCTGGGCACCTAGCTAGCTGTTAATGATTATGATAATTTGCTTAATAGTAATAATTAACCAATATGTAGAACACCCAATTTACAAAGCAATAGATTACATAATCCTGACACTAACACTTTGAGGTCAGTATCTTGCCTGCGCTGCATGAATGAAGACACTGAGGCTTGGTGAGGTTAGGAAACACCCAAGGACACTCAGGCAGTATATGGTGGAACAGAAACTTTGCCCCTGGCACCAGGGCTCTAAGGCCTGTGCTCCTGCCTTTCTGCTTTTGAGGTGAGTGAGGCTAGGAGCGAGTGTGGTGAGGCAGCATGAGGGTGGTGTAGGTGAAACTGAGTGAAATGCTCTTTTCTCCTTTGCAGAGTGAGGTGAAGGGAGGGACATTCCTTGTATAAGCCTCAGAAGCACCACCTGTACTGGGACACCTCTCACCTTTCCTTCCCACCCTGGGCAGCCTCTCCCTTCTGACCTGAGGACTTGGCTGGGATTGTCTCCTTCTGGGCCTTTCCTCTAGCTCTTACTCTATCACTGGAACCTGCCTTATTTTCCTGCCCTGACTTTGTGCATCCAACTGAATTCTCTTCCTTCTTCTCAGTTCTTTCAGGATTTAAAATAAGTGAATCTGCTAGCATTTCCACAATGGGGAGCCAGACAGCCTAGCCTTAACATGTGGCTCAGCGGGGCACCAGCTGTCTTCTTGTGCTAATGTAGAAGAGAGGAGCTAACAGGGCCTGTGTCACACCGGTGCTGTTGGATTGAACTGGGCCACACAACACAGTGCTCAATGCAGAGCCTGACCCAGCTGCCATTAGTATTATTTGCCCATTTTACCAAAAGAGCCTTGCATGTTGTTGTTCATAGGACTCTGAGGGCCAGAGAAGGCAAGTGAGATGAGATGTGAGCAGCAGGGTGTAAGGACAAAGGGAGATGAGGGAAAGTACAAGACAAGGCTGGGGCCCAGGTGTGCCACTCACCGCAGAACCATCATGTAGAGGGGGTTGTGGGAGATGCAGGCTATCAGGGCTGCGAAGGAGATGAGAAAGATGGTCGGGAGCAGGAAGTGGGCACAGGGGATGGGGCATGATCCTGTCTTCGCTGAAGTAGATCTCCCAGTCACACAGCTGCAGTTCAAATAGATCTTGAAGAGGAAAGGGAGGGAAAAGGGGGGAATTTGTCTTGATTCACTTCCAAACACTTCCAACATCTACACCAGCTCTTGCCTGAGTTGCTCTGGGTTAACCCCTCTGCCCTCCAGGTCCCCAGGCAAGGAAGGTGAGCCTGGATTTGGAAGTGGAGAGATTAAGCGAGCATTTGAAGGTGCCCGAGGGGTCCCACCTCCCTCAGTGTTTGGGCAACAGAAATTGTGTTCACCAGAACCAGTGCATGGTCTGGGGTTCAGCAGCATGGGTCGGGCTCCTAGACTTACACCCACATTTGGTGCCCAAGATCCTACCACTGGGCAAGGCCCCCTTATCTTGCTCCGGGAGGAAGCTCTGCTGTGGCCAGGCCATACCTCATGCCCAGCAGTGATGGCTGTGAGCATTGTTGTTTGTGCCATCTGTGCACTGGTGGCAGGGGAAGGTGTAAATAGGGGAACTGATGGAATCCACTTGAGCTCTGGGACTTTCAGGCCTCCAAAGGAGTTTCCTGCTTAAAAGGAACTCCTGTCTGGAAAGGGCCCCTGAGGAAGCCCCTGTTTCAAGTCTGCCAGTCTGGGCAGCTCAATACTATTATACATCTCACTTTGGTGGCCACTGCTTGGCTAGTGGTCTTCGCTTTCCTTCCTATGGTGTCTGATGGCCCAGCCTGTGACCGTGTAAGTGCCATAGCAGTCAGGCCAATATTGGAACTGATGAGCTGCTACACTTCCTTCTGCCAGTCAGTGAGAACTATGCACCCTCTTTACCTTGGCTCCTAGGAAGCACAGAAGTATGTTATATACCACATTGCTGTTATCTTCCTCAGTTTGGAATTTTAACATATAGGGTTTTTTCCCCTTATATTGTGCTAATGGATTTTCAATCTTGATGTACTTGTGCTGTTGTTGGAAACTTGTCAAGATTGTTTCTGGGAGAGGATGAGTCAGAGGTGAGTAAATAAAGATAAGAAAACCACAGAAGCTACCACAGATTCCTCCAACTTTAAGACAACAAAGGGAGCATCTCATCCAAGCTCCTCATCCTCTCCCTGTCTGAGAGCCACACTGCTCTGCACACAGAGGTAGCTGGGGAAGCAGTCTTGCTCTGCCCCTCAGAGCAGGGTGGTAGGTAAGTGGGGCTTCCTGGGCCATGCCTTCTGCACAGGCCACAGGGAACAGGTATGTTTCCTTCCTTAGGGGAATCTATGGTAACTCATGGACTTCCCACTACTCTTAGGAGAAAGAACGCCTAACTCCTAAGCCTGGCCCCAGCCTGCTTCTGGGCCAGCAGGGCCCATCTGCCTTTTATCTTGCCCCCTAAGCACGCCCTGGCCCTTGCTCAGGCTGTTCCCATTATCTGCAAAACGTTTCTCCCTGGTCTTCCTAGGTTTTCTTCTGCTGCTTGTCAGTTCTAAAGTCACCTCCTCAGGGAGGCCCCCAGGCACTCTCTGTCCTATGAAGGCTCTCCCAGCACGGGTTACTCTCTAACACTATCTTGTGCATTTATTGGCAAACTCTGTGAGAGCAGGGACCCTGTTGAAAAGACCCACCACTACATGCTCCATGTCTGTGGCTGTGACCAGCACTCACTATTTGTTGATTAACGAAACAAATGACAAGTTGGTTCACTGCTGACTAATCCTAGAAGGTCTGGAGCCACAGTGCTCAGAGAAGGAGGGACAGGGCCTCCCCAAGTGAACACATGAATGTGGCTGCCCAGGTGGAAGGCTGGCGGCCAAGACATACATGGCCTTGAGCACAGATGCTCCACAAGAGCCAGACCTCTGGCTTCTATTCATAGAGCTGCCATGACTTCAGGCCAGTTGTGAGTCACACCTGGGAGCAGAGGGCTTGAAGCAAATGTCCTTGACCACTCCTCCTAGCTCTGACCTTCCAGTTAATGTCACAGAGGCCCTCTGCTCTTAGTTTACCTAGGCCACTCAGGGAGGTTTTGGAGCAGGGCAAGAATGTAGGGCCCAGCGGTGCCCCTCAGGACCTTTCAAGCTGAGGCTCGAGGGCCTCTGTGGAGGAGGGTGAGTGCTGTGACTTGTTTCTGCTGTGAGCATTGTCAAGTCTGGAGAATGAGCTCATTGAACATGGGCCCCTTTTTAACTGGGTTTGGGCTGGAGGCATCCAGACATGACCCTAAGGCAGGGGAGGTGCAGAGAGGGTGGATGGGGCTCAGAGGAGACTAGGATGCTGGTAGAGTCCCTGAGTCAGAAGTAGTCTTCAAGGATACACAGTGAGCTCTAAGACTGTCTGGGGCGCCTCCTGACACCAGGGCCCCAGCTGCCCTCACCAATTGCTTGGAGTCTGCAGAGCTCTTGTTGATGCTGCTGCAGCCAGCATGGCAAGGAGAAAGGTACTCGACTCCATTGTCTCCGCAGACAGGGTGGAAGATGGGATCCGGGCACGAGCAGTCCCTGTGGCAGGCAGGAGGCTGCAGATGTATAGAACTTGATGTGCTGCCAGCAAAACAGGAAACAACGAATCAAACAAAGAAAGACCAAAGAAATAATTCTACACTCCAGCCCAGTGTGAGTTCCTGGCCTGGCTAATGGGCCTGTGTGTCTCTGTTTGTCTTGGGCCAGTGCCACCTTGGGATCAGAATTATGCATGTAGGAGCCAACAATGACTCTGCCACTGTTTGGGGTTACAGTGCTTCTGCATTTCTTCTGACATTTGCAGCTTAAACCCACCAATTACTCAGTTGGAAAGGCTTGGTCAGCAAACTCCCTGCCATAGTAGGAGTCAAAGTAACCAACCAAGCAAGATTCTGATGAGAGAAATGGCAGATGCAACAGGAGAGTCCCAGGCAGTGTTTGCCTTCCCTTCTCTTCCAGATAAGCTCAGGCTTTGGGTGGGAGCAGGACCACTTGAGGCAGTTGGGGTTGTCATTGGCCACCTGTCTTCTGGGCCATGCAGACATTATCCAGGTCACCGCATCCTTCTGAACTTCACTGGCTTATCTGACTGTTCCCATCCTCCTTCATACCTGATATTCAGGATTTTGGGGGAAGGTTGTGCTAGAGGTTGACAAACTACAGTCCAGAGGTTTGCTAAACTACTACTACTAATGATAGTTATGATTTATGGAGCATCTCTTATGTGCCAAGCACAAGGCCCTAGGCCTTTTCATGCACAATCATTGCAATAAGTCTACAGTTAATTATTCACTTTTTGTGGATGAGAAAACTGAAACTTAGATAAGTTAAGTGACTTCCCCCAACTAGTAAAGAGCATCTGGAATAGAACTCAGGCCAGCTTGATGACAACCCCCTGAGCCCAGCTCCCCTTGAAAGCTGCCAAAAAGCCTGAAGGGTTCTATCTTCTCTCAGTCCATAACCAACTTACAGAGAAGCAGTGTGTTCCCTTCTCTGAGCAACCCTCCTTTCCCCATACCCCTTCTCTCCTTCACCCGCCAAAGACAGAAAAGGTTATTTCAAAGAGAAAGAGAAAACACCAAGGCTGAAAGGTACAGCATTTCCAAATCTTGTGACCTCATTAGGCAGAGTTCAAAAGAAAAGGTTGCTGCAAGATGGGACCCAGGGGAAAAATGAACATGCTCCTTGCTCAGCATGCTTCCCCTCACAGGGCTCTAAAGCCCTTCCTGAACACGAAGCCAGACCTAAAACTTCTGACCTATATTGCTCTATGCAAACTGACAGGTAGACTTCACTTGCCCCCTCCTCCCCTGTTCTGGGTTTTTAAGTCTGCCATCACTTTCATTGTTCTCTTCTACATCTTTTCAAGTATCACTTCATCTTTCTTCAGCAGCTTAATGAGATTTGGTAATTCTAGCTGGCTCAGAGCTGATGCTAAACATAGCATATTTCCTGGTTTCTGGGGCTCAGGTTTATCCTGAAACCAAATTAATTGGTTTTGGACACTTCTTTAAAAAACAGAACCCTGGGCCAGGGATTTAGCTCAGTGGTTCCACCGCCTGCCTTGCAAGTGCAAGGTTCCGAGTTTGATCCCCAATACCAAAAAACAAAACAAAACAAAACAGAACCCTAACTCTGATTACTAGTGGTCTGCTAGGATCTTTTGATCATCTTATAATGGAACATACTATTTAAGACCTGATTTTCTAAGTTGCTACATGAGAGATCAGATCAAAAATGGACAGAAGCGAGGAGGAAAGAGAAGGGAGAAAGGAATGCATATGGCAGCCAGTCTAGGCTCTGTAGCAAAGGGTACCTCCATAGTCCTTATTCCCATTACCTGGGAGGGTAGACCTCGGCCACAGGTGGGGTGGAGCATCCCATGAAGAACAGAGGGACACAGAGGATCATAGAGATGGTGGTGATGGTGGCAGCCACACGGGGCATGGTTTGCAGAGGGAAAACAAAACGCTTCATGAGGATTCCTCCAAACAACATCCCTAATGCTGCAGCAGGGAGGTTTACAGCACCTAAGGATGGAGAGAAGGAGCTGGTCTGGGTGCACAGCCTGGGAGCACTAAGCTGGACCACCAAGAAAGGGGCATGAAGGAACACTGGATATGTTAAATTATCGAGGTAATTGCTGGCATCAGCTGAGCATTTACTGTTTGCCAGGAACATTTAGAGAGTTATCCTCACCAGAGTATCCTGCCTGCGCAAAGGCATAAAGAAGCAGAGCTCTTGCCGCCCAAGAAATGTGGGCTGAATATGGATTTATTAAGCACCTTTTATCATCTGGCCCTCACTGTATCCTTGCTGTGACCATATGGGCTTTGTAGGGCAAAGAACATGACTCCTGATCCACCAGTTAGAGACTGAAGGCCAGAGGGGGGCGCCATAGCTGAGGGCCATAAAGAAGTCAAGGGGGCAGGGGAGTCATCCTCAAATCTCATGTACTAACATCTTGCCAAATCCATAGGGTAAAATTCACCAAATAATGTGGGTTGGGCCCAGTAGTTCACTTGGACACTTAGTGAAACCACATCCTCAGCTGCAAAAAGTGCTGATGCTGGGACCTGCTTCCATTCTGGTTTCATTGACCTAGGTGGGGGTGAGCATCTGAGCTGTGAACAGCTCTCCAGAGGAGCACAGTGTCCAGCTGGGTTTAGGACCACTTTACCAAAGCAGATGTGTTCAATTTCTTGAATGAGAAAGGAAGAAACTCAGGAAACTTTTGTTTTTTTCTTCCCAATTCCACTCACCTCTCTCCTCTCTTGACCCCAGTGATATCAGCTGGGTCAGACATCCAGCTCCTTGGCCGGGAGGAAGGCAGACCCTAGCCTCCACCCACTCCTGAATGGAATAATAAGAGTCCCAGAAATCTGCCAAGAACATTCTAAATTGCCAACCAGGAAAAATGTCCTTAAAATTCTTTCTCCTGGGCAAGTCCTCTGTCTCCTATCTGTGTCCGGTTCAACCTTTGGGCGTCCCTGGGCAGATGGCAGAGTGCCCAGGCCCTCCTTCAATTGGCCCCACCCAGCTCCCACTGCACCCTCTGGACTCACCAATGAGAAAGTTGGCATAGGCTGCAGAGGTGCCATACTGCTTCTCTAGAAACTTGTTGAGGAATGTGGAGAGGCCGGCGATGACAGAAGAGAAGGTGCACTGGGCCAGAACCACCAGCACAAAGAGTGGGTTCATGAGCAGCCTCAGGAAGATGCGGGGGAACCCTGCAAGCAGACTGCCGTCAGGGGCTGGACCAGGGGTCTCCTGGCTACTTCTAGACTGGCCACTTTCCTGCCTCCTCCCTCCAGATAACTCTCCTCTCTTCCTTAGGGCAGAATCAGAGGCACCAAGATGTGCAGTGGCCAGTCCTGGAGCACACAGCCACGGGGATGCCCATTCAACATGCTCATGGGCTAGGATGAGGAGATACCTAGGAGAAACCCAGTGGGAGGGAGGCAGATAGAAATAGGACTAACATAGTTTGCCCCACCAAGAAGGTAGGAAGTGGGGGTAGAGATTGTCTGCCTGAATTTGGTTCTGCTGCTAGCTGTGAAGAACTAGCCACCAGGGTCTTTGCAGAAGCACTCCTGAGTGCAGGTAATGTTGGAGGCAGGCCTACAATTATGGACCACTTGCTCTCCTGCTCTGACTGCCCCTTGCCACACACCCAAGCCCCTTCCCCAAGGCTGCTCGGTTGATCAATTACTTTTAATGAAATCCATCAGGGAGCCTCTTGACCTGACCTCCTCCATCTTTCTTGTTCCATCCTCTGTCTCAGGAGAACTCTGAAGGTGAAAACAGGGGTGAGTGTTAACAGTCCTTCCCTGGACCTGTGACCTTGGTCTCAGGCTCAGGGCTGGCAGGTGTATATGGGAGTGCATCCAGAGGACACACTCTTGAAGCAAATATTGCCTGTATTTGGTGAGCCTGGTGCCTTGGCTGGAGACCAGAATGAATGTGTCCCAGTGGCTTCTGTGATTCCTGAGGGCATAGTATTTCATATTTAACTTTCACATGACTGATGCCCAAGGTGCCTTCCTGGATCCCACTCCTTGTCTATATGTCATGGCTATACTTCTCTCCTGCCCTCAGGTTCCAGGACTTCTGGCTTATGGAACACTGGGATCTAGAATGCACTGTTTTAGCTCTTTCTATCTGTTTTCTCTCTGATGTCCCTGCTTCCTCCTGGGCCCAGAGTGAGTCCTGCTCAAGGCTCTGTTCTAGCCATTCCTTGGCACCTTCTGGGTACACTGCTTTGTGAAACTGCCTCCTTCTTTTGATAGCAACAGCCCCAGCTCCAGGCCCCAGGTCTGGAGCACCACACAGATGCCAGGCCTCTGAGTTATCCCACTATTAGGATCCTCCAGGGAGCTCGTGCCAGGAGCAGGCACTCCATGGACTGAGTTCTTACTCCACACTGAGCACTGAGCATGCTCCACACACATCATCTCACATCTCACAGCTTCCTTCTAAGATAGCTAGTCTAATGATCTCAAGTATTTTAAATAAGAGGAAGCTCTGGAACAAAGCACCTTGCCTAAGATCACTCAGCTAGTTTATAGGTAACACAGGTGCATTCAAACCCAGGTTATGTGATCCACCCTCCATCCACCAGGACTTCCTGCCAATCTCTAAAATTCTTCCCTAAGACAAGCCAAGGTTTTCTACCCCACAGATGGACCTCATTTCATCCACCTCATTGCCAAACACTGAGCTCTTTTTTTTTTTGGTACTGGGGATCAAACTCAGGACCTTGTGCTTGTGAGGCAAGCAGTGGAACCACTGAGCTAAATCGCCTGCCCCAACTAAGTTTTATTTTTGACTCAAACGTGGGTACAGACATGATCTCCTTCTCCAGTCTGGCTTACAGCTGGGTCCTTCACAGCAGCCCTCCAGGAACATCTGGCCTTGCTCTTATCCCAACTGTCTGACAGCCATGCCCTGGTCCTCAACTGTGTGCTCCATCTCTTACCTGAACTTCTTCAGCTCTTCCTCACCCCCAACCTCAACCCAGCTTCTCTGTTACCACCAGGTGATCACCCAGTCACTGTAGTGCCCAGGATTTTATGGGACACTTCATGTGTAAAGCACAGGCTGTAGACATGTCAGCCTCACATCAAGGGCTTCTTTTCCTTGTTTTCCATTGTCATCATTCCCTGATTTCTTTCCCCAGATAGTCTAGAAGGTGGACTGTCACCCACCTCAAAATAGTCTCCACTTTCCACACCCATTCTTACACTGGTCAGTGCTCAGAGCCCCCCTTCTTAGTCCTACCTATTCAACTTTTATGGGCTCTCACCTCTATCCCAATTTAGATAAACTCTATGTTCCCTGGAATCCTCCAAGCCTCTGAGAAGTCCTCCAACATGACCTTGTTTCAGCATCACCCAGAATTTGCTTAACTGGCTGTAGCTTTTCAGTTCTATTTATTTTCTGTGCCTGCCTCTCTTTCTTAAACTCATACAGGTAGAGTCATGGTCTCTCAGAAACTTACCTCTACTCCTCTGGGCATCGTTCGAGGAAAGAAGAAAAAAGGAAAAGAGGTGAGAACCAAACAGGCTGAAGAAATGAGCAGGCCCAGCCACCAGGCTCCAATCCATCGAGGGTCACCTGGGCTCAAGTTAACTTTAGCTAAAGAGAAACAAAAGGGTAGAAATGTTTGTTGAATAATGTATGTTCTCACATTACTAGAAAGAGAAATTCTATTCAGGGAGTGTTCTATTGACTTCTTCCCCCAGTGAAAACAAAGCAAGCCTCGAGCTAGAACCTTGATCAGGACAACATTCCCTCTTCAGGGATTCTGGTTTCCTCAGAGAATTGAGGCCACTGCACACAGAGCAGAGCATTAGCAAATCCCCAGGCTGAAGGGACAATATATTCCCTCCCCTCCAAGATTTTGTTCCAACCCCATTGGCAAGAGTAATGGTGGCAAGAGCTGATTCTTCAGATGGCTTCCCATGGTCCAGACCCTACATGGTTTACATCTGTTATCCCACTGAGGTTGCTGAGAAGGTGTTGAGGTAGGAGTTACATCTATTCACCTCTAGCTGATCAGGAATTGGAGATCTGGCAGGTTAAGTCCCTTGTCCAAGGTTAAGGATAGTAAGTGCCATTTCATTGGTCAATTTCAATCTTACATCTTCTGGGTGCCCAAACTTATACTCTTAACCACTGAACTCTACTACTTCTCAGCTTTATTGATCCTTCCTGAGAAAGGGGTCTGAGGAAGCAATCACTCAACAATGTGGGCTGCCTGGCCATCAAGGGAGAACCCTTCTCCTGGCCATTCTCCCCACACCCAGAAGTCTGCCATTGCCTTTGTGCAAACAAATTATGAGCACAGGGGGAAGAGAAGGTGGCAGAACAGTTCAGAGTCACACAGTGACAGACATCCCTGGGAACTGCCCCAGGTGGCTTGGGGGCTCAGTTACTGGTCTCTTTGGGCAGCCAGGAATCAGGGACCAATTTAAGAAGTGCCAACAAAAAGGCAAAGATGGCTTGATCCTGAAGCATAAAACTCTCTCTGGCTTGCCACTTCCACCTGAAGTACAGGCAATTGACACTGTGGTCTGACAGCCCCTAAGGAGAGCTGTCTAAGTTCTGGCAGTAGGTCAGGTTTAGCATCTGGCAGATTCTTTGTGAGACAGGCAGGCCCTCCCTGTGCACCAGACACTGGCAGGGCTGCCAGTACATCCTCAGGAAAGTGGCAACTTCAGACAGCACCCACACACTCCCCATGCTTCCCTCCCTCTTGGTTGTGTTCAAGCAGCTTCCTTCTTCCCATCACTGCCAGTGGAGATCCCACCCATCTGTCATGGCTCCATACAGACATCACACTCCCAGGAAGTCCTCCCTGGCTGCCTCATGCAGGAGTGCTTTCTCCTGATCTTAAACTTCCAAAGTGGCCAGGCATGCCTGTAATCCCAGCATTCTGGGAGGTTGAGGCAGGAAGGTCATAAGTTTGAGCCCAGCGTGGACAACTTAATGACTTGCAGAGACCTGTCTGAAAATAAAAAATAAAGGTCTGGTGATGTAGTTCAGTGCTAAGGTCCTAGGTTCAAGCCCCACCACCACAATAAACAAAACAACCAACAAACAAAATTCAACCCAACCAACCAACCAACAAACCACAAAAAAAACTTCCAAAGCACTTTGCCATTCCCTCTGCCACACTGCAGACTTTTCTGTATTGTGGGAGGCTAGGAGAAGACAAAAGACATGCCCACAGAGGCAAGAAGCCTTTGCTGAGCTGGGTGCAGTGACCCAACACCTGTAATACCAGCTACATGGACGGCTGAGGCAGGAGGTTTGCAAGTTCAAAGCCAGTTGGGACAACTTGGTGAAACTTTAGTGTCTCAAAAAAAAAATTGGCTAGAGGGCCTGGAGATGTAGGTTAGCATTCTGGTTCTCTAAAGGTTGATTCAGCATTTGTGCCTGGTCTATGGACTATAGTTTCTCATTCTAAAATGCTCAGTGATTTAGCCCATACCATTTTTAGAAGAATATGAGCTCACATCTGTTAACCTCCTAGCATATATTAAGCTTACTATAATCTTTACAACTGCTGTATTTTTTACTAGCATTTAGAGATGATGAAACTGAACTTCAGAAAGATGAAGTTACCGAGATCCCTCAGGTCATAAAAGGTGAAAACAAGATTAGACACAATTCTGGTGCCTACGCAGGGTAAAGGCACCATGCTACACTCTTCTGGATGAGTCATAATCCATAGGTATGTCTTATGTAGTGTTTCTTTTTTCCTTCAAGAGTTCTTATTAAGTCTTTTTATTTTATTTTATTTTATTGTTTTTGTACCGGGGATCGAACTCAGGACCTTGTACTTGCAAGGCAGGCACAGTGCCACTGAGCTAAATCCCGGCCCTCTTTTGTTTTTAAATAATCAGCAGGATCTTGATGAACCAGAGAAGTACTTTTAATGCCACCATCAAGATGAGCAGCTGCAAAGACCACTCCCGAGGCCTGCCCTAGGTCTTAAGGTTCCCACTGCAAACTTCTTGAGGGTAAGAACTGTATTTGTGTCCCCACAGGATCCAGCATGAGCCTGGTGAGGGGAGGCAGAGGCCGTCTTCTTCTGGCTGTCTGAAGGAGGGAGGGAGGTGTCAATGAACACCTACAGTTGAAGCCTCATTCTCTGCTCTGATTGGATGGGAAATTGTGTAGGGATGTTTTATGGAATTGCACACACTCACCTATGTCAACCCTGCCGTAGTCCACAAAGATCTGCAGCATGACAGAGCCCAGCAGGTACCCAAAAGCTGGTCCAAATACAGCAATGGCAAATAGGATGGCTAGAAATTAAAACAAGGGAAAGGAATCTGAGGGTACTGAGAAGGTTGGGCAGCCCCAGGCTTCTAAACTGAGGGATTTCTGACATGTCACTCTTCTGTTCCCTGGCTCTAACAAGCCCATGCCTATGGCATCTCCCATGGAGAAGACCATAACTACTCAAGATGCCATGACTTATAGCACCAAGCCTGTTTTTCCTCCTGCCACCTGCCAGAGAGACCTGCTGGATAGGAAGGAAACAGCCCTCATGGCATTTTTAAATGCCAGCCCAGGGGTGTGTTGATGAGTGAATTTTCCCACTGGTACAGTGCTGGTGACCCTGGCAGAAGTTTCTGGGGTCACAGAGCTTATGAGTGTGGTCTGTCTGGTGTGGGGCATGGGCCTGAGGATGCCCAGTGTGACTGGCTCTAAGGGAAGGATTTGGGCATTCAGGTGGTCATCTGCTGTCTGCTTTGCAAGTGCCAACATGGCCCGAAGTGGACAACTCAAGTAAGATGTGTATGTCCCAGACCTGACCACAGGACTGGAGAGCTCCAGGAGTCGCTACCATATTTCCCCCAAAATAAGACTTAACCATAAAATAAGCCCTAGCATGATTTTTTAGGATGCCCATAATATAAGCCCTACCACTAAATAACCCCCAGTAATGACCATCAGCCAAATGAACACTTTTAGTACATCCATTGCAATACGTGATAGGTGCATTGAATTATAAGATAATATTAACATAAATAAATAATATTATTGACATTAACACTTAAAATAAGTGATAATATAAATTATAATTAAGTACTTGTAAAGGCTCAAGCAGGTACCTTTGGACAAGAGGTAAACATCTTTGTAAACAGATAAGCTTGAGACTTACTGCCAAGTGACCAATCAGAGTACAGACACACACACAGATAACATGCCCACTTGATAATGAACAGACGTGATTGTATCTTTTTCTCTCCAGTACTGGAGATCAAACTCAGGACCTTGCACTTGCAAGGCAGTTGTGGTGCCATGAGCTAAATCTCGGGCCCTGTATCTTATATGAATCTTCATAATTCAATAATTGTGTTGAATCAATATACACTTCTATGAGCAGGCTACATGGACAAGAAAGTGATCATTTAAGGAGAGTTCTATTGTTGGACATGAGAGATTTGGGGCAATGTTTCTACAAGAAATAAGAGTCACAAGAAACTCGGGCCAGAATTTGGGGTTTGGAGAGTTATGATGATTTTCCAGAAGAAGATGCCATGACTGTATTTGAATAAATGTATTTTTTGTACATGAATAAATGTAGACTGTTATACATGAAAAAATAAGATCCACTGAACATAATCCCTATTGCATCTTTTGGAGCAAAGATTAATATAAGACCCGGTCTTATTTTTTTGGAAATATGGTATTGACTTAGGACCTACATTGTGCCCGGCATGGGCTAAGTGGTTACAGACATTAGCACGTGTAATCCCACCCATAATCTTAACTCCATCCTGCAGGCACCACACAGCTGGGGGTGAGTCGACATTTGTGCCAGGTCTGCCTGATCCAGACCCAGAGCTCTGTAGTCATTTGCTGTGTTATGGGCAGAAAGCATCAGAATGTCTTTTAGCCCCCAGAGCCTCCGCGAGTGCTATGTTCTGGACCCTCCCCACAGTCTACTTCAAGCCAGTGACTCACAGATGTACAGGGGCGAGTTGTTGGGCTCTGCGAAGTCATCCACATAGGAGATGCCAAACGGCTGAATGGGCACGGTCCCGATGCCCGCCAGCAGCTGTGCGATCACCATCAGGCCCCACATGCTGCTGGTCTCCTTCCGCACATCCTGCATGGTGTTTGAGCACTTACTAGGGGGTAGGTTATGCCCACGCCTCTGGCAAAGCTCCGTCTGGACACGGCTGAAGTTCCCTGCAATGAGAGTGCCCAGTGGTCGCCACCTCCCGGCTGACCTCCAATCCTGGCCTTTCTCCCAGACCTCTAGGGAAGGGCCCCCTGAGCATCACTCCTCCTGCTTAGCTGGTGGGATGGACTCTGGAGACCAAGGTGAAAGGGAGCAGACTGTGGGCCACCACAGGAGCAGCCCTTCCCAGGTGGGAGAGGAAGCATCTTCTCATGGTGTCCATCCTTTCTCCTCCACAGGTGCTATGGAGAGGTGAACGCGAAGGATCAGTATTTCCAGCCTGGAGGAAAGGGCCACCCAAAAGATAAAATAAACACATAATATAGGAAGTTAAGAAATTAGTTTTATTCCTAGGTAGCTGTGTCATGTTGAGCAAATTTCTAACCCTCTCTAAGCCTGTTTCCTTGAAACAGAGACTGTAAGGTAAGTGGATATGGAGATTCCACAAAAGCCACTGAGAATTAGAAGGCTGTGGTTCTACAAAGTCCGAGCATGTGAAGCTGGACACTGTCTTAAGTCAGCAGGCTTGGTGGCTGTACTAGCCGTCTGGAAGGAAGGTTGGTGTGGTTCAGTAATGCTGCAAGGCTCCCCTTCTCAGGACAGCACTTTAATCTAGAAGAATACAATGATAAAACACTGCTGAGAGACCCAGGACTTATCTCCTGCCCCACTCAGGAATCCTTCCATCAGCACTAACCCTGTCCCACACCCAGATATGGTGTAGTGCTGGCAGACTCTTGCAGAAGCCCAGGGGGAGGTTCTGGTGGCCAAGGCCCTGCAAGACCAAGGGATGTTGGAAAGGCTGGGCCAGAAACCTAGGACCTGGGTTCTAGCCTTGCATCTGTGACTCTCTTTGCCAGTGTCCTTGACTTTAAAAGACCATGGATTCTAGCAAGAGGCCAAGCACAGCAGAGGGTGGGAGACCATGGTGGGCCAGGTGGGCAGGGTGGGCTTACTGCTCATCCACTGCCCTTGTGGCAGCAGCCTCACAGGACACCCAGCAGTGCTAGTCCTGAGACTGAATCATGAGCAAATGTGCAAGTTTGGACTGAGGGCTGCAGTGGTTGCCTGGCCCAGGAAGGAGTCAGGTACGTACACAAACCTGCCTGACCCAGCAAACTATCACTCAAACAAACCAGCATGAGCCCTCCTCTGCTTGCTCCCCTGGGCCAACCTTGACCAAACAGATGCATTTCTAAAAGGCCAACATATACTTAGGGTTCCTAAATAAAAGGGCTGCCGCCAAGTTTTCAAATAGGTATTCCAAAGATTCAAAACATTTTCAGTACATTTTATATGAAGAAATGAATAAAGTCTGAGTTCCCTGGAACCTGTCACTTTTAAGTGTGCTTGGCTAAGCCATTCTCCTTCATGTGACAGTGGCTCTCTGTAGTGTGTTGTTTCAGAACCAAAGGGGTGACAGAGCCAGGACTACATTATATTCAAGAATGGTTTAAAGGTCATCCGAAGGCAAAGAACAATAAAGGAAAGAGGTGAAAATACTTGGACCCTGTTCCTAGTGTGGCTACTGAAGGAGCCTGTATAGGTCCAAGTAGCACCCCCTTACAAATAGTGTAGGTGATGCTTGCTTTACAGAGGAATGCACAGCACCAAGTCCTGAAGAGATACCAGGACCATGATTCACTCTATCTTTGTTTGCACAGTTACGTTGCCAGTCATGACTGGGTGGGCCCTGTGCTTAGGTGGAGATGTGGAGGTGACAGAAAGGCATAGGCAATGCCCTTACAAACTCTTCAATCTACTGTGGTCTGCAGATCATGGAAAAGTCAGCCATGATATTGTGAGACCAAATCAAAACCACTATGAGACACTACTTTACACCTAACAGGTAGGTTATTATCAAAAAACCAGAAGACAACAAATGTGGGCAAGGTTGTAGAGAAATTAAAAATAAAATAACTGTGTGGCCCAGCAGTTCCACTTCTGGATATATAACTAAAAGAACTGGAAGCAGAGACCTGAACAAATATTTGTATACCACATTCACAACACCAGTATTTATAATAACCAAAAGAGAGAAACAACCTAATGGTCTATTGAGGGATGAATGGATAAACAAAATATGGATATACAATGGGACAATATTCAGCCTAAAAAGAGAGTTCTGACATATGTTGTAATGTGGATGAGCCTTGAGAACATTATGCTAAGTGAAATAAGCCAGACACAAAAAGACAAACACTGTATGACTCCATTGATAGGTGGTATCTAAAGTAGTCAAATTCACAGAAACAGCAAGGAATGGCGGGTATCGGGGCAGGATGAAAAAGAAGGGAATGAAGTAAATGGATACAGAGGTTCACACTGGGAAGAGGAAAACTCTCTGGAGATGGATGATGGTGGTGGTTGCATAACAGTGAAATGTACTTAGTGCCACTGAATGGAAATTTTTTATGTTATGTATATTTCGCAGGTCGGGAATTCAGTTCAGTGGTTCTGCCACCTGCCTCACAAGCACAAGGTCCCGAGTTTGATCCCAGGTACAAAAAAAGAAAAAAAAAAATTGCCTGGCAGATACTGGGACAGGGGGCTAGAGAACAAACTGAAGCGGTAGAAAACCCAGAGTTGTAGGGAGGAGTTGTTGCTGCTAGAGAAAGAGGCCTCCTGAACTGAGAACCTACAGGCCCCGCACAGAAGATAGGCATGGAGAGGGGCTGCAGAGGCCGAGAGGAGCAGCAAGTGGAGCAGCACCGAGGTGGGGAGGCCACGGTCTGTGAGGAAAAGTGAAGTTCTGTGTGGTTGGCAAGCCCTGACCTGCATTCTAAGGAAAACCCCAGAAGGGTGAAGATCTTGAGGGCGGCAGTGCAGTGAAGACCCTGGGGGATGAAGGCTGGGTTTCAAGGCCCAGGTGTGAAGGGGAGGGTTACTCTGTCAGAGGTGTAGGAGGTGGGAGAAGTGAGGTCCCCGGGGGAAACAGTTAATTTTGGATAAACCTGAGTAGTTTGTCTCATGAAGATGAGGTGTTTGAACTTTGTGGCAGCGCTGTGTGAAACAAGGCCAGGCTGTTGCAGGAGAAGCTGTTGGGGGGAAACAGAGGGCCAGAGAATAAGGGTTTCTTTTAAGAATGCTAGTTCTTCATTTGCTGATTCTTGTCATTTTATTAAATTCACATTTGTTAGAACTTTGTTGCTGACTTGGCTAGCAAAAGCATTTTTGTGGGATATTTAATGATCAGCAAAGACCATAAAAATGTTGACTGCCTGATTAAGTCTTCATATGGCACACTGCACGGTCCACCAATGCCACGAAAATCCTCATGGAGTTTCACCTAATGCAGTCAGTATCCAGCCAGCAGAGTTCTCTGGGGACCACTTAATTGTCATTAACTTTTAAAATGTCACATTACATGCCAGAAACTGCTTTTATTAAAAATGTGTATTTTTAAAAAATCATCAGTTGGCCCCAAGTACATCCAAGTCTACTGAGTGCCTCTTGGCCAATTCTGCATTCCATGTTGATTCTCAATCTCCCAATAACACACTTTTCCTTACGCCAACCTGATTGGGGGTCTAAACCTATCCCACATCAAGCTCTCACACCTGTAAAATGGAAGAGCAGTTAAATGCAGTGAGACTTCTTCCCCCATGGGCACTGGCCTCAGTGCAGCAGCAGCTGGCGGGTCAGAGGCCTGGGGTCAGGTCTCGCTGCCTGGCCTTGTATGGGAACAGGTGTTTACATCAGAATCAGAGTCAGCTGTAATGTGAGATGGGAAGAGCTCAAGCCTGCATTGAGTGGCTCTGGCCTGTTCACTCTGTTGGGAACAAGACCTTCTTGAACTTGGACTGTTAGGCACTTTTAAAAATAAGAGGACAGGAATAGGTGAGTGTGAGAGGCAGGACAAAGGGAGAGAGGCTTTGGAGAAGGACCATCCAGCAGGCAGGCTTTCACTTAGGGACACTGAGAGTGGATGAGCCCTGTAGACTGAACCGGGGGCCTTGGCTTTTTGGGCTCCATTCCCCTACAGTCTCCTCCCTGGAGCAGAGTTCTAATCTTTTTGTTAAGAGCTCAAGCCCATGAAAGAGAAAACCAGCAGCCCACCATCTCACAGGTCTTATACCTGGTGACCCTCTCTCCAGCTCCTGCAGGGCTACTTGCTCCAACCTTCCCACCATGTCAAATCCCTGCGTGGAAAGACTAGAGCGATGACTGCCTGTTCCAGCCACCGCAGAGGTCCCCCTTGGTCTCAGAGAGTTGTGTTAGTGGATGTTGGTCTGTTTCTCATCTTCCCTGAGGCAGGCTTCTGAAAGACTCTAGTTAATCAGAGCACATTCTTTCTCCCAAAGGACAGTTTTCACAGGACTGTGAAATGCTAACTCGAAACAGGCAGGGCCCTCACCCCTCCTCCTGCTACCCCAGCCCCACCCCAGCAGCCACTCTCTGACTCATCCCAAAATTTACATATGCAGAATTTTCTTTCTAATTTCTGGATCTTTCAGTAGGTTGGAAATACAGGAGATTCTATATCTGGAAGGTCTCTTTCCCTACAGCGGGGCCCATGGGGATGAGGGAGATCTGGGGTAGACAGAAGTCTGACCACTCCATTGTTCCATGCTCCTTTCCATCCCTCCAATGGCCAGGCTGAGAGTGCTGCAAGGTGGTCATGGACATAGTAGGGGGTCTCTGAGCAAAAGCCTGGAGCTGGAGTGGAGAGGACCCTAGGAGGATCAACAAGAGAAGGCTATAGCAAATAGTGCTTCCTCTGACTAGTCATTCTCTCCATCTGTAGAGCAAAGAGAGAATTCTGCCACGAAACAGGAGAGCAGCAGCAAGTCCTGCCTCCAGTCTTGGTCCTTGAGAGCCACCATTCCTGGCACTCTGGAAGGGGCATGACTAGTAACTGGGAGGTTGTGGGTGAGTAGAGTAAAAGAGGTGGAGGTTTGCAATCTTAAACCCCAGAAGCAATCCATAAGACAACGGAGACAGGCAGAGATGCTTCCAGAAGCAAGGCTAAGGTGCCAAGCCCTCAGGCTACAGCACAACTCCTGGAACCCCTTTCAGAATGCTCCACTCCGAAGGACCTATTTCCTCATCCTCCTAAATCCAGCTCTTCAACAGTTCTTCCCGAAACTCTGGCAACACCCACTGGCCAGTTTGGAACAGGCTGTCCTGAACACAAGATCTCAAAGTTGTTTGCAAATTGGGTTGTTGCAGATTAGAAGTGATCGGGTTCACAGTGGAGCCCACAGTCTCGTTAGTCCATAGTGCCCCTATATGTGCTCTCTTCCACTAAAGTAAGCCTCCATTTATAAAATGATTCCTATAAGCAAATGCATTTTGAATTTCATCTTGGGAAATCAGGAGAACACAATCTTCTGCCCCAGCAGAAAAAAGTAGAGTCAGGGTTGCCAGCCTGGAGGAGGACGCTGTGGGGCTGTGGAATAAACTTATTTTGAAACCAGACAGACTAGCTTCAAATTTTGGTTCTACTGCTTAGTAGTCAGGGGCCTCTCTGAATCTCAGTATCTTCAACTCCATAATAGATATAATACCTTTTTGTAATCTTCTTATGAGACTAAAAATGATGAGTAAAGTAATGTAATAACTATGATTGACAACAGTTAATTGAATATTTCAAAATGGCTAGGAGAAAGAATATTCCCAATGTAAAGAAATGATAAATGTCTGAGATGACAGGTATGCCAGTTAAGCTGATTGTATACATGTACTCAGATGTCATACTGAGGTAGGATAGAAGAGAGATAGAGAAAAGATAAGAAAATTGTAATTTTTAAATTATACTTTTAAAAAACTGCATCTTTGGGACCCAAAGTTACTCCAGGTTACAATTCCTATTTTTTTTCCCTTCTAGGAAACTCCAAAAATCCCTGAGTCTTGAAAGATTCAATAAATCTATAAAGCCCCTGGCTTTCACCTGCAAATTGAGCCTGTACTTTTCCTCCATACTATAGATTCACAAATCCTACAAATTTCCACCCACAAGGAACCAGCACTATTAACTGGGTACCTTATCCCTAAACCTCAAACATAGGCAAATGATTTGCATTCTAATGTAGCCCACTAACAGGTAGCCTGACAGACACCAGCAATACACATCCTAGATCATCACCTTCAAGACACCCCCAAGAACACACAAATGCCTCCAACCCTGGATCATAATGTTCCACTCTCTCAAGCACCTTCACTCTGTTTTTTCTGAGTCTGTACATCTTTAACTCTGCTTAATAAATCTTCCCCTTAATAAATAAGCATGTCCTGAAATGCTTTTCTATGATGTAAGACAGTGAACCTGCCACCTACTCAGAGGGTGGGGGCAAGTTGGGGTCTCTCCATGTCCTTTTGGGGGAACCTCCTCAGGCCCTATCCAGTGACAGTACTGTATCCCATAAATATGTACAAGTGCTATGTGGCAATTAAAAATAATCATATATTTCATAAAAATAATGAGTGTGCTATAACCTGGGACATAGTGATCCTACAATACCACTTTCCATCCAAAGAGATGAGTAGCTTTGAGAAACTCAACTGGGTAAATGAGATGGCAGAATCCTGGGGACAAGCAATGCTGCTCAGACTGTTAAGAATTTGGGGGCCACGTCTAAAAGTGACAAACAAGTAAGATCAATGCTGTTCTCCAGGAGTAGATGGATTATAATAAAGGAATCACAGGGCAAGTAGATATGCTTAGAGGGTGTACACCTGGAGAGGCAGGAGTGGGTTTAGGGGGTGGAAGGAGGGAATGGTTCTGCTCTTTCCTCCAGCCTGGGTGTCCAGGACCAGCTGTGCAGCTGAGACTGGCCCTCCCTACACTGACAACCTTGCAATGAGAAGAGTCTCTGGGATATCCCTACTTACCTGGAGGAGGCTGGGTGATGGATAGCTGGGTGTGGGAGAGCTGGCCTGCTGTTCGTGGCCCACTAAGGCTGGATGACACTCTGCTGGACAGGGTCTCCCTTCCCTCCCTTACCTCCTCATCCTCCCTTGCCAGTGCACATGAGCCCACACCCTGAGCCGCACCCGCTTTGGCTCCTTTCAACAAAGATACTTCTTTAGTAATAGGAGAGAAGATAAATATACTTGAGCAGGCAGAATGGCAGCTCAGAGCCATTCAATTTTAATATTCAAAGAGATGTGCACTTAACCAGCACCCTTTTCCCCATTAGGAATGAAGCAGAACTTATTGTTCAAAGATTTATTCAATAGGCTGAGGAGGAGCTCTTTGGAGAAAAAACAAACTGGTGAGCTGAGTCAACAAGACTTCATCAACAGCCATTCATACCAAACCCCCTCATTTCCTTTGCCAGTGGGGTTCCAAAGCAGCAGGAAGCTGTAGTATGGTCTTACTTGACTAGAGGAAGCCTGTCGACAAATCCTGTCATGATATCCTGCTAGACACCATGGGGGCACGTGGTAGGAGAGTCCTCAGGGACTGGTATGGCCTGAATGTGTGCCAGTCTGTCCCCTGTTGTCAGGGAATGGGTGAGAGAATAGCAACCACTCCCAAATTTACGAGGGACATGATATATGAAGATGGAAAGACTGGCCAGTGGGACATCCCAAAGTGTGGAAGCTCAAATTACATCAAAAGATATATAAGGAAAGTTTCCAGTCAAGGAGAAGGAGTAACTCCAAAGAATCCAGGTTTTCATTAAATGGAAGTATAAGACCTGGCTTGACAGAATTTTCAGGGGAAAGTCCCTGGTGTTTTGACCACCCATTCACAGTTTTAGCCTGCAGTAGGCTCCTCACATCAGGAAAAGAGAGTCCCTCTGTCTTCTTCCTAGACATCAGCCTCTGGGCTTGGGCCTCCTGGAAGGGCCTTATATCAGGAGAATGAGCAAAGGGACTGGACCTCAGGAAGCAAAGCTTCTGGGCCATGTGATGGCTGTTCCTGCAGCTGTGGGCCAATGGGCTTGTTCTGGGCGATTCTGGGAGGCAGACCTGAGACCCACAGAGACAGTATTGGGAGACAGAATTTAGGAGACCCAAGAAAAAGAGTCATATGGCAGAGAAGAAGGGACCTGCTCACATGATCTGTGATGGTTCACACAAAGCAGTTTGGGGATACCCCCTCCCTTGGGATTTGGTTCTGGGTGCTTGAAGGCCACATTGAACCTAGCAGAAATCTCGAGAACTGCCTAGTCTAAAGGTTGGCAAACTACTGCCTGTGGGCTAAATTTGGTCCTCAGTCTGTTTGTGCCAATATGTTATACGGGAACATAGCTAGCCAGATCCATTTTCTTCTTTATCTTGGGGTGGGGGACACTTCCATGCCACTATAGCACTGCTGAATAGTTTCATAGGGACCTTATTCTGAGCAAGCCTGAAATATTTACTACCTGCTGCTTTAAGGAAAATGCTGACCCCTGGTCTAATCCAGTGGTATTCAAACACTTCAGCCACCAAATCTCTCTGCAAACAAACCTTCTGGAGACACACACCATGCATGAAACAGTAAAAGGCATAGCTCTCCTCTGAGAAAGGTGGGTGCAGAGCTCCACCCTGCTCAGACTGGATGGATCTGTCCTTCTCATTCAGCTCCAGGCCTGGAAGGGGCCAGAAGGGACCATTCTAGAGCATCAGCCAGCCCATGGCTGACTGCTGAGGTCCTGATTATGAGTCAGTCCTCTGTTGTGCTGAATTGTGTTTGCTGTTTACCCCCCTTTAGATGTCTGTGCCTCCTATCCTGACTTGGCCAGTCCATGTTCTGAATCCTGAAAGTTCTCTGATTCCTGAGTGAAAGAAGCTGACCCTGATGGCTTCCCACTTCATGGAGGGCTTGCTACCAGGTGTGCTTAGTTGTCCCCATGTCAAGTCTTTGGGCCACAGAGATATTTGCACCCAGCCAGCATCCTCAGCTATACCAGGTTGCAGCAAGAGGAGTGGGAAGGTCCTCCTTGTCTCCTGTGAGATCCTTGGGGAGCTCAAGGCCTCTTGCAGGAAGGACCACTTTGTTCTTCAAACCTCACTCCCCAGCAGGACAGGGGTTAGTTCCCAGGATGCCCAAAGCCACCAGGATATTAAGCAGCCTTCCCTTTTGTCCCTGAATACTAACTCCTAAAGAGATCCTCTCATTGCCCTGGGTGGGCTTGAGGCATATGGTTTTATAGCTGCCCCAGAGAAGTGACTCTTGCTGGAGGGCTGGACACAGCTTGCCTCTAAGACCCCTGAACAGAAGCAGGAAGCCACCCCTGCCTCATTCTCGAGCAAGGAAAATGATTAACCATGCCTGAGGTCCCAGAAGGTGAGGGAGCCACATTGGGTCTCCACTGGGCCTGTGTTGGAAGCCCAGGAGGATCAGGGTCATGTTTTCAGGCCTGCGGAGAGGGATGGTGCCTTGCCCACAAAACAGATGTTTAAAGAGCCTGACGGAGAGTCAGGCTAGCTTTAGATCAACTGCTCAGGCCTTTGCAGAGGCTACCATCCTCAGGGCCTTGCTCTTTCCCTGGCTTACCCTGTGTTTTTCATCATTCTGACCTTTCCTACCAGGCGCATTTAAAACGTGTTTCACATCAGATCTCATTAGGTTTTGTTCTACTCTGTTCAGGACTATTTTTCTTTCAGTTGAATTAATAACACCCATGTGTTTTATGATTTTCCCCTCATGTTTGTTTTCTTTTCCTTTTAGGTTAAATAGATACAACTGGCCAGATTGTGCAATTCCTACCCTGACTGCCCACCCACTTGCCCCAGCACACACACACTTCCCCTTTCCCTCACAGGTGCCTCTGCACTTCCCTCACCCCTGTTCCCCCTCACATAAACCCCACTCCTTCCTTCACATATACCCCACTCCCACTTCCATACACTGTCCCCCCTTCTACCCCCGCACGCCTTCCCTACACACACCTTCTCATGCCCATCCTTCACATACCCACTCCCATACACCTGTCTCCTCTCCTCACCCCTACACTTACCACATCAACTCTCCAAGTGTGGAAACACCACACTCCTACACAACCTGCACATCTCAGACACTCCCACCATGAGCCCCACACTGGGTGTGCCCTGTGCTTTCCTCCAGGGCTTCCTGCCACATCCATTTCACACCCACAGGATACCCTGAGCTCAGAGGAGCAGTTCCTTCAAGGGAATGGATTCTGCTCTGCAGGTCAGGAGCTGTGTGCTCTTCCCTGAGGAAGGATGACATGTCTCAGGATCCCGACTCCCTACCCGAGCCTTCCCACCACCCTCCTTCCCAAGGACACCCTTGGGATGACTGAGCACTGGAAAGGTGCAGGCAGCTTCATGAATAAAGGACTAGAAAGTGACTCTTCCTTTTCTTTTCTTGACTGGTCCAAAAATACAATCTCCCCCTTCCTGCATACGCTCCAGGAAGCTTCCTGCCTCCATTGTCTGTGGGGGCTGACTTCCCTCTGAACTTGGCCACAGGATCTTTCAGGGTTACACCTAGTTCTCCCAGACATTGGCTTCCAAAGACCCTTCTCTTATCTCTTGGGAGACAAGGTTTCACATTGGCCAGTTTCCCATCTATAAAAACCTCTCCGTGCCTTCTAGAAATGGACTTAAATACTTTGGCTGGGTAGCTAGTCTTTTCTTTCAAAGGTGCCAGGACACATTTATGGATCCTACTGACATTTAGAATATCTAAACATTCATAAATGTCTGTGTGGCCTTTTTAAAATTACCAATTAGTTGTTAAAGGTCTCCATGGTTTCCACAATGTTCAGTCCTTCTTCATTTGTTTCCCCCTAAAACACAGTTACTCTTCATTTCCCATGTTCATTTCTGGGGCAGCTTTGTTCCAAGGGAGAAGAAATCAGCAATCAACATATGCTAATAGGTCTGGGGTCCATTCTTTAAAAGCAACAGATTTCAAATATCATAACAAGGGTAGGCAAACAGAAATTTGCCAAACAGCTAACATGAGCCAGGCACTTCACCTATATTATTTTACGTTTTTCTCTCAGAACACACCAAAGGTATTGTTGTTCCCATTTTTATAGCTAAGGAGACAGAGGTTCACAAAGGCAAAGTAGCTTGCCTATGGAAACTTGGCAAGGGAATGGCTGAGCTGGGATTTGAATGCCAAAGTCCCTGCTCTGCCTATCATGCCAACGTCATCTGTCTTGTACCAATGCGAGGCTCAGGGAATTGAGCAGAACCCAGAGAAATCCATGGCCTCACATGTGAGGGTTCAAGCAGGGACTATGCTGAGGGATGGGCTCTGCTTCCAGGCCAAAGTAGAGCCCCCAGTGTGAGGACCAGAGAGAAGACAACTTTAGATGCCCCTAGGCCGCCCATTCCATGGCCAAGAGCTATCAGACTCAGGTTTTCACAAGAAACAGGGTGCTTCCTTATTTGCGGTTCTGAGGTACTACTAGCTTACTCAGTGTCACATCCATTGGGAATAAGAGCCACCACTTCAGATTACTGCATATGCCAGCCACTGGGCTAAATTTGAGACATGCATCTTCACAGCCCTTGCAGATCTATGAGGAAAGGTCCATGTTCTAGGAACGGAGAGGAACTGAGATTCCCAGTAGGGAGGAAGTGGCCCAAGGCCATGCCATTAGGGAATCTCAAAACTCCACTTCAGCTGGGTGTGGAGGTGAAAGCCTCTAATCCCAGCTACTTGCTGAGGTGAAAGAATTGCAATTTCAAGGCCAGCCTGGTCAACACAAAAAAATACAACCCAACAATAGCAACAACAAAATAAACTCCAAACAAACAAAAATAATCAAAGGCCAGCTTCATTCCAAGGACTGCCTATTTCCAGAAGATGGTTCATAGTTACATCACCATAAGGTGTTGCATTTAATAAAATGTGTTTTTTCCTGATGACCATGCATAATTCAAAACAAGATCTCATAGGATAAACTTGAGTCATTTTTAGGAAAATGGATGCACTTTGAGATCATAATGTTAAGTGAAGTACATCAAACATACAAGCTTAAATATTTTTTTATCTGTGTCCTATCTAGATTTATTAATCATGTCTTGCACTATGAGCACAATCTTTGCTGTTATCTGAGTAATTATTTCTGATTTCATTTTTCCCAGATCCTCTTTTGTGGCCAGTTCAGTGAGTCCAGGTGGTTGAGTATCAGATTGTTCCATCTCGTTTCCCTTTGGGGTTGCTGTAGGTGATCTGGAAGTCTGCTTTTGAGGCTTGTTTACATGTCTTCTCATTTCCACGGGGACGGGGCGGGGGGTGTGCTTCTGGTGCCCGCACGGCTCACCTTCTCTGCCCTAGGAGCGTGGAATGGCAGTGGGGGAGCCTCCTTCTGGGCGCTGGGACTGGCTCACCTTCTCCACCCTAGGAGCGTGGAATGGCGGCAGGGGAGTCTCCTTCCAGGTGCTGGGACTGGCTCCTACAAGTCCTACAAGCTTAAATATTGCATGGTTTCTCTTATATGAGAAACCCCAAAGATAAATAAATAGCAAAATAGAAGATGTTAGGAAATAGGGAGATAGATCTTTTGCAAATGGGAAGAGACCAGTAGATTGCAGGGGATGGGGCGGGGGGAAGAGGATGAAGAAAGAATTATGATGCTTTATGGACATGTATCTCAAGGAATGTAATCATCCAATCATTGTGTACTGCAAACATGTACTAACAAAAAAAGACCCCATAAGAATACATTTGAAATAGAGTCACATGTGAGATTTTTCCCATGAAGTGAATTTTCAGGAATATTTTTATTTGCACATATTAGCACACATTCCCATGTTACACTGGCACTCAGCACACAGCCCCAGCTGCATCCCACAGATGTGGCTCCTGAGCAAAAGTCCTCCTCATCTCACCTCCTGGGACCAGGAAGATGCCCTGAAGGTACCCCAGCCTTGAGCACTTTCAGCTGTTGCTCTGATCCCAGCCAGAGTGAGTGAGATTGTTATGCCCTATTGGTGCAATTAGAATTTGCACAAACTAAATGAGCAACAATGACCAAACAGCCCACTCTTCTGGCCTATGGATGCCCTTGAGGCTCTGGGAGGCAGGCTGTGGTCCTCTCAGACGATTTTAGCTAAAAGCACTGAGATTAAGACTGGACTGGCAGAGTGTTTCCCTCAGATGTTGGGGGATTGTGGAGAGCTGAATCCAGTCAGACTGATCACTGCTAATGAGAAACAGAGTGAAACCCATCTCTAACCACCCTCCCATGGCTCCTCTGTACAAAGAAAATGCCAGTGGGACATGGGCCCAGGCCATGGGGAGCCAACCCACCAGACTGAGCTGCCATGGTGTGTGGCGCCTGGCAAGGTGCCCTCCTCTCTGCCTGGCCTCAGTGCCCCAGGCTCCCTTGATGATTGCATTAGCTCAGTCTTCCTGTGTCAGGGAAGATCAGCTCCTGTCCCTCCTCCAGAGCTGGCCTCAAGCTCCTGGTCAAGAACAAGGGGGAGAGTTCAGTGTTGAACCCTGGGCTCAGGTGTGGCTTCATCCTTTGATTACTTGAGGCAGGACTCAGCCCTTGAAGAGACCAAATAGATCCAAGATCACAGTGCACTTAGGAGAAATGACTATTGTACCAGCAATGAACAGAAAGTTGGGGAAAAAAAGGCTTCCAGGATCAGAACCTAGCAGACATTTTGCTTATACATCACTGTCTGTCTTGATTCCTTTTTCATTCTAGCCACTTTCTCTTTCTCTCTCTCTCTCTTTCTCTCTCTCTCTCTCTCTCTCTCTCTCTCTCTCTCTCTCTCTCGGTCTCACAAACTATAAAGGAATCCCCTCTGTCATTCCAAACCATTTTTTGGACTTTGTCTACACACTTAATTTTTAAACGAGCCCAGTATTCTAGCAAACCGGAATCAATTATTTCCTCAGCACATCCCTGAATGGTTCATTCATCATTTAGTCCTTTAGCGGGCTAAAGATGAGCATTTGCAGAACGGGTCTTTCATCACTGTTTGTCATAAAACCACCACCACTTCCTACATCCTTTAAAAACAAGTGCAAGGCTCTTCCAAGCCTACAAATTAACAAAGCTAAGTGCCAAGCCGGTGGGTGATGTTCCCAGGGTGCTGAGTAAATGCAAATGCAAATCTACTCTGCAGAGCTCTTTCTCAACCCTGACTACACACAATTGCTACACAGGAGATCCTACCTCAAATGGCTTCATGGTCAAACACTGTAGAGCATACAGAGAGATGATTCACTTAATAGGAGCAAGCAGACATGAAACAGCAAGAGGATTAGCATTCCCCAAACTTGAGCTAATGGAACCACTTGAAAAACACTATA
>NW_004624730.1:10292355-10329688 GCF_000247695.1 Heterocephalus glaber
ATGGCAGAAAGAAAAATGAGAATTTTTTTTTTGTACTGGGGATTGAACTCAGGACCTTGCCCTTTTGAGGCAGGCAGCAGAACCATTGAGCTAAATCCCTGGCCCTAAAATAAATATATTTAAAACAATTCAAGACATTAAAAAGAAATAGAAACCATAATGAAACACCAAGGAATCATTAAATTGGGGCAGAAAGACTTGAAATGCAAGCATGAGATAGTCTTGAAATTAGCAAACTATATAAAGCCATTAAAGTTTACAATGTAAGGGGGCTGGGTCTGACACTTGGTGACAAAGATATACTTTAAGGAAATCACCAGGATGCAGCACAAATGAATAAAGTACTAAAAATTATGAAAGAGAGGTTAAGAAACAAGAAGGTAGAAATGCAAATGACATATAGACATACAGGCAGACACATGTTCATGTACATACATGTGCGCATGCATATGTAAAACATGTTCCAAGGGAAAGGATGGAGAAAATAGGGCTGTACAATCTCAAGAGCATTTTTGCCTGAGAATTTTTCAGAATTAAAGAGAAATCTTAATTTTCAAATTTAATCTTAAAAAAATCAAACAAATCACAAAGCAAAACCCACAATGAGCTTTGACAATAAATAAAAATTAACCCATTCTTGGAAAACTTATAATAGGCATGCAGAACAACCAAGAAAAAAGAAAAAATTAAGTATAGCTAGAGAGAAAGAAAAACAGTACACTTAAAAAAGAGATGAAAGTTAAACCAATGAGTAAGTCCAGGCACCATCAAGAAATGCTGAAGGACAGAGGAGTGTTACCTTCAAAGTACTGAAAAGAAGTAGCCATTAATTTAAAATAACTTAATATAGTTAATATATTTTGTGGCTAACCTATAATTCAAGAGCAAGGGTAAAACTGAGGCATTTTTGGAGAATTTTCTCACTCAGGGGCACATCTGAAAGTAACACTAAGATTATACAGTAAGTTACTCTAAATAACACTACAGTGTTTACTTCAGGAAAAAAGACGTTAAATACAGCAGGGTGTGAGAAACGCAAAAAGCAATGCTGAACAAAAAACTCCAGCAAACTTATGGATAAATACAAACAAGCACTGACATCTGTAAGTAGCAAAATAATACAAATTCACAATGACCACTAAGGTGATGTTAAAAAACAGGTAGAAATAGAACAGTGATCAATGAAAATGGAAGATGGGCAAGGACAGTTTGCATTAAAACATCCTAGGAACGGGTCGGGGATTTAGCTCAGCGGTTTCGCCACCTGCTGCGCAGGCGCAAGGATCCCCAGTACCAAAAACAAAACAAAACAAAACAATAAAAAAAAACGCATCCTAGGATCCTTATTTTGTTCTCTAGAGACTAACTTCAACTTTGGAATTTGTTAAATCCCAGGTCAATGTTGAATGTAAGGGTAAAGGCAAGGGATATTGTGTTTGCGAGTTAGCTACTCAGTGTAGTAACTGTGCTCAAACTGATCCATGCGTTGAATGCATTTCAATCACAATTTCAGAAGGATTTTTCTTGTAAATACAGACAAGCTGATTTTAAACCTTACATGGACAGGCAAATAAGTTAGAATAGATAAAACAATTCTGAAAAATAATAAAGTTGGAAGAGTCATACTACTTTTAAGACTTAGTATAAAGCATTAGCAAGCAAGACCATGTGATACTGGAGAAGGGATAATAGACCAATGGGACAGAAAAAAAAGTCCCGAAACGGACTCACCTATGGCCAGTTCTTTTTCAGTGCTGGGGAAGAAACCCAGGGCCTCACACGTGCTAGACAATCACTCTACCACTGAGCTACGTCCTTCACCCAAGTTGATTATTTTTGATAAAAGTACAAACTAATTTTATAGAGAAAAGATAATCTTTCAATGAATGATGCTAAAACAATTTGACATCTAGGC
Organism: Heterocephalus glaber; assembly: GCF_000247695.1. The sequence continues at coordinate 10,294,271 of NW_004624730.1, forward strand.
AAAAAGGAAAAACTAACCTTGTAAAAAAACCTCAAAATGGATCATAGATCTAAATGTAAATGTAAAACTGTAACACCTTTAAAAATATATAGAGAGGGAAATCTTCCTGTTCTAGGGTTAGGCAAGGAGTTCTTAAATGTGGTACTAAAGGTATGACTCTTAAAAGTAAAAAAAAAAAAAAAAAAAAAGACAGATTAGATTTCATTAAAATTTAACACTTTTGTTCTGCAAATGTCATTGTTAAAAGAATATACAAGATTAGCTAAAGACTGGGAGAAAATATTTGCAGATTTCATACCCAATAAAGAAGTTGTATTCAGAACATGTAACCAATTCAAACTCAACAATAACAAAGTGAATAACTCAATTGAAAAATGGGCAAATGACTTGAACAAACAATTCACCCTAAAGGACATTTGGATGACAAATGAGCAGCACATAAAGGAATGTTTCACATCATAATCTTCTACTTATACAAAAACTTGAACACAAATATTTATAGCAGCTTGCCATGGGCCAAGCCTGAACATGGCTCTTTGCCTCCTCCCTACTCCCTTTCTCCTCCATAGATTAGACCCCGGGTGACAGACACAGCCTCAGAGACAGTTGCACTAAGTATCCTTCCCATTTCCCTTCCTGCGCATGCCCTGATCACAAAACAATCACGCTACGTTCCACCTAGGCCACGTAGGCCACATAGCACTATTTGCCCGTCTTCTCTTCCTGTTTGCCTTCCACTATAAATCAAGAGTACATGGGACTCCAGGCAGCCATTAGCTTCCGACAAGCTATGGTTCCACCTGGTCCCAACGTCTAAGAATAGTCTTTATTTCTTTATTTTTTTCTTCATCTCCCACTACTCTCCCTGGCTTTGGACCCTATGCTGTGTGGGTTGAAGCAGCAGCTCTATTAATAATGATTACCAAGTGGACACAATCCAAGTGTCTCTCAACAGGTGAGTGCATAAATGATCTGTGACATATTCATGCAATGGAATCCTATTTGGACACAAAAAGGCGTAGACTACTGACTGATACACACCACTTGGATAGATTTCAAAGGTTTATGCCAGTCTCAAAAGGTTACATGTTGGGCCGGGGATTTAGCTCAATGGCTCTGTCGCCTGCCTTGAAAGCGCAAGGACCCGAGTTTGATCCCTGGTACCAAAAAAAAAAGGTTACATGTTATTTGTTCCCATTTATATGATATTCTCAAAAATCACAAAACTAAAGTGATAGAAGCAGAACAATGGTTACAGAGCTGGGAGAGTGCATGACTATGAAGGAATAGCAGGATTGAATTTTGGAAGTGATGAAACTGTTCTCTATGCCGATTGTGGTGGTGACTACACGAACCTATAAATGTGTTAAAATGTATTGAACCATACATTAGCTCTAACAAAATGTTACTGTAAGACACATTTTTAGAAACATTTAAAATGTAACATAACTAATAATGTATAACTTCCAAACCAGTGGGAAGAAAAAACAAGACCAAGGAAATAGGACAGCAGAAGGAGGAATAGCAAATATCCAAATGAGCAATTACTTAAGGCCACAGGCTAGCGGGTACCTCTGGGGAAAAAGAGAGGGGCTAAGGGGAGACAATGTCTTACTTTTTTAAAAAAAAGATGTATCTGACAATCCAAGTGTCCATCAACAGATGAATAGGTAAGCAAAATGTAATATATACATTAATATAGTATATTGTATAGTATAATAATATATTGAATATAATGTATAATAATATAGTATATTGTTCAGCCATAAAGGAGTAAATCCTAATTCAGGACTTACAGGACTTTGCTGCATGGATAAATCTTAAAAACATAATGCTATGTGAATGAAGCCACACACATAAAAGGACAAATATTATATGATTCTAGTTATGTATTAGTCACTTTTTAGTTGCTTGGACAAAGCACCTCACATACAGAAATTAAAGAAGAAAAAGTTTATCTTGGCTCATGGTTTCCAGAGGGTTCAGTCCATGGTTAGCTGGCTCCAAGACAGAAATAGTGTGGAGGAAGGGCGTGGCAGATGAAAGAAGTTCACCTCATAATGGCTGAAGGCAGAGAGAACAGGTAGAGCCAGAGCTCTCTGTTTAACAACTGTTCCTTGGGAAGTAACTAGACATCTTTGAGAGAGCCAAATCCTCATTTTATACCTTTTTGTTGCCCTTCCCTGGCTTCCAGAGGGATCAAATGATCATACTATATGAGGGCAATGTAGTATAAAGAATGATGGGTAAATGTACGATTGTCATGAAGCACCATGAACTATATTCCACAAATCTCATCATGATCCATTTTGGACCCTTCTTCCTCCAAGCCTCATTGTGGGCACTACTCACAAGTGTCCCCGGGTAGGTAGAGTTTGGGTCACTGCTGGCAGAAAGTACAGGGAATCACAGGAGGAGACAAGCCATCAGCTTCAGCCCGGGGCTTAGTTAGCTACTCCATAGCTCTATGTATTCCAGTATGTTCTGAGCTTCTGACGTGCTCTGGGGAGAAGCCAATTAAAGCCAAGGAAATTTTCTGGTTGTAGGGGGCAGCACTGCCCAGAGTGGTGTGCATCACCACACAAATGTCTCTATCAAATTTGTGAGATGCTCACTCATTCTCCATTGCCCTGAGGCAGAGATTGGAGGCCACTCACCAATGCTGGCTGAGGTGTACTGGTAGGGCTCTGAGAGGAAGTGTGGCAGGGTGAGAACAAAGGCACCTGCAGCCAGCAGGAGACCCCCGATGCCGATCAGTCTTGGTCGGTTTACCCGGCTGCCAAAGTAGCTAACAAAGATGATGAGGATGGCATTGCTGATCTGCAGAAAGAGAAGAAGGGTGGAGTGAGACCCCAGAGGGGACCTGACCAGACCTTGCTCAGGAAGACTGCGGTGTGAAGACGCTGCCTGGTGTTAGTGGGCCCTAGCAGAGCCACCTTAGCCTTGTCTCAGGAGGCCCAGCACCAGCCATATACCAGCAGCTTTCCCTCCATGATCAGAAACCTGTCACCATCTTCCAGAGCAGCCCAAGGGAAGTAAGTACGTATCTGGAGGTATGAAGGACTCTTAGGTTAAAAGCAACCATTTCCCCTCAAATCTTTTGGGGAAAAATTCAAGGAAGTTTCCAATTCTGGCTGGCTCCTAGGAATAGTACATGTTTCCTAGTAAAACCCCTAAGTCTAATGAGATCCTAATGAAAGGATCCAAGGGCTCTGAATTGGCAGTCAGAATAACAACCAAACAACACACATTATCTCATTTCACCATGCAACAGTCCTCACTTTACAGGTGATGAATATTAAGTAACATGTCCACACTCATGAGGTCAGGAGGTATCTTAAACTGGTGTCGCCTGACTTTAAAGTGCCCAGGCTCCATGATAGTGGTCTGCTGCCTCTTGGAGAAGTGGGTTTCTGCCTTAGCAGCTCTGCTTCTGCCCTTCCTCTGCCCTTCCATGGGCCTGTTTTCACTTGTGTAAAATGAGGGACAAGGACCTCAGTACTCTTAAGTTCCGTCCTGGTTGTAAACATTGGTTATTCTGTGTCTGGGGCTCCCTGGCAGGTGAGCTCTCTGGCCCCACCTCTTTAGCCCTTTCTCCCTGCAACCTTATTTTTCTTCATAGCACTTATCATAGTCTGATCTATGAGAAGCTTCATTGATCTTCATAAGTAAATATTACATGTATCCTTAGACTTTTGTCTACCTGTTCACCCTGCCTCCCCAGCACCTGGTACACAGTCCTTTAATATGTGTCGAGTCAGTGAAGGAACAAAGCGGCACAAGTAGACTTTTTAGAAGAGGACACAGCTGTCCAGAAACCCCTGCAGGGTGGCTGTGGGACCTAGAAAAGTGTGTGAGGGGTGTGAGGAATCAGCCTGGAGTGCCAGTCACCTCTGCTCCATCCCTTGCCAGAGTTGGCTCCTGGACATTCTGAAACCTGTGCCTGGAAAGAGAGCTTTACTCTTGTGCTTAAATTTTACTTTTTCCTTCTTGCTCCTCTCTCATTTTCCATGAAGTGATGGATATGTCAGGGCCCTCCAGCTGTGCCGACTGGAGCTGACTTGTAAGGCCTGTGGGAGAGGTGGTGGAGGACCCTAGGGGAGACTGGGAGGAAGGACTGTAGCCTGTTCCTCACCCACCTGCAGAGGCCCTTCTGGCTCTTCTGGGGCCTGGGCATGCTCCTCTGTGGGAAGCTGGCACTGCCTAGGTATTGGGGCTGATCCCTCAAACTTTTCACCAGCAGAGCTCTTTGGAAGAACCCTTTTTCCGTAATAGAAAACATACCCTGAAACTGCATCTGTTCTAGCCAGGAGAACAGGGGCACAGGCCTCTCCCCTCAGCCTGGAAAGCCTTTAGAAAAGGCTCTCTGGGCTTGATGGGAGGCCATCTGAAAGCCACCACAAGCCCATTAGTGACGCACCCTGCCCAGAGTCTCCAGCCCCAGAACACTAGTGCCCGGCATTAAGAGCTGAGCCTCCTGGGCTCCTGCTTACCTTGTTTGCTCTGCCCTGGCTGTCAGGGTAGACAACAGGAGCTGCCAGTTCCCAGGTCCAAGAGCCCCTGACCTCACTTGTTCACCAAGCCCTTCCTCCTGCTCATGAATTTCACACCCAGCCTGTGCCCCACACCACACCTGTGGGCCCAAGAAGGCTTTCTGAGAGTGAGCTGCTTTCTCAGACTAACTGGCCTGTGGCCCACTCAAACCCACTGCAGGCTTCATGGCCTGGATGGCCTACCACCCCCTGCAGCAGGCTGCATTCTGCTCACACCCTCAGGGTACACACACACACACACACACACACACAATCACACATGAATCCCTAAGCACTCATATATATGCACAGACACACACAAATATACATGCAGGCAGGTACACACATGACCACACACAAACGCTCAGATACCCACAGATGTGGGGTTATGCACACATATAAATACACACACTCATAGTCATACACAAATACTCAGACACACACACAGATATACACAGACACATACAGAGCCACAGATAAACACACACAGACACACATAGGCACACTCAAATACACAGAATAGGTAAACACATATCATGCAGAGACACAAATTTACATAAGGGCAGAAAACCAGACATACAGACAAAGATACACACACACAGTCACACGAACACCCAGACACAGTCACAAAAATCCAGAGACAGGTACACACACACATACACACAAACACTCACACAATCACATACACAGAGACATATATTCACACACACAATTGCATGCTTAGATACATAGTTACACATAAATACCCAGACACCATAGTCACACACTCACACACACACAAACACACACACAGGACTGTTGGTCAGACGAATGAACTCTCTGATGCCATTTGCCTCAAATTGTGCCCACAGGCATGATCTTGAAAAGGTTAGATTCTTGAAAATTTATCTGAGCCTGGGAAAGAGATTTAATGGTTATTTTCATTTTGATTGAACCATAGCCATGAGGAAGTATCATGTCTCTTATTTGCCTAATCAATTTTCTATCTTAAATGGACCTGCAACATGTTCCAGCTGGCTACTTCTTGCCCCTGGAAAACATTCAGTTATTCCTGGACTCACACTTTTGTTCTGAACATGGGACAATATGGATGAAAATTTAACCATGAGAAGTCATGGCTTTGGCTATCATTGGGGCTGAGCTGGAAGAGAGGATACCTTACTTGCCAGCTCTGATTTTCATTAACGGAGGAGTCTGGAATGCTGGGATGGGCAGGATTAGGAGGCCTTGTCTGGACCCAGAAGGAGAGAGGACTCCTATGAGGTGATAAATGGTTAGCAATGCATGCTGGGCTATGGGACTGGACTGTGGTGACACAAAAGTCAGAGACGTGTTTCCTTGTATCTCTCATGAATGAGGACACAGGCCAGGGCATTATCAAAGTCAAAGGTCAATGTTAAGAGAATGCATTGTGTGTCCTGATACAGAGAGCAGCCTTCACCCTAGGTGCACAATGAGTCTCCACTCTGCTCCCCTCAATCCTGTGGTCAGGGTCATACACAAGTGGGGACGGTGGCCCAGTACATGCTCTCACCTCGTTCAAGCTGGAAATGAGGCCTGAGGAAGAACTGGAGAGCCCGAAGCGCTTCTCAATGGTAGTGAGGGTGCTTTTGAAGTAGGCACTGTATAGGAGCTGGCAGAGTTGCAGGAGACCATGGCAGAGCACAAATATCTGAGGAAACAGAGAACGTGCTGTGAGGCCTCTGTACAGCAAGCCCTGGCCCCACCAAGCCTTCCATCCTGGGGCCTTTGTTTCCTCATCTGTCACATAGGAACATTTACTTTATAAGGTGGTCAGAGGCTGAAATGCCATCGCTACTCCACCATTGTTCACCCTGCTGGAGGTGGAAATGTTAGCTGCTGCTATCTTTATTGCATTTTATCACAGTTATTGTAAATAGCCCAGTAAAACTACAGGAAAAGACTTTCCCAGGGGACAGGCCTGACACCAGCCAAGCACCTATGGCACGTTTCAGCTTGGACGGCTCTCCAGCAGCATCACAGTGCCCTGCGGGCTGCTGGTCTGCCTTCCCCCTTTGCCTTTAGAGGGCTCAAGTCTACTCCCTATCCCATTCAAATCACTCTCAGCAGCACGAACAAGTCCTAGGTCACGTTGCTCCATTTCTCTTGACCTCCAAGACCCAATCAACTCTTACATCTTCAAGAAGGTGAAGGAATGCTGTTCCCAGATCACCTGGTTTGAATGAGTGTCCCATTTCACATCCACACCAAGCTTGTAACCACTTATCAGGGATATCTGGCTTCTCATCAGGGGTATCTGTGATTGGACCTGTTCTCCCCTGGAGGCATGGTCAAGACCTTGGGGAAGGGACTCTGTATCCCACCCTGTCCTATATGACCAGTCCTGTGACCCCTGAGATGACATGAGTTCCTCAGTTGACAGGACAGACACATGTCAGGCAGGGGAGGGGAGGGATTTGATGGCATCCTTGGTGAGCACCGGGCTGTGCTCTATACTCTCCTCGGTTCTGAACTGTTGGACCAGGCCCGAACAGGGCCTAAGCCAGGAGTCCCACATTCTCAAGCAGCCACTGGAGGGTGCCCTTCTGGGTCACACTTTTCCTCCAGGGAAGGGTGGGATGCTGTTACATTTCATAGTTGCCACAGTTCTTCCCTTAATTGAAAGCTTGCATCTCAGAAGAGCAGCTGGTGCTCCACTTTCATTTCTATTTCCTTCCAAAGCTGAGCCTACCTCTTTGTACAGGCCCTTGTTCCAGGCTGTGCAGTTTCCTACCTTTGAGAGCACAGTCTTACTGAGTGAGGCCAGCCAGGGACTTCCTACAGAGCCCAGGATTCACTGCCTGTCCATGCATCCATACTCACAGCCTCCAAATCCAAAGAGGAAACTAGATGCCTCTCTAGACTGCTACCTACCTCTGAGCCCTGTGGCCACCTCACCCCTCACCAGTGGCAGGAGGAAGTCTGCCTGGCTGCAGGCAGAGGCACCACCTCTGTAATTCACTTCATACATTATATTTGTCTTAATATTTTGTGATGAAGGGATTGTCGAAATCACCTTGTCTCACTTTTTCTTCACGGAATGGGAAACTGAGGTCCAGAGCAGGGGAACCTGAGTGCCTAGCATTATAACAGGCATTGTTTGGAACTTAAGTGTCAGTCACTTGAGGTACTTGGAGTCAGTTCCCCTCTCCTCGGGCCTTGGTTTCCCCAGTGGTGAAGTAACTGGTTTAAATCAATGGATCTTAACTCAGTTTTGAGTCAAAATTGCCTGAATTGAGGAGGCAGTGGTATCTTTGAAATAGTCTAATCCCAACTCAAGACCAGCTGAATCAAAACTGGTGAGGGAAAGTCATTAATAAAAGTTCCTCCAGCAGAATCTGGTGGGCAAAATGAGTTACAATCACTGGACTAGAAGACACATTCAGGCCCTGAGTATCTATGTGCAGAGGGTAATACATGGAACATTAGAAGGGAAAAGCAAAACAAATAGAGAACTCTCATAATTTATAGGAGCTCCCATGCAGAAGGAGCTCCCTGCAGAAGGGAGGACAAGAGCCTTGGAACAGGCTTTTGGGAAAGCAACATGTGATGATGATGAAGGTGATGGTGATGTGAAGCTGATGGTGAAGTGGTAGTGATAGTGAAGAAGATGAAGATGATGCTGATGGTGATGAAGGTGATGGTGGTGGTAAAGATAATGGTGGTGAGGTGATAGTAGCGAAGGTGATGGTGAAGGTGAAGGTGCTGATGATGCTGACGGAGGTAGTGAAGGCAATGGTGGTGATTGTGATGGTGATGAAGGTGACAGTGGTGGTGACGGTGGTGTTGATGGTAGTAAGGGTGATGGTGATTGTGGTGGTGAAGCTCATGGTGATGATAGTGGTGATGATGGTGAAGGTGGTGGTAGTGCTGAAAGTGATGGTGATGGTAGTGATGGTGAAGGTGATGGCAAAGGTGAGGGGGTTTGTCAATGTCTGATTGCTTTTCATGGGCACAGGGCACTGAAGCACACTCAAGCCCAGATTATTTTCTGAGTCAGGCCAGACTTAGGAAAGAGGCAATTTAATTTCAAATCCCTTGATGATTTTCTTCCCCTGACCACCCCCTAAAGGCTAATTCCCCCAAGACTCTATAGTCCTCTTCTCTGGACATGCTCATGAACAATCTCATTTGCCCATAAGATAATGCATTGTACCCAAATCTCAGCTCCTCTTCCAGAACATTCTCCAGAGCACCATGCTCAGGACCACCCCACTGTCTGCTGGCCATGTCCTCCTGAATATTCTTAGACCCCTCCAACTAATCACTTCTTGAATGGGACTCATTGTCTTCCTCATAGACCCCTGACCTTCTTACTTCAATTCCCATTACCTTCATTTAGTTTCCAAGTTAGAAACCAAGAATCTTCCTAGATGCCCGCTCCCCAACCCCTATTGTTACTCTATTGCCAGATCCTGTAATTTCTTTCTGGTTTCTCCATATTTGACCCCTGTTCTCATCTCCAAGTACATGCTTTGACTCGGGTTCTTACCATTTCTCCCCTGGATTACTGTGATTATCTCTCATAGGTCTCTTATCTGCGTGGTCCAAATGTTCCACCAAACCATCCCAGAGACAGAGAGAGAGTTCTCAAAGGCTTACATGAACAGATCATGCCCAAATCAATGTTTTTTTCCCAGATCCCAGTTCCTACAAGACAAAATCCAACACCCTTGGTGTGATATCCTTGATGCTACAGATCTACACCCTGCCTGCCTGCCACTTGACTCCATACCCTGATGAGACATATCACATTTTACAAGGATGGCTACACTAATATCTCCCTCTACATGCCCTTCATGCAGCATGACAGCGACACTCCTTCAGGAGGCAGAGAATGTGGGCCAGTCTTAACTACTTGCTGCTAATAAGAATGAAGCAGAATACCATGTGACTTCTGAGGCTCAGTCCTCATCATGGGTAGAGAATCTGCCTGTTTTTTTCTCCCTTAGGATCCTTAGAACTCAAACATCACATCACAAGGAAGCCCAGTTGTTTTTACACATGGGAAGGCTAAATGTTGGTGTTCAGCTGATAAATCCAGATAAGGTTTCAGCTCTTAGTCAGAAAAATCTATCAGGCATGTTACTGAATGAATCCTCAGATGATTTCTGTCCCAGCCTTTGATGACAAATAGAGCAGAAGTGAGCTATCCCCCACTGAGCCCAGGTTGCAGACTTGCCAGAAAAACTAAAGGTTGTCACTGTTTGAAACACTACATTTTGAGTTGCTTTGGCATAGAGCATTGGAGAGCTGAAAGACTTGCAGCCATATACCTTGCCCTTCAAACATCATCAAGGTTACACTCTTCAAGGTCCCTAAAGTACACACACTTTTTCCGTGCTTTTGCTTGAAATCTCCACAGAATCATCTTTCCTTTTGTTGTCTGGATTACAGCCCTGATCTTCAGAAGCCCCTTTTCCACCATGGGGTTCAGTTGTATGTCTAGTTCATAGTTGCTTCTAAAACTCTAGTCCCCTATTGCTGACTTTTGCACAGAGGCATCTCAAAGGCCTGGAACATGCTGGTGGCACAAGTAACATCTGGCAGAAGAGTGAAGGTTGTCATAGGGAGGGCTGGATCTGAGGCCAGGCCAGGGCAGTGGGCATGTGGGGAGGGACCAGATCAGGGGCTCCTATAGAAGTTGCACTGTACTACAAACATGCTGTAATAAAAAATTTTAAATAAATAATAGAAGTTGCACTGTCACTGATTCCAAATAGAGAAAGAGAAGGGGCTGTATTTACAGCCTGAAGACCAAGAAAGGGCAAATCCCTGCTGGAAACAGGGTCCAGGAGGAGATGTGTCCATCAAGAGGAAGTACAATGAGTTCAGTTTTGGAGCACTTCAGTTTCTGATTAAACTCAGAAAAGACCAATCTGTCTCCAGCCAAATTAGTAATAAATTAACATGGAATGATTAATCATTACCAACTTCCTCAGCTGTCTCATGAAAGAAAGATGGGAATGGTGGGAGAGAAAATCTATCCCAGATCTTTTCCTGAAAGATTTGTCTTGCTATTTCCAGCAAATACAGAAATTTCCCATCTCTTCCCCTGAGCTACTAGGTGAAAGACTCCAACAAGACTGAACTGGCAGCTTTGTACATCCCTGGTGCCTTGCAGAGCCAACCTCACCACCAGCTCTTGGTCACTGCAGCCATATGGGGCCTAGGTACCTCATGGATGCCCTGGCAGAAATGCTGGTATAGATCTGGGCCTCCGGGACCCATTGTATGCAGCAGATATTGTGGCTTCAAGGAACAAAGAGCAGAAAGAAAATGCCAAGAAAAGAGAAAGCAGTAGATGGATGGTTCAACAGAGCTCTCTGGCCAGGGTCACTCAGGGTCATATCTGGCCTCACGTATGGTTTTATGTGGGTGGAACCACAGGACCATGATTCTGGAAGCTCAAATCTATCAAATACCCATTGTATGGCCAGCAGGAGATGGAGCTAGGGTATTCCAGCACAATACAAAAGAACAGAAACCCAACCTTGGAGGAGGACACGGGTTTAAGAGTGCATGGAATGCAGTGCATGGTGGTGTGTGTCTGTAATCCCACCACTAGGAGGCTGAGGGAGGAGGATCGCCTTGAGTTTGAGGCCAGCTTGGGCTACATAGTAAGACCTTGTCTCAAACAAAACAACAAAACAAAACAAAAGAGTTCAAGGAGATGGATTGGTTTGGTAAAAGCAAGGAAAGGTGTACTAGTTCGGCTGCAATGCTCACACCCCATCATTAAGGCAACACAGTGTTCTGGGTTTTGATGGTTCAAGTTTTGGAGTCAAAGAGGCCTAGGTTCAGATTCTGGCTCTGTAAGGAAGGGCAGGACCTTCAGCCACTAACTTGACCACTCTGAAGAACAGTTTCCCAAACACTAAAAAGGAACTCGTTTTAACTTCTGGATTGCAAGAACTGTGCCAGAAAATGTAGCTACAGCACCTGGCTCCCTGCCTGGCCGACATGGAGAGATTCAGTAAATTAAACAAGATGACACTTATTCCCTAGTAATTTAAATTCTCTGTTAGTGTTCCATTATCCTGTGGCATAAGAAATCTAGAGTTTCCTATAGTGTTCCACAGAAATGCTCTAGATGCTCCAAGTCAACGGGATTCCATGGAGACAAAGTTTGAAAAATGTTGCATAATACAGCCATGAATTGTAGTATAAATATTCGCAATCCATCACCATATCAAGGGCCCTGAGATATCATTCAGTAAAGACCTGCTTTTGACCCAACTTTTCCTGTCCTACTGAACTATGTAGCCTTACCACCACCACCACCATTTGACATGCCCAACCCTTCTGCCTCAGCCTCTTGAGAAGCTGGGATTATAGGCATGTTTCACTGTGTCCAGAACCACACCATGTTTCTATCTCCTTACTCCTTTTCTTTTGCTTGGGATTTACTGCTTTCCAACACTACATCATGCATTTAACCTCTCATTTATTAACATCTACCCCCATCAGAATGTAGATTTCATGGACAAAAGATGACAGGTGCTTCTTAGGGCAACAAATCCCCAGAGCTTGAAATGATTCCTGGTTCATGATTGGGGCTCAATCCTTGCCAAGTGAGCAGTGTGTATTTAAAGTCCTCTGACTGATAATCTATGTCCCAGAACGTTCAGCCATCAGAAGAGTCACTCTGAGATTGCAGATTGATCTCAGTGATTTGTCCTCCATCGTTTATAAACTTCCTCTTCAATGCTGCTTCTTCTATGAGCCACACCATTTATAAGGCACAGAACAGCATTTGTCGGTTTAGCTTCCCCACTTACTTGGCTCAACTCTAAATTGTTTTTGGATATTTCTAAACCCAAACTAAAAAGTTAAAGATTTGCAAAGATGTGTACAAGGACTTTCTGGTGTGGTAGAAATACGCTATATTTTTATGTTGTAGTATTTATACAGGTATAATTTCCATTTTTCAAAACTCACCAAGCTTTTAAAGTCTGTACATTTTATTATACATAAGATATACCTCAATAAAGTCAGCTAAGGAAAAATTCCTTTGAAAAAAGATGTGTAAACATGATGGTATTCAAAATAATATCCCAAAGCTTTGAAGGAAATTCTGCAGTTTTCTGTTTTGTTATGAGCACTGGCGATATCACTGGAATGAGTTTGTTTATACAGGAGCCTTCTTTGAAAAGTTCAAACTCCATAGATCTGTGTGCATGTGTGCTAATCTAAACATTAGGTTTACTCAAGGAACTTGTATGTGTGTTAAAATTAACTTGTCAATTGAGGCACACTTATAGACAGAAGCTGGTGGATAAATTCCATGCTGAAGAAGGACATTCTTGCAGGGTGGTGTGGGCAGCAGGCTCTCAGATGTCCAAACATGAAAGCCACACTCACAGCCCCATTCTTTCTCCAATGTTAACAAACACAAAGAGAGAGATCTGCCAGGAGGGAAGCTGAAAAACTAGAGTGGCCATGAAAATCTTCTTCTAATACAGAGCAAACTTTTACTACCTTTGCCAAAGAGGCTGCTAACATGACAAGATGCCATGTGAAGGGACCAAATAGGGTCCCAGGCCCAAGTTAAGTTCCAATGATATAAGAAAACCATAAATGGCTACTGGAGAGGCCAAGGAGGGAAACCCTTATAGCTCAGGGTGAATGGGAAAGGGTCAAAGTACAGCCTAGGCATGATCTCTATTTATCTACATGATCATGGCTCTTTTCCAAACTAAACATTGGAACTATGCTTTATTCAGCATTAGATCGTGGGGTATCACAGCATAGTTATAGGGACATTGGGAAGAAGTTGTGACATATGACGCCCCCTGCCCCTTGTAGGGTTACTACCTGGTTAATGGTTGAGTCTGCAGTCAACCAATGCCAATTTCAACCACACAAATCACAAGGAAGGCAAAATTCTAGACAACTCACCTGATTCTTAAGGACCCCTAGGATGTGTCTTCACTAAGGTGATTGAATATAGTGAGGTACTCAAAAAGATCTTCAGGAGCAGGATTTGGGGCTGAGATACACAGTTGGTGACCTCCCATTGGGAACAAGTGCTTCTATTCCTAGATGGTAGCTGTCCACTTTCCCAAACAAGACTTACAAGGCAATCTAAGGAACAACTCTTCCAAAGGAAGGGAGTGAAGGAGGGCAGGAAAGAAGGAAGGAATGAAGAAAGATAAATGAACAGCAAAGGGAAGCCTTTCTCTCAGTCCTGCAAGGAGTCAGGAATTGCTCAGGAGTATGCTAGGGGCCACTCTGCAGGTCCCTGAATGAGGGTTGCTGCTTGCTTCAGCTCTTCCCACCTCTGGAAGTGAACATCTGGCCTTGGAGACCTTCCTGCTTTTCCTCTCTCTAGGTCACAGCTCATGCACCCCTGATAGGCAAGAGTACCTCTGGGATAGGAACATCTTCTTCCCTTGGGAAGGAGGGCTACAACTTTTCTCACAACACAGCTGAATTGAAGCAACACATTTTGGGGTTTTCTGTGGATTGCAGCCACATGCCTCAAAATAATGTTTTTTCTGCAATTTCTTGACTTGTCACATTAGAGTGCTTGCTATTATACAAGAGGAGTTAGCTTAGTGAAATGTGCCTCTGTGTTTCTTCCTACTTCTCCCAACTTTAAATAACTAACTTGTTAATTAATTTGGTTTTTTGAGATAAGGTCTTACTATGTAGTTGAAGCTGGCCTTGAACTCACTATGCAGCCTGGGCTGGCATTGAACTTGCAGTGATCCTCTTGCCTCAGCCTCCCAAGTGCTAGGATTATAGGCATGCATCACTACACTCAGCTTCTCCCAACTTTAAATAGTTCGATCAGTATTTACTATTATTACTGTTATTATTATTATTATTATTATCAGATTGTAACAGGAAATTAGCAGCTGCTTTTGCTAAAACCACTGACTTCAGCTGGGCCTGGAGCTAGCTCCTTTGCTATTTTTTTTGGTACCAGGGATCAAACTCAGGACCTTGTGCTTTCGAGACAGGCACAGTTCCACTGAGCTAAATCCCCAGCCCCTCTCCTTTACTATCTTAAACTTTGGGTCAGACTCCAGCTGATCATGTAAGGAGTGTTCATCTAAAAACTAGTAATGCAAACTTGATAGACCTACATTTATCTGATTAGATAAATAGGCCTTCAAAGACTGAAGACATCAAGCTAAGAGTAACTAAGATATTGTCAAGATTCCAGAAGCAGTGAGTCTCGTAAGCAAATCACCCCATAATGAGCAATCTTCTCAAAATGGGAATAGAATTGCCCCCTCAAGGAGTCTACTTTCCTAGATTTTCCTGGCCCCTGGCAGACCTTACAGAACCAGACTTGAGAAATGATCAACCAGACACAATTTGAGCAAGACTGTCTGACCATGCATACTTCTTGTCCCCATTTTTGCCCTTCCCTTATATAATCCTGAAGCTCTTGTTAGTACTCCATGCTTAGGACATTAGTCTTCCTGTTTCTTCAAAAATATGGTGAATGTTTAAATTACACTGAAAGATTTATTATACTTAGGGTTAGGTTAAATATTTATTACACTAAAAGACACTTTGTCACTAATCTCCCTTAAAATACTCCTCTTTGCTTCAAACACACTTATTACATCATTCTTGCTACTTTCTGAAGCGGTTCTGGAAGTTCTCTTTCTTGAGTGTCTGCACAAGGTATGATTAAAAATTCAGAAAGAGGGCTAGGGATTTAGCTCACTGGTTCCGCTGCCTGCCTCACAAGCACAAGGACCCAAGTTTGATCCCCAGTACAAAAAAAAAAAAAATTCAGAAAGAATGATAGTCATCAAAAAAAAAAAACAAAAAAACAAATGGTGGCAAAGCTATGGTGAAAAACTCTCCTACATTATTGGTGGGAATGTAAACCAGTACAGCCATTATGGAAATCAGTATGGAGATTTCTCAAAGAACTGAAATTAGAAAATCCATATGACCTAGTTATTCCCCTTTTAGGTATCTTCCTCAAAAAGCTTAAGACATCATACTACAGTGATACAAGCATATCAATGTTTATAGCAGTACAATTCATAATAGTTAAATCCTGGAAGCAGGATTCATACTGTATACTGTATACTGGTCTGTATACTGGTCAACAGATGACTGGATAAAGAAAATGTGGTATGTATATATAATGGAATACTATTCGGCTGTAAAGAAGGAAAAATCTGAGACATTTGTAGGAAAATTGATGCACCTGGAAAATATAATCTTGAGTGAAATTAACTGGACACATAGTCTTAAATACAGTGTAGTATCTCTCATTTGAGTAAGGCAAAATATATACAGAAATCAATAGAGGATGGATAAAAAGAGAGAAGTGGATGGATCTCTTGCAAACAGGAAGGGGTCCAAGAGATCAAGGGTGATGGTTGATGGGGAGCAGAAGGGGAAATAAGTACAATAAAGATATGCCCTGTACAGGAACCTAATAACCTCAATGAGTATAAACATTATATGCCATAAACATGAGCTAAGATTAATAATATCAATAAGAATAAAAATGAGGAAAGGAGAATTAGAGAAGGGAGTTAGGGAGGGGAAAGGATGGGAAAGGGGATTTTAAAAAAGGAAGCAAGTTGTATTATGTACATGTACATGTACTCACTCCCCAAGATGATTATAAAATGCATGCACTGCAAATATGTACTAATAAAAAAGTTTCAGTGAATGCTGCTGCTGAGTCCCATCCAACAAAAAGGCTTGTAAAAACATTACAGTGTGTCCTCATCCACCTTGTTCACCAGATCTGGCACCATGCAACTCTGGCTCTTCCCTGAGGAAATAACCATGGAAGAGAAATGTTTTGAATTGATTCAGGACATTGAGGCAGTCAGGACAGCACAACTAAAGACACTCATGAAAGAGGACTTCCAGAACTGATTTAGAAAGTGGCAGACGTGATGGCATGAGCATGTCCAAAGCAAGGGGCAATATTCTGAGGGGGATTAATAGTGATGTGTCTTTTACTGTAATAATTTTTAAATTTAACACACACTATATTTTTTATCACATCTTGTAAGTCCCTTTCTTGCTTCTCCACCACTCATCTCACCCTGGTTGTACTCTTGAGAGGGTAGGTGCCCAAATCTGATCTGCTGGGACCACTCCCCGCCCCCGGAGTCAGGCCTCTGGCCTAGGACTCTGGGAGCAATCTCTCATTTACTTGACTCAGTCTTCTGAAGTGGTCACTGTGTCTCCAGCCAGAGAAATGTGGCTGGAGCGCATGGTCAGCTGTGGGATCTGCTACCCACCCTACATTCCTCTTCTCAGTGTTTCCATTCTCAGCACAGCTTTAGACCTGGCTGGCGACTCACCAATAGGGAACAAGGAGCTTAAGGGGACAAAGAAGTGAACTCAGAGAAGGGTGACTCCTGGCTGTCTCTCAGTGACACTAGAGATCCAGGCACCTGAGTGGGGAGGAAGGGCTGGCTGCTCTGAAACCCAGGTGAGAGTCCCTCAGAGAGCTGGAGGAGAGAGAGCGTCTCCCTATCCGTGCAAAAGATGAAGGAAGCAAAGCCAAGACTCAGATGTGTCCTGGAATAGAAGGTCACCTTCAGCCAATCAGCCTACTCACCCTCCTGTACCTCCTGCAGGGCGTGGCTCTGGATCCAAACCATGGCCCAATGTCCCAAAGGGGAATTTCCCTTTCAAGAAGTGATTCAGGAAATCAAATATGTTCCCATGCAGGAAGAATGCCTGCACAAGATAAAGCCCAGAAAGTCAAAATAGCCAGCCTAGAGTCAACGTTAGTAGTATTCACAGTGGCAATAATAAAAAATATCTTGAGCCCAGGGATTTAGCTTAGCAGTGCCACACCTGCCTGGTAAGTGTAAGGTCCTGAGTTTGATCCCCAGTAATAGAAAAAAAAAAAAACCAATAAAAAGTATCTTTAGGGGCGGGGGATTTAGCGCAGAGGTTTCGCCGCCTGCTGTGCAAGCGCAAGGACTCGAGTTCAATCCCTGGTACCAAAAAAAAAAAACCCAAAATACTTTAGTATTATTTGTATTATTATGAGCTAGCAAAAGCCTTTGACGAAACATAGTCCCGTGGGGCCTGGAAGTATAAAAATCAGAAAAACGGCAAAGGAACACATAGATTTTTATACCAACCTCTTTATCTCTTTGGAGAGGAGAGGCCAGTTGGGGAGCTGGGCGTGGGACCCGCTGGGAGAGGAGGGCGGCAGATGACTGAAGAGCCAGGCCCCTCATGTTCCCTCTCTGCCCAGTATTGCTTCACTCCTTCTTTCCAGTATCCCCTTGCCCACCTCTACTGTCCACAGAGGGACCTTGCTGTTCGGCAGGGCTCCCCTGATGGGACTGAGGAAAGCCACACACCACGTCTGTGAGAACAGCTTCCAGGAGGACAGGTGCATCTGGCCTCAGTGGAAGCCACCGAGGACCACAGCAGGCACAAGATGCCACGTCCTTTGCGGGAATTCTCTTTCCATCTTTCACATTGCTGGGGGACCCTGGCCATGTCCTGACCAAACAGAGATTTTTTTTTCTACCATTTTTTGTAGTTTACTACATTTAAGTTAGACAAAAATCTCACTTGAGGGCCACCGTAAAATATATAATTACAATGGATACTGGAAATCTCAATCTGCATAAATTGTTTTTTGTTGTGATTTTGTATTTCTCTATTTTGTCTTGTTATGAGCTAAAAAAAGATTTTTGATAAGACAGGGTCCTGGGAGTTCTCAAAAGAGCAAAGATCAGAACAATCTGAAGCATGCACATTTCCACTGCTATATCCTTGTTTGAAAGCTAGGGCATAAAAAGAAAAGTAAATAAGCTTTCTGGTTCCTAATAATATTAGGAATCCTAAATGTCTGTTATTGTGGTTCTTCTGTGTCGATTGGTTTTTTCCTAGTGGTGCCCCACGTGAAGCTGAGGGATGAAGCCAGAAAGCTAGATGGGTATGGTGAGCTTTGGGACAGGGTGAAATGAAAACCAAGGTGAGACAAGGACTGAAGGCCTGAGTCTGGGGTGTGGGCTTTGGAAGACGTAGGTTTAAAAAAGGAAGAAAAGTTCTGGAAAGGATAAAACAGGAGCATACACTACTAGATGAATTTACCATATTAGCTAGCAGTGTGGTGTTCAAGTTTCTCAGGAAGAATAAACACTTTGAGACAAAATTTTCATTGGCATATATGTATGTAAATAGGTGTCCAAATTCTTGAGAAATTCTCATTTTTTTTAAGACAGAAAAGCTTTCTTTTATGAAGAATATGTGCATGTTGTCTTTTGGGGAAGTTAGCTTGAGAGTAGTTTGTTAGGCTGAAATGAGAAACCATTAGGGAGCCTGCTTTCAATCTGTTTATGGCAGGAAAAGGACATTTAGACCGTATGAATATGGAAACCTTGCCATTTTATATCCTTCCTATTCTTTGTTCTAATAACATGATGGGATGTCAATATTTTTTTTCACATCCTGGAAGGGTTTGAAGATCAAGCCCTTCCCTTCCTGTCTTCAGGGAAAGGGAAGCCAGTTTTTCAGACAGAGAAAGTGAAGATTGAGGACAGTCTTAGAAGAGCCTTGGACTGCTTGGCATGGTGGCACATGCCTGTAATCCCAGCACTCGGGAAGCGGAGGCAGGAGGATTGCCAGGAGTTCGAGGCCAGCCTGGGCTACATAGTGAGTTCAGGGTCAGCCTGAACTACAAAGGGAGACTCTGTCTCAAAAAACAAACAAACAAACAAACAGAAAAGAGGAGGAGGCGAAGGAGAAGGAGAAGGAGAAGAGCCTAGGACCTTAGGATAAGACCTCAAGGAAGCTAGCCAGGAAGGCAGGGACCCCATAGCTTCAGAAGCTGGCAGATGACCGCCAGGAAGCTCTGGGGTTGCATTTATTCTCTTCACATAATCTTATTGGTTATTATTCATTTTTGTCTTCACCTTGTCAGCTGTGGTCACTCTGTATCTTTTACATCCAGGTACCAGTAAATAACAAATAATCAATAAATATTTACTGTTAATCCTCACACCAGCCCTGAGAGTTATGGGTGATTCCTTGTGCTTATGGATGAGATGAGTGAGGCTGAGGGGAATTTGTAAAATTGTCTCCTACTGCAGTTGCTAAGTGGTAGCTGCCAACAGATGTCGAGTCACATCATCATTTCGCTCCATAATCATGCACAATCTTCTGGGAGGTCAGGGGAAGGAGGTGTTGCTGAAATTATTTTCACCAAGGTTGCCAATTCCTAACTGCCACATCTGGCAGACTATACAACAATCATTTTACCCAAGTCCTACAAGCTTTGACATTGGCCGTTTGTGGCTGTGCACACCTGTAATCCCAGGACTCAGAGGCAGAGGCAAAAGGATTGCCATGAATCTGAGGCCCGAGTGATACCTTATGGGGGTGGGGGTGGAGATGCTTGTCATTTTTTATGTAACTTGCCATCCTAGTTCCCTCTCTGACTCTCTCTCTGACTACATATTCCCTCTTGGGAATCCTTGTGGGAACACTCTTCTGTTTCCACACTGGATGCTGATGGTATCCAGACTCTGTCCTTAATCCCTTTGCTGATCTCCCCTCACACACTTTCCCTTGGTGTCCTGTCATTAGCTTGTGGGGAATCCTGCACGCTGAAGACTTCCCTCCTCAAACTGCCCATCTATCAAACTGCATTCCTCACATTTCAATTCGCCCTTCAGTGCCTCAAATGCATGCCCAGACCACCACTGTTGCCCTACTCATCTCCTATTTCCTGGTGCTTCAACTCTAAACCAAGTCTCTGACTGGCTGTGTTCTCTACTTCTCCCCCTGTCAGGTCAGGGGCAGCTCTCCCCTGGCCCAGTGTCACCACTTCCTACTCATCTCCTATGCCCACTGTCTTCTCCTTCCTATCCATTCCCTAAACATCAGTTAGAGAAATGACTTAGGGTACTTTTTATTGAAATATGGCATTCACACAGAAAGTGCATAAATTGTAAGAGTACAGCTTCAAAATTTTCACAAGCTAGGCACCTGAGGAACTGGTACCCAGATAAAAAAAATAGACCATTACTAGTGTCCCAGGAACTCCCCAGGGTTCCCTCAGCCACCACTTATCTCCAGGCTAATGTTTCTCCTAACTTCAAAGAATACAGATTGGCCTGCCGTTGTACTTTGTAGAAAAAGAATCAAGTGTATTTCAGCATGATCTTCTGAAAATGGAGATCAGAGCCTGGCATGACTGAAAAACCATTCAATAGATTTCTATCACCTCAGATCAAAACCCAAACAGTGTCCAGCCCATAGTACCCTCTTTCAGCCCCCATGCACCTTCCATTTTTCCTGAGTCCCTACAATGGCTACCTCTCAGGCCCCAACCTACCAACATTCAGCGCTTGGCAATAAGCAGGCAAAATGTGTAGCGGAGAGAAAAACTCAGATTGCAGTTACAATGGCCACCTGTAAGCATTTGGGCCTGGTAGTAAATCCTGGCATGGCAGGCAGTGCATACCTATCACCAGCAAGGTAGAGGAGGGAAGTGACCATAGAAGCGGAGCACTCATAAGGGAAAAGCAAGCTTCTCCATAAATAATCATGAAGAAGCAAATCAAAGAGAAAGAAGAAATGTCAGTGAAAGTCCCCACTAGTACCCAGGCAAATATTTATTGGCTATCATTCTGGGCTAAGCACATTCCAAGGGAGACTGAGTGCTAGACCCTTCTGGGGACAGCTTGTTAGCAAGATGAGGCACATATGCCAGTAGCAGCAACAACTCCAGAGGCAACATGTCAGACATTAGAGAAGTGATACAAATGCAATGGTCCAGAAAGGGTGAATGACTGGTCTGTGGAGAAAGGAGCTGGAGCTGGGAGTTTGTGGACAAGTAGAATTTCAGAAAGAGGAGAAGAAAAGAAGAGTCATCCCCAGATGTAGGAGACAAGACAAGGAGAAGAAAAACACAGGGTGACCAGGAGTCAGGAAAAGTTCTGAGAAAAGTCTGGGGAGTTGAGAAGAGGAAACCAAAGTCATGAAAGAGGATTGGTGCCCAAGCGGAGCCCCAGAAGTCTGTCTCCATCTGGCTATCACTGGAGGCTTCTAAGCAGGGATGGCACATGCCAGACCTCTTAGAAAGGTTGTAGCAGGGTACAGAGCAGATGGACTAGAGGCAAGGAGCACAGAGATCAGGCAGAAAAGGCCTGGTCAGGTGTTTTCTGTGACCTAGGAGTACGGTGGGAGAGGAACGCAGGCAAGACAACAACTTGAGGACTGAGGAGGTGTGGGGTGGGTGAGGGACATCTGAGGTCCAAGAGAGGGGAAGGTGATGTCAGGGGAGCAAAAGGCTCAAAAGAAATGGTGGAGCAGGACGAATGGCAGGAGGCAGGAGGAGACCACAGCCAGGGAGGTAGTGGGAGTGTGGGAGCAGAGAGGTCAGCAAGGACACAGTCTGAAAGTCTGTTTAACGGAGAGAGCAGGTCACTGAGGGGAGCATACAAGGAGGTAGTGACAGAGCAGGGTGGAGCTGTGAAAGCCAGGGAAAAAGGGCCAGTGGGAGGCCTGGGAAGAGAAACCAGGCAAGGCACGTCCTGCCCACAGAGGGCAACAAGACCAGTTCTCTCCAGCTGGTGACAAGGTGAGCCACATACCTGGGCCAGGGAGTGCAGAGTGCTGACTGGCAGTGGTATCAGGAATGGATCCCTGGGTTTCAGTTCAAGCCAGCAGGTGGGAAAGAGTCTCACTCCTGCCAACTATTCCATTTTACACTGTAGAAAATTCCTTCTGGGCCATAAGGAATCCAAGGGCCAACACCAAATTAAAATGGAAACCCTGTAGCTACATTTGGGGTCTTAAAATAAGTCTCCCTTTAGAGCTTTACATGAGGCTGGAGCTCCCTGAGCAAACCGCAGCTATGGAAAAAGTCTTTATCTCTGCTACCTTTTGTTCCTTCCCCTATGGCCAGAGCCTCCTTGTCAGACTCCACGCCTCTGCAAGTTCCCATTAGTAAGATGGAGGGCTTACCTGGAGGAGAACCCCAGGGATACCTCCTGGCAGAGTTTCACTTGCTAAATTGACAAAAGCACCAGGACAAAGGTCCTATCATTTGACAGATGCTCTTGGCACATCAGAATGCTGACTACTGAGAGATCAAGGATCTGGAGCCTGATAGGAGCCAATTGATTCCTAACAACATGTATGTGGTCCAAGTGGAGTCTTTGGTGTCTTCAGATGGACAGAAACCTGTCCATGTGGTGCTCTCTCTGCCTGTTCCAGCAGTGGCAACTTTATCGCTGAGGGCTACAACAGGAGAGCAGGTGGTCAGGCAATCTGTTTGGCTCTCCCCTCCCAGCACAATGGCCTGGACACCTGCTGGCCCCAAGAAGCCTCCATTTCTGCTCTCCTTTCACTATTGCTTCAACTTGTTTCTGGGCTTTTCCAGACAGGGGACTGGTTCTTCTGTGGCCTCACTTCTGACTTTCCCACTTGTCTCCCAATGTGGTTTCCTCCTGCCTCTCTACTCTGTCTACCTCCCTCCTCAGATCAGCAAGGAGAGGAAGACAGAAACATCTGCGAGGTTGGGACACCAGAAGGGGGAAGAAACTGAATGAGACACAAGAAAGAGGGACTTTAGTACCACAGAAAAGTGCCCAAATGCTTCCTTAGGAAAAGCTTCCTCAGGCCCTAGGCTGATCTGAGAGAGGAAAGGAAACTACACCCTGCAGAGGTCAAGACAGGTCATGAAAAGCATGCTTTTGGCTTTCCCATTTTTAGATGATAGCCACCAGAACATGCCTTTCTGGTGCCCACACCCTCTGGTACTCCCTCCCAGCTCCCACTACTGTGGCCCCAGACAGCAACAAAGGAGCAGACCACAGTGGTCCCCACTGCTGCAGGGAGCCGCAACCGAGGTACCAAGGTCTCCTCTAAGTCTGAGCCTGAGAAATAAGGTACAAAGGGAAAAGCAAGCCAGTTTCTCAAATTCTCTACTTACCTACAAGATTTGAAACTTGAAACTATAAATATGAGCTCCAATACTCCTGACTGTAGGCCATTTGCCCTTTCCAAGCTATCTGGGAACAAAAAGAGGTTGATATGGAACTCAGCATAGCACTGCCAGCCCATGTTCCCTGAGCATGCCTGGAGATTCTCTGAATTCCAGTCTGTGGCACTCCTCCTTGCCCAGAATGCCCCGCCTCAGCACCTTCCTGCTCTCCTGTCTCCTGGCAGGGAGGCCTCGGGCCCTGTGGTTTACAGTCCTTGTCTTTTGCCTGGGCCACAGCGGGAAGCTCTGCAAAGCCTTCACTGGCCAGGCTAGGAGACCTCCCCCGCCACATACACACACACACACACACACACACACACACACACACACACAGAGTTCCTTCTGTTGTTCATGGCTTCTACATTAGAAGCTCATGTTCCCTGGCAACCATTTAAGTCGAATACCAATTACTTCCTGCCAATCACTTAAATAAATACCTTGGCTACAAGCCTAGTGCAGCACCTCAGTGACCTCTGTATGTCAATCAGTGCCCTAAAAGAAGATGTCCTTCAGCTGCAGGGTAAGTCAGATTTGCCCAGAGGCCTCACTGGGTCCTACTTGAGTTTTTCATTCAGTCAGCCTGGGATTGGGTCCAAGAATTTGCCTTCACAAGAAATTCCCATGTGAGGCTGGTACCACTGGTCTAGGGAACAGACTTTGAGAATCACTGTTTTAGAGTCAAGCAAGTCTTCCTGAGCTCTAGCCTAAATCCTTCCTTCCTGACAGCTCTTTCCTGGAGATAAGGCTCAGCCTCTGTGTACAAATTCATTCTGTAAAGAGAGTAGCTGAAAACTGAAATCTTTCTGTGGGGTAAGATGGAGCCAACCTCTTGATTTCTCTGTATTCCCCTTGGGCATCTGCCCATCTGGGCATGGCTGGTCCTCACATGGTGCGGGGCTGTCTACCCTGTTGTGTAGTGGGCACTGCCCCAGGATTGGTCCACTTCCCAACTACTTTGCCTCACCTAGCTCTTGAAGGCAAGTGCAGGGGAATGTGGTTTCATCATCCACACCTGGTTGGTTTTGGCTGGGACTTCTACTTTCAAGTTTCAAAACTCTCAAATGAAATCATCAATAAACATCTTTAGATGGAGAAAGATTAGCTAAGCAAATACTTGACGCCTACAAAGCCGCAGTCCTAGGTGCTGCAGACATGAGCTCACCTATCTTTCCCAAACCACTGGTCCATTCATGCCTGCATCCCAGAGGCCCATGACTTAGCAGTGGATCACAGGACACATACTGGCAAGCAACATAAGGAAGGGGCATCTGGACATTGGTGATGTGATAATAGCTGGTCTGAGTGGCTGTGGCAGAGTTGGTGTAGAAGTAGAAATGAGTGAACAGAATGCCCCGGTCCAGACCTCCTTGCAGAAACTCACCCCAAACATGCCATCTTCCCATCAGCAATTTCAGTAAGGCCCCTCTTGCTCCCTATCGTCCAGTGGTGCTCACTGCTCCTGAAGCCCTCTGCTTGCTGCTGCTACATTCTGTCCTAAATATCACTGCCCTTTGACTGTATGATTTTGGGTTTGGTGTGTCAGCTTCACTGGGCTACAGTCTCCACATATTCAACCACTGATCTAGGTGTTGCTGTGAAGGGAGTCTGAAGATGTAATTAAAATGCACAATCACTTGACTTTGAATAGGGAGGTCATCCTAGATAATCTGAGTGGACTCAATTCAATCAGTTGAAAGACCTTTAGAGAAAGGCTGAGGATTGAGAAAGGGAGAGAGAAAGGAAGACACAGAGAAGAGAGGAGAGAGAAAATCCCCCTTAGGGCAGCAGCTGGAGCCCATGCCTTTGAGTCCCAGGTTACCTCCCTTACTGACTGCTTTTCCTATAAATTTTGGATTTGCTTTGCCAGCTCCCAGGCTTGTGTAAGCCAAGTCTTTGTAATAAATCTCTTAGTACGTGTGTGTGTGTGTGTGTGTGTGTGTGTGTGTGTGTGTGTCTTCCATTGGCTTTAGTTCGATTGAACCCTGTGTTGGTCAAAATAATTGTCTCCCAAATTCCTCAGAACCTTACAGAGGGAAAGAAAAGTTTGCTGGTGTGAATAGGATTTTAAATTCTGAGATCGTCCAGGATTATCTAGGTCAGAGGTCTGTGGCCCGTTAGGAATGGGCTGCATAGCAGGAGGTGAGCAGCAGGCAAGTGGAGCTTCATCTGTATTTACAGCCACTCTCCATTGCTTGAATTACCTCCTGAGCTCTGCCCTCTGGCCTATCAGCTGTGTCATCTCTGCATCTCTTAGGAGGATGAACCTTATGGTGAGTGCTCATGCAGGGGGTATAGGTTGTGCGCACCTTATGAGAATTTAATCCTGAAACCATCCCATCTCCACCCCCATTTGTGGAAAATTTGTCTTCAACAAAATCTGTCCCTGGTGCCAAAAAGTTTGGGGACCATTGATTTAGGTAAGAACAATGTAATCACATTGGCAAAAGCCATTTTTCAAAAAGGTAAGAAGGAGAGATGTCAAGATGCTAAACTGCCACCTTTGAAGAAAGAGGAAGAAGCCATTAGTCAAGTAAAAAGCAAGGCAACAAATTCTCCACTAAAGCCTGCAGAAGGAGTATGGCCCTCCTGACATTCTGAAAATTCAAGGACTTCGGACCTCCAGAACTATGGAATAGTGAATTCCTGCTGTTTTCGGCCATTGCATTTGGGATCATTTGTTACAGCTGTAATAAGAAACTAATACAAACCCTGACTCAGAGATCTCTTTCCCTCACCTCACTGCCCTTAATCAGGCTGCCTCTTTTTCTCTGCAGCAGAATAAGTAAAATTCTGCGGAGGCCATGGACTTGGACTGGGTAACTGCACTGGGCCCAACAGATCAAACCACCACAGAGTGTAATCTCACTACCTGAGCTTTGGTTGAGTACAGTTTCTGGAGCCAAACAACTAAGCTGTAACCAATTGTCTGGTTGATTGACTGGCCTATAGACAATTAAGTTGTTTTCTATGTCTCACTTCCATTTTTATTTAAATGCTATCTGATCACCTTGTTGGCTACACTTCTTAGGACCTGCTCTGGTTCTGGGAGCTGCTTGATTTGCCACTCATTTTTGTTTTGTTCTTCTTTGCTCAAATAAACTCTACTTGACATAATTGGCCTAAGGAATTTTTCCCTTTTAATGGGGATCATGCCTCTTCTTTGGTGTCTTCCTGTCTGTTCTCTTCCTCTCCAGAGGAAGTCTTGATTGCCTTGTCTCTTCAGCCCTATTCCTAGAACAGCTCTTCCCTGCTTTTAGAGAAGGCCCTCTGTTGAACCACACAGCTCAAGGAGAAGCCACCAGTTAGAGTGTCTTGCTTTCCTCAGGGACACATGACCCAGCAGAGCCAATTAGAGCCCTGCCTGGGATTCTTGCAAATTGGCACTAAATGAACAGAAGTAAGTACCCTCTGGTTGCTGACCATGAATTAGCCATGGAGAAGACAGTGGTTTACAGTGGGAGATAATGACAGTGACATTCAGAGGCAAGTGGGTAGACAGCTCAGCTGGCGCTCCAGTTCACCTGCCTAAATCCTTCACACATTTTCCTGTCAGGTTTCTTATTGATTATCAGGGGTTCTTTGTATATCCTGCTTTTAGTCCTTGGCCTGGCATCTCAAAATCGGGCATCCTTTTTACTTTAAACAGGATGTGTTATTAAAATAGATAAGTCATCTTTCTTTAGTAAGCACTCTTCTGATATATCTTCCTCTGACTTTCAAACTTTCTGTTATATTGTTTTAGATGTCTCTGTTTTTTTTTTTTTTTTGGTACTGGGGATCGAACTTGGGTCCTTGCGCAGCAGGCAGTGAAACCACTGAGCTAAATCCCCGGCCCCTTTAGATGTCTCTTTTAAAGACTATGTAACTAGTGTTTGTGTCTATTTAACAAATACAATTTGAGATTCACTAGCTTTGAAATAGTGAGAGTAGTTCATTTGCATGTAATTTCTACTAAATCTAGATTTGTATCTACCCATTATATTGTGCTTCTGTTTGCCATGAAGGGTTGGTTTTCTATTTATTTGTTTATTTATTTATTTTGGTACCAGGGATCAAACTTGGATCCTTGCATTTGCAGGGCAGGCTTTGGAACCACTGAGCTAAAACCCTGCCCCCTCTTTTATTTATTTTTGCCTGCCCCTTCTTTCCGGCCTTCTATTGTTTGATTATTTCTTGTTATTATTGTTGTTTCTTTATTCTCCCTTTTATTTACTTCTGCTGTGGGAGATAGGCATTCCATGTGTTTTGTCTCAATGACTACCCATATATTTTTAAAAGTGTAGTAAAAAGCACCTAACATAAAATTTACCATCATTTAAAAATATAAAGTTCTGTGGCATTAAGTACCTTCGCACCTTGGGCACTCATCACCCTATCCATCTCTAAAAGACTTTTCATCTTGTAAAATGGAAACATTGTAGCTATTGAAAAGAAACTCCCCATTCTCCCTGCTCCCCAGAGGCCCTGGCAATCACCATTCTATTTTCTGTCTTTACGAATTTGACTACTTTATATATCTCTTATAAGTGGAATTGTAATATTTGTCTTTTTGTAACTGCCTTATTTCACTTAGCATGTCTTCCACATACATTTTTTTTTTTTTTGCAGTACTAGGAATTGGAACCCCAGGGCCTTTATACTGAGCCACATCTTCAGCCTTTTTTTCTTTAGAGATGGGAATCTCACTAAGTCACTAAGTTGCCCAGAGTGGGTTTGAATGTGATCTTGTCTCAGACTTTTAGAGCACTGGGATTACAAGTGTGTACTACCCTCCCCCTTCTTGCTAAATGTGCATCAGTCTTGTAGCCTGTGTTAGGCTTTTCAGGGCAAAATGATATTCCATTGTATGTATACAGCATATTTAGTTTTTGTTCTTTTATCCATTGGTGGACACCTGAGTTGCTTCTACTCTA
The DNA here is from genome assembly GCF_000247695.1 of Heterocephalus glaber. The sequence goes on from NW_004624730.1 coordinate 10,322,701, forward strand.
TGAATGTGAGCGTGTAAATATCTTTTTTTGAGAGCTTGATTTTAATTCTTTTGTATATATACCCAGATGTAGAATTGCTGGGTCATATGATTATCCTGGTTTTAATTTTGAGGGACTTCCATGCTGTTTTCCATAGTGGTTACACTATTTCACACTTCCACCAACAATGCAATTTCTCCACATCTTTGAAAACACATATGCCAGGCATGATGGTGCACGTCTGTAATCCCAGCACTTGGGAGGCTGAAGCAGGAGGATTGCTGCAAGTTTGAGGCCAGCCTAGGCTACATAGTGAGTCAAGGCCAGTCTGAACTACACAGCAAGACTCTGTCTCAAAACCAAAATCAAAACCAAAACCAAAACATGTACCTCTTGATTTTTTTTTTTTTTTTTTTGGTACTGGCGAATGAACTCGAGACCTTGCATTTGTGAGGCAGGCGGTGAAACCACTGAGCTAAATCCCCAGCCCTGTTTTGTTTTTTTATAGTACACATCCTAATAGATACGAATGGATATTTCATTGTGGTTTTGCTTTTGCATTTCACTAATGACTAGTTATGTTGAACATCTCATGTGCTTACTGGCTACTTGTTTATTGTTTATGGAAAAATGTATACACAAATCCTTCGCCAACTTTTCAGTTGCCTTTTTGTTGTTGAGTCATGGGTGCTTTTTTATATATTCTATATATTAGCTCCTGCAGATATATGATTTACAAATATTTTCTGCCATTCTATATATTTCTTTTTTCACTCTGTCAGTTGTGTCATTTGATGCATAAAAATATTTAATTTTTATGTACTGTAATTTGTCTATTTTAATTTTTGGTGTCTGTGCTTTTGGTGTCCTATCCAAGAAATTCCTGTCAAATTCAATGTTTAAAAACTTTACCTCCATGTTTTCTCCTGCAAGTTTTATAGTTTTAGGTCTTATGTTTATAGGTCTTCGATCCATGTTTAGTTAGTGTGCCTTCACTTCTGGAGATTTAACCCAGGAAGTGCTGAACTACATCCTTAGTTTTTTAAAAAATTTTAAAATTTTGAGACAAGATCTAAGTTGCTCTGGCTGGCCTTGAACTTTTAATCCTTCTGCCTCAGTGTCCCGAGTAGCTGGGATTACAGGCATGTCCTGGCAAGTTAATTTTTATATATGACAAAATGTATATCGTATATCTACCATACAGATAGTACAAATTCTCTTCCTAATTCTAGGAAGAATTTGTTCACCCAGAGATCTTGTTAGAGACAAAGCTCTTTGCTATCCCTGAGGTGGTGGGTGTTTCACCAAGGACCCGGCTTTATGGATGGATGTCAGTTTTAACTCCTCATGTTATTTTTCATACCCGTGTGTGAAGGTTACTCTTGCTCGTGGACTTGAAGCACACTTGTGGGTATTCTTGTGTGGGTCATGCAGGCATGATTTGGGGGACTATATCTGGCCCTTTCTCTCTGGCTTTTCCTTTGTTCTTGCTTCCTGGCTGCTGTGGTTTGAACAGCTTTTCTCTGCCATGCCCTCTGCCATGATATTTCTGCCTGGGAGCCAACTGACCATGGACCTCTGAAATCACAAGCCAAAATAAACATTTCCTCCTTTAAGTTGCCTATGTCAAGAATTTTGTCCAGCAACAGAAAGCTGATCAATCGATGCACAGTGTGATTACTAAAACCCAGTCCTCATTAGGAGTATCTTTAGTGGTCTAATCACATCATGCAGTTTCCCTTTATGCCTGCTGCAGAACAGATCAGCTGGTGTTGTCATTATACTGGTGTTTTAAGTTTTGTATAAGAATTTCTTTCATCTGAAGATTTTGGTTTCTTTCTTGCAAACTGAGCTATGCATTTAAATACATAGCACCTTTGATGCTGTTCTATTTTATGCATCGACTCTAGGCATTTTCAGTAGAATGGATCCGTGTAAAGTGGACTTGTCACACTGACGGAAACCATGATTCATTATCGCTTTTTATAGTCCATTTTTTCCCCATCTACCCACAACAGCCTTTGGAAGCTAGGGATCTTTTCTGATTCATAGTTGTGTTCTCCATTCAGAGGCTCTACATAAGAACCACAAAGGTGACTTGTTAAAATTGCAAGCCCACGATCCAGATGTATTAAGGAGAACCCAGTTCTGTTTCTATTGTGTTCTCCCTCAGAAAACTCAGTTCTTTCCCCATTTCTATTACATGTTTTTTAACTTTACATTTCTTTGTGCACCTATCCACTATCTATCTTACTCTTGAGGACGTAGGCCACTATGTTATATTTACTATTGGATCCTGATGGTTGATGAGGTGATCGATAACAATAAATGAATGCCTAAATAAGTCTCAGGCAGGCATCCCAACACCGCTTTGGGCCTTAGGGTTCATAAATTCTTGCTGTTTAGAATATCAGCAAAGGGCTGCCTTGCGAACAGTGGGTGGTCTATCAAGGCTCACCGATGACTTGGAGAAAGCCCGCTCAGGGCCGGTCTCCACATCCTCCCAGGTCTGAAGCCCCAGGAACTGGACCAGACTTTCATTCAGACTTGAGCAAATCCTGTCTCAGCTTCGGTCCTCGCCGCCTCACCTTGGGGCCCACTCTTCCTATAGGGCAAGGAGCCGATCTGATATACTCCTTTCTCTAAGAAGTTTAGCCAACCCTTAGGGCTAGATTCCTAAGCTCTGAGCCAGCCCCTGGAAGTGGGCACTAGAGGAGCAGAGAGTGTTTCCTGGACAGAACTGCCTCCCAATCTTCCCAGAAAAGAAAATGTTCCATATTCCTGCCTCTCTTCAAGACTTCAAGTATTGTTCTCTGTCTTTGCCTCTATCCCTTGGGAACCATGACACTCAAACACAATAATAGATGTGAATGTGCAATGGGAACAGTGACAACACTGCAGGACACAGTGATTCCAGACAATTCCATCCTTCTGGCTGCAAGCTCACGGCATCCTTGCTCCCGCCTCAGGGACCTGGAGAGCAGCACTTTTGACTTACACTGCACAGCTTATACTGCATATACCTGGCAAAGAAGGCTGGTGTCACCACAGACTTTAGGGCTTCTTAATTGATAGTTTTTTTCTAAGTCTAAATGCAGAACATGTTTAGTTTTTTTGGGGGAGGTATTTTTTTCATTAAGTTTATTGGTACATTTTAGGTATACAATATAATGACATTCATCATTGGGAACTTGTACCTGTACATAATATTTCTTGGTCCTTACTTTTTCCCCATTCCCCTGCCCTCCCTTCAACCCCTCCACTACTCCCTATTTACAGACTTTGTTTCCATGTTTTCCTTTTCACATATTTTTTCCTTTCCCTTCTTTCCTTTTGCCTACCCCTCCCACTTTCCCTTCCCCTTTACACCTTTTCTTCCTATTTCACATTATCAATTATACATTTTGATCCTTATTTATACTTTGTTTTTCACACCAGAGAAACTATTCAGTATTTACACGTGTGTCCTATTTATCAGAACATGTTTGTTGTAGAAAAATGGAGAATATAGAAATCTACAAAGCAAAAAAACAGAGCTGATTATAGGATTCCCACACAGAGAAGGCCATTGGTACTTAGGTATTCCCCATTCAAGTCTTCTCTGCACGACTTTTAAACTTGAATCACCTCTATGTATGGTCATCTATCCTGCCTCCTTTTACTTACATTAGGGAATGAACTTTCCCCAAAGTTTGAACTATTCTCAATAGAACTTTAAAAAATATTTCATAGGTCCAGGTGTGGTGGAGCATGCCTTTAATCCTAGCACTTGGGAGGCTGAGGCAGGAGTTCAAGGCCAGCCTGGACTACATAGTGAGTTCAAGGCCAGCCTGAACTACATAGTGAGACCCTGTCTTAAAAACAAAAACAAAAAATATTTCATAGATGGAGATCTCCATGATTTATTTATTGACTTTCCAATCAATTATTAGACAGACAAGTCCTTTCCTCATTCTAAGTTTCTGAGCAGATTAACGACATGATAAAATATCATAAAGCTGACTGAGTTTCCATCTTCATTGAAAAATCAAGCCATGTGGTTGCCTCCCACCCACACCAGGTCTAAATGCTCATGAGCTGGGGCGTGGGTCTGGGCTCACAACTCTGGGTGAGGGAAAGTGCAGCAAGAGATGAATGAAGACTGCCATTGCCAAATTTGGCGTGGAAAGCACACAGTAAAGATAAAAGGATGGTTCTGCTATGTTTACTGGATGAAGCAACAATATAGCAAAACTTAGCTTATGCGTGGGGCTTATGGCAAAGTATAAGAAACAGCCATAGAGGGAACAATATTGAGACAGTATCTCTCAGGGAGTCTCCATTGCAGGCCTGACACTGTGGAATGTGGGACTTCTCCCAGGCCACCTTTCAATTTCTTTGGCTACAAAATGTAGACAGTGTGTACCTCGTAGCATATGAGGAGAGCTTAGTCAGATTGTGTTTCTGAAAGGACCTACCTGTGCTCATACTATCTCTTGCCTAATATGATCACACATAGTGGGCCCTCCCAAGTAAAAAGCCTCAAATGAATTGCATAATTACTCACATACCCTCTGTGTTTTACCATATGTATGGGTCCTAATAGAATATATCCACTAGTGTGAGGATATCTCAGAAAAATAATAATTTCTTCGAAGGATATGTTGGCATGGAGAGTGGGAATTCTAAACATCTGTGATATAAAGGCAACAAAAAAGTCATGACTAATGCCCATTCCCAATCCTTGTAAATTTTATGTTTTCACATTAAACTTTCATATGGATTCAGTGGGCCATGAATGCTCAGGACATTGAGAACTGAAGAAGGAGGCTTGAGGGAGGGAGGGAAGATTTCAGCTGCATTGTAAGATAGAGAGCAGAGGCAATTTGAAAATGAAATGGACTACCACCAAACCTTGTGGTTTTATTTTCCAAGCCATACCAACAGACAAGACAGGTCCTTCACTCACTTGGCCCTGCCGATCTGGGAAGGGTGAAGTATGTGGGGAGCTGTCCAGGATCACAGGCTGGGACCTACAAGACATGTTCACACAAGCACTGGGCCAGATGCCCTGTTGGGTCCTCTGACAATTATGATAGTCAATGAGGGGCCCCAGTCAACTCCTCTGTACTTTCTCCAGAGAACTATTGTATAGCTAGAGCCTGGAAGGTGGACTCAATGACCTTTCCAGGGCTCCTCTGGGCATGTAATGGACACTCCATGAAAGCTTTCTTCCCAAAGCTGGAAAGAAGTGAGAGCTGGGGCATGAAAACAGAGGGAGGTGGGGGTGAGAAGGAAGAGTGTGAGAGATGATGTATGAGCAGGTCTTACAGCTCATGGGGGCATCACAAATTTGCAGGGTCGGTTAGAGTGAAGGTTCCCATCATGGGAAGCTCAGTGTTGGTTCCAGGGTCCCTGGTTCACTTTCTATTTGTTGCTAAGAAGCCTGAGGCTCCTACATGGGTAATGACAAAGCTCAAAATGGGTTGAAGAGGCCGGGGATTTAGCTCAGTGGTTCCGGCACCTGCCTCGCAAGCGCAAGGTCTCGAGTTTGATCCCCGGTACCAAAAAAAAAAAAAAAAAAAGAAAATTAATAGGCAAATTTGGAAGATATTATGATCATAAGCCTACTAGAATATAGATCATTTCTCTATTTTTCTGTCAAGTAGGAATGAGTACCAGTGTTTTCTAAGTACCATCCATTTTTTAAGAAGTGTTCCTCCTAAGTGTTGTTGGATTATACAAAAGGAGAGTAGTTACATATGGCATGAAATGAGTAAGATTTATTTTAAATTGAGCTTAAAGTTGATAGCAATTTGTGTTCCTGACTCTACCATTCTTTGAACTTTGTATAGAATGTGAGTGAGCATTGTATAAGCTACATTTAATTATGTTTTAAAAAAATAAATGTCACAATATAGCCATTATTTGTGATTTCTCTTTTATTTTGCATCTTACAATAATACTATGCATGAGTCAAAATAAATAAATTCATAACAAAATCTAGAGTGTAAGGATGACTAGCTTTAAGTATGCTGATAGTGTAAGAGGTAACTCTGCATCTGAAAATTTTGAATTGAGATTTATTTGAATCAATGGATTTATAAAAATTATATGGGTTTTCTTACATGAATGAAACACTAATAAGTGTTAAGAGTAATAGTATTCTATTGAAGTTGTGCAATAATTATTTTATAGAGTAAGTTTTCATTAAGAATACTTGTTTTTTTTTAAGCAATATGTAATGTTAATCAGCCCTGTAATAAGTAAATAAATGCCCTCGATTTAAAAATAAAACCAAACAGATGTTTTATCAGCAGAATCAAATTCTCACTAATTATATAATTGGATTGACTTACAATGTATATGTTAACATTTTAAAATATTAAATTTATCCCATTAAGTCTGGCCTTTGTATTATTAAATCATTTATTTTATAACTAGCCCAGAAAATGAATTATTTAAATTCCAAAAGTATTCAGACTAGTGCAAGAAATAGTGTTGTGATGATTTTAATAAGTACATTTAAAAACATATAAATATATAATTTCCTTTTCTATACATTACCATTTACTAATAGTACATGGATATACAGATAGGTTAATCAATTTGTTGAGATCACATATTCTAAACAGTAAAAAAAATGTTATATTTTTTCCAACTAATCTTGAAATACTTTCTGTACTATGCTCCTTATGATGGTCACAGAAATAATCTGAGATTATTATACTTTACCATTCATTATATATTAAGTGGAAATATTATGCAGACATTCAATAGTGCATAATATTTAAAAAATCTTATAAATATATAATGAAATATATCATTAGATAAAATTGAGGAAAAGAATGTTCCATGTAAAAGTATAGGGATAAATGCATGGTTATAGGAATGACATAAGAAAGCATTCAGTGAGGTTGAACTAAACAGATCACATATGATTAGATTACTGAATATGCAAGTGTTTTCATATATCAACTTAAAGGTAATTAGTGAGAAGTGATATTTATTTCATATGCAAGAAGTTGTA
>NW_004624730.1:10329788-10381041 GCF_000247695.1 Heterocephalus glaber
AAAACCTCATGGTTCCATTTTCTGGGTCTGTCTTGTGGTCCCTGGGAGCTTTGTGAATAGAGTCAGGGGCGTCAGAGGATTCTTGCATCTTTCAGTAGATGAGCTTGCTAGTCAGAATCAATTCTGAAATTCAATAATCCAGAAACCAGGAAGCACCTCTTTCTCTACTTCCTTTTCATCATTTATGTAGATTCTGTACAGTAAGAAGTTTCAAAACACACTAAAAACTATGACCAACAATGAAGGTAGGAGGCTGGGGAGGACTTCTACAAACTTCTACAAAACTTTTGCAAACAAGAGGGATACATAGGCCTTGTCACTCTGCAAGTCCAGCCTCTGGCCTCCTGGTTCCATGCACTGTGCTCTCTGGAAGTCTCCCATTCCTTCCTCCCATTGTCTTTGGGTTCAGTTTCATTCCTGGACACATCCCTGGGCCTTCTCACTGCCTTTCATGCCCCACTGTCAAAGGGTGCAAGTTTGTTCTTATAAAATGTCATAGTAAGGGAGGTAATAAAGTGATGAACTCATTCTAATTTGCCCAGAACACTTCTAGTTTTAAAGTTGAAAGTCCTATGTTCTTGGAACCTTCTCAGTCATGGGAAAACAGAGAGAGCTATTCACCACAGGAGGCAGGAAAATTAAGCAACTGCTCCTTGGAAACTTGGGAGCCAGGCAAAAGCAGCAACACCTAGCGAAGGAGTCAGCTGCGGATACTCAGTATAAGCTTAGTGGGTGAGTGCAGCCCCGGCTCCCACACCTGCACGCAGCAACCATCCACTTCTCAACCCCACTGAGAAGCAGAGATCAAGCAGGAAGCTTTCAAATAGGCCAAGGCACAAGTGAGGGGTGACTTATACAAGAGTCTAAGAAAGCAATGGAGTGAACCTCATCCAGGGATCAGTTTAACCCATCCTGGCAGCCAAAGAGGAAGCTGCCATTCTCCCCACCACTGCCCCTTTTCCCCAGGCCCAGGAGTCTTCTGACATCCACACCCCACACACCTGTCCCACTTAGACTCTAGGTACCGTTTCCTCTGCACCGACAAGCTGGCGGGGTGAGCTAACCAGACAAACTAGTTCTGACTTGGGATCTGCCTTTGTGGTCTCCTAAACTTGGTACATTCCACCTGGGAGTCCACATTTGGGAGACTTGTGTTAGACATGGAACAGCTTTCTGGAGGACCAAGTTTACCCCAAGATTTGGGAGGAAAGACAACCTGTTTTGGAAACAGATGATAATGGAGGAAAATACAAAATACACTTGGTTTTCAGACAAAATATAGAAATAAAACAGAGAAATGTAATGCTCAGTGCAATCAGGCCACATCCCCAAATACCTTCCCTTGCCCCCAGCGCAGAAACTTGTTCCTTCCCTGCTAAAATTCCAGGCCTCAGGGTAGGGCAGCTGACAAACACTGGCTCAGTATTAATTACCCTTCTGATAACACTCACATCCTGAGGCCTGGAGTGTTCCAGGGCAGCATCTCCCAGGGGTGAGAGGTGGAGAAGTCTTCAGAACATTAATGGGTAGTACTGATGCTTAGGTCAACACCAAAAAGTTTGCCATCAGGACTAGGTTATGCCAAGGCTCAGATGAACATTGGATCTCTAAGGAGGGGGTAGACTGTCACATTTCTGAAGGTAGGGTGTGGTGGTGATGAGACTGAGTGTCCCAAAGGTTACCAGTCCTGAGGTTCCTGCTCCTGCCTGCACCTCAGGCTGTGCCCCAGCCTTCTCATGTGCCTCTCTGGCATTTCCATCGAGCAGGGCAAAGAGATGAGAAGACAGGATTGGGAAAAGGCTGCTCTCTGGACAGTACCAACCCATCCTTCAACCCCACAGTGTAGTCCCTGACTTCTGCCTTGGTTTCACTCCCCACCCCCAAGCAAATTTAATCCATCGCAAACAGTAAGACACACCCAGGGAATCAAGGTCTTCTAAACTGAGCAAGCTGGGGATTGATCAAAGACAACCCAGCTGCTTCTGCCAGGTTTCATAACAGGTCTCCCGGCAAAGCTGAGACCCAACTGGCTCGGCTCCGAGTCTCATCTCAATCAGCAACTCAGCAGCATGAGGTGAGAATCTAAGAAGCAGAAAGGAACTCCAAGAGCACTGAGCTCTGGCCCAGATGGTCATGGATGAGAGAACCCAGGACTGAGGAGCAGTCTGAGGTCATGGCAAGAGGGGAAGTAAGGAGGGAGATGACTTGGGTGGGAATTCCTGCTTTGCTAGTTACTGGATATGTGGCTTGGAATGAGGCTCAGTTTCCTCCATTGTGAGATGGAGATGTTGATACCTCTCTTGCTGAGCTGTTGTAAAGAAACCTAGATGTAAAGATCAAGCTCAGGTAAAAAGGCATACCAGCCAGCTAACACCAGGAGAAAAGCTAGAGCACATAAATACATAAGATCCTTTCCCTTTTCCAAAAGTGAGCTTTAAATCAGTCCTTAAATCTCAAAAACCAATGCAGAAGGAAAACTGAATGAGTTGTACCATTTCATATCCGTGAGATAGAACACATAGCATTGCAGGGTGAGACCAAGCTTCTTGACTTCAGGACTCATTCAGAGGCACAATGGTATCAGCTGAGAGCTATACACACAGATCAATGAAACAGAATAGGAAACCAACAATGGACCTACACAAGCAGAGCCAACTGATTTTTGACAAAAGTACAAAGGCAATTCAATACAGAAAGGTTTATCTTTTCAACAAATGGCGCAGGAACAATTGGACAGTGATAGGCAAAAAAAGAACTTTGGCCTAAACCTTACACTGATACAAAAGCTGAACTCTAAACAGAACATAGATTTAAATGTAGAATTAACTTTTTTTATTTGAGCAAAATAAAAGATAATAGGAAGGAGAGAGAGCTCTTTTTCAAATCAGAATGAGATCAAGAGATAGAGGGATGGGGAGGCAGGGGAGAGAAAGAGGAATAAGATATATTAGGTACATGTACCAACTCCATACAAGGAAACATTATGTAGTGCAAACATGTATTAATAAACAAGTAGAAGACTTAGAAGATATAGGAAAAAGCATTCAGGAACTAAAGTCTGGTGAAGAGTTCTTAGATATGGCAACATAAGCAGGATATAAAAACTTAAAAGACTGGCAAAATTAATCATTTAAGCATTTTCTCTGTAAAAGGCTTTGCTAAGAGGCTAAAAAGTAAGCTAGGGATCAGAAGAAAATATTTGCAAATCATGTATCCAACAAAGGGGCTTATATCTAACCTATGTAAAGAACTCTCAAAACTCAACAGTAAAAAAATCCAATAAAAATAGACAAAATGTATGGACATTTCAATGAAGAGGAGATAACAAGTGGCTAATAAACAAATGAAAAGATGTTCCATATTGCTAGCCTTTAGGGAAATGCAAGTTATGAGTATGAGGAGATGTCACTACACATCTGCTAGAAGGGCTTTAAAAAAGTAGTAAAAATATCAAATGCTGACAAGGTTGCTGAGCTGCTTTTCTCACTCACTGTTGGAGCAAATGTCAGGTGGTATAGCCATGCCAGAAAACAATTCATCAGATTCTTTAAAAAAAAAAAAAAGCTCAACATGCAACTACCATACGACCCAGCATATACAGTCCTGGGCATTTACCCCAGAGAAATGAAAACTTACACACACACACATACACACAAACACACACACACACACACACACACACATCCCCAAACCTTGTATACAATTGTTCAAAGCAGACTTATTTGTAATAGCCCCAAACTGGAAACAATCCATGCGTCCTTCAAGAAGTAAACATTTAAACAAAAGAGGGTACATCCACACCACAGAATACAACTCTACAATAAGAAGGAAGAACTGTTGATACATGCAGCAACTTGGACACATCTCAAGGACGTTGTGCTGAACAAAAAAGGCCAATATCAGGGGCATCACATATTGTATATTGTTGAAGTGACAAAATGACAGAGATGGAGAGCAGACTGCTGGTTTCCAGGGCATAGGGTTGGTAGTCAGAAAGGGCATGGATGGAACTATAGATTGGGTTAGCACAGGTGAAATCTTTGTGGTGGTGAACAGTTCTGTATCTTCAGGTGGTGGAGTGGTGTTGATAAGTCTATGCCTGTGATAAAATGGCATAGAACTGTACACACACTTGATAGTAATGTCAATTTCCTGCTTTTGATTGTACAGTGCAATTGCTCTAGTTATGCAATGTGGAGCCACTGGGAGAAACTGGGTGAAGGCTACACAGGGCCTCTGAATATTTTTTCTTTTACTTTTTTTCAGTTTTAAAATATTATTTTAGTTTATTAGCAAATGTGTGTAATGTTTACATTCTTTTGTGTGGATTTGGTATAAGTACATAACACACTTTAATTCCTTTTTTCATCCTCTTTCCCTTCCCTCCCTCCCCTTTCTACACATTCCTTGACCCCCTTCCATTTTTGTACATGTTTGCAGTACATAATATTTACATTCCTTCTAAATAATATTTTTGCTATGAATCTATAATTGTTTCAAACTCAATTTTTTTAAAGATGAAAAATAAGTCAAGTTTTGTCTAGCTTACTCTCTCCTAGGGTCCCTCATGAGGGAGTTGCCAAGTGTGGTCGTGACAACCATCTGAATAATGGACGCTTTGGCCTCAGACAGGTAGGAACTCATCCAGCTCTTTGTCAATGTCATTCATCAACAGAAGCGGAGGGTGGAGTGGCCAAGTGCACACAAGTGACCTTTGTAACCTAAGAACAAGGGTCAAACAGAGAACACAGACCTGCACAGGGTTCACTGAGGACTCCACTCAGCCCAGCCCCACCTTTCTTTGCTCTCAGGCTTTGGGATATAACTGGAGCCCCATTTGGCTCAGTGCCTCCACAGACAGGAAGAGGGTTCAGGTAAGGGTGGGGGCTAGTTAAAACCATGAGACAGGATAAAGCCAAGCATAAAGGAAGGAGAATGAATGAAGAGGAGCTGGGGCCTGGGGACCCACTACTTTCCTCTGCATGTTCCATGACTTATGAACAGCAGAACAAAAGGAGAGGAGCAGCCTCATCCTAACACCCCATTCTGCGTATCCCCGAATAGAAAAAACGTAGTCACTGTCACAAGCAAAGGAGAATAACCAGGAAGAGATGAAATGAAATATCTACAGTGTGAAATGTAAGTCATTCTTCCATTTGTTCTGTGTCAGTACCACTAGGAGAGAAATTAAAAGCTCAGAAAGGCTTTGAGCATCATCCAGAAGGGGAAAGCCCGAGCAATCTGTGATAATGCCTAATGCCCCCCATATTCTCTTCATTCTCCCTACCCCCTCCCTACAAGCAGGGCAAGGCAGGACTCTCAGGAGGCAGATGCCTGAGAAGGAAAGCATGGGGAGACAAACGCTAGAGATATACCACTCCTGGGGAGAAGTGGGGATATCTTAACTCATGGAGCCAGATAAGGAATTCTTTGGCACAGGGGATTCTATTGAGAGTTTTCCTGAGCATGAATCAGGTTGTGGGGATATAGTGCTTTGTTCTGAAAATCAAGACATTAAGCTCAAGATGTCTTCCCATGGCCTCAGAGGTTACAGACACGGGCCAGGACAAAGCACTTCCTCCATTTTTGGTCCTCCCAGGTCAGAGGTCATCAGGGCTACTCATTTCAAGCTGTGTGGTTTGCTTTTCCTTTCTTCCCACTGCTCTTGCCCCACCCTGCATCTCCACTGGGATGCCTCCCTACAGTTGAATATACTTGTATTATTTCACTACCCTGGAGCCTTACATGTGTAATTTCCTGAAATTTGGCAGTAGTCAGTGACCAACCACTGCTGCTGTAAGATAACCTCAGTTTGGCCCAAAAGAAAGTTTCATTTTAGAGAAAAACAGACCTCACTGAGGCTGCCAGGTTAAATTAGCCACAAAGGCTCCCTCCCACCAGTGCCCCCCATAAGCACTGAGTGAACCTGTTTTTGATTTAGAGTTCTGGGCGCTGAGCTACTCCCTCTGACAATGATTGTCTGAGGGGGTCCTGTGCTTCCTAAGATTTCTGCAAGCCAGACACCACAGAAATTGTCTCTAAATTAAATACAGTGGTATTTACCCCTGTTGGAGGAGGCCCAAAACTTTACCCTGAGAAGCTGGGGGTGTAGCTCAGTAGTAGAGAGCATGTCTCGCCTATGCAAGACCCTGGGTTCAATCCCCACAGTCATTAAAAAAAATTCATCCTGAAAGTGGCCAGGCTCTTTAGATGAGAGTTCTGAAGAATGAAAGGTCATAAACCTGTTAACAATTGGAAGCATCCAAACTGCAGCTACTGGAACTTCCCTCAGTTATAGCTCGGTTATGTGTCATCAGGGCCTGGAGACAGTCCCGACTACTGGAAACAAGCACATCCATGGTATCCCCACCTGCTAAACCATAATTGAATAGCATTGTGCTTACGTGAGGGCCTGCTTGCACAGTAGATAGAGCCTCCCATGCCTGATTTCTTTATATGTCACCCTTTCCTGGCTGCATGTTCACACATAGGGACCAGCCTTACAAAGCTTTGTGCCCCTTGCCATTAATAAGGACAATAATATCCACCTGATAGAGCTGCAAAGAGAACAACATAAGAGCACAATATTTCTATTACTTTGGTGCATTCATATAGCTCAATTACTACTACTACTATTATTATTATTGGCATTGTCAGTATTATTAGCCATAGTTTTTCTCAACTAATAACTATGCATTATAGAATTAGTGGAACAATAGTTCCTAAAGGATGTTTGAATGTGCAGTCCTATTTGTTGAAGCAAGAAGTGGTCTCAGATTGGTACCAATTGTGGGCAGCTCAAGATCATTTGCCAAGCCCCTTTCCTATACTGCATCTCACATAATCCTTACTAAGATGCTCAAGGTAGGAATTGTTCATATTACTGAGTTTTTCAGGTCAGGACCTTAGGCTTAGGAAAGGAGAGTGATATCTCCTTGTGTCACCCCGTGAATAAGTATTTGGGATGGGACATGAATCTAAGTCCTCTGGCTTTGTCCCTTCCCCTAAACCATATGGAATATGGGTCTTTGCAGAAATGTCCACAAAGCCAATTGGTTAGACTGTCCTAGCAACAAGGAACCTAGAAAAAATGACAAATCCCCAGGTTGGGTGACCCCTGTTCCCAACCATGTCACAAGATACATGCAGCCTATTCCCTGCTGGGAAGGAGCAGAACAGCCTCCTGCTAGGAGGAGGAAAACTCCCAGATAGCTATTACTGCCCCAGAAGGGAAAGTCTTCACTGAATTTTATTAACAGGAATGCAGATTCTAGACTTGCCTGAAGATAGCCAAACATGCCTGGTTTTAGGCCCATAAGTGAAGCAAGCTGAGGTCTTCAAAACTATTCTTAGAATTGTTGTGGATCAATGTAGGTGATGATTAAGAGAATCTGGCTTTCCAGAGTCCAGAAAAACTCTGAACTGATGTGAGCACTGAACTCCAGTCAGGAGGCCAACTGGACTGGGCCCAGGCCTCAGGCACAAATGTAGAAGTTATCTTATTTTTATAGCTCTTCAAAGAAACTGCTGCCATAGACTCATTTATTTTAGGGTCTCAATGTGGGTCTACATGGCTCATTCTTAGTCCCTTTGTACCTTCAGTGTCAGGAATCTGTTCTGGGACAACTGCTCCTCCTGCCATTCTTGGGGAAATGGGAGGGAGATCCTGCCTCCCACCCCCACGCCCCACCCTGCCATAGTCTCATTCCTTTCAGACCACCCAACCTCTGCCCCAGTCCTTTCCTTCCATTTCCTAATTTTAAAATGTCAAAATTGCCACAATTCTTAGCTGAAACATCTCCAAACTGGTGATGTTCCACCCTTCGAACTGGTGGAAACAAAATGACACACATTGCTCCTATCTAGGTCTGGCTTAAGGGGAGGCAGTCTGAGTATTATTTTAAATTATCTCGGAGTTTCTGTCTTATTTATATTCAACTGTGAAATCAATTCAGCCTTTATTTATCATGGTGTAGGGAAAGAGCAGAGGCAGGAATAAATAGGTAACCCCAGTAACAGTAGGATAACAGTAGGAGTTGAAGTACTATGGTGGGATCCACTTGGAACTCAGATCTCTTTCCGTGAGACATGTAACTAGCCCATGGAGACCTTCCCTCTCCCCGTGTTCTCTAGGTTCCCATGCTTGCTCCATTGGAGGCTTTACCCAGTTTCTCTGATTGTAATAACTGTGAAATTGAGCCCTGCACCATAACCCATGGCCCGACCCCAAGGCACTCGGGTATGAGTGGGTGCCTGTAGACTCCCATTTCCCCCCTGGGTAGCTTTGTTCAGCAACCCTTAAAGTAGCCTGAGTGAGGATTCAACCATTCCAGCTCCTCCAGCTGTCAATACCCCATTTTCTCCTTACTGGCTCCCCTTAACTTGCCAAGTCAGAGGCACCCGGTTCAACATTTTTAAGCGAACCAAGAGGTCTGCTGCTTTCCTGGAGCGATCAGCAGACCAGAGAGTGGGTCATCGAAGGCCAGTTGGTTGCCTGTGTCAGGAACCCCTGAGGAGGCAGTCTGGGGAGTTCTCTATTTTGCCAGGGCTGGAAGATCAAAGCCTGAGGAAGGGGCTGGAGATTTAGCTCAGTGGTGCCGCTGTCTGCCTCACAAGCACAAGGTCTTGAGTTCGATCCCCGGTACCACAAAAAAAAAAGGTCTCTCTCAAAGCCTGAGGAAGGACAGGCATCGCTTCTACCACCACCCCAGAAGCACGAGGTGCGCTCTGACCTGGGCCATCTTAGTGCCCACAGCCAGTCCCCACCAGTCGCCAACCTAGGCACCTCCAAGCCAGTGCCACAAACGGAGAAATTGTCTGCCTCAGACAGACCAAACGTTCCTCCAGATGTTCTTTTCCAATCAAAGAACAGGACAATTCCCTCATCTGCTACCTTACCTATGCTCTGTACAGAGCTGCCTCACTAAGAGGTACCTTCGTCGTCCTGTTCCTTACCCCGACGAGAGCGTGTGAGCACACACGCACGTGCACACGCCCACCACGCGCTCGCTGTGCCAGGCCGGGGGACCGACCCGGAGCTCGGCACCCAGGGCGAAGGAGGAAGCCGGCGCACCAAGCGCCTCCTGGGCTTCCGCGGCACGGACGCCTGCGGCCTCCTGAAGGAGCGCTCTGCCTCGATGGTCCTGTGCACTTTGCTTACCTTAATGTTGCCAAAGACCGCGCGGGAACAGCGGCCGGCTCGGCCCGAAGAGGCGCTGCTGCTCTGGCGCGCGCCGAACTTGGGCAGGAGCCCCATGGTGGCGGGCGGCGGGCGGCGCTGCGCCGACGCCCCCTCTGTCTCAGCCGAGGTGGTGGTTTCAGGCCCAGGGCTCCTGGGGCTGGTGCTGCCGGCCGGGCGGTGGCTCCGAGGAGGCGTGCGGTGCGGAGACTGAGCGAGACAGTGCGATCCCAGAAGTTTTTATAAGTGGCCGCCGCCGTCGCCGATGATGAAACGCTTTCTCCCTCCTCCCTCTCTTCCTCGGGTGTCAAAGGCGCTGCGAGCCCCCGCCCCCTCCGCTTCCTCAGACAGGTGTCCTGGGCCCCAGGCTTCCGCGCTACCCGAGCCCAGCAGACACTGGGTGCCCCAGGGCTCGACCTCGGCTCGGACCGGCCAGGCTTGACCGGCCCAGGAAGAGGTCCCGCCTGCTGGGAGAGGGGAGGAGGGAGGCGCCCCTGGAGGGGAGCTAGTGGCTGGAGGGGCAGTGGGCTGCAGACAAAGGTGGAAGCGGCGGAACCCGCGGGTGGTGACCAGAGGGGACCTGCGAAGGGGCAGGCAGGGCAGGGCTGGGGTACGAGGGCTGGGATAGGAAGGGACTGGAGGGGGTCTGAAGGACACTAAGGACAGCGGGAGCCAGCGAGTGGAAGGACTCCAAGGTTCCTGGAGCGGAGGTGAGCCCCGGCACCCCGCCCGACGCACTTGGGGAGATTTACGGAGCTGGTCTCTGCTTGTTTGCACTCGCCGCGGCAAACCTGGGCTCTCAGTTCCGGTGATGGCTCGGAGACTCGCTGAGGCTCTGTTTGTGCTGAAGACTGATTTATATTTAAACTGCTCTTTGCGCTAGAGAAGGGGCGGGTAACAAGGTGGAGAGGTGGGGGCTGCCTCGGGCTGGGCCCGAACTCCGTGGACCTGAGCCAAGGTAAACTGCATGCGCTGTCAAGTGTCAGTGAGGCTGGGACTGGCCTGGAGTGCTGCGGGGGGCAGTGGGGTGGGGCACTGGACAAGCGGGATGCACCCCACTGACCTCTTTCTCAAGCTGGGAAGAAGAGTGGGTTTGTTTTCCCCCAAGATTTTTTTACCACCAGGACTGCGAGATCCAGAAAGAGAAAGAAGGTGCAGCTTTCCCAGAGAAGGCCAGAAAGGTTCTGCCAAAAGCAGCTGCTGTGAGGAATCCAGTGCAGGAGCCATCCTCCAGCTTCCTAATTTCTGTTGCCCCGTGCACAGTCGACCCCTCTAAGGCCACCCCAGTGGAGGAAAAGATGCCCCTTAATACCACAGGAAGCTTCAACTAAGACAAAGGCCACCAGGTGGATGAACCACGTAGACTTCTTATTTCTCCCCTGGGCCTGGTGCCTTTCTTGGCCTGACCTGACTGGCCTATGTCCAGGGGCTTCTTCTGTCCACCTACAGCCCAAGGACCTAGATCTAGCAGCATTCAGAGGGTGTGGGACAGTGAGCTGCCATTGATCATTCATCTGCAGAGAAAGGTGCATACAGAAGGGCTTTGTAGAACCCCGCAGCAGCCGTAGACTCACTTCAGCTCAACTTCAGCTCACTGTTCCGTCCACTTGGAGTAACCACAGCAGAGTGCTTGCTGCATCTGGTCACTGACTGCAGCACATGTGGTGGACTGCACCAGCCACTCTACAGCACACTCATGAGCATCATTCCATGTAACTCCAAAAGTAACACTAAGTGATTGCTATTATTACAGTCTGGGCTTTATAGACAAGGATGCTAGAGAGGCCAATTAAAAATTGGCTGAAAGCCATATAGCAATTACATGGTGGTGCTGAGCCCTGAATTCAGCTCTGCCTGACTCCAAAGCCCAGACCTGAAGCATATGAAAAGTCATCTAGTCTAGCAGCCTCATTTCACATGAGGAACCAAGCAGGCACCAAAGAATGCCTGGGCCAAGGTCACAGGCACATTAAGACCACCATGGCTGGAGGTTCTTCCCCAACCTCTGGTCTTAGAGTGGGCTTCTAGAAGAATCCCAGAGATGCCCAAACTCTCCAGTTGTCCTGCTCCGTTAACCTTGCCCTCTGCCTGCCATCAAGGCCAGCATCATCTCCAAAGGAAGGCCTAATCAGAAATGCTACCAGGTAGAGTTCAGCTAAACTTACTGGAGATCCAACCAAAGTGATTTATAATAAGAGGTCTGCTAGTACATAGTGCATGGGTTGTGACTGAGGCCCCTTCAGGATTTCTTAGTGTGTGGCTCTCTGTCACAAAATGTCCACCTCCACCCTCCTCTCCTAATCTTAGGAAAGAAGTGGAAGACTAAAAACAGGAAAGGGCTGGTCTAGCATAAAGAAAATCATCCCTACATATACAGCTGCTTTTCCTTAAGTTTTATTGGCCACCACTGAGTCACATAGTTACCCTGTACAAACCTCACAAAGAAATATAGGGGTGCACAAGCCAGATTCTGAGAGTCATCACCTTCTCTGATACATCACATCTCCTTCTCTGATACATGAATGTCCTCTCCTCAGTATATTCAGATTCAATGTGCTTTAACAAAATTGAGTTTCTATTAGGGAAAGGGGGAGAAAGGATATTGTATCTTCAACTTTCAGTGTCTACACATAAAGAAATCCATTTCCTTAAAAAAGTACCCCTAGAGTCTGTCTCCCAGAATTTCCATCCTTCTATTTTAGCAAATATTTCCCAGCATTGGAAAAAGAAAAAACATAAGAGCAGCCCCTGACTTCAAAACTTCTCTAGTCTCAGGGAGGGGAGATGAGAAAATCTAGGAGTGGTGTAGAGAGCTACTGTGCACAGCCCCTACAGGAGCACAGAAGAGGGACCCCGACTCACCTGGAACAGGAGGAAGGCTTCTTGGAGGAGGTGACTGTCCAGTGTAACTTGAGAAAGATGCTGGAACATAGAGAAGCAGGCTAAGAATGAAGGCCTCAGCCTGGGCACAGATGGGGAGCCATTCTGAACACCAGCTGATCTAGGCTGATTTGCATTTCTCCTGGCCTCTCTGATAGCCAGGAGTGGGGAAGTCTGTGGAAGGAACACAGAGGTAGTGTTTCTCAGAGACAGGACAGGAGGCTACCCAGGTTGCAGAGAGGGAAGATAAGGCCTGAGCAGTAGCTGCTGGGGGGCAAAGTCTGGTACTGAGGACCATAGCAAAACTGTTTCCAGTTGGTGATGTGGGAACAGGGCAGATTCTATAAACTGAGGAGTAACTAGGAGGAAGAAAGTACAAACACACAGTGTATTCCTGCCTTTATTATCACAGGTCACACAGATAACACATATGGTGGCTAAGGGCACAGACCTGGTAGTCTGACAAAGATGCTGCATTCCCTTCACACCAACTGTGTTCCTTTAGATAGCTGGCTTCACCTTCAGGACCCTCAGTGCCTTCTTTGAGGTGCAGGTACTTGGAGTTGTTATAAAGTATGTACAAGATGATTTTCACACAAGGTGCTGGGACCTGGAGAGGGCCAGGGCCAGGCAGCTGCTATTGCTGCAGTGGTTGGAGGCCTTGCTGTTAGTAAACTGTGTTTGGTGCCTTTTCCTCTAGCTCAGCTGTGAGCTCCTAGAGGATGAAGCTTCTGTGTCAATACTCTTTGTTTCCCCAGTTTGGCCTTGTTGCTTTAAAACATTTGTTATATGGAATGAAGGAGAAATGAATTCCAAAATGACTCCTATGCCTGGGGAAGACCTCATTGGTCCTGATGACTCTAAGCCATTGCTCTCAACCAAAACCCAGGCCCAGAGGCCTCTGGTTGTCCTGGAGTCTCAGTCTTGTCTGCTTTCACTGATGTCTGGTCACAGACTTGATGGGTCTGTCCATCTACAAGCTACACTGCCTACTCCCACAGCAGCTGATGAAGGACCCTTGGGCAGTTTGGACACCAAAATGTGTTTGCATTAACTCTGGTCACCTGACTTCTTGAGAGCCAGCTGCCAGCAGGTATGGAGGTCAGGGAGTTCCCTGATAAGTGCCTACCCCTAGTTGGAGGGCCAAGAGCTCCATCTCTTTGTCACTGTCATCAACAGGAGAGCTTACTTCCCTTCTTGGCTCCCCTGGACACTTTTATATTTTTGTTTGACAAATACATGGTGCTAACTGTCTTTGCTGGGTACTGGTATATTAATCCATTCAATCTGCAAAGCAACCCAACAAGAGAGCTTACTTTAATTAGTACTATTTTACATTTGGAGAAACTGAGGCACAGAGAGATCTAATAACTCAGTCAGCCACATAGCTAGTAAGTGTCAGAGTCCAGGATTCAAACTCACACAGCCTAGGTAGAGAATCTAAACTCTGAAGACCCTCACTGAAAAGGAACCAAGCCATAGCATGTGGGTAAACCAAGTCCAGTGCCCACCTTCAGGACGACTTTCAGGAGTGAGAAGCCCACCGTGGTGTTTCTGCTACTCTGGTGCTCTCACGTCTTCTCTCCATCCTCCCGGGGATGCAGCCTCTGCTGTTGGTAACACACCTGGCTTAATGAAGTCTCCCAGGGGGCACTGGAGGCCAGGGTCACTGCAGGTCTTCCCAGGTCTCCCTCAAGAACTGCCATCCTGCTCTTTCCTCTGTGCTTTCCATCCCCCAGTGTGGGTTTCCCAGCAGTGCCTCCTGCAGGCCTTCTTTCCCTCACCCCACCCTTCCTTCTGCAGGCTCAGTCTTTGCCCCCTAGCCCCTCCCAGCTGAGAAAATGTAGTGTGGCAGGGGAGGGGCACCACAGTATCAGAGTGCCCTCCTACCTGGGACCCCAGCTGCTCTGCCCTGGGATATGCAAGGGCATGGCCCATGCAGTGGGGTTTCCGTGGTCTTCTGTGATGACTTCCTCAAGGCCTGGTTGTACTGGTCCAGCTTCTGGTGTTACTCAGTGGAGATCACTCACAGATTTGGCAGGAAAAGGAGAAACCCCCACCAGCCTCGCCCTGTGCCCCTCCCATGTCCACTTCCTCTGCAGCCCTCCTCTCTCAGGGTGGGAGGCCCAGCCCAGGCCCATCTGTGCGGCACCGCCTGGGATTCAGGTCATCCTCTCCCCCGCTGCTATCTTAGTGGGTGCCAGCTCCTCACCACTCCTGTGTGAAAGTCAGCCACCCCTGGGGAGCAGAGTTTTCTGTCTCTGTCTGGATCCTGATGGGATCACTCAACAGACATTCACTGAGCATCTCTAATGCCCTGGGGGCTCTGGCCATCTTCAGATGGCTGAGCCAACAGAAAACCACAATCTCTCTGCCACGTTGCTTGTTTTAAAACTGCTTGATAATCTCTGTATGATTCTTTTTCAAAAATAATTTACTTTGTTCTAGTTCTAATGGGAAAGTTATACAAATGTGTGTTGAATTCACCTATCATTCTATATCATGATTTAAATTTTGCTGAATTATCTACTTTTTCTAATTCTTTTCCAAAAGCATGATATTAGTTTTTTTAAAAAACCCCACAGTGTACCATTACTACTCTACTTTTCACAATATGCATCATTCTATTCTTCTTCTTCACCATCTCTTGAATAGCTATGTGGGCAACCAGGAGATATTAAAACACTCTGCTGGTGTTGAATGTTCGGGATGTCTGTAACTTTCAGTGATTTGATAGATTTTTTTTTTGAAAGAAGTCCTTTATATTGGGACTAATTCCCAGCAGTGTAATTACTAAGTTCAGTGGGTTTAAACACTTCTAGATATTTTTCTCTATTATATTCAAAGTCACTTCTCATGCTGTGTTTTCATTATGTAGGTTCCTCCTTTCTCATGGTGACACCTTCCTGGCCTCTATAGTAGAAGGCTGGCACTCTAGGGGGTGTGGCATGATTATGCCGGCTATAGAGGACCTCCCTTTTATTTCCTGGCACGCCTCAGGACCTACCTTGTCTCCAACAGTCCAGACAAATCTCTGGAGCTCAGAGAGCCTCACCAATCTATTTTACTCCCCGGCAAATTGAGGTTGACCTAGGATGTAATGGGGGTGTGGCTACCATGATCCAGACCCCACCTCTTATCCCAGTTCTAAAGAAGGAAGTAGTGCCCAGTACTAGGTCAGAGAACCTTGTATAGTCACCTCCCCAGCAAGAGCTGGATCCCACTGCACTTCATGGTCCACAGGGGAGGGGGGGCTGTCCTCTTGTTCTAGCCCAGCACTGTTAATTTACTGGCTGTGTGACCTTAGACAAGTCATTTGACCTCTTTATGTAGCCATGGCGAGGAGTGAACTGGTCTCACAGTTCTCAGTAACAGTCACCATTATTAGTGGTGGTGCTTTCTCCTGAATTCTTCAATGCTTCCCTCTTGGTTCCCTGTTCCTTTACAGCTAGTCCCCACTTTTCCTTAGGAGATCCTGCCTTGTCTGGGTCTAGGTGGGTGCTGCAGCTGGTATAGTCTCTTCCCACACTCTAACTATCTTCTCTCCTTCCTGAAACTTCCCCTCTGACTAGGAGTCCCAGTTGCAGCCCCTGAATGCCAACTTTCTTCTCCAGGAGCTTAAACACTGGGCACTGTCTTGAGCACAGGGTGTGCACAAACACACACATACCTCACCTGGCAGGCTTCCTTAACGTTTTCTTGGCACTTGCTGGCCAATGGTGCTTTCCCTGCCTTATCCCTTGTCCACAGCCTGAAAGCCCTCACGAGGAGGAGGAGCTCTCAGCATCTCTGTGCATGTTCTGTACTTCCCTCAACACCTGATTTACTTGTATGTTCATTCTAGGGCAGGTGTCCACTGCCTATGTCTTATGCCCTAATCCTGCATCTATTTCTGAGCTTCTGCTCTCCTCTTCCCAGTGGTTCCTCAGTCTTGATCCTTGGAGTCTCTTTTCTCATGCCCCTTTTTTAGTTTAAATCTGTAGCCTCCTCTCTTCCTGGAAAGGTGTCAGGTTCCCTGTTCCCTACTGTCCTGCCTATTCAGCACCCCAGTTTGGCACCCAAGGGTACGGAGCTCTGTTTCTCTCTCACCCAGGGAAAGGGAGTACGTGCCCTGCCTTGTGTGCACACACCCTCCTGCATTGTTTGGACTGACCTCATATCAGGTGGTGTGTGGGCCTTCAGGGCAGGGACCAAGTGCAAACTAAAGAGCAGATAGCAGGATGCCACTGTGGGAGCTCTGTGGGAAGAGCCTGCCTTTCCTTGCCTCTCAGCCTGAGGGGCTGGTGGGGGACACATTAACCACATATTTTTTTTTTCCAGTCTGTCAAAGCCAGGACCCAGGCTGCTGAGAACAGACAGAGTGGCTCCTAGATATAGGGCTCAGCAATCTCCTCTTCTGCTGCTCTGTACCTTCTCTATATACCTGGTGCCTGTCCTTGCCCAGCCTAGCTCTCCCAGACAGCATCAGTCTCTTTTTCAACTGTAAATGTTGAGCCTATAAAAGCACCTTCAACTGGGCCTGGGTCCGTAACACTGAAACACACCCTGGACCTAGACCATACATGATGTACTGAGTCACCTGGTGAGGTCACTAGAAGTTAGGCCTCCTCCCTGGTCATGATCACAGAGAAGGAACACTGGAAGGGTGTGGTCCTATTGCAGGGGATTCAGGAAGAGAATGATCATGGCTGTCAAAAGAGGAGGCTGGGAAGACTGACCACAGAATTCTGACCACACCACAATGGGCTATGGGGAATAAGCCCATAGGGGTCTTGGCCTCCCCAACTCTGAGAACCTACCCGTAGACACAGTGGTAGGAATGATGGTCAGTGAGGTGGGTGTCTATTTGCCCCTCTTCAAATTTGCTCCAATGGTGGTAAAAGCAACCTCACTCTGCTCTGGGATATCCCTCTTCCTTTCTTGGGGTAGGAGGCCTAGGTGGTCCTGGGGTGGGGCAGGAGGGCAGGGGCCCAAGCATGGGTGCTCAGCCCTCTACTGGAATAATGGAGAAATGTGCTATTACCCGGGGCTGCCAACAGTGGGGTACTTCCCTTCCAGTCCTGGGGAGAATCTGTCCCAGGATGTGGCCACTGGAAGAGTGATAGTGTAGAACAGAGATCACTGGGACCTTGGCCACATCCTTCAGGCTTTGGGTCCTACTGGGCCACAGCATCTGGACTTTGCAATTCTGTGAGCCAATAAATTCTGTTTATGGTTTAAGTTTTGTTGAGCTGGATTTCCTGTTGCTGGCTTCTGAAAGGTTCTGATGATTCCAATACACCAAGATTTGGACAACCCCAGGCAGTTTACACAGCAGCCTCCAAGTCAGCATCTCACTTAACCTGGCAGCTGGTTGTTGTTATTTCCATTTCAAAGGGAAACTAAGGCTAGAAATTAAAGACTGGCCCAGCTCTGTGACAGGTTAGTGTGACCCAACACCCTGGCCTTCTGAATACAGACCTTGTCCTGTAGGGTCTCACATATCAAAGACCCACTAAACCCTGCTGGGATCAGGCCCTGGTAGCTGAGGTGGCTGCAAGAGCAGAAGAGGACTACCTGGCCATGTAGGGAGATGGCTGAGCTGCAGGGGGGTCCAAAATGTGCAGAGAAACAGCTTCCTGGGATGTAGACAGCCACTAAAATTATACTTATGAAGAATTTGTCATTATAAGGAAAACATCTATGTCATGATCTCAAGACAAATTTATATATTATACCATATATAATAATTGCAATTGTGGTCTTCAAAAAATTGTTGTATAGAATATAAGATTAGAAGAGAAGGACTTTCTGGAAGCTGGAGGAGTGGTGAACAGCAGAGAAACAGCCTATCCAAGATTTGGTGTTCAGATGCTGGAATACAGCAATGTGAGAAAGAGAAGGAGGGAAGTGAATCTCCTGGACCCAGCAAAGATCTGAAGTGAGAATTGAAGCCCATAGAGAGAGAGAAGAGAGAGACCTCAACATAGAAGAAGGAGGTGGCAAGTGGCACTTTCTCTGTGAGCCTTGACTCACTGTGTGGGAGGAGCAGCTTGAACCTGTAGATGCATGGCGACTACTGGTGACCCTAGAAAACTCCACAGAGAAATACACCTGTGGAATGGCATAGTGGACACTGCAGACTGCAGTGGTTGATGAGTTATTCAGGTTTAAATGTCTCCCAGGAGAGGGCAATTGCCTGGTAGCCATCTTGGATAGGAGCCAACTGAGCTCAGAACTCAGAGCAGCTACAGGCTAACTTCTTCTAGTGGCTCCCAGTGTCAGAGTAAGATGGAACCAAGTTCAAATCAGCAGGAGGTCAAGAAGCCAACTTCAAACCAGTAGGAGGCACACAGAATATTGTAGGCTGAACAAATTGGTCCCAGTCTTGAAAACCCAGCAAACTTCAGTGGAACTTTAGCCAATTTGCTGGGATTATCCACTACCCTACTGTAAATCTATTGCTGGTTTGGTAGGCTTAATCAACATGGGTCTAGGCTCTGTGTGCCCACTCTGTCTACCAGTGATGGCAGAGACATGCCCTGAAGTGGACATTTTTTCCCCTCTTTTCTTCTTCTTTTTCTTTTTTCTTGTTTGTTCTTGTTTTCATATGAGGGTAAACATTGCTTCTAGTTGTTGTTGTTGTTGGTCTGTTCTTGTTTTTATTCCTTTCTTCCATCTTTCTCTCTTGTTTTCTTCATAGTTTCTGAAAGTTTGTGTAATCTTCATTTGTCCACCAGCCTTGCTTCTAATTTCTTCCTCTTCTTCTATTTCTCATTTTGTCTATCAACCCCTTTTAAAATTTCTCACCCAAAGGTAAAATCATCATATTGAGGGCATATTTACTGTATACAATTTTCTGGTTTGTTTTAAATTTTGTTATATAACCACAAATCTAATTCATATAGTTAAAGGTGGCAAATTAATAGTTACCACAGTTTGTCATTTTCTAGGCTGTGTTTGATGCTACTGTTATTAGTGATTGTACTACCTTATCCAAGGTGACATACTTGTTCTAATCTGTTATTCTTTCTGGTATGCCAAGAATGAGACTGCCTAAGGGCCATAAATAATACTATAGGCCAATACTAAAGAACCAGGGGGCTAGGCCAAATAGGCAGCACCTTCTCATCCCCAATAAATTGAAGAGGTAGGATCTTGCAACGAATTCAGAACCCAGAAGCCAACTATACCTAGAAGACATCTCTTATAAGTAGTTGTCTCCTAAGGGTTCACAATACAAGCAATAAAGCTACCTGCCACAAGCAGTTTATAAGCATCAACCCAGGAATTAAACTAAAAAAATGGAAAATGAGAAGACATGGAAGCAAGATGCAACCCCAAACTTCCAGGTCACCAAAGACAAACCCAGGGGGCAATGAGGTGGAACTATTCAAAAGCCACCAACCTGGACTCTCTGGAGTGGTAACAGAGGAAGTAACAGATGAATGAGGCTCTAGAAAAAACCAAATCAGAAATAATTTCTCAGATAACTATAGAGATAGTGACCATAATGAAGGAAATAGTGACTCTACAACAGATACAGATATTAAAAAAAAATAGAAGAGCTTAGGAAAGTTGTGGAAAACATGAACTCCCAACATAGGAAAGAAATGGAATCCAGGAAATAAATTCAAACAGATATCCGGGGGATTAAAATTCCACTGAAAGTATACACAGCAGAATGAACCAATGTGAAAATAGAATATAAGAATAGAATATAGGATTCTGGTTAGTGATCATGAAAAGAAAGATTTCTTAAATATAGTAAAGGACCATGAAAAATCAATCCAACAGCTGCTAGATGATTAAAAGCAGAATAACATAAGATTGATCAGAGTCAATGAAAAAGCAGGAGATAGTGCAAATGACATAAAAAAACCTGTTCACAGAAGTAATGGCAGAAAACTTCCCAAGCATGTAAAAAGAATTTGACATACAGCTAAGTGAGGAATATAGAATTCCACATACCCATGATCAGAAAAAAAAAAAAAAAACTATGCTGAGGCATATAATAGTCAAGATTCCAGAAAGTCAACACAAAAAGAGAAGATTAAAAGCTGTTAGAGAAAAGAAACAAATCGCCTATAAAGGAAAGCTCATCAGAATCACAGCAGACTTCTCAACACAAACTCTCAAGCCAAGGAGAGCTTGTAGTGAAATATTTAAAGCCCTACAAGAAAACAACTTGCAGCCCAGACTGATATACCCCATAAAACTATCTTTCAAAATAAGAGACTTCCATGACAAAGAACACCTGAAGAAATTCATAACCACCAAAATGTTCTGAAGAACATTCTAAAAGGATACAAGACTACAACTCCATGAGCCCCAACAAAATGAATCTATCAGGAAAGACAAGTAATTAAACAGAGGTGAAAAAAGGGAACCAACAATAGTAAAATAACATGACAAGGATAAGTCAATATATATCAGTTATCACCATCAACCTAAATGGTCTTAATTCGCCAATCAAAGGAAACAGACTGGCAGAATGGAACAAGAAGCAAGATCCAACAATATGCTGCATAAAAGAAACACATTTAATTTAAAAAGAAATTCACAGGCTGAAAGTCAAAGGATGGAAAACCATACTTCATGCAACAGGAACACAGAAAAAAGCAGGAGTAGCTATTCTATTTGCAGACAAAGACTGATTAAGAGAGACAAAGAAGGTCACTACATCTTTGTAAAGGAAAAAATCCAGGAGGAAGAGATAACCATAAATATATATGCACCAAATACCAGCACACTCAACTATATAAAACAAATATTAATGGACATGAAAAATCAAAGCACTAATACAGTTGTAATGGAGGACCTCAGTATTCCACTGTCACAAATAGATTAGCTAGCCAAAAAATCAACAAAGAAATATCAGAACTTAATGAAACTTTTGAACAAATGCACTTAGTAGATGTCTACAGAGTGTTCCACCCCACAATACCAGAATATACATTCTTCTAAGCTGCACAAAGGTATTCTCCAAAACAGACCACATATTAGCTCATAGAACATACTTAAGCAAATGCAAAGGAACTGAAAATATACCATATAATATAATATAATCCATTGTGTATATATATACCATATAATAGCCTATTATCAGATCATAGTGCAATGAAATTGGAAACCAATGGCAAAAGAAGCCACAAAAGCTACACAAACACATGAAAATTAAATATCACCTTCCTGAACAACCAATGGATCACAGACAAAAATTAAAGAAGAAATTAAACATTTTCTACAATTAAATGATATTGCAAATACAACATACTGGGACTTATAGGACACAATGAAAGCAGTTCTATAAGAGAAATTTAAATTGGTGAATTTCCACACCAGAAAAATAGAGAGAGCTCAAATAAACAACCTAATGTTGAACCTCAAGCTTCTAGAAAAAGAAGAGGAAGTCAAGCCTAAAGCTCTTACAAGGGAGGAAATTATAAAGATCAGAGTAGAAATAAGTTCAACTGAGACAAAGAAAACAATACAAGGGATCAATAAATTAAGGAGTTGGTTCTTTGAGAGATTAAATAAAATTGACAAACCCTTAGCCAACCTTATCAAAACAAGGAAAGAAAGGCTCAAATTGATGCAGTTAGGAATGAAAAAGGTGAAATCACAACGGATTCTGCAGAAATCCAGAAGATCATCAATACTTACTTTGAGAACCTGTATTCTAATAAGATGGAAAACACAGAAGAAGTGGACAGACTCTTGGATACATATAATTTACCAAAGCTGAATCAAGAAAATATAAAAATTCTAAATAATCCTATATTAGTGAATGAAATTGAAGATGTAATTAAAAACCTACCAACAAAGAAAAGCCCAGATCCTGATGAATTCGCTACTGAATTCTACAAGAAATTTAAAGAAGACTTAATGCCACTACTTTTCAAATTCTTTAATGAAATTGAAAGGGAAGCAATACTCCAAAATTCATTCCTAGAAGCAAAGATTACCCTGATACCAAAACCAGAGAAGGATCCAACCAAAAATTCTTAATGAATATAGACACAAAAATCCTCAATAAGATACTGGCAAACAGAATGTAGCAAATCATCAAAAAGATTATACCCCATGACCAAGTAGAATTCATCCCAGGGATGCAGGGATGGCTCAACATATGCAAATCAATAAATATAATACACCATATTAACAGAACCAAGGACAGATCCATATTATCATCTCAATAGATGCAGAAAAAGCATTTGACAAAGTCCAACAACCATTCATGACAAAAAAAACCTACAGAAAATTGGAGTAGATTATATCCATCTCAATCTGATAAAAGCCACCTATGACAAACCAATAGCCAACATCATACTAAATGGACAACAACTGAAAGCTTTCATTCTAAAATCAAGAACAAGACAAGGATAGTCAAGAACAAGACAATCACTACTGTTACTCAATATAGTTCTGGAAACATTAGCCAGAGCAATTAGACAAGGGAAAGAAATAAAAGAAATAAAAATAGGAAAGGAAGAAGTTAAATCATCATTATGTACAGATGACAGGATACTCTACATAGAAGATCCCAAAACCTCTACCAGAAGACCTAGATTTAACAATCGAATTCAATAGCATAGCTAGATACAAAGTCATCACTCAAAAATCAATAGCCTTCCTGTATGCAAATAACAAACTCACCGAGAAAGAAATTAGAGAAACAACACACTTCATAATAGCACCCCCTAAAAAATACCGAGGAACCAATCTAATGAAGGAAGTAAAAGACCTTTACATTGAAAACTACAGTACTCTGAAAAGAGAGATCAAAGAGGATATCAGAAAATGGAAAGACATCCCTTGTTCTCGGGTAGGAAGAACAAATATAGTGAAAATGGCCATACTTCCAAAGTTGCTACACAAATTTAATGCAATCTCAATCAAAATACCAACAGCTGGGCCAGGGATTTAGCTCAGTGGTTCCGGCTCCTGCCTTGCAAGCGCAAGGTCCCGAGTTCGATCCCTGGTACCAAAAAAAACACACACACACACACAAAATACCAATAGCATATTTCACAGAATTAGAGAAAACAATCCTAAAATTTATTTGGAAACAGAAGAGACCTAGAATAGCAAAAGCAATTCTGGGCAACAAAGGCAGGGCAGGGGGCATCACAATCCCTGACTTGAATTAGACTACAAAGCTACTGTGACAAAAAATAGCATGGTACTGGCAACAAAACAAAACAAAACAAAAAACAGAACTGAGGATGAACGGAACAGACAAGAAGATGCAAAAACAATTCCAAACACACTCAGCCACCTCATCGTTGACTAAGGAGCTAAACACCCTCACTGGAAGAAAGATAGCCTCTTTAATAAATGGTGCTGGAAAAGCTGGTTTTCCACATGCCAAAGATTAAAACTAGGCCCATATCTTTCACCATGCACTAAACTAAAATCAAAATGAATCAAAGATCTAAATATTAAAACAGAAATACTAAATCTGTTGTAAGATAGCATAGAATAGAATGTCTTGAAGACATTGGTGTAGGCAAAGACTTTGTTAACAAAATCCTGATTGTACAGGAAATATCACAAAGAATCAAAAATTGGGATCTCATCTTACTAAAAAGCTTTCACATAGCAACGAAACTTTCACAAAGCTTTCAACAGAGTGAAGAGACAACCTACAGAGTGGGAAAAATTTTTTTCTGTCGTTCTTCAGACAAAGGACTACTATCTAGAATATATAAAGAGCTCAAAAAAATCAGACCCCCAAATTTAAAGACCCAATCCAAAAATAGGCTTTGAAATGAATAGATACATCTCAGATGAAGAAGTAGAAATGGTAAATAAATATATGAAAAATATTCAACATCACTGGTCATTCAAGGGAGGCAAATTAAAACAATGCTGAGATTCCATCTCACTCCAGAAAGAATGGCTATTATCAAGAAATCAGCCAATAACAAATACTGGCTGGACTGTGGTAATAAAGGAACATTTCTCCACTATTAGTGGTAGTATAAACTGGTACAACCACCATGAAAATCAGTGTAGAGATTCTTAAAAAACTAAACCTAGAGGTTTGACCCAGCTATTTGACCAGCTATTCTACCTCTTGCTATTTTTCTGAGAGAATTAAAAGCATCATACCATAGCAATATATGCACACCCATGTTTATAGTGACACAGTTTGTAATAGCTAAATTTTGAAACAATCCAAATGCCCACCAACTGATGAATGGATAAAGAGGATGTGTTTTCTTTTAATGCAATTGAGTGCTTCTCTGCCATAAAGAAGGATAAGCTTGAGACAGTTCTAGCTAAATGGATGTACCTTGAGACCATATCTTAAGTGAAATAAACCAGACACACATATTTAAATACTGCATTGTTTCTTTGGTGTGAGAACCTGAAAGAGTAAATAAGGATCAAAATGTATAACAGATATTGTGAAATGGGAAGAAAAAGTTCAAATAGGGAGGGGAATGAGGCAGGGTAGAGAGGAAGGGACAAAAAAAAGAATAGGAGGGAAAAGATGGAAACAGAACTTTTGTAAATGAGAAAGGGAAGAGGGGTTGAAAGAAGGGGAGAGGAAGGGAAAAAAAGAAGAAACAAGATATATTACATACAGGTACAAAGTCTATATGATGAATGTTATTATTATGTATATCTAAAATGTACCAATAAAATTAAAAAGAAAAAAAGATTAGAAGAAAATATAGCAAAATGTAAATAAAGATTTTATTTCCATGATAAGGATGTTTTTATAATTTTATTTTTCTATATCTAACTTTTATGAAAAATATTACTTTAAAATGAAGCAAATATAACAAGCTTTATAAAACAATAAGAGCAGGGAGAAACCTGATCAGACAGCAGTTTTTCCATCTTTACCAACTGTGGAATGGAAGCCAATCATTTGGAATCCTGTATCCAGACGGGTGTTCAGGAATATGGGCCTGCCCCTGACCTGCCTTGACACCTCCCTTTGTGGAAATGGGGGATTTACCACTTCTATCTGTTGCTTCTGTATTCCATGGGAGGGCACATGAGCTACCTCCAGTGCTAATGTCTCAGTCGCTGCCTCTGCCAAAATCCTCGCTTTTTCTCTGCCCTCCTGTGAGAGCTCAACTTCTGGGAGCACTCATTAAACAGCCAGAAGTCCGGCTGCTCCAGGCTCCCTCTCCAGGTGAATACAGCCTATCTTTACTGATTCCTGGCTAAGCACTGGACCCTGCTGCATAGGGCCTGCTCACAGTGGTTATCAGGGAGGGTTAACTGTGGACCCTTTGCCACAGGGCTAGTGAGGGGCTGAGCTGGAATTTGAGTGGCAGCCTGCCCAGTTCCAAAATCCACCCCACTGGCTACATTGTGACATTGCCTCTGTCCCAGGGCATTCCTGGGTGACTTGTTTATTTGTCCCTTTCACAAATATTTACTGAGCACCTGCTATGCACATAACATGATTCTTGTTCAAGCAGGAGACACGGAGGAACTCTGAGACACCAGCACATCCTAGCAACTCATAACACGGCTCAGCAATCTCAAAGGCGGGGTGGCTGTGCCCCCTGCTTGGGGACAGAGTGCCATCCCACAGACAGTGGGTAGAGATTTCAGTTTTTATTTGTAGGTCTTTTCCGACTCATAATTTTTAATTTCTGTAAGTTTTACAATATATATACCATATTGCAATAGTAATATTCACATAAAACATAGATGACAAGTCTCTGATCCTTTCCTTTTCTCACTTCACTTCCCATGAGCTCAGTGACCACCTGCTGCTATCAGCTCCCAGAATCTTTCTGTAACCCAGACTCTGTCTGCCCTTCAAACCTGGTATGCAGGGTCCTCCCCACCTCCTACTTCCAATCTCACAGCTGAATGCACCCCTCTTTCTCCCCACACCATCTCATCTTCCTGCTCATGCATCTTGGAATCTTCCTTGGTGTCCCCTACTCCTCACAGTCAGGCAGCTGCAATATAGTTGTCCCTCTTACCCACAGTTTCACTTTCTGAGGTTTCAGTTACCCTCAGACAACCTGTGTCGTCAGAGCCTGATGATTAGTCAGATTAGCAGCAGCCCAGCGCTCTCTTGCAGTGACTGTGTCACGAACCACCGTCCATCTCTTCCCATGGGCGGGTGTCATCTCACATCTTACCACAAGGGTAAGCACAGCACAATAAGATATGCTGAGAGCATGAGAGTATGCACCATACACTTTATTACAGTGTATAGTTATAATCGTTCCATGTTATTATTTGTTTCTTGCTCTGCCTTAATTTATAAATTAAACTTTACCATAGACATGTTTGTATAGAAATAAGCATAGTATATGTACAGCTCGGTGCTGTCTGAAGTTTCAGGCATCCATGGGAGGTCTGGGAAGGTCATCCTCACCGGAGTGACAATGCTGGCATATTGCCCTGGGATGACATAACTCATGTGCTGGGGCTGAGATTGAATATCAAGAATATGGGTCTTACTGCCCAGACTGTGATGTTCCTCAAAGGCTTTATATGACTCAGAGGAGGCTGGTCCATATGGGCCCCCTCTGGACCTCATGCTACCCCCAATGTGTCCCCTTCCTCTTTTAAGACTTGTTCTATTGAGGTCTCCACTTCTAGAATTTATCAAGTCCACCTTTTTTCCTGCTCCTTGCAACCTTCTCAGACTCTGTCACAGAATGTAAGCCTTAGGCATTCTCTTCATCTATAGAAACGATACTGTGGACGGAGGATGGCTATTCAAGCTCCTGATGAGGGAAGAGGATGGACAGCTGTCAGAATACCCTTCCTTCCAGCTGCAATTTGCTTCTCCCTGTTTTGGTATACCCAAGTCCTAAAATGTATTAGATGGAGCTTTTGTGCCAAAGGTAATTCCTCACCAATGCATGAGATTCATCTTTCTTAGCGGGCCTAACTTTGATCTCACTATGCAAATAGGCCATGTGTCCGTTCTCTGACCTGTTTACCTTTCGGGACTCTCCTGAAGAGTCATGGGTCATATGGAAGGTTGTCTCTGTGGAACATACCGACTTCTGCATGCTGTGGGACTTCAATGAAAGCTGGAGAAGACAGGAACCAGTGGGGGATAGAGGGCCTTGGAGATTCTCAAGCCTGTAGCCACTGGCTGAACCCAGGGACCCATGTTCTGATATGTCATGTCTGTGCAGTAACACTTGTGTGGCTGGGCACAAGCAGCTACTGGGCAGGAAAGAGGAGGTGGTCTATAGAGAGCAGTGGTTCCCCTGCTGTGTGTGTAGCATGCAGAGCTCCTCAGGCACAGATTGCTGGGCCCTGCCTGGAGTTTGTGATTCAGAAAGCCTGGGGTGGCATCCTAAATTCTGCGTCTCTGACAAACTCCTAGGCACTACTGTTGCTTCTGGCTCAGCAACCACACTTACAGAACCATTCTTTAGAAGAAAATATCTCATCTTAAAACTTTCAATGAGTACAATAGGCTTAGACAAGAGAGGACCACTCCTGCCCAAGCTGGAGGGGTGGTTTGGGCCCTCCGTATTGTATTTGCAGGCAATGGGGAGTCCATCCCTGCTCATCAACTTGCTTCTGTGTCTGAACTCACAGGTGGCTCATTTTCCAACTTAATTTTTGTCCTTGTTGCCATAGCTGGAGAGCGGAAAATGGGAACTGACCAAGTATCAGGCACAGAAAAGTGGCAATGACAGCCACCAGAGGAGCACTCTGACTCCACAACTTCCCCAGAGCCAGATAGCCCTTTTGTGACTGTTAAATTTTCTCTAGGCTCTATTCCTGTGTGTACTAAGAAATTCAAAGCTGCACTTCCACAAAGGCCTCAAAATGTAAAAAAAAAAAAAAAAAATGCATGCAGCATTCCTTCTTAGTGTCCCCTAGGGCCTCTGGGCTTCCCTGCAGCACCCACTTGCTAGGTTGAGAGTCAGGGCTGATGCATGGAGATAAAACACATTTGCTGATGCAGGAGTCCCAGTACAGTATCAAAGCTGAGGTCAGGCCGGGGATTTAGCTCAGTGGTTCCGGCGCCTGCCTCGAAAGCACAAGTACCCAAGTTCGATCCCTGGTACCAAAAAAAAAAACACAAAAAAACTGAGGTCGGCATTGTTCCCCAGGGGTACCACCTCATAGCCACCCCTCTCCTTCCTCTCTGCCCTCATTCTGCACAAGGAATTCAGAACATGGCTTTTACCTTGAACCCCTTGTTAAATGCCTGCCCTGTTTTCCACAGTCAGCAAGGGATGATCATATCTCCACAGAAAGAAGCAGGTTGATTCCTGGAGGACTGACATCACAAGGACACATGGATGTGTGAAGCTGTGGGTCAGTGGTTAAGTTTCTTTGAAGGAAGCTTGAAAGTATATGATATTTTCTTTGGTAAATACTTCCTTCCCAAGACCCAGATCTTATTTAACCATTCAAAACAGTCATACTTTAATAAAGCCTGTGGTACAAGGCTTGGAGCACTGCCTGCCCCGTCCCCCCAAAAAAGTGGTCAATAAATATTTGCTGGATGAATGAATGAATGAATGTGTTCATTCCAGGGTGATCTATTCAGTCCAGATGATCTGATGTGATACTGGCTACTCTCATCTAAATTGAGTTTTTTTCCATTTCTTTTAATCCTTCCCTTTTTTAAAGGTCTCACACTGGGCATAAAACAAACTCTCTTTTATACTGCAGCTGGCTGCCAGGGAACAATGGTCACTCAGCAATATACAAATTACAATTTCCCCATCATGAGCCTTCAGAGCCTACTTGAGCCAAATCAGCCCTTTCTTCTACTGCTCCCATTCCCACTTTCTGGTGACCCCCCAAATGGATGCAACCATCCAGGGCTCTCTGCCCTTCTCTGGATGTTTAGATCTCCGGGACTCTACAAGAGGAGAACTGTGTTCTGATTACTATGAAGGCATCTCTCCCCTTGTAGGTTCCTCAGTCTGGTGCTTCTCTCCATCCTAGTCCTCAGGCCTCAGGAGATTTAGGGGGCTGAAGAACAATGAAGAAAGACCAGGCATGGGGGCCAGGAGTTAATGAAAGGCAGACAAAAGATATTTTTAAAGGATCAATATGGGCATAAATATGTGAAAATACCTGCCTTGCCCAGAGCCAAGAGTTGGGAAAATCTACCCACAGCTGTGTGGTTTTATGCCTGGTTCGCCTTATTCATTGGGCTCTCTGGGTCAAATCCACAAGTTCAGGCATAGGATATTTCCTTAAGAAAGTCACTGTCCTCCTGGGGAGATAAAGCCATCCTATTTAAAACAGCTAAATGATAAAAAGAAGCAGAACAGGTTAAACAACTCCCTCTACAGAAACTGGGATAAGAGAAAGGATTATTGTTGACTTTGATGTCATATTTTTGAAGCTTACATTAAAACAAACTCATACTTATTTATAGAAACACCAAAGTTTGTTTGTGTACCTAAAGCCATGTCAAGTCCTTCTATGGAATGTGCACTTTTCTTTAGCAGATGTTGCCACAGGCCCCTGGCCATTGAAGAATTCCTCTGTGTTGCTCCAGCCGAAGACTGTTGTCCACCAAGTCCAGCTAGGTGGAGGCTGGGCCATGCTCTCCATCTTGGCAGTGTGGCCCAAAGTCACAGCTTCAGGCCTAGGCATGTCTTGGAACAGAGCCCCTGAGGACAGAGTGGACAGGGAGTCTGCTCATTGAGTCTTCCAAGACAGGGTCTGCCCACTGCCTTCTTATCTGGACCCTTTGTCTGACCAAGTAAATGGTATGACAACTCCTCTGTTTCCCACAAGAACTTTGAACATTTGTTCTAGCTCATGCGTGACCTGGCATTTCTGGGGAAACCATGATGAGGTTCCCAGCAGATTCTTGAGTCAATCTGACAGTGATGTCGGTGAAGGAAAATGTGGCTGCTGAGCCGCTCAAAGGTGGGAGTGGGTAGGTCACAGTGATGTTCTGGGCCAGGCTCTGGCCCCCAGCCCCAGCTGCTGACGTATCCCCCAAACACCGTGTGGGGAAACAAAGCAAAATGAGGTATAGATGTGGCATTTTGAAGCAGTATTCATCCCAAAACATTGCACTAGCATGACTAAACAAGTCAGCCTAAAATTTGATGTTTTACAGGATAAATGAACAAGATTGATTTAAGTTCTCAAATCTTGACTACTTTTCCATAAGTATTGATTTGGTTTATCTATACTTTGTAAGTATTATTAATAAGTTTAGAGGCATTATTAAAGACTGAGAATGAGGGCCAGGGATTTAGCTCAGTGGTTCCGGCTCCTGCCTTGCAAGCGCAAGGTCCCGAGTTCAATCCCCGGTACCAAAAAAAAAAAAAGAAGACTCAGAATGAACAAGTCTTTCTGTTATTTAATTGACAGATGATCATTTACTGAAATAGTGTTATACCAAAGCCCAGGCCTGGTCATTCATGGGATCCACTCAGAGGGATGTTCACAGTGTCATCATTGCTCAGGGACAGTGTCATGAGGTATATGTTTGCTTGTGCTGTCTTTATTGGGCTTGTTTTTTTCCTTCCCCAAAATGTATTCATGGGCAAAGAAGAAAAAGAAAAACAAAGGGGCTGGACAAAGTGAAGTGCCATCTCAAAACACTATGCAGGGGGTATCTGCTGTACAAGGCACTGAGGGGATCTCTGGAAGGCTGCACACATGTGGGATTGGCCAATTCCACTTTCTAGAGCCCAAGAGAGGAGCATTCCTGCCAAGAGAGGCCTGCATCTGCCTTCAAGTGTAGATCATTGACAAACTCAGTTGTTGCTATGGTTACAGGTTCACTGCAGAGTCTCTGATGCCTGATGGCATGCACCAGTGGGGGTAGGCGCCAGGGAAGGGCTGCCAGAGAAAACACTGGGTGCCAGTTCAATTTGAATTTCAGATAAACAACACACTTTCAGTATAAGTACAGTACAATTGTGTAAGCATCTCATTCTTGGGACATACTTATACTAAAAAGCAACCACTGTTAATCTGAAATTAGAGTTGAACTGGGTGCCCTGTGTTTTATTTTTACTTGCTAAATCTGGCCACCCTACACTAGGTGGCTGAAGGTTATTCTAAGCCACCTCCAAGATGCTAGTGACAAACACCCAGCCTGGCTGTGACTCCCTGGACAGTCAAGTTCATGGGAAGGTTACTCACTGGACAGATGACAGCAAAGATGCTCTTGAGTGACCTCCCAGAGAATGGGTCCATTTAATCCATTCCATAGTGAGATGCCATGATGCTGGCCTTTCATCTCAGACACATGAAGTGTTTCAATGGGATAAAAGTAGACAAAAGCCACATTTATTGTGAAGATTGAGATGACAAACTTGGAGCCTAAATGCTATGTATCAAATACCTGATTATTTTGGTTGAAGTTGCAGGTTTCAAAGGTTTAATGGGAGACTGACTTAAAAGAGAAATAGTTCTTGTTATGCACTTAAAGTTTTCCTCCGAATTGAGATCAGACTATCATTTTATTTAAAACACAGAACACACGCATTTCAGCTAGGAATATCAAAGGCCCACCAGGACACATCTTTTTAGTATAGGCCACAACACAGAGGGTGACTCTGAAGAGTATTGGTAGGGAGCTGGGGGAGCAAGGCTTAGGCAGAGCTGAACAGATTAGAGTCACATGAGAGGGTGCAACTGGCTAGAGATGGGGGTCCTAAGGACGCACAGACCCATGAGAGATGTGTGTGTGTGTGTTGTTGTTGTTATTGCTGTCATCATTGTCAGAAGCACTGTGGAGAATATGGGCCCATTATGCCTGTCTTAAAAGGCCTCAGGCCCCAGAACAATGTTCAGATTCAAGGATGCTGTGTGTGGGGAGCTGGGCATTGGCAACTCAGAGAGAAGGCTCAGCTTGCTGCTCATGGCCTGTCACATGGGATGGACCCATAAGGAAGTGAGTGGGATGAGTCTTGCAGGAAGGGGCCTCTGGAAGAGTGCCCAGGAATCAGGGAACAGTGAAGGCAGTATGGCCAGGCCAGGGAAGGCAAGGGGACACCTCTGGATGAACAGACATATTGGGAGTCATGTCATCTGTCATTGACCATTAGGATGAGGGATTGGTGTTTAGCACCTACCTTTACCTGCTGTTGGCCAACCAGCCAGTAACCTCCCTCAACATGAGGCCTGATAGCTCTTCTGGCATCAGCTTCTGTGTCACTGTGGAGAACTCTCCCTCTGCTCTGAAGCTCTCATCACCACAAAGGAGGAGGCCCAGAGAGCTACAGTTCCCTGTATTTGAGGAAGTTATGGCCTGATCACAGCAATTGATATGAATCCAAAGCCAGTTCCTGAATGTGGGACATCTCTACCAGGACTGTGCACTGCAGCCTGGAGCCTGAACACTCTCACACTATTGCTGCTTCTCCTTCGTCAGTGTTTACCTGAGGGAGCCTGAAAGTGAAAATGATTGGGAAGCAAAGTGAACCTGGCTTCTCTTACTTCCCGGGGGGAAGGGACAAGGAGCCTACTGCAAGCTCAGATGGTGCAGGCAAAGGTCACTTTGTGCCCCTTGAAATGAAAACCCAGAGGAACCTTTGGAACTTCCTCATTCCTGGTCTTCGACAGCTGGTTCCTGGACACAGCAGGCTCCATAACAGCTGTCATTACCAACCCTGCCAGGCGGATGACCCAGATAGCCTTCCCCTCCCATTCCTGCTTTACAGCTAGATGAGCTGCTGAAGGTAGGAGAGAGTTGCCTCACACACACGCCATGCATAGAAACCTCATGCATGCTTGGTCACACACACCATGCACATGTATCCATCCTCATATGTACATGCTCGCTCAAGACACCACCACCCATAGCTTCCCCAAACCACAAAACTCTCCCCAGGTACAGACTTACACACAGACACACACACAAACACACACACACACGCAGTCACTCTCCCTCCAGCTTCTGTCTGCATACATATCCATCCTGGCACAAATACGTACACACCCACAGACACAGGACACCTGCACTTGCATCTCACCCATTCTCGTCTACACACATGCCCATTTCACCCACACAGGGCAGGTGCACAGCACCCCTGCTGACACCAAGCCTCAGCATGCTCCTGTTCCTCCTCTGGACAGGCCCAGGACATGGGCTTCTTCCCTCTCAACCTGCCTCAAAATGCAACCCCCTCCCCTGACCAGCAGGGCGGTGTCCCATAACTGCATTTCATTCTGTTGGTACTGACCCAAAAGACACTCGAGACCCAGGTTCTTTAAGAGCCAAGCCAGCATTCTCTAGCAGTTTTCCCTACATGTGTTTAACACAGAGTGGTTCCTTGGCCCCTCCTTAGAGTTCTTTTTATTTCTGTGCTGGAGAGACTCTTCCACACTTCAGGAAACAGAGTACACTTAAGTTAAACGAAGAAAGGAAGAGTGGACAGGTAGATGAACAGGACACCAGCCATGCCCTAGAGTTAGGACTTAGAATTGAGGATTTGCACAAAGCCTGGTTTAACAATGATGATGCTGAGTGTTGCTGAACACTTCTGGACATGACACCAGATTCTCTGTGTACATCACCCTGGTGCTCACACAGCTTTATGGCATCATCCTGCCCATAAAGCATGTTGAGACTTACAGAAGTTTGGAACTTACCCAAAGTTCTCCGGCCAGTAAACACAGGATGGAGATGCAAACCCAAGCTGTAGGAGCCAATCAGTGCAAAACCGTTTTGCCAAGGTGACCCGCATGTGTTCTCCCCCAAAGGTGGCATCTATGACTTCCACTCCTATCGATCTGCTGGCCTCATGATGTGACTTCCCTGTATTCTGTGTCTGTTTCTCTCTGTACTCCTCTGCTTCTCATTTCGTGGGTCCCTGGTTCTAAAGCCATTGAGGGACAGCTATCTGATTGGAACCACGGAAGCAAAGAAAGCAGGACTCTTTCCCTGCTGAAGCCAGGTGCCTGGACCTCTCCTGTCTGTCTCACCAGCCAGCAGCTGCCTTTGGGTGGGACCTCAGCTGTGATCAGGTCAGCAGAGCATGGTCATCGGAGGAGCCTATAGACCACAGAATGTCTACAGAATGTTTCGCATCCCATTATTGGAAATCTTTACTGAACATATTTCTCATTTTCCTGACTCTGTAAGTTTCATCTAGTAAGCATAATTGAACTTTTTAAATTAGTCAGAATTTTATAATTCCCAGGACATCATTCTGAATTCCAACAGACTCAGGCTGCAAAAGTAGGAGGCAAGAACTATTGTGTGGTGAAAACCAGGAAACTCCCTAGACATCTTTTAAAAATACATTCCTGCTTGCTTATTTGCTCTGACTTCTAAGTGGAAGCGACATTGAGAAGGAAAAGTCCCTGGCATTGGGTTCCCATGAACACAGGCATCATGGTATAAGCTACAGATGCAGGCAGGCCCTGGGCTGCAGAAAGCCATTGCCACAGAGGGACCTCCAGGGTTCCCTCCATCATAGGGGACCTAGGCCAGCTCCTCCCTTCTCAGGAGCTGCCTCCGCTTGCAGACAGCTAGAAGATAGATTCCTCAGGCTGCTCCAGCCCTGAGACCCACAAGCCCAGGCACTAATCCACTCTTGGAACTGTCAGTAGAACCCCATTTTGGTCTGATCCTTTGTACAAATACATTCAAGGCCACAGAACTTGAGGTCTGGGCATTGTTCAGCTTTTAACAGAAAACATCCATATTTAGGGTGGTCAGGTGATGCATGCAGAGAGGAGCCAAAGTCTAAAGCGCTTTTTTGAAAACACTTGACCAGGATGACTGTTCTTAACCAGAGCTGAAGTCCGAATTCAGAAACTGTCCAGCACCAAACAGGATTTTCTGTGAATCTGAAACACCTGATGCCACCAGCTCCTAGGGAGCCAAAGGCTTTTCAGGACAATCAATTTCTGTGGGCTGGCCCATGGATGGACCCAGACTCTCTGACATTTGTTTCCTTACATGCAGGAGCAAGTTGGGAGCAAGTCTGTGGGGCTGGAATTCAGTCTTCTCTCCCCACGGGCCCTAGGATGTGTCACCACACACACAGGAAAAGGGAAGGGAGTAGGTGGTATTAGCTGTGGAATTTATGTGGCCTGGGTCCTGGCAGCTCCTGTTTTCCTGAATCAGGAGGCAGTCAAATAAGGAAATGTCTCAGACCATATGCTGCCATATGTCTCAGACCATATGCTGTCATAGGGTGACAGTTACATGACAACAGAACAAAATCTAGTTACTGCAGGCGGGCCTAGATTTTTAAGTATGTGGGTGGCCTTGTTTTGCCAAGAAAAAACCCTTATTTTGTTTATATTTTTCCCCTCACTTTGCAGAAGAAATAAGGTCCTTTCTACAAAGGTTGCACATGATTTCTACCCCATAGTCTGACTTGGAAATTCTTCCAAAAGAACTAATTAATCTACACAATATTGATATGTTGGTTTTGTCCTCTTAAACTTTAGCTTGCACTGTTGACCAAAGCCATTGGAAGAGCATCCCCCCGCAGCCAGAAGGAATAATGGTGTCAGGTGACTCTGGAAATGCAAGAGGACACCATCACATCTCATCACTAAGAGATCTCTTGATTCTAAGAGCCTGGTGGGGCAATGTAGGACTCTCAGGGCATGTGGAGCAAAGAGGGACTCGGGTCCAGGGCCTGGGAATCTGCTTTGCCCTTTGAATACAGACTTCTGTGTGTGTGTGTGTGCACACACGTGTGCGCCTGTGCAAGTGTGCATCTGTGTGTGTGTGTGTGTGTGTGTGTGTGTGTGTGTGTTACTGGGGATTAAACCCAGGACTTTCATACTGAGCCATACCACCGGCCCTTTTCTTAAATTTTATTTTGAGACAGAGTCTCATTAAGCTGCTAAGTTGCCAAGGCTGGGCTTGTATTTTTAATCCTCCTGCCTCAGCCTCCCAAAGTTCTGGGATTACAGGTATGCAGCATACTCTCCCTCCTGATCAGTGTGGCCAGCACCCTTCCAGACACCCCCTTCTCATGGAATCTCAACACAGTGTGCTCCTGAGGGTCTTTGGCCAGGGACCATCAGCCCCAGGTGCCATCAGGACTCCTCCTGAGCCCCCAGGTCTTTCAGGATGAGACACCCAGCTGGAAATCTCAGGGACCAGCGAGGCCAGGGTGGGCCCCAGGGACTGGATGTCTGAGGCCAATGTGTAGAGAGGGGCTGTGTGGGAAAGGGCAGCAAGGTTTCTGCTGCTGGCACTTGCTTCGTCCCATCCAGATCTCTGCGTCTTCTCCCGGGGCTGCTATAACAAAGACTACATGGCTTCAACCACAGAAATGTATTGTCTCACAGTTCTGGAGGCCTGGAGTTCAAGATCAAGGAGTTGGCAGTGTTGGTTTCTCTGAGGCCTCTCTCTCTTTCTCCCTGTATCTTTTTGTCATTTTCCCTCTGCATGTGTCTGTGTCCAAAATTCTTCTTCTAAGGTCACAAGTCATATGGACTAGGTCCCATGCTATTGACTCATTTTAACTTTATTACCTCTTTAAATATCCTATCTCTAAATACAGCCCCATTCTAAAGTATCCTGGAAGTTAGGGCTTCAACATATGAATTGGAGAGGGCACAATTTTGCCCTTAGCACCTCCCCAAAGCAGCAAGCATATTATCCAGAACAGGCATGCTGCCAGGGCAAGGCCCCACTGCCCCCACAGAAGCACACTGTAGCCTGCTCATGAAGCGTTTTGCAACTTCTCATTCAGTTCTCCTAACACTTCCAAAGTCAACAGAGAAAGCACTCTCATCCCATTTCACAGATGAGCAGACCAAGGTAGCTTCATGCCAAGAAATGGGCAGGTTAATCTGAGAACTAGCCTCCTCACTCTTTCTGCAGAGCCCTTTCAGCTCCTTGGATTTTGGACCCAAACATTTTCCTCCAATGAGGGAAGAAAATATTTCATCTTTGAGCTTCATGCCCAAGTCAAGTCTACCAGCTCTCTACTTGTCTTGTTGGACTTGCTGGAGCTTTACTTCATAACACTTATTTGCTAAAGGCACTTCTTGAGGTTGGCTCCGATCTGGCTGCTATGGTACCTCATCTGTATTGAATCTCATGGTCACACCACAAACCCATATTTTGTAGATGAGTAAATGGAAGCCTAAGCACGTGAGATAAAGCAGAAAGTGCTGAGGGGTCCACTGAACTTGGACAGAGTGATGTGGAATGTCTCTCTTTTTTTTTTTTTGCACTGGGGATCGAACTCACAACCTTGTGCTTACAAGGCAGGCGCAGTGCTACTAAGCTAAATCCCCGGCCCGATGTGGAATCTCTTGTTCTTTGCACGGTAGTAACCTTTGGCTTTTTGTACTCAACAGTGTTTATTAAGGACCTGCTCTCTGCCCGGCTCTGTGGAAGGTGCTGTTCTAGGTGCCAGGGTGACTTTAGTTTACACAATACACAGATCCCTGGCTTTAGGGCGCTTATATTCTACCAGGGGGAGTCAAAGAGTACAAATAATAGGAGAAATA
Source organism: Heterocephalus glaber (assembly GCF_000247695.1). The sequence continues at coordinate 10,367,212 of NW_004624730.1, forward strand.
GAAGTACAGGGTAGAGGTGATCAAGAGTGCTTGTGATGTTCAATAGGGTGGTCAGGAAGTCCCTGTGGAGAAGGTGACATTTGAGCAATAGTTTAAGAGTCCAGCAACCTGCATTCTTGCATTCAACTGTGTGAATTTCTATCTTTTGTTCTCTGTTTTTTTTTTTTGGTACCAGGAATCAAACTCAGGACCTTGTGCTTGTGAGGCAGGCACCGTGCCACTGAGCTAAATCCCCAGCCCTGTAAATTTCTTCTACCTTAGTGTACTTGAAAAATACTTCCACAGGTCTTAGTTTCTCCATGTGTCAAATGTGCATGTTAGCCAAAATCTCTGTGCTTCTTGCCAGCTCTCTGAAGTTTTTCTGGGCCTGAAGAAAAGCCCATGGAATGTGGGGCCATGGATTTTCTCATTTCCTTATTTTTCCTGAGTGATTTGCTCCTATTCCCTAGCCTTCTCCCCTCAACTAATCCTTTAACTTGGTCTGAGCTACTTTTATAGGAAGGACTAAAGAGTTGATCTGAGGTCAGAAAAATCATGAAATGAACCTGAGTTACACAGATTTACCACTCCCTTTATCCCTTACAGCCTTTTGAGGAGATATGGGAAGAGGCCATTGTGGGTGTAGATGGTCCTAGCTGGTCATCCTTTAGAGACCCCTGCTTTACAGATGGGGAAGCTGAGTCTAAGAGAAGGGAAAGGACTCGTCTAGAGTCTCACAGAGGTCATTAAGAACGTCTCATTTAAACAACAATAAACAACTTCATTGAGGTATACTTGACATACATTAAATTGCACAACTTGATGAGTTCAGGCACATCCATTAAACCATCACCACAATCAAAGTACTTAGATTTCCATCATCTCCCAAATGTCCTCAAGGTTTTGGTCATCCTACCTCAGTCCACACTCCAGGCACCACAGATCTGCTTCCCATCACTGTGAGTCAGGCTCTGAACATATTTTAAGGTAGAGTTAACATGTCTGGTTGGCAGACTGGATGTGAGTCCTGAGAGAGAGCAGGGAGTCCAGATGACTCCAAGATTTTGGCCTAAGCAATTGGAAATCTAGAGTGGACTCCCATGGATACAAGGGTGCAGTGAGTCTGGGGAGTTTCCAGAGCTAGCGTTGGAGATGTGTGTGAGCTGTCAAGCAGCTGCCCATGTGGAAAGAGAATTGGATATGGAACTGAAGTCTAGCACTCTGGCAAGGTCTCTGGACCTAGTGAAGGTAAAGACTGAGCTTGGGCCTCCCATACTTAGGGACTGCCTAGAAAGCACATCCTTGCCCATGACTCTGCTCCCTGGGAAGGGAGCCCCTCAAGGACAGAGCTGAATCATTCCACCTGCACGTTCTTGGTGCCTTCCAGTGCAGAGGTCCTGGTGTACATTTGAAAAACATGGCTGGAGGGCAAAGGAAAACTCTCCTCTCCGCAAAGTTAGCAGGAACCTGTTTATTATTTCTTCCCAGAACTAACCTCACCAAAAACCATGAGTCATGTAATCCTTTATCAACATGAGGAAGGCAATTCCCACTCCCAGGGGCCAGGAGTATTCCTTGCTCTCACTCTCACCTCTGGCCTGAGGTTCTGCAGAGAAAGAAAAGGGAAAACAATGTTCAGTTCAATTACTCCCCTCAAGAACGTCCTCTCAGCTGATCTTTTTTTGGTACCGGGGATAGAGCTCGGGACCTTGTGCTTATGAGGAAGGCGGCAGAACCACTAAGCTAAATCCCCGGCCTTCAGCTGATCTTTTGACAGTCAGGTCAGTTAGGTCTCATCATTTTACAGGTGAGAAAATTGGGCTCCCGGAGACAGCAGGAGCAGGTTGGAATTCCAAGTCTGCCTCCTGCAAGAAGGGAGCTCAGTTGAAGGGAAGGGCACTTGGTGATTCCTGCTGGGCACTATCCCTCCACAGGCTTAATTCTCCCTTGCCAACCTATTATAAGACATTTGGGTCCAGCTGCTCCTCTGATCCACCTGCCCAGCACCCCTCCTGGCCTGTACTCTCAGTGTGACAACAGGGCCCCCTGTCCTACCCTGAACTTCCCGAGGTGCATGCAGGGGCTCAGGGCAGTACCCTCTGGAGATCAAATCTCTATAGAGCATTCCATTGTCCATTTGCTAGATATGCACAGTTGAATGCCACCCACAGCACCTGGCTTGCTTACAGGTGTGGGCATTGGGTTGGCACTCCTGTGGCTGGAAAGAGAGCTGATAGATTGCCCTCAGTCATCAACTATGGGCAGAGCAGTGTTGTGGGGTAGAAGTCCAGGATACAGGACAAGGAGACCAGCCCCCTTGGGGTCCACATGGACACTTTGGGGAAGTGGCAGGAGAGCTGGTGCTGAATGACAAGTAGGAGCTGGTGAGAGGATGACACAGTAGAAAGTGTTCCAGGCAGAGGAGAGTGGCACAGAGGCATGAGAAATGGAGAAAGCTGTGCGGCCTGAGGAGAGACCAGAGAGGAACACTTGAAGATACCTGTAAGTGAGGCAGGACCAGACTCCGTGAGGCTTGGACTCCAGCAGAAAGATAGGCCCTTGGCCAGCTGCCCAGAGGCTGGCGCCCAGGATTGGGAGCAAATAGCAGACTGGGATCCAGCAGCAGCCCTGGCTGCTGAGGATAAGGGGCTCAGGCTTTGTTCCCACTCAGCAGAGGCCAAACCTGCCAGAGAGGGGCCATCAGTCTCCCACCCTGCCCACTGCCATCTCCCGCAGCAGCCTGGGGAAGGAGGAGGCCCAGGCCTTCTGTCTACTGTGATTACTTGACCAAGGCGGAAAGGCTGAGTCCTGGAATGTGCTGACCTTTGCCTCCTGAAAGCCTCAGGAGCTGAGGCCCATTCTTTCCACACCAGGGTCTGGCTGAAAGAAAGGCCGGGTGAGGCTCACAGCAGGGTAGGGCCATGCAGGAGCGCCTTCCCTTTGGATGGTTCCCAGAAGGGGTGAAGCTCTCCCTCCCAGAACCTTCTCCACCCTTCCAACATCCTTCCCTGATGAGGAGAGGAACACCCCTGTGGCCAGGGTTAGCCATGAACAAGTACACTGCAGGTAAGGGTTGGCTTGCTGCTTTCCCAGCAGGGCCCTGCCAAGACCCTTGAAACCTGCCACCTAAAGAGTTTTTCAGGAAACCTCACAGTTGGTTTGGGAAACTGATCCAGTTAGTTGTGCAGAGCAGAGAACAAGAGGCCTGTGTTCAAAGGGGAGTCACCTGTAGCTGGGAGTAAAGCTGCAGGCAGGGCCTGGCATGAAGTGGGCATCCAGCCCCAGGCCACACTCACCCTCTTCCAGCCCCTGAGACCTCATCTGCTCTGCCAAGGCCAAAGGAGGATTCCGACAGCAGGAGGGCTCAAGTGCTTTCTGCATGTCAGTGCAGACCCTGGTAGGTCCCCTGCTGTCCTGGGGAGAGATATTGAGGTCAGCCCATGAGATTAGCCCTCAAGGTGAAGCAAAGATATTAGTAAGCTGGGATTCTTCTCGCCTGGGGCATGGAGAGAGCAATGGTGCAAGGAGTCAAACTAAGTCTCATGGAGATTCCCTTGGCCCAGGACCCAGTGCCCCAGCTTTCCCTGGATAGTTGTGAGCTCTGAGCTCCCCTGGCATACCAAGATGTAGGCTTGTGCTCAGGCTGATAGCTCTTAGCTGGAGTCCTCTGAGAATCTTCCTCAAAAGCAGAGGAAACACATGTGTGTCTTCTAGGAATTCAGACACTGCCCAGGGTGGACAATGTACAAAGATCTGGGTTTGGAGCCCTGGGAAGTCAGTGTATGGGAGTCGGGTTAGGCTGGGAATTCAGATCAATTCCCAGGAAGCCATTCCTTGGCATTCCTGGGCACTCAGTCCTGGGTCTGCCTATGGAGCTGTCCCTGTGGTCCAAGAGTCGGGGCCATTCTTCATTCTTCTTAGAAGTCTGGGAATATAGCAGGGTGTCTGTAAGTCTGTTGGAAAAATGAAGAGAAAAAAACTCCTGGCGGACTCTCAAGACTCCTCCACCTTGGTCTCCAGCATTAGCACAATGTTGGAAACACCAAATGTTCCAGAGATGTCTGCCAGCTGCCCATCTTCTTCCCATATAAACCCTGCCCTGTAGCCAGCGTGGACTGTTGGGCATTTCCCAAACATGCATTTTGTTTTCCAGCTTCCCAGGGCTTATTCTTTCTGCCTGGGGGATCTCCCCAACCTCCCCTTCAACAGTGACATTCTGAGTGTCCTTCATGGATCTTCTCTTCTGGGGCAACTTCTCTGACTACCCTGAGCCCAACCCAGCATTTCTCCAGGTCAAAGGCCCCTAAGGACATTCCTCACTTTCATCCAAGACTGGATGGATCTTAATACTCACAGCACCCTAGTGCTGGCCCTCTCCCCAGCCTTCATCCTAATCCCAGAACCTGGCACAGTGTATGATGGGCTGATAACTGTCAGCAGTGTACAGAGACATGTACCCATGCAAATGCCCTCTCCATCATGCCAGGTCCAACACAACCCTAACTGCACATGCACACACCACACATGTCCACTGCTTTTCAGAAGATTTCAGATCGCTAATCTAGTTGTGAGGCTCTGGACAAATCACCTTCCCCATCAGAAAGCAGGTGGTGAATTAGGAGGAGTACAACACTGCTGAGCCACTGGGCATGTGATCTAGGAAAAGTCACCTGGCTGAACCTCCATGTTCCCATCTGTAAAATAAGGATTTGGACCAGATCATCTCTAAAGGTCTCTCTAGGTACAAAATTCTGACACGCAGAAACTGGTCAGTTGTATGATAAGAACACAATTCTCCAAAGCTATGCAGGTGAAGGAGAGAAAGGTGCCTGGTATCCTTTGTGGACAGCAGACATAGGCCATGTCTGCACTCCAGGCTCTTTTCCTGTGAGTCCTGGGCCAGCTTCCCACTGAGAACTACTCCTGAAGCTGAGGAAATGCAAGCAGTCAGTGTTGGAATCCCTTATCTATTATAAATCCCCATGGGTGTGGTGGTAGGTGGCCTGTGGCCTGCTGTCCCACCTCATTTTAGACTGCGTTCCTGAGGAGCAAGCCCTGAAATCTGCTCCCAGTTTCAGAGGAAGAACAAATTGATTCCAGCAAAGAACTCTTCTTCCAAGAACATTAAAGCCAGCTGTGGTTTCTGCAGCCTGGGGACCCCCTCCTCCTCTCCCTGCTCTCCTGGGGGGCTGCCACCCTCGCACTCCCATCTTTGGAAGCTGACAAAGATGCTCTCCTCTGTCCCCTTCTCCCACTACCACCCTCTCAGTTCCAACCAGCAGCACTTCCAGCTGGGATTCTTCACCTTGGACTCACTCCTGGGAATGTCTGGAAGCATCAAATAGTGCAAACAGATTGTTTTCATTATGATTATTCTGGGTTTAACCTCCTGGCCCCGTGTCACCAAGATTATAGTCTCTTTCTTAGTACTGCACGAGACTAGAGGCCTTTCTTTCTTTGTGCTCACCCTGGAATCAGTCTTATTTCCTTGCTTTAATTCTGGGCCCTCCCCCAGGCCTCACATGGCCTCTCTGCCTCCTCAAGGCTACATCTGATGAAGCTGAGTGGTCTCAGAGCAACAGACAGGACCCAGACACCCTGCCCTCCAGCTCTAACCTGTGACCATGATCAAATCCTCTCTCTGTGAAACCAGCATTGCTGGCTCCAAGCTGCCTCCCAAAGGGCTTTGGGGGATCTGCCAACATTTGGTTTGAATGTTTTTAACATGAAGATTTTTTCTATTCTTCAGAATTGTAATAAAAACAACACACCCACTCAAATGTGTTACACACAAATTTTAGTTTACTGAAAACTATCAACATTTTTAATTTTGGCCTTTGTTTTTGTGCAGACCTTACTGTGGAACAAAGATTCTATTTAATTAAAGGTGGTCCTGGGAGTGTCAGGAGAGCTGATTAAAAAACAAATAAATACAACATTCTTGCCAATTGCAAGAGTTTCTCCTTGTGAAATAGGATTTCTCAATATTGCACCATCGAAATAAATGACACTGGTTCTCAAGTGGGGTGACTTAGCACCCCAAGCGACATTTAGGGACATTTTGGTTTTCAGAATTGAGGAGGCTGTTGTTACTGGTATCTAATGGGTAGACACTAGAGATATAGTAAGCGTCATTCAAGGCACAGGAGAGTCCCCCGTGACATAGAATTATCTGTCCTCCAATGGTAATAGTGACTGGGTTGATAAACCCTGGCATTAGATGCCCAAGTTGGCATGAGACCAACTGATTTCCATCATCCTGGACTTCAAATGATCATGTTGACCAAAACTGCTTTATTGTTCTCATCAATAGGCTTAGTGAATAAATGCTAAAACTAGGAAGATCTCAGATAATTATGCTAATAAAACACCATCTACATGGGATTCAGGTACTCATTAACAAAACAGACAATTCTTTCCTGGCGGGAGCTATACCGATCACAAAGGGGGTTTTCCCAGGGTGACGCTTACCCACTGCACTCAGATGTGCAGACCTCTGTGATTTCTCCAAATGTGGAAAACTCAACTTCATAACTTGTGGTAATGTGTACTATGTTTATGTCTTCTCCTGGTTATTCTGCTATTTTAAAAAGTACTAAAAGCAAATAGAGAGAATATTATAGTTTTGATCAAGAATGACCCCCAAAACCTCATGCATTCATAGGCAGGGCTTTTGGAAGGTGATTGGATCATGGTCCCAGTGACGGGAAAGTGATGAACACAGTGGTCTAGAAAACAAAGACCACGTGCCTACTTGCTGTTAGGAGGTGGGGCCTGGTCAGAAGAGGTGGACCACTAGAGAGGAGGGTGACCTGGAAGGGTATATTTGCCTCCCTAGTTTCTCCCTTCTCTCTCTGCTTCCTGATTGCCATGATAGTAGCAGCTTTCCCCCACCCAGGCCCTTCCATCATGTCAGCCAACCATGGGCTGTAGCCATGAGCCAAAATTAACCTCTCTTCCTTTAAATTGGGGGTGCCAGGTGTTTGTCCCAGGGATGAAGAAAGTGACTAATACACAGACCAAAACAACCCTGTAGCTAAGAAAATCAACAGCCAGCTTGGCTGGTTACTACTCAAGTCACTCCTGACAGTTCTGGTCTGCACCTGTCAGGAGCAGAGGAGACACAGCCCCCTCAGGCTGAACCTTCTATGTGGAGTGGGGAGGGGGTTTCCCATATAACTAGAGATGGGCTCCTGAGGAGCAGAAGTTTGGGTCTACTTTGTGCCACAAAGTAGGTGCTCTTTAAATATTCTTTGAATGAACATGGCACTGACATATTCTCAATGTCTTCCAGGGCCTAGAGGTTCCACCTGAGCTCTGCAAAGGGAAAGAAGGTAGGTGAGCTGTCCTGGGAGCACTCTTGCCTCTTCTGCCCTTCGCTCCTGGCCAAGTGGGCATATTACACCTGAGGACAGAAGATGGGCTTCTCTGAAAAACCCTCTATGTTATGGACATACCTGCCTTCTCCAAGTCCTCTGATCAGAGAAAGTCCTTCTGGACACTCCTGGGAGGGGACCTCAGATCTTCCTGAGCATGTTTAAAGGCTTCTTCCCACATCCCATATGCTATGGAGTCTACTCCACATGGGAAGAACCTCACTCTGATGGGCTTTGGGTTCGTGCTCAGAGGCACTGCATCTATAACATTTAAAACTAAGTAATAAAAATTTCCAAAGTGCTGTCCCTTCCCAGGGTGCAGGGTAGGGCTGGGGAAAGTCATGGACAAGTCTCCCTGAGCCTTCTGGAGCCTCCCATAGGTGGTCTGTCTTGCCAGGGCTGCCGTTCCTATGGGTTAGCAGCTTCTTCCCTTTGGTGACCCATTCCCTTGTTCACACGAGCCTTACCAGGCACCTGTAACATGCCAAGCGCTGTGCATGAGCACAACAGTCAACAGTGCTCATGGTTCATCCTCACAGACATTTATGATTAACTATTGCAGGAACAATTTTATTTCAATCCAGTAACGTCATCACCCAGGAGAATTTACTTCTCTACTTTTGTCTCTCCAAAAACATTACTGAACAAGGATCAACACAGTGACATGGATCAGGGTGGTGGGCTTAGCACATGATCTTTATTTTGCTAGACCACTGTATTAGTCACTTTGCCTCTGGGATCAAATATCCAATACTCACAGTTTAAAGGAGGAGAGGTTTGTTTTGGCTGACAGTTTCAGAGGGTTCAGTCCATGGTTAACTGGCTCCAACACAGAAACAGCATGGTGGAAGGGTATGATGGAGGAAAGCTGCTCAACCAAGGGCAGTCAAGAAGCAGAGAGAGAAGGGAGGAGCCAGGAGCCAGGGACAAGAATATATCTTTCCAGATCATGGCTTCCAGGGACCCAACTCTAACCACGCTCCACCTCCTAACAGCACATTCAGCTATGAACTCATCAATAGATTAATCCACTGATAAGTATAGCACCCCATGATCCAATCACCTTCCAAAAGTCCTGCTCTGAATATTTGAGACCTAACCATAACAACCATGGACTCCCTGAGGGTAAGGATTGTGTCTCATTCATCCCTGAGGTTCCAGACTAAGCTTGTGAGTATATATGGGAGGTCTCTATGCTGTGTGGCACCAGGATGGCAGATGATCCATCATAATCTGGTCTTCCCTGCCCTGGCTAAGGGCAGCTGCCACCATGAAGGATTTTGTGTTAGCCATGGCTTCTACCCTGCTTCCACCACTCTTAGAGTTGGTGTGCTCAGACACTTTGCCAATCTCTCAAAATCTAGCTTTCCTCAACTGGGAGATGGTAATAACACCTATCTCATTGGTCAGGTAAGAGGATTAGACAAAATAATCCATGACAAGTGCTTGGGGTAGTGCCAACAACACAGGAAGTCCTCCACAAACACGAGACTCCCCTATCATTATATTCCTGTGGAGTCCAGCCCCCTGCAGATCGGAACTGGCCAAAGAAGGACACCAACCAAGCTTACTTCATGCAAGGACAGGAACAGGCTGTGTCAAACCGTTGAATCGAAAGAGCCTTGGCCCAGCATGTGTCCCTTCTGGGACTGTCCCTTCTCTAGCTGGCTCCCACCACAGCCTCCTCTATCCTCATCTACAGGTGCCCAAAGCAAAAACATGGGGTTACCCTCATGCCTTTCTCACTCTTAGCCATCAGTATTTCTTCCTTATTTTCCCTTCTAGAATCAGACCACTGTTCACCATGTCCACACTCTGCTACAAACATTCCCCACACGGATACAAAGAAATGGTTTTAACAAGAAAGTCGTGTATTGTCACTCTCCTAGAATGCTTTGAACACCAGAGGGAGCTTCCTAGTTTAAACAGTAACATCCAAAGTCCTTTCTGTGGCTTGTACTGTCTGTCCACCTCTACCCTACCCCAGCAACCCAATCTAGAACTTCATTTTGTATCTCTGTCCCCCATTCTTCTTCATCTCCAACCAGATAGGCTTCCTGTCCCCCCCTCCAAGCCACCATGCCCCAGCACTTTCCAGCCACTGTCTGCTCCACTGTCCCACACTCTGCTCCCTGTCATTGCATGACACACTCCCCTACTTCCTCTGTCTTACTCAGAGGGCTTCCCAGGCCTTTCCAGCCCCCACATACCCTGGTCTCCTGTACCATTTGCTTCATAGCAATGCTGATCTGTTAGTTACGTGTTTATTGCTTACTTGACTATTGTCCGTCTCCCTCTCCAGGAGGGAGAGGGCCATTGCTACATCTCCAGTGCCCTGCAGTCTGTGGAAGTCTAGCTGACGAAGAAAAGCATCCCCCTAAAGGCAGGCAGGAACCATGCTCATGACTTCCATGGCGACAAAAGGCTTGGCAGCTATCTTAGTTACCTTCTCATCACTAACATACAATATGTGACATCCAAAACTTAAGGGAGGAAAGGATTATTAGGGCTCGTGGTTTGTAGAGGTTTCAGTCCATAGTCAGCTGGCTCTGAGGCAGGGTGGCATGGCAGAGGGACATGGCAGAGGACAAAGAGCTCATGGCATGGTGGCAAGGGAGGAGGGAGGGAGACAGATCCTTGCAGACCATGCCCTCAGCGGCCTACCTCCTCCTACTACCTCCTCCACCTACCTCCTCCCACCCAAATCACATTTAGCTACAAACTCATCAGTGAATTAATCCACGGATAAACATGATCCAATCACCTCCAAAAAGCTTCACCTATGAGCCCATGAGGCTTTGGGGGGGCATCCGGATATAAACCATAACAGCAAGGTATTCCAGGAAGAAGAGAGAAAAATCAACAAGAAACAACAAAACCCTTACCGGAGCAAGGGCTGGAAAAATGGGAGGCAATTGCCTAGACTGACTACGGGGTTGGAACTGTGCTGTGAAGGTGGGGCAAGAAGATATTCTTGGCTCATTGACCATATGCCAGGGCCAGGGCTAGAAGATGAAAAAGGGCTGCTTTTCCCATCCATCACATCCTGCAGAGGGCAGCAAGGTCAGCATCCCACACACATGGAGAAGACATCCTCAGAGGGGATGCCCTGTGGGGCTACATCTCTGAAACTGTCTCCCAAGAGAACACAGGCAAGTGCTGCCAGAAACTCACTGGAAACTCAAGCTGCAGCCGGGGATACTAGGATCTCCACCAGCTATAGACAAATCTCTCCAGTGAACCCTTGCTCCTTTCAGTAAAAGCACCCAGCGACCTTGTCCAGTCCACACTGGGGGGACTCTCAGCTGTGCTATTAGAGGGAAAAAGCAGAGTGAGGCACAATGTGAGTAGGCTGATCTCTTCCTTGAGGTCAGCTCACCATAGTGCTGGCTGTGGGTTAGCTGTGGAAGCATGCAAAGATGAGTGGGGTGGGGGATGGGACGGGATGGGATGGAAGTAAGACAGAGATTGGAGTTTACTAGGTTTAATATATGCATTTTGAATTTTGTATCTGGTTTATGAATTTCTTAATCAAAACGAGTAGTTGTTTAAATTTTAAATTTTTTTCAGTTCCCAGGCTCTTAAGAGCCAGACTGTTTCATGAGCAAGGGCCTAATTATGGTGGCCCCTGGCCTTCTCCTCCTCCAGGGGCCCACCCAGTGCCAAGGTCCTGGCACCCTGAGCTCTCGCCAAATGTGTGTAGAGCACATAGGTTGGATGCTACATGACAGCTTGTGCAGTGGAGACCAGAGCCTGGAGAGCCAAGTGGCATCTGAACCACTCTGGGAGTGGCCACTGAGCGGGCTGAAGTCCAGACATTGCTCAACCTCCCATTGCTCCCTGTCTTGGAGAATAAGGTCTCAGGAGAGGAAGTCTCATTGACCAGACCTGGACCTGGTGCCACTCTGGGCTGTATCAGAGGGGTAACAGGAAGGCTGGAAGCGGATGTCCCGCCCTCATCTGGGATCACCCTGCCTGGGCTGCCCACAGTGTGGAAATTGGTAATCTGAGGTGTTGGGAGGGATCCCAGGCCACCAGAGTGGTCAGTCATCCCCCACAGGGTTAATGAATGACAATGCACTTGAAATTGCCGGAGAAAAAATGCAAATGGTCGACTGTCAGATCAAAGGGAGTATAGTGTGAGTAACTGGCCACAGGAGACTACACTCATTTCCCATTGACAGAGTGCCCTGCAAGGGAAAGGAATTCTGGTCTTTGAAGGACTTTGAAGGATCGTTATACTATTTTGAACATGAAGTCACACTTTCAGAGGCAATTAATGGGATTTGGGACGAATGACTCAAGTTATAAATCCTTGGGGGCTAAAACTTCAGTGTCCTAAGAGCCATGGCTGAGGCTGTTTCTTGGCTTGAGCTGGAGGCTGAGGATGCTCTTAGGCAGGCCCAGCAGCCGTGGAATGTTTTAGGCAGGGAGGGGGCTCCCAGTAAAGCCCTCCCCACTTTCTGCCTCACTGGCTTACTTCTTGACAACCTTGGGGAGTCCTACAGCCCAGGGGACGACATTTTTCTTTCATGAAAATGGTGAAATAATTGGAGCTGAGAGGCAGCCTTGATGACACAAATCTGGCATGAAAAGTCCTGCCATGAGTCCTGCAGCTTAGGTTGCCAAGCACCAGCGTTCCCACTCGCTTGGTCACTTCTAAACAATGACTAACCCCAGTGAATAAGGGTGATGAAATACACTCTCAGGGGACTGCTTTTCATTACACTGAGATCCATATTTTAGAGCAGCTAATAAGTTAGCTATAGACTTTGCCATTGTTATCAGTAAATATTAACCTCAAACAACCTGGGACAGGGTAGGGGTTTTCAGTTGAAGTTGATACCAAAGGACAGGGACCTTTTCTAAAACTGTTCCCAGCCACCAACTGGGAAAAGGAAGCCAGGCACCCCTATTTCGCCTGGTGGTTCAAACTTTCAAGATGAGGGACTTGTTTTAACTGTAAGGCATTTCTGTTCCCTTCTGTGACAAGAGCTATGCTTGTTTTGTGCTGCCACTTGACCTTTTTTTTTTTTTTGTACCGGGGATCAAACTCAGGACCTTGCCCTTGGAAGGCAGGCAGCAGCACGGCACCATTGAGCTACATCCCCGGCCTTGCCACATGACCTTTAGAGAACAATAGGGTAGCGCTGTGTCCTGTTTCTGGCAGGGGAACCAGGGACCCCTTGGATCTAGGCTTATCTCTATAAGGCTGCAAACTGTTCTAGTTTACTCAGGACCAAGGGGTTTCCAGGGACTTTCAAAGTCAAATCCAGAAATGTTTGGGGCAAATCAGAGCAAGCTGTTCAGCCTGCCCTCCAGGCTTTCAGTTCCATGACAGCCGCCTTCCCTGCCTGGTCCATGAGGACTAGGGAGGAGCGTGTGAACTTGGCAAGAATAAGTCATCTAACATGAATTTCTTCAGAGGAGAACTTCATGCATGATCCCAGAAAACTCTCCCCATGAGCTCCAGAGGCTTAAGTGACTCATCCAGGGTCACCTAGTCATAGGTGAAAAGGCAGGAATGTTGACACGGGTCTACCTGACTGGTACCAAAGTCTCACACTTCACCAAGAAATAATACAAATAAAATCAATCCTTTTATAGTCTCTTATACTACTTTTTTTAAAGTTTGCTTAAGAACATAAATGTTTTTGTAAATTTACCTTTTAAATTGATATTTAAAACATAAAGATTGTACATGTTTATGGATACCATGTGATGTTTCAGAACATGTGTATGCAGTAATTTTGTGGCATTTTTTTGTTTTTGTTTTTGTTCTGTGTGTGTGTGTGTGTGTGTGTGTGTGTGTGTGTGTGTGTGGCCTGGAAACCAAACCCAGGATCTCATGCATATTAGATAGGCACTCTACCTGTAGCTACAAAATCTTTAAATCAGAGTAAACACAGCTATCACCCCAAACATTTAGCTTTCTCTGGGTGTGTGTAGGAGGTGGTGTACTGGAGTTTGAATGCAGGGCCTTCACACTGGGCTACATTCCCAGCTCTTTTTATTTTTTATTTTGAGGCAAGGTCTTCTTAAGTCATTAAGTCGTCCAGGCTGGGCTTGAACTTGTTTCCCCCGCTTCAGCCTCCCAGACTGCTAGTTTGACAGGTGTGCACCAGTGCACCTAGCTGTATCGTTTCTTAATTGTGAAAATACCCAAAATTCTTTCTATCTTTTTGAAATATACAGAACACTACTGATCTCTGTGATCACTCCACTGTGCAAACAGCACACTAGACTTCTTCCTCTGGGCCCATCAAACCGTACTTAGTGCCAATGAGCAACCTTTCCCTATCCCTCCTGCCTCTGCTCTCTCCAGCCTCATAACCACCTTCCTACTCTCTGCTTCTAAGGTTAATGTTTTTTTTGGGGTTTTTTTTGTATTAACTTCTTTTATTGGTACATTGTAGGTATACAACACAATTACATTTCTCATTGGGAATTGTACCTTTACATAATGCATCTTGGT
>NW_004624730.1:10401932-10413718 GCF_000247695.1 Heterocephalus glaber
TCTCTTGGTTCTTATTTTTCACCCTTGCCCAGCCCTCCCTTCAACCCCTCCATTCCTCCCTATTTACAAAGATTTTGTTCCTATTTTTCCATTTAGAGATATTTATAGTTAAATGCATGCACATTGAGGCGATATTCTTGTGTGAAATAAATAGGACACGTGTAAATACTGAATCGTTTCTCTAGTGTGAGAAACTGAAAGTGTAAATAAGGACTAAAAAGTATAATAGATAATGTGAAATACAAAGAAAAGGGGCAAAGGGGAAGGGGTAGGGGAAAGGAAAGAAGGGAATGAAATTAATATGAGAAAATGAAAAAATAGAAACAAAGTCTTTGTAAATAGGGAGGGATGGAGGGCTTGAAGGGAGGGCAGGAGAATAGGGAAAAAAATAAGAACAAAGATAGATTACATAAAGGTACAAAATTCCAATGATGAATGTTATTATATTGTATACCTAAAATGTACCAGTAAAATTAATTTTAAAAATTCTAACAGGCTTTTCTTATAGAAAGGAAGCTAACATTAATATTCATATGCAAATGCTAAGAATCTATAATCACCAAATCATATTTTAAGATAAAAATGCATTTGGAGAATTTATACTATATTTACTTTTCAGATGTATTGAAGATCTACAGTAATCAAGAGGGTGTGGCTTAGGCATAAGAGAAAAGAAATGAATTAAAGAGTTCACAAAAATCCTTAGTATTGAAAAAAAACAATAAGTCAAATAACATGTACAGTCCAAAAATAGAATTAAACATGTATATTCAATATTTAATAAAGATACCAAGATAAACTCAGAAGGTAAAAGGATATCATCTTTTCTTCCACTGATGCAGGAATAACTGAGTATCTGTAGAGAAAAATTTAAAAGAACCTCTTACCTTACACCATACACTAAAATTAACTTGAAATGGAGCATAGACATAAATGTAAGAAGTAAAACTACCAAATTTCTGGGAAAAATATAGGAATAAATCTTTATGAACTTGTGGCAGGTAAAGATTTCTTAGATAGGATACAAAAATACTAACCATAGAAGAAAAAATGATCACTAGATTTTATCCAAACTATAAACTTCTCTTCAAAAGACACTAAAAAATATAAAATAAAAAGACTAGCCATAAACCAGGGGGAAAGATTCAAAATATCTGTCTATTATATATAAAATGATTTGTGTCCAAAACATTTAAGAACTTTAACAGCTCAATAATAAGAATATAAACAACCCAATTTTTTTAAATAAGCAAAAGATTTAGGTATTTTACCAAAGAAAATGTACAAGTCACCAGTAAACACATGAAAAAGATATGGAACACCATTAGTTAGCAGGGAAATATCCATTAAGACCACTACATATCCAAATGAGTCATTAAAATTTAAAATTACCAAAGGTTTTCAAGAATTTAGAGCACCTGGAACTTTTGTGCATTGCATGTATATCATGAGAGTGTAAAATGATAAAACGGTCTAGAATTTTCTCATGAAGTCAAACATATACTGGCCTCATAATTCAGCAATGCCAGTCCCAAGTTTTAAGAGAAATGAAAACATAGGTGGACCAAATGACTTACACACAAATATTCATGAGTTCTATTTGTAATAGGCCCCAAACTGAAAACAACCCATATACTCATCCATAGAAAAATGGATAAACAAAGTGTAGTGGCCTACCATGGAATATTACTCAGCAATCAAAATGAACCAACCATCAATTCTCTGCAATGTTATGTTGAGTATAAGAAGCCAAACACAAAAGAGTACATACTATAGTATTTCATTTATATGGAATCATGTAAAAGATTAATTGATACTGTCAGGAAGCAGATCCATAGGAGGCTGGGGCTGGGGTGGAGAGGGCTAGGCTGCAAAGGGGCCTGAGAGTACTTTCTGGGAATGATAAAATGTTCTACATGTTAATTTGGGTTACCCAGGTATACATAGTTTTAAAATGTCCTTATAACTGTACTTAACAATTTTTAGACAGGATACAAAAATATGTATAGTACATATTGTAGGTGTAGAAAATACCTCAAGACTTGATTTTTAAAATAAGAGGGACTGAGAGGAAATCTGGAGACTGGGGGTACCAGGGGGTGAAGTTCTGCATGGCTGGGGCAGAGCCCAGTGCTTAGCACACAGTAAACTGTTTTAATACATAAAAGAAGAAAGAGGATGGAGGAGGAAGGAGGCATGGGAGATAGACATGGGAAGAGAGACACCCACAAAGACACAGGACTCCCTCCTCAGCCCCGTGCTGTCTCTCTGTCCTTCTCACAGTTTCTCCATGAAAGAGCAAATGGGAGGCCCATGTGGCCTGGATCTGACCCTCCTCTCCTCTGATGGGACTTGGTGAACACACACATTGCTGCTTCTGCCTGCCTGTCCTATTCTTCCTGACATTCTCTGGTCCAAGAAGGCCAGGGCCAGCCTCAGGCTGAGAGTAAACTCTCTGTAGCTGCCCTGGAAACAGCGATGAGGAACAGCTTCTCATCATGTGATGGGCCAGTGAGGAAAGGTCTACAGACTCCCAATGTAATCTCTGCGGCCGCTCTTTTTAAAGGAATGTTGAGACTTTTCAGATGGGACTGGATGATAAGTGGGGCTTCATCAGTAGGTTTACTGTTTATTCCCACATCACAGGCCTTACTGGAAGTAGGAGCTCCAGACTTCTGTTTCTTTGCTTATAAAACCACAAAGATGACTTGTTAGTCCACGGTGATAAAACACGCAGTGAAAAATGATTCCAAGGTATGCTCCCGGTCAGGGCACATTCCCAGCCATCTCTGAAAAGCCCCACCTATAAACACCTGAGGTTTGGGGGGGATATCTAGATGCAAGCCATAACAGTACAAAAACAACTTGGAAGTCTGCTTTGTCTGTCTGTTTATTTCTTTGGTTTGGGTTTTTATTTTTTTACTTGAGCAACATCTATTTCTCCCAGGTCTGGAGGCTGTGATGTCAAATACCAAGGTGCCAGCAGATCTAGTGGTGGCTAAGTGGTCCTTTCCTGGCTCAGACACAGCATTTTCTTGTTGTAACCGGCAAACCCAGGGGTGCCTTAGAGATCTGATCTATGGAGGCCATAGATAAAGAGGCCCCTGAGGTAACACTGAGCTGATAAAGGATGGAAAGGAAGGGTCCAGACTCAGCTGGGCCTTATCCATTCCAGGGCTCTCTCCAAGACTCTGGAGCAGTGATGGTGAATGTTTTAGAGCTTTCAATGATATAAATAGCCCACTGCAGCATGCGTGCCATAAGTTCGCCACCACTGCTCTAGAGCATTTCCCAGGGGTTCCTAAGCATGACCTTTGACACCTTGGCTGCTCTTCAGCAAACACACTTTAGCCAAAAAAGAATACCTGAACCTCTCTCCCTGTAGTCCCCACCTTCACTGCTTGGCCCAACCTAGGGAGGAGCAAGTGAGAGGCTTCTAGGCTTGTGCACCAGGAACTGACCCCTCCCCATGCATTGCTAGTATGTCCACAGCAATGGGAGAGCAAGTATGTGCTAAGCCTGGTAGACTCTTGCTCACCAAGTTCCTCAGATACCCTTTGGGGAAGGCACCATGGCCGCTCCTCTCAGAATCTGAGTCTCAGAAATGTCATGAACTTGTAATACAAATTGCAAGTACTGCCAGTAGGTGACAGTGCAGAGATCTGAGCCCCATGCTTCCCCAAATGACAACTACCTCCCTTCAGCCTTCTTTCTCCCCATCTGGGAGCCCTGTGTTCAGCACAAGGAGGTCCACTCCCTGCAAGCTGCTGGCCATGGTACCCAGCCTCTCACCAGCTTCTCCTAGGGCCAAACCAGTTTGGTAGATATTGGCTGTACATGCTCATCCAAGAGTAAGGAGCTACTTCCTCCTCTTACAAATAAGGAAGCAGAGGCTCAGATCATATGTGGCAAGTGAGAGCTGAGATTCAAAGCTAGTACAGAAAGCTTTCTTCCAATCTCTGGAGTCCCTGGAGGGGAAGGGGACACTTATTTAGAGTGAGTGTTCAGTCTGGAGAGGCAAGCAGTGTCACCTTTGAGGTACCTACTCCCTGCCCCTGACAGTCTGAGGCCCAGCACCCTAGGAATCACCCCAGATCACCCCCACTTTTCTAGGTTTATCTTGTAAAAGACACTGACTCCTGCTCAAAATAGTGTCCCCAGACAGGGTGCCTCTGAAGACAGAGGTCTCCCAGACCACTGCCTGACCCACCCAGAGTCCTTTCTCCATGGAATAGCAAAGAGACTAGTTTGGGGTCACTCTAGTGTGGGTCTGAATTCTAGCTGAGACATTTGCCTGTTGTGTATGTGTAGCCACATTAATTGACCTCTCTTCCTTACCTATAATATTGGGGAAATAATGGTAACCTAAGAAGGTGGTTACAAAACATGTAACCCTCTGCAATAGCTCCTGGAACATGGTGTGTGCTCAATGAATCAACATACACATAGTCCTCACAGCAACTGCACTGAGGTTAGTTGTTTAGCATTGCTTCCAGATCTAGACTTCGCTCTATCTTTACTTATGCTCAATCTCTTCCTGAAACACCGTCCCCCTTCCTTTCTATGTACCTAATTGCTATCTCTGCTTCAGAGCACAGGTCCTTATCAGTCTTCCTTAGGGAAGAAACTGAACTGCAATGAAGCAGCCAAGGACCAGACAGAGGACAAGAGGTCCAGAACCAGAGCCCTAAGCTCTGGGGGAATATGTAGACTCAAGGATATGGGCACTTGCTCAGCCACTTACATACTCATCACCCACCTGCTTTCTACCTGGTCACTTACAATCTTGCCTACCTGCCTCTCCATCTACGTACCAGCCACCTGCAACACACCCATCTACCTTCCCAATTATCCACTTGCACTACATGTTTTGGTGCTGTTCCAACAGCATCAAAATCACATCTGTGTGTTATTTCCTCTTCCCTCTTTATTTTATTTTTTTATTTTTTGGCCTTCTTTTGGACCAATTTAGAATTTTGCATCCTCTTCTCCTTCGCTAGTTTATGAGTGATGCTTTAGAATTTATAGCATACATATAGGACTTGCAACAGTCTACTTTCAAGTGATGTTATGCCACTTCATGTACAGTATAAGGCCTTAAATAATATATTTTATTGATATATTTTATATCTTCCACCTCCAGGCCTTTGTGCTGCATTGCCATACTTTTATTGCTCTACGTGTTCTAAATCCCACATTACATTGTATTTATTTTTGCTTTGAAAAATTCTAGTGATTAATTAACACCAAATATGGTCTTTACTTTGACCCACTTAGTTATTTCTGGTACTCTTCATTCCCTTGTATAAGTTCTCTGACCGGAGTCATTTGTATTCTATGTGAAGGACTTCTGTTAGTCTTTCCTGCAGTGCAGGTCTGCACTTGATGAATTTCTTCTGGATATTTGTACCTGAAAGTCTGTATTTTGCCACTTTTAAAAGACATTTTTCATTAGGTAAAGGGTCTCAGGTGAGAATTCATGTCTTTCAAGACTTTAAAGATGCTAGTGGTCTATTTCTGACTTATGCTGATTCCAAAAAACCCCTTATAGTCTTTAGCCCCTCTGGCTTCAAATTTTTTCATCTCTTGTTTTGAACAACTGGATCATGCAGTATTTGGTGCAGTTCTCTTCATGTTTCTTGTATGTTTAGGTTCTTGTACAGTGGCTTTCTTGTACATTGAGAGTATCTGGGTGTAATAGTTTTGATCTAGGTAGGTTATATGCAGCCATTAGTTCTTTAAGGAAATTGTTTAGTCCCTTCCTTCTCTCTTTTTCGGGGACTTTGTTTGATTCTAGGAACTAATTTCTTCCTTGATTTCTTCTGTGACCCACTGATTATTCAAAAGTGTATTGTTTAATTTCCAAGCATTTGCATGATTTCTGTGGTTTCTTTTGCAATTGATTTGTAGTTTAATTACACTATGACCTGATAATATGCATGAGATAATTGTGATTGTTTTACATTTAGTTAAGCATGCTTTATGGGCTCCTATGTGGTCTATTTTGGAGAAAGTTCCATGTGCCACTGAGAAGAATTTATATTCTGTTATTGGGTGGGACACTGTAGATATCTATTACATTCATTTGTTCGAAGGTGTGGTTTGACTCTGATGTTTCTTTTTTTTTTTTGTCATTTGATCTGTTTATTTGTGACAGTGGGTATTGGGGTAACCCACTATAATTGGGTTTATCTGATCTTTTATGTCCAGGAGTGTTTGTTTTATGAAGTTTGGTGCACTGGTGTTTGGTGCTTATATGTTTATAATTGTTTTATTTTGTGTTGAATTGTTCCCTTACCCAATATTTAATGACCTTCTTTGCCTTTTTCTGAGGATTTGTGGCTTGAAGTTCACTTTGTCTGAAAATAGGATAGATACTCCTCCTTGTTTTAGGGTTCCCATCACATGGAATACTGTTTTCCATCCTTTGATTTTTAGTCTGTGAATTTCTTTTGAAATTAAATGTGTTTCTTACATACAGAGTACTGTTGGGTTTTGTTTCTTGATTCATTCTGCCAAATGTCTCTTCTGACTGGAAAATTGAGACCAGTCACATTGAGAGTTATTACTGAAAGTTATTGACTTACTCTTTTCATTGCACTATTTTCTTGTTTGTGATTCCCTTTTTTCCCTTCTGCTTAACTACTCATCTTGCCTGGTGTATTGATTCTATTAGACTTTTTGAAATTGTTGGGTTCATTGTCTCTTTCTAGGATATCCTTGAGAATTTTTTTTGAGTGCTGGTTCAGTGGTCATGAATTTCCTATGGTGCTCTTTGTCATGAAAAGCACTTGTTTCTCCATTAGTTTTGAAAAATAGTTTTACAGGATATATCAGGCTAGGTTGGAAGTTATTTTCTTTTAGGGTGTGAAGCACTTTATTCTAAGCTGTTCTGGCTTTTAAGGTTTGTGTTGAGAAGTCTGCTATAATTCTTATGGGTTTATCTTTGTAAGTGATTTGTTGCTTTTTTCTAACAACTTTTTAGATTCTGTTGGACTTCTTGGATTTTAACTATGATGTGTTGTTAAGAACTTCTTTTCTGCTTGGAAACAGCCCAATTGCCCATCTACTGGAGAATGGATAAAAAAGATGTGGTTTTTTTTAAATAAAATGGTGTACTACTCAGCCATAAAGAATGAGAAACTAGAGACATTTATAGCTAAATGGATGTTCATTGAGGCCATACTCTTAAGTGAAATAAATAGGACACATGTGTAAATACTGAATAGTTTCTCTGGTGTGAAAAACTAAAAGTGTAAATAAGGATCAAAATGTGTAATTGATATTGTGAAATAGGAATAAAAGGTTTAAAGGAGTAGGGGAAGTGGCAGGGGTAGGGGAAAGGAAAGAAGGGAAAAGAAAAAATATGAGAACAGAAAAAAATGGAAATAAAGTCTTTGTAAATAGGGAAGGGTGGAGGGGGTGAAGGGAGGGCAGAGGAATGGGGAAAAATAAGAACCAAGATACATCATGTAAAGGTACAAGATCCCAATGGTGGCTGTAACTGGATTGTATGCCTAAAATGTACCAATAAACTAAATGGAAAAAAAAAAGAACTTTTTTTCTGATTGTGACTATTTGAGGTTCTAGGTGACAACTTATCTCTGTGTTAAATTCTTTCCCTATATTTGGAAAGTTTTCTATCATTTCCATAGACAAGTTTTTTGTGTTATTTGTGCTGTCTTCTGATTTTTCACTTATAGATTAATCTTAGATTAGCCTTCTTTGCTTCAAATAGCACCTGTTGGATCCTGTTTTCTTGTTTTATTTTTATTTTAAAGTTATCTCTAAGTATATGGTCATTGGCATCAGCTCTATTTTTCTGTTCTAACACTCTCTCCTCACACTGGTTACTTCCATTGCCTATCTTTTTTTTTTTTTTCAGTACCGGGGATTGAACTTGGGTTCTTGCGCTTTCAAGGCAGGTGGCGGAACCACTGAGCTAAATCCCCGGCATGTCCATCCTTTTAATAGAATTTTTAATGTCCAGGATTTCTGTTTGGTACCTTTTCACAGATTCTAATTCTTTGCTAACCTGGTCATTCATGTTTTATATCATTTTGTTTAGCCCAGCTATCTTTTTATTAATGTTATCTATAAAGGCATTGAGTTTTCAATTAAATCTACTATCTGTTTAGTTATGTCTATTGTGTGCTTGCTGAGGACCTTGTTGTTCTGTTTTTTTAAAATCTCCTCTTACATCACTTCAAATAATTTAGCTACATAGTGGTTTTTTATTTCTTCCCTATTCATGCCCCAAGGATCAGCTTTGGGGAAGGTGAGAGTTTAGGGAGACATTTTGTTTCCTTGTCGTCTTTTTCTTTTTTTTTATGCTGAGATTTATAGGTTGATTATAGTGGAACGATTTTTTTTTTGCTACTATGGAGATCTCTTTAGTTCGTTTCTGCTTTTCAGTGATACATTCTGCATGTGGATAACTACAGGCCTTTGCATTTGTCCCAAGATCTAACTGAGGCAGGCGATTAGGGCTGAGACAAAGCTGGTCAAGCAAATGCATGTAATCTGTCAAAGCTGAGACCCAGGGTGCTTGCACAGAGCGCAGAATCAGAATGACTCTTCAGTTCTTGGACATTGTACTTAGAACGAACCAGAAAAGTGCCATTTTCAATTCTTCATTTACATCTTGCATGAGACCAAGTGAGCCTCGAAAGGACCACTTAAATCCGACACCAGGGTGAATGAGTTTCTGACCAGAAAACCATCTCAAATGTCTTGTTTCCTTGAGGGAGAAGCAACCTAGAAATTTCATTATCCTCCTGGCCATTGTGAGTCTGTACATCAGCCTGCTTTCATTCTGCAGAGCATTCTTCTTTTCCATCTTCAATAAATGTACACCTTTGCTCCCTTTTCCCTTTTGTATGTGTCTTATCCAATTTTTTGTTCAGGACAACAAGAACCTGGAGGGAATTTCTTTGGGACCCCAAAGCTGGTAACACAAACACCTCTGTTAATTTGGGAAGAGAGAGTGCAATGTAATTGGCCCAGCATCCAATTTTCTGGGAACAGACCACAGTATTGTTAAGACCATCCAAACATTGGCATTCAGAGAAAACCAGTTAAGAGCAACAACTATGCCATCCTGGCAACAGCAACGACATCAGCAACAATAATAGAGTCAAAGACAAACTGGATATTGATAATAATGTACCACTCTTGGCCATAGAAAAGAGATCTGTAATTAAGATATAAATACAAAGACAAGCCAAATATTGACATACATTAAATATCAACTAAATGCAACAACTATGTCTCCACTAACAATAGAAAAATTCAGTAATAATGGGATAGAGTTAACTAAATATTTAAAGGTAATAAAGCTTAAAAAGTTATGATAGCCAAGATAGAGGGTGTGAGGAACAGAAGAAAGAAGTAAAATTTTAAAAATAAAGAAGAGGAGAGAAAAGTGAAATGAAACATCCTACTAAGAGTAAAAGGAAAGCAATGGAATTAGATAAAACAGAAAAGAACAAACAGAAAAAGAAGAAAACAAACAGAGCAAAATAAAGGGGGGAAAGAACTTAAAATGAAAAAAAGAAAAAAGAAACACCAGACCTCAAAAAACCAATGGAAAAAAAAGTCCAAAAAACATTCCTTTGTGTTTTGAATGAATGGTTTCTTTCCAGGGTCTGCAGTCTTGGAAGAGATAGTGAGTCACTGCTAAAACCTACGTATTTCTACACTCACATTTTTATGTGTGAATTCTGAGTCCTCCCCTGCCTTTCCTGCTGGGCATGGTTGGTCAGTGGTGTCCACCCAATAGCTGTAGTCACTCCAGCAACTCCCACTTTCCTTGTCCCTTTGTACAGCCTGAGTCACAGCCTTTCTTCCCTAACTTTATAGCCTGTTGGTTTGTGAGGCATTTCCTCTGCTCCAGAGGTACATGTCCATACACCTCAGGCTGCTACAACCCTTCAAGCTGAGCCATACCTTTGCTCACACTGGTAGATGGGAAAACAAACCCATCACTGAGAGCTGTGCTGGATATAGGTAATGGGACAGGTTCAAGCAAACCACTGAACTGAAAGCCAGCATTTCTAGACCCAGTCCCCTCAGAAAGCCACATATGCCTGGCCTGGCTTCTTACCACAGAGTGCTGGACCCTCATGTCCTTTTTTAGCCTGATAAACTTCTCTGGTGGGGGTTAAAGTCTAGCCTGCACCATCTCTGTGACTGCCTCTTGAAGCCATCTCCCACCCAGTTACTGTGGTAGGGTAACACCAGAAACCCTGAAGTACAATTGCTCTGTAGCTCAGGGTTAAACAGTTAACCCCTTCCAAAAATGGCTCCTGATTAAACTCTCTCAAATGTGGTGGGTGCTGCACTAGATTTCTTCTCCAACTCAAGACTGCCATGCAGGAGGTGTTACTTGCAGCATAAAACCCCATGCTGTGTTTGCAGTTCACAATAACCATGGGCTGTTCTTGAAGTTAGCACTGCTGTTTCTCCCTGGAGCTGCTGACCCTCTCCAGATTTATATTGTATCAGGGGAGACAGGTCTCCCTCCCCAGGAACCAGTATTAACTTTCTGGACTGCTTTGCTCTTTTCTCTACATTGTATTCTGTTTCTCCAGCTACTCTGCAGTTTCTAATTTTCCTGTTATCTCCCTCCTAATTCCTGGACTATTTTTTTCTCTCTCTTTTTCTTCAACAAGTTGTTGTTTTCTAGGTGTCTCAATTCCAGGTCCCAGAGAGACTGTATTTTACTGCTGGTGTCTTGGTCTCTCCTCTACTTCTTTTCATACATGATAATCTTTGAGTGACACCAGACATTTAAATTTTGCTTGCTTGGTACTAGATGCTTTTGTGTTTCTACAGGTATTCCTTATGGTTTAAAGACGAAGTGTTCCCCCAAAGTTCCCTCACATGTTGAGGGCTTGATCACCAATGTAACAATACTCAGAATGGGGCCTAGAGAGGTGACTGGACCATGAGGGCACTGATGTAATCAGTTGACTAATCCACTCATGATTTCCTAGCTGAATGAATTGGCAGGAGGAAGTGAGTCACTGGGGACATGGCTTTTGAAGGGTAAAACATTACCCCAGCCTTTCCCCTCCTCTCTTGGCCTTTTACTCCATTCTCTGCTTCCTAGATGCCATGAGTTGAGCAGCTTTCTTGTGCCAGATTCTTCTGTCTTGATATTTCTGCCTTGATTTGGCCAACCATGAATCAATATAAACTTTTTCTCATTTAAGTTGTCCCAGCAATGGAAAGGTGATCAAAAAACCCTATTAACAGGACATGATTAAGATAGAGACAGTTTAATTATTTTTTAAAGGTTACTTTAAAGCTTTGTTATGTAGAACCAGAGTAGCATTTGGTCTAGGGCTAATTTTTTCCCATTACTGAGGCAAACACTTCTGTTCATTCTTCCTAATTATGAAAATGTCCATTCTAGATAGTGAAAACAGGCATTTTTTTTTTTCTTTCATGAACTACAGGGATTTTTCCTTCTGATCTTTTGTAAGTAATAATTTTCACTTAGACATGCGCTGGTCAATGCTCAGTGGAATACTCCAGGGACCTTCTACAGATTTCTGGAGTTTTTATTTCTGTAACCTCTCCTTTCAGATGATCTCCCCTGCAAACAAGAATCCCTGACCTTGCTTCTCCCTCTTCTCAATTGGACAGACTTTGAAGCTCTCTTAGGTTCTCCTCCAAGCATTAAGTTGGAGCATGATGGGACTCACCTCATTTGCTTCCCATCTCTTAAGGATCATACTTCCATTGCCTTAGAAGTCATTGTTTTATATATTTGTATTTTA
>NW_004624730.1:10416873-10429735 GCF_000247695.1 Heterocephalus glaber
TTGTTGCCAGTTCAGAGAGTCCAGGTGGTTGAGTATCAGATTGTTCCATCTCATTTCCCTTTGGTGTTGCTGTAAGTGATCTGGAAGTCTGTTTTTGAGGCTTGTTTATGTGTCTTCTCATTTCCACGGGGGAGGGTGCTTCTGGCACCTGTGCAGCTCACTTTCTCTGCCCTAGGAGCTTGGGATGGTGGTGGGGGAGCTTCCTTCTGGTTTCTTGGACTGGCTCACCTTCTCTGCCCTAGGAGCTTGGGATGGAGGTGGGGGAGCTTCCTTCCAGGTTCTGGGACTGGCTCACCTTCTCTGCCTAGGAGCTTGGGATGGTAGTGGGGGAGCTTCCTTCCAGGTGCTTGGACCGGCTCAGCTTCTCTGCCCTAGGAGCTTGGGATGGCAGTGAGGGAGCTTCCTTCTGGGTCAGCTTTTGATTTCTTCCACCTCAATGCCCCTTGCATTTGCCTTGCATGAGTTGGGGGTGTAGTGTTGCATCTTGCTTCCACGTTTTCTCATTTTCTATTTTTTTATTTGTTTTCTGCATAAAGGCTTATAAATTGCTTATGGTAGGTAGCTTTATTACTAGTATCAAGATCTCTCTAGGAAATGACTACTTTTCAGAGATATTCTCTAGGCATAGCTAGCTTTTGGCCTCTGAGTCTGTCCTAGGATCCTGACTCTTCTGTAATTGGGGATAAAAGGTTGCAGGCTGTTTGGCATAGCACTTAGTTCTTTGGTACTGGACTTTAATAGTTTATGTGACCCAGACAATCTAAGTATTGTCATACAAAGAAGATTAACTGATTACAACAACTATCTCACCTTGGCTAAAGTATGTAAGCAATAATAACAATAGCATTAAACACTGAATAGAAAATGACAAACTGTGATACCTAGTAATTTACCACCTTTAACCATCGGTACAAGATTCACAGTTATATAACAAAATCTAAGACAAATCAGAAAAGTATATATAGTAAATATCTAATAAATAGAATGATTTTATCCTAAGGGGAGAATATTTAGAAAGTAAAAGAGAAAAAATAGAGAAATGAAAGAACAAAAGATTAGAATAAGGCTGAAGGACAAATGAAGATTAATTACCCAAGCCTTAGGAAACTGTGAAGAAGACAGGAAGGAAGGAAAGAAGGAAAAAATAAAGCAAAATCAAAGCAAAACAAAACAAAACAAAAACTAAAAACAATGTTCACAATGACAAAAAAGCAAAAACAAATAATAAAAAAATACAACCAAGTAAAAAATTTTTAAACCCTAAAAGCAAATTTAAAAAAAAAGAAATTTCTCTGTCATTTCAAGCCCATGGTTATCTTCTGCAGTCTACAGCTTTATAGCAGTGTCCAATTCAGTGCATAACTCTGCTCTCATTGGTGGACAAGGGAGGCAGCCAGAGCCCAGATCCATGCTGGATAATCACAGCAAGTTGGTAGCAGGATTAGGGCAGGGTGCCAAGTCTAGGACTATCAAATCCATGGACATTAATGTTGAACCCAGCCTCTTTGAGTTGTTTAGCTTATAACACTCTGGGTGTCTCTTGCCAGCCTGATCATGGCTCCCTAACCATTGACATCTCTCGTGGTTGTCCCTCACCCAGTCACCATGGGAGTTTAACACTGGGAGCTCTAAGATAAAGCCAACCCACAGTGTGTTGAGTGCCAGGTTCAGTTGGCCCCTCCCTAGAATGGCACCCTCTTCAGGTGATAAGCAGTCTTTTGGACTGCCGTCACTCACCAAATGTTGTAGAGCACAGCATCTACTGCTCCATTCCACTGGTGCCTTTCTCCCTGAAGGCCTCTGGAGTTAGTTGCTTTCATTGTATCTTTGTAGACTCAATCTTCCTTTCTCATATCATGAGTCACGAGCTGGAGAGGAAGGGTAGATTACCCCCTCTTTTTCTACATTGTTGTCTGTCTCTTCAATATCTCTGTAGGCTCCAATTTTCCCTTCAGATCCTTCCTGAATTCCAGGGATCCACCTCCCTCCTTCTTTTCTTCCTCAAGTTGTTATTTTCCAGTGTCTGGATTCCAAATCTTGGGGAGGCTGATTTGTTGCTGCTTACTGCTCCACCATCTTCCCAGAAGTCCCTAGGAAGCTTATATCTTAAAGTGTTCACACTAGACAACATGATTTACAGATTCAACATAATCTCTTCCAAAATCCTAGACATTTCTTGTAGATATAGAGAACTTCATTCTAAAATTCATGCAGAATTTTAATAAACCCTGAGTAGCCAAAACAAGTTCGAAAAAAGTTTTGAGAGCTCATACTTTCTGAATTCAAACTGTAACACAAAGCTACAATAATAAAAGGGGGGGCACTGCCACAAAGACAGACAAATAGACTGATAAACAGAATAGTGATACCAGAAAAGAACCCTTGTATATGTGGTCAAGTGGTCTTTGACAATTATGCCAAGACCACTCAAAGGAAGAAACAGGCTCTTCAACAAATGGTGTTGAAAGGCTGAGAATGTAGCTCAGTGGTGCAGCATCTTCCTGGCAAGTGTGGGTCCCTGAGTTCAATTCCTGGTACCAAAAAAAAAAGTGTTGGATAAAACTATATGTTCATATAAAAGGGTAAAGTTGGATCCTTATCTCGCATCATATAAGAAATTAACCTAAAATGGATCAGAATAGCTGGGTGTTGTGGGTGCATTTCTGTAATCCCATCTCTTAAGGAGGCTAAGGCAGAAGGATAACAAGTTCAGTCCCACCTGGGCAACTTAGCCAGACCTTGTCTCAAAATTTTAAAAAATAATGAAAATAAAAATGACTGGGGCTGAAGCTCAGTGGCAGAGAACCCCTGAGGTTTGATCCCCACTACCCACTCCCATAAAGATATAATACTCTAATCATAAGACCTAAAACTATAAAACTCCTAGAAGAAAAATCTAGAGGGAAAGCTTCATGGTATTGTATTTGGCAGTGGTTTCTTGGATATTACAACAAAAGTACTGACAACAAAAGCAAAATTCAACAAGTGAGACCACATCAAACTTAAAAACTTTTGTGCATAAAAGGACACAGTCAACAGAGTTTAAAGACACCCTAAAAGATGGAAGAAAATATTTGTATCTGACAAGAGGTTGATATCCAAAATATATAAGGAAATCATACAACTCAATAGCAAGAAAACAAATCATCCTATGTAAAAATAGCCAATAACATAAGTAGATACTTTCCCAAAGAAGACATACAAATGGCCAGCAGTTTAAAAGATGTTCAACATCACTAATAATTAGAGGAACACAAATCAAACCACAATGAGATATCACCTCACCCCTATTAGGATGCCTGTTATTAAAGGTCAAGAGATAATGTTTTGGCAAGGAGTCAGGGAAATTGATCCTTTGCACATTGTTGGTGGAAATGTAAGTTCGCACAGACATTACAGAAAATTGTGTAGAATTTTCTCAAAAATTAAAAATAGAATTGTGCAATACTGTAATCCTACTTTTGGATATATATGAAATTAAATCAGGATCTCTCAAAGAGTTATATCTCCACTTCTGTGTTCACTGGCTCATTATTTTCAATAGCCAAGATGCGGAAATAACCAAAGTGTCAACTGATGCATGAATGGATAAAAAATATTTTATATATATGCAATGGAAAGTTACTCAGCCATAAAAAATCCTGTCATTTGTGAAACATATGTAGACATTTTGTATGCAGAGCCTAAAAACTATTTGTACTTAACAGAAACAAGGTAAAGAACAGTGGTTGCCAGGTGTATAGGGTATGGAAAATGGAGAAGTGCTGGCTAAAAGATACAGTCTTTCAGTTATAAGATAAACTAGTTCTGGGGATCTAATGTAGAGCATGCATGGTGACAGATATAGTCATTAATGATTGTGGTAATCATTCAAAATGCATAAGTATATCAAATCCTCACATTGGCTACCTTCAATGCATTCAATATTTGTTTGACAATTCAATATTTTAAATAACAAAAGAAAAATAAACCAAACACAATGAAATATCACTTCATGTCCATTAGGACGGGAACTATCAAGAACATAGGAAAGAATAAGTTTTGGTGAGGATACAGAGAAAGTGGAACCCTTGTGTGCTCTTGTTAGAATTGTAAACTGGTTGGTCTTATCATATGTTTCCACAGGATCACCATATGCTATTTCAATTCCACTTCTGGGTATAGTCCAAAAGAAATGAAAGCACGTCAGGGATTTAGCTCAGTGGTTCTGGCACCTGCTTCGCAAGCGCAAGGACCCGAGTTCAATCCCCGGTACCAAAAACAAAAAAAGAAAAGAAATGAAAGCATAGTCATAAAGAGACATTTGCACATCCATCTTCATAGCACCACTGTTTACAATAGTCAGGATGTAGAATCAAACCGAAAGTCCATTTTACAGATGAATAGATAAACACATATGCTACAGCCTTAAATAGCCTTAAACATGAAGAAAATTCTATCACATGCTAAAACATGGATAAACCTTGAGGACATTATGGTACATGGAATAGGCCAGTTACCAAAAAAGGCAAGTACTCTATTATAGGAAGTATATAAAGTGGTCAAATTCAGAGACAATGAAAGCAGAATGATGCTTATCTGAGGCTGTGGGGTGAGGGAAAAGAGAGCTGTTTAATTAATACAGAGTTTCAGCTTTGTATGATGAAAACTTTTGGATATCTGTTTCATAAAAATGGGAATATACTTAACACGACTGAAATATACATTTAAAAATAGTTAAGATAGTAAATTTTATGTTATATGTTTTTTAACCACAATAAAAAGTATTCAGAAATGGATAAAAATGAGATTATTATATTTAAAACCAATGGCTTATAGCCAAATGTATACTCAGAGGAAAATATGTAGCTTTAAATGCATGTTTTAGAAAAAAAGAAGACTGACAATTAATGAATGAAGCTCTAAATTTAATAAACTGAAAAGGAAATAATATAAACTCAAAAGTAATACAGGGATATTTTAAAATCAGTGTAAATAGAAACTAAAATAATAAGATTAAAAACAGAAATGATCACTAAAACTAAAAACTGGTTCTTTGAAAAATTAAATCTCTGGCAAATTTGATCAAGGAGAAAATGAAAAAGAACTTTATATACAATTAAAAATAAGTAACAGCATTATTTGTGAAGATATATATATATATATACATACACACACATATATATGTACATGTGTGTGTATATATGTGTGTATGTAGTCTCCCTATGTTGTCCAAGCTAGACTTGAACTCATTATGTAGTCCAGGCTGACCTCAAACTTGTGATACTTCTTCCTCAGCCTCCTGATTAAAATCAACATGAAAGCCTGTATATCAATAAATGTTTTTGAAAATAATTTGAGATGACTACATACATGTATACAAATATTAAATGTCATCAAAATATGCCTTTAATATCTGCATTTTACTGCATATAAATAATACTTTAATTCAGAAACATAAATAAATATATTATCCTTCAATTATTTCCCTCTATAAGAAGTACTAAGGTCATACACTATACAAAGACAATCTACTAAACTCTCAAAAAACAGATGATGATAATTATAAACCTAAGAATTTATAGGAAATTTCTTCATTTAAGCTGTTTTGGAATCCCCACCTGGGGTTCCAGTACCAGAGGAGCTAGCCACACTGCCCTGATAGGAAACGAGGGGAGCTAGATTTGAGTGTTTGGAGGGTGCCTTCTTTCACTGGGTTGAGAAGTTAATGCCTAGTGTCCAACTCATGACCAGGGGGACTCTCAGGGATCTGTCAGGCACTTTTGTGGCTCTGTTTGACCCCTGTCCAGTGTATGCCTGCCTGTCCATCACTGTTTCCCTCCTGCCTTCCCAGGGAAAATCCAGCTTGGGGCAGGCAGTTCTGGTTCTTAGAATATGCAGATTCAATACACCACCTCAATAAGAAACAAGTTCAAACCTTTTTTACTTACAGTTCCTTGGCAAGAGAGCACAATGAGGAGAGCAGTCCCCCTTCCTTGGGTCACATAAGGCAGGATTGAGAGGTCAGGCAGATAAAGATGAGGAGCTGGCAACTGGTAGTATAAACAGAGGAAGGGGTTGGGGGTCACTTCAATTGCCTGGGCAAAGGAATGGTCCCTGTACAAGAAGCAGCAAGAAAGCAGAGCCCCTTCTGCTAGGCAAGGAGATGCCTCTGAGCTTTTATCTCTGGCCACTGGCCTGGGCCATCTGGGTGTGGTGTAGAACTGTAAACTATGTCAAGGGTGACCAAGCCCTGCCTCTAGTATGACAGTTACACTTGTATTTAACTGGATGACCAGCAACATAAAACTGTAAAAATTTACTCTGCCCTAAAACCACAACTGGAAGTGTAGCACAGTGTAGAATCAGAATATAAGATAATTATTAGACTTAAGTTCTTAAATTATTAGAAAATAAAACCCTAGATTATATTAGAAGTACAATTCATTGTGACCAAGTAGGTTTACCATAGAAATGTACATAGGTGGTTCAATATTAAGTAATTTAAAGATTAATTTACTCTTTAATTTAACAGATTAAAGAAGTGTTAATCTTCTCGATAGAAGCTGTAAGCTCATTTAAAAAATTTGAAATGTTGGGACGGGGATTTAGCTCAGTGGTTTCGCTTCCTGCTATGCAAGCGCAAGGACCCAAGTTCGATCCCTGGTACCAAAAAAAAAAAATTGAAATGTTTTAGATGAAAACTTTACATATTAAGATTGCTTACAATTCCAGAAACTTAGGAGACTGAGGCATGTTTGAGTCCAGCCTGGGCAACTTAATGATACTTTGTCTTAATGAAATGAAAAAGTGCTTCTGGAGCTAAATCTCCATTACCACAAAAACAATGCTTAAATTGGAAAAAGAAAGGAAGGCAGGAAACAAGGAAGGGAAGGAGAGAAGAAAAAGGAAAGAAAGAAAGAAGGATAAGGAAGGAAAGAAGGAAGGAGGAAAAAAATGAAGAAAAGAAGAAAGGGAGAAAGCATTTCTCAGAAAGCTAAGATGCCATCATAGTAAGTGGTTAAGCATTAGAAATGTTCCTTGTGTAAACTATCACTGTTAATATTGAACACCTGAAAGAGTTTACCAAAAGAGAAAAAAGAAATAATATATAAATCCAGACAAAATAGACAAGGTTGTCTGCTACTTATGATGACCTAATGATATATATTTAGAAAATTCCATAAAACCAATTGATAAATTGTCCAAACATGTAAGAGACTATAGTTAGGCAGCTTAGTGCCAAACAAGAAAGAAGTCAGCGACTTACATACTTTCATACATGCAAATCCAATTTTAGAACTGTAATGGAAAAAAATCTCCATTAAGTTTGTCAAAAATCTATAAAATTTCTATTTCTATATTCATAATGTATAATAATAATGTTAATAATAATAATTTTGGAGTTGCTAAAGTCCTATATAAAGAAAACTATACAATTTTGGAAGACATAAAAAGTAATTCATTATAATGGTGAAATACACGTGACACTGAATAGGACAACTCTGTTAAGACATCGGTTCTTTAATACACAATTGTAATCATTCCTTGGCATCCCCTGGGGAATGATCATGGGATTCTCCCCTTCCACCAGCATACCAATGTCCCTGGATGCTCAAAGTCCCTTATATAAAATGGCATATACCCCAAACATTCTTCTATATCTTTACATTGTCTCTATATCACTTATGATACACAATAAAATATAAATGCTAGGTAAATAGTTGCTATACTTTATTTTTAGGAAATTAGGACAAGGAAAAAAGTCTGTGCCTATTCCATACAGTTGAAATTTTTAAAAATATTTTCACACTGAGGTTAGTTGAATCCATGAATGTGGAACACACAGATACACAGGAACAACTTTATTGACAACAATTACAATATAAATGTTTAAAAACTTTGTAAGAGATTCCAAGATTCATGTGAAAGATAAAAATAAAAGTATAAGAATAGCCAGGGTGATCTGAAAATAAAAGAGAAAATTATAGACTGAGGGTGTAGCCCAGTGGTAGAGTGTGTGCTTAGCATGTGCAAGACAAGTCCTTTTTGAGGAATAAATCTTATAGAATAAAAGAAAAACCTGCTATCAAGAATCATAACTGAGAGCCAGGAATTTAGCTCAGTGGTTTCGCCGCCTGCTGGGCAAGTGCAAGGACCTAAGTTCGATCCCTGGTACCAAAAAAAAAAAAAAAAAAGAATCATAACTGTATGATACTGATTCAAGTATAAGTTGTTAGTTAAGTTGAATGTGGAATGAAACCCATACACATCAGGGAACTGAGTATATTAAACATGGCATTGCAAATGAGATTTTTAAACATGGAATATTTAACCAGTGATTTGGGGATAATTAGCTATTCATTGTAGGAGAAACAGAATAAACTTATCTTACCTATCCCTTCATAAATATAAATTCTGGGTGGATTTAAATGCTAAATATAGAACAAACAAATGAAATATCTATATACATACTGAGAGAAGCTAAGCATGGCAATACACACCCATAATTCCAGCTACTCAGGAGGCTAAGGCAGGAGGAGCACAAGCTTGAGGCCAATGTGGGCAATTCCGCAAGACCATCTCAAAATAAAATTTAGAAAAGGGCTGGTAATCTAGCTAAGTGGTAGAGCAGTTGGCTAACATGTTAGGATGTGCCACTATACCTGGTTTTAAAAAAAGAGTATTTAATGCCAACATTATAAAAGGAGAAAACTGATACATTTGGCCATACCAAAACCAAAGTTTAAAAAACTAGTTATAGACTGGGGAAAATATTGGCATGCAATATCAGATAATAAACAATATACAGAGTATATGAGAATTAAATTGAAAAGGAGAACAAAAAAAAAAGGCCTCCAGTGGAAAAATAGGCAACTGTTATAAGTAGGTAATTCTCCAGAAGGTATTCAGGCAAGCCTAAAACTATGAAAGAGGGAAATCATGCCTTTCATCAGAGGCTCTGTGGTAGCAAAGGTGTACCAGGAGGGTAAGAAAAATCCTTATTTGGTGCTTGTTCTTTTCTTTTGTCCTTCCACCATTTGGCACAAGACTGAGGTGTGGCTGTGAAAAATATGATTACTAAAGCCACAGGCTTAGTTTCCTAGGCAGAGAACCAAAACGGGGAATACAAGGGAGACAATGTAAGGCAGAATGCAGAAAAGAAAAAGCCTGGGAAAGGAATTTCCCTCCCCCCAAATTTTATGAAATCTTGGGTTCACCTCTAACTTCACATGCATGGATTTGACCCTAAAAGCATCCCATAGAGAGAGACTCTTTCCTAGGTCCCAGGACCCAGACTGGCCACTGACTTGACAAGTCCTATGAAGTTTTGAAAATGGGGCTCATTTAAAAACCACAAGGTTAATCAGAATTTGCAGCCTCAATCTGAGTCTGATTGCCTCTAAAAACAAAACATCAACATTTTCTGGAGAATTTACGTAAGACTTTAGAATCTCTCAGCATAATATTCAAAATGGCCAGAACATAATCCAGAACTGCTTGGCATACAAAAACCTAGGAAAAATCTCACCTGTCATGAGAAAAGATGGACAACAGAATCCCACATCAGTATGGCAAAAAGTTTGAGATTATCTGACAAAGACTTTAAAATGGCTGTCATTAAATGTTATAAAAGAGTGGACACTTTTAGAATGAATGGAAAGACAGAAAGTCTCAACAAAGATATACAAGGTAGAAAGAACTACTACATGGAAACTGTAGAAGTAAATAATACAGTAAGCAAAATAAATACTCATTAAATGGGATAAGAAACAGAACGGAGATGACAGAGGAAAAAGTAGTGAACTTGAAGACAGATCGGTAGAAATGATCCAATCTGGAGAAAAGAGAGAAAAATATATGACCAAACAAATAATAAGAGCCAGAGCCTCCAGGGCTGTGGAATAAGAGTAAATGGTCAGACACTGGGATCAACAGTGTTGCCGAAGAGGAGGAAAAGTACAGTGTAGGAAAAAGAGATATGAAGAGAGAAGGCTGAAACCTTTCAAACTTGACAAAAGATATAAATTTATAGATTCAAGAAGCTCAACAAACCTAAAAGAGCATGAACCCAAAGAAATCACTTCATTAAAAAAACTTACAAACTGCTGAAAACTAAATACAAAGAAGAAATGTTGAAAGCAAGAAGATTTTTGAAAAGATGCATCATTTCTTATAGAAGAACAAAACTCAAATGACTGGATTTCTCATCAGAAACCAAACAGGCCTGAGGGGAGTGGAAAACATTTTGAAAGTAGCGTACTGAAAAAGAAAGACGTGTTCTGTGTCCTGAATGATTTGTGGTTACAAAAAACAGTATTGAAATGTCACAGAGCTTTTTGTTTTTGTTTTTATTTTTTTTTTCTGTGGTACTGGGGATTGAACACAGGGCCTCGTGCATGCTAGTCAAGATCTCTACTACTGAGCTATGTCCTCAAACTTTAAAAAAATTTTTTTTAAATTTTGAGCCCAGTCAGGGTTCAAACTTGCAATACTCTTGCCTCAATCTCCAGAATAGTTGGGATTACTGGCATACACCACCAAACCTGGCTGTTAGACATTTTTTTTTTTTTAATGTTAGACATTTTTGAAGCTGCTAAAGCAACCTCGTCTTGCACTAAAGTCAGGCACTTCTGCAGGGCATGTGGCTTCTTTCCTATAGGTCCTCATATATCACTAAGGCTGTTGTTTTTTTTTGGTATTGGGGATCGAACTCGGGTCCTTGCGCTTGCGCAGCAGGCGGCAAAACCACTGAGCTAAATCCCTGGCCCCACATTAAGGCTGTTTTTAATGACAAGAAAGTTCACCACTCAAGGTTTCAAAACACTAAATTACTTGGGAAAATCATGCCCAAACTAGCAGAATTTATACATTATACTGACATTATTATTTATTATGTATGACCTAATTCTTATTAAAGAAATGTACTATAGTGAACAGACTCTATTTCATAACAATGGGAAAGGAACAAATGAAATTTAAAGTGTTCTAACATAATTTTATTGCCAGGTAGTGGGTGAAAGTATTAACACTAATTTTAGTAAATCAAAGATGAAAGTTATAATTTCCTGTATAACTACTAACAATAAAAATGGTGTCAATTAGTATAACCTAGTCATGAGGAAACGAAATTGTTAAAACATATGTCTAGTCAAAAACAAGAGGAAAAGAAAGGAAAAATAAATATGGGACAAGCACAGTAAGTACATAGATGTGAATTAAATAGAAATATACAGGAAATTGGTTATCAGAGTGTAAAAGAGAAATAAAAGATGACAACTAATGTTATTTATAAGCAACTGCAGGCAAACATGCTTTTGAAGCACACACAGAGCATTTACAAAAATGTGTCATGAAACCATAGAAAAACTTTTAACAAATTTCAAGTGAATAAAAACATACAGAGCATGTTCTGTGACTAGGCAACACCAAAACATAACTAGAACATTTTTTGTCTATTTAGATATTAATGAACACATTCATAAGTAACCAACAAGTTAAAGAACCATAATGGAAATTAGAAACTATTTTGCATAGTAATGAAAATGGTAAATAGCAAAAACTCACGGAATTTAACCAGAGCAACATTCAGAAGAAAAAGTAGTGATTAAAAAGTAGACATAAAAGAAAAAAGAATAAAAGGAAATATTTTATATGTAGAAAAGGTATAAAATAAATCCAATTAAATATAAAGAAGTAAAGAATGTGTTAAATAGAAAGTAAAAATGCAATAGAATCAGTAAAGAAGTTTATTACTTGAAAAGATTTAAAAAACGGATCCACTTCTCTATCAGTAAAAATAGAAGGCATTCATGTGCAATAAAGCTAATAAACAGAATGAAATAACTACCACTACTACAGACATTAAAATATCATGAAAACCTTTATATAAATTTGAAGCATTATATGTTACAGAGAAGTTCCTAGTAAAAGATATAACTCAAGAAGAATTACAGCATTAAAATAGAATTATGGAGTCCATGCATTGAATCACTCATCAAAGATCTTTCCACTAAGAAAATTCTAGACCCAAATTGCTTCAACACTATTCACAGTTAATTGAAAATAAATGATTCCAATACTACATGAACTTTTTTTTTTTTTGGCCATTGAATTTATTGGTACATTTTAGGTATACAATACTTTTACATTTATCATTGGATGCTTGTACCTGTACATGATGTATCTTTGTTCTTATTTTTCCCCCATTCCCTGTGCTCCCTTCATCCCCTCCACCCTTCGCTATTTACAATGACTTTGTTTCCATTTTTTCCTTTTCTCATTTTTCCTTTCCTCTTCCCCTCCCACTTCCCCTACCCCTTTGGACATTTTCTTCCTATTTCAAATTATCAATTATTTGTTTCAATCATTTTAATCCTTATTTACACTTTCAGTTTCTCACACTAGAGAAACTCAGTATTTACACGTGTGTCCTATTTATTTCACTTAGGAGTATGGCCTCAATATGCATCCATTTAGCTATAAATGTCTCTAGTTTCTTGTTCTGTATGGCTGAGTAGTACTCCATTTTATAAAAAACAAAACAAAAAACACATCTTCTTTATCCAGTTTCCAGTTGATGGGCACTTGGGCTGTTTCCAAGCTTTAGCTATTACAAACTGTGCCACAATAAACATGGGTGCATATATATTACTGTGGTATGATTCTTTTAATTCTTTTGAGAAGATACCCAGCAGGGGAATAGCTGGGTCAAATGGTAGCTCTAGCCCTAGTTCTTTGAGGTATCTCCACACTGATTTCCACGTGGTTGCACCAGTCTACACTCCCACCAGCAATGGAGAAGGGTTCCTTTTCCCCCACACCCCTGCCAGCATTTGTTATTGGTTGATTTCTTGATAGCAGCCACTCTTTCTGGGGTGAG
>NW_004624730.1:10434412-10485804 GCF_000247695.1 Heterocephalus glaber
AAAAATAAGAACCAAGAGACTTATGTAATGGTACAAGATCCCAATGATGAATGTAACTGTATTGTATACCTAAAATGTACCAATAAAGTTAATGGAGAAAAATAATAATAATAATAATATACCATAACCAAGTTGCATTGACAATCACAGAATGTAAGATTGATATATTACTAGGTAATTAGTCAAAAATTAATTTTCTACATAACAGATTAGAAGAAAAAATATTCAATCATTTCAGTATGTGTGCATTAATATACATTTCTCAAAAAATAAAAAAAAACCCTCTAGCTGGATATGACAGCACATGCCTGTTACTCAAGGGGTTGAGGCAGGAAGATCACAAGTCTGAGGCTAACTTAGCAAGATCATCTCAAAAAATAAATAAAAATTTAAGAGGGCTGAGATGTAGCTCATTGTTCAAATGTTTGCTAGCATGTGTGAAGCCTTAGATTCAATCCTCAGTACCACAATTAATATCAGAACCTCAGCAAACTAAAATTTGAAAGGAATTTCCTTTGTTTGATAAAGGTCATTCTTGCAAAACTTACAGCAGATATCATTTTAATGATGAAATGTTAATAGATTTCCTTTTGAGGTTAGAAAGAAACTAAAATTGCCTGCTCCCACAGGTTCTCTGTTCAGCATTTTATTGGAGTTTCTACCCAGCACAGTAAGGGAAGAAAAATTAATAAAAAAGTATAGCTTTCCAGTTTCTGGTCTAACATTTAAAGTGTTTAGAAGTTGTTATCCCCCATTCTTACAAGAAAAAAGCTGAACAAACTGAAAATGAGTAGCACTCTTAGATGCATAAGAGAATTGGGGTCTTAGGGCAAACTGACATCCTAAAAACTGGTCAGACCAGTTTTTATATCAGAATAAAAATTTACCAAGCAGAGAAGCTACAGTTGGAAACTTTAAGGGACCCTTGAAGAGTGTATAATTGCTGAAGACTTTACATAGACTAGCTTGAGAGATACAAAATCCTGTGGGCCCGGCCTTAGGGAGATCCCACACTTGTGAGTTTTACCTCCAGAAGACCTTGGATTCCACGTAACTTGTTCTGTGAGTGTTCCGTAAGATGGGCAAACATTTATAATAAATTTTAACTTCATAAATGAACAATGTCTTGCAACACAAGTAGTATATGATGCTGAATGCGACATGATCACAACTCAGCCAATAGTTCCTCTCTCTCTCACTCGCTCACTCACTCTTGCTCTCATTGCAGGATTGTGGGTGACTGACACCCAACAGCAAGAGGTTAGGGAGATGTGTGATATGTGGGAAACAGTGAAAATTTTTGTAGAAAAGCACCACCCAAGTAAGGCTGTAGCAGTGCAAGTGATGAATCTGCTTATCAATGCAATGTCACATTTCCACGAAATCCTCAAAAGGAGGCAAAAGCAAGTGTCTCTGGATAGGTTCCCTGTTAAACTTGCAGGAAAAGAAAAAGATTTGATTGAGAAAATAGCAGTGATTCCATTAGTGATAGTGAAAGTTGTCCTGTACAATAACTCAACTCTCTTGTCTCTCCCATACCAGACACGAAGGTTTCCAAAGGAAAGTGCAGGTTGCTGGGCATGGTGCCACACACCTGTAATCCCAGCACTCTGGAGGCTGAGGTAGGAGAATTGCTGAAAGTTCGAGGGCAGCCTGAACTACATAGCGAGTTCAAGGCCAGCCTGAACTATATAGTGAGATACTGTCTCCAAAAAAAAAAAAAGGAAAGAAAAAATGGGTAAGTGAAGGTTAAATGGTTTCTTTTTCTTTGTATTTTGTTTTATATTACAGTATTGTAATCATTTTATATGAATATTTTAGGGTCAATGGAATGACATTTGAGTTTCCATTATTTTTTATGGGGAAATTCACTTTGATATACTAGTATTTTGGGTTACAAACATGTTCCTGGAATGGATTATGTTCACAAACCAAGGTTTTACAGTACAAAAATAAGCATAACCAACATGTGTTTACTGGAGCTTAATTGACATGGAGGAAGAGAATTCCCAACCCCAGACACCTCTAGCTCTTCTGGACCACTAAAGATAGGAGAGGGTGCTGAGGTGAGGAGCACTTCTGAATGTTAGACCATAGGAGCACAGTTCCACTAAAAGATTGAGACCTAAGCATGGGAACACAGAATGCTTCCCCTTCCCCTATACCTTTCATCACATCAATAGGGACCCTATATAGTAGAAAGAGATTACTGCTGAAAAGAGCAGCAGACCTCCAAATTCATTTAAGGAGTTTTGGATTTTCTCTAAGAAAAAAACAAAGAAATCAGAGGACTTCATACCACTTAGAATGGCCACCATTGAATAAAAACAAAATAAGTGTTGGCATGGATGTGGAGAGATTAGAACTCTTGTGCACTCTTAGAACTCTTGTGGGAATGTAAAATGGTAGAACTGCTGTGGAAAACATACAATGGTTCCACAAAATATTAAAAATAGAATTATCGTATGATGCAGCAACTCCGGTTCTGAGTATATATACAAGAGGTTTGAGTGCAAAGTGTCCCTGAGATATTTTTATGCCAGGGTTCACAGCAGTTCTATTCATGGTAACTAATATGTAAAGTAACCCAAGTATTCATCAATAGGTGAATGGATAAGCAAAAGATCACACACATATACCTAAATATTATCCAGCCCTAAAAAGGAAGAAAATTCTGTCACCTTCTATTATGTGGATAAACTATGAGGATATTATTAAGTTACTAACAAAAAGACAAATACTATATGATTTTACTTATATGATGTTCCTAAAGTTGTCAAAACTGTAGAGACAGAAAGTAGAATGGTGACTGCCAGGAGCTAAAAGAATGGGGACAGGGTTATTGTTTAATGGGTATAGAGTTTCAGTCCTGCAAGATGAAGCGTTCTGGAGATGAATGGTCATGCAGATTGCATAATATCATGAATGTACTTAATGTCGCTGTGTTGTATTTTTAAAACTGGCTAAGATGGTAAACTTTATGTGTATTTTACAATAAAAATGAAATGTATTGATGGACTAGATGAAACAAAATTATCATTATTCACAGGTAATATTGTTTACATAGAAAATCCTACAAAATCTACAGAAAAAGTAATAGAATTAATAGGAAAGTTTAGCAAATTTACCGGGTACAAATTAAATATAAAAAATGATATTTTAGCAAGGTTGCTGAATTTAATATCAATATACAAAAATCAATTGTATTTCTATACACTGGCAATAAACACTCTGAAAATGAAATTAATATAACAATTCAATTTAGAAGGACATCAGAAAGAATAAAATCTTAGTAATAAATTTAACAAAAAAAGCACAAGTCTTCTACACTACTACCAAACATTGTTGACATAAATTTTAAAAGCTCAAAATAAATGAGAAGTTATCCTACATTAATCAATTGGAGGGCTTAATTTTCTTCAGATGATAATACCAAATTGACCTAAGAGTCACTGTGACCACAAACAGTCATAGCTGGCTGTTTTCCCCTAGTAACAAGCTGATCCTAACATTTATAGAGAAATGCAAGAGACTCAGAATATCTAAAACAATTTTGAAAAAGAAAAATAAAGTTGGAGGGCTCACTCTGATTTCAAAACTTACTACAGTAGTCAAGATAGTGTGGAGCTGGCATAAGGATAGGCATCTGGATCAATGGAATAAAACTAAGAATCCAGAAATAAGCCCTAATTTACAGACAGTTGATTTTTGGCAAAAAAATTCTTTTCAACAAATAGCTTGGAAACAACCAGATATGCGCATGTAAAGGAAAAAAATTGGACTCCTACCTCAGAGTGCATTAATTCAGAGTAGATCACAGATGCAAATATTGAGAATTAAAACCATGAAATTCTTCAAAGCAGAGAAGCAAATCATGAGTTAGTCACTGATCATGAGTTAGAAAATGATTTCTCATATCCACACATAAGTAAAACCAATAAAATAGAAGACTGATAATTTGGACTTCATCAAACTTATTTTTAAAATAACTTTTTCTTCAAAGAGCATTATCAATTAAGTAAAAGCCAATCACAGACTGAGAAATGTTTTTACATATCATCCATATGAGTACAGTATAGTGATGGCAAACCTTTTAGAGACTGAGTGTCCAAACTGCAACCCAAAACCCACTTATTTATTGCAAAGTGGCAACACTGCAGTTAATTCTGAATACTGAGGTTTTTAGTTTAGAAAAAACAACTCATATATTAACATCTTTTGTCATAAAAGGAAAACACAATAACACATGTGCCATAGGTTCGCCACCACTGATCTAGTAACTAGAACATATAAGTAACACTTAAACTTAGCAATAAATAAACCTATTTAAAAATGGACAAAGGATTTGAAGAGGTATTTCATTTAAAAAGGATATACAAATGGCTAATACGCACATGA
The DNA here is from genome assembly GCF_000247695.1 of Heterocephalus glaber. The sequence continues at coordinate 10,438,811 of NW_004624730.1, forward strand.
AAAAGATGCCATTAGGGAAATGTAAATCAAAGTGGTTAAGAGTTGCTACTCCGTCCATTTTGTTTGGCTATGATAAGAAGACAGACAATAACAAGCAGTGAAAAAGATATGAAGAAATTGGAACCCTCATACATTGCTGGTGGAATGAAAAATGGTGCAGCTCCTTTAGAAAATACTTTGGAAGTTCTTCAAAATGCTAAACAAAGAGTTACCACATGATCCAGTAATTCTTTTTTTTGTACTGGGGATTGAACTCGGGACCTTGCGCTTGTGTGGCAGGCACCGGAACCACTGAGCTAAATCCCCAGCGATCCAACAATTCTTAAGTATTTGCCCAAATGTAAATATTTATAGTAGCATTATTAATAATACCCCAAAAGTACGAATAACTCAAATGTCCATCAAATGATGAATGGATTAAAATGTGGTATATCCATATGAAGGACTATTATTTAGCTTTAAAAAGGAATGAATTACTAATATATGCTATAAACAGGTAGATGTCAAAAGTATCATGCTAAGTGAAATAAGTTAGTTGAATATTGTGACCATTAATACTGAATTGTCAACTTCACTAAATTAAGAAACACCTACTAGATTAGTAAAACACACTCCTAGTAAAACATATTCCTGGGTGTATCTGAGTGGGACATGGAGGTATGACCTTGGGTACTACATATAGTCCCTAACCTGTTTCTCTCCAGCACTATTCCCCTACTCTGCTTCCTGGTCACAATAAACGAGGAGCTTTGCTCAACCACATGCTTCTGTCATGATATTTCTGCATTTAAGCCAGCTGAAGATGGATTGAATCCCTTGAACCATAAGCTAAATTAAAACTCTCCTTCTTTAAGTTGTGGGTGTCAGGTATTGTGTCCCAACAATAGGAAAGCTGACTAATACAGAAAACGGTACCAAGAACATGGTCCTTGCTGTGATTGTACCTGACTATGTGGTTTAGAAGCCTTTGGCATTGGCTTGAAGGAAGTGCTTGGAAAAATTTAGAGAAGTGGGCTGGAGAAGCCATAGAATCCTGTAGATAGAGCCTAGTGAGTGATTCTGATTGGAGCTCAGAAGACCAGAATGCCCATAGGAAGGTAGACAGTAAAGGCCAGGCTTAGGAGGTTTTAATTGAGAACAAAGACTTCACTGGCAATTGGATTACAGGCCATATGTGTTATGCTTTAGCAGAAAAATTGTCTTTATTTTGCTCATGTCCTGAGACTTTGCAGGAGACTGAGATTAAGGGCAGTAAACTAATCAATCTGGAGGATGAAATTTTAAAGTAGTCCAATATTCAAGCTGTGGCATGGATACTAATGGCTTTATTTACCCAGATTTACAGTGAAATTCAGGGGCAAAAAGCAGAGCAGAAAATTTAGAAAAATAAATTTTTTTACCAAAACAAAGCATGTATAAATTTGGGGCCAAAAGAGGAGTGGGTGCTGAAGAGCTCAGGACCATTAAAAAGAAAACAAGTACTCTGTACAGGAACAAGAGTAAAGATGCCTTGAGGGCATGTCATAAATCACCAACACCCTAGCAACTGTACGTTCAAGGGTGCAAAAGTGTCAAACTTTCATTTGAAAAGACAGTCCCTAAGATCCCTGCTCAAGAAGGGCTTCCTAAGGGGTTGGTTTCCCAGTATTCAGTTCAATATGCTCAGCCACTGAGGCACTCAAAGGCCTCTGCAGCCATGATCCAAGGGGGCCCAACTACTGCTTATGCTGATAGTAGATCTAAGTGTCATCAATGTGATGCTGGTTTCAAGGCATGCAAAATGTAAAAATTTTGGTGTCAGGGAGGCTTCCACCCAGATTTCAAAAGAAGACCTGGAAGGCCAGGCAAGAAGCTCCTGAGAGGGCAGCTCATGAAATGTAGGAATGAAACCAAAGGTGCAGTGGAGTCCCCAAGAAGTTAAAGATGCCAGGAATGTGAAATATCTGCCAATGAAAGCTATAGGATGTGAGTGAAACTAGCCCAAGAGAAAAGCCATGTAGGGTGTAACCTCTATGACAACGTCATAGAGATGGGGCTGCTTAAGTCCTTTGGAACTGAAATTTTAATACTGTGTGTCCCAGATGTTTTGGTCTTGGTTTGGCCCAATTCTTTTCTATCTTGTATTCTTTTCTTTTGGAATGGAAATATTTACCCTCTGCTATTGAACCTTAGGATGATGTTTGTTTGTTTGTTTTTTTCTTACAGAGGTTCAAAGCTAAGAGTCTACCTCAAGTCTCAGAAAAGACTTGGACTTTTGAAAAATCCTGGAACTGTTGAGAGGAAGTTTATTGCATTCCTGGTTGTATGTGGGATAGTTGTATTATGTGAGGTGGAATTATGAGCTTGCCTCAGTCTTCATTAATAGATTAAGTATGGTTTAAGGAGATGTGTTTGTGTGTGTGAAGTTGACAATTTCTTTTCTGTGACAAAAATGTTCTAAAATTAGATTATAGTGATGGCTGTGCAACTCTGTAAATTTACCAAAATCATTGAAATATACACTTTAAATAGTTGAATTTTATAGCATAGAAATGTGTCAGTAAGGTTGCTTAAAAATGAATATATCTGTATATTAGCAATAGATACATGACTGGATTTTAAAACAAGATATGTTTATAGTATCATGAAACAATATCAAATATTTACAAATAAATACACAAAGAGGTTTGTAAGACTTTCTAGAGAAAGTGATAAAATATTATTAAGAAAATTTCAGGAGACCTACAAAAGAACTGCTATGTTCAAAAGCTAGAAAACTTATATTAAATATTGGACTTCTAGTGTCTGTTTTAGCACATAAAGATCTTGGAAATTGTTATTCTCAAGAAAAAAATGAACAAACTAAAAAGCAATAACTCTTCCTAGATCCATTAGAGAACTGAGGTCATGGGGCAAGCTGCTGCCCCAAAAACTGGAGAGATAGCCAGGTGGATTTGGAAAAGCACAGCAACAGGAGCCCACAGCTGGAGCCAGTACTGCTAGGAATATATAAATGACAAGCTGGAATTCAGTGTGGACTAGCTGAAGAATTAAAAACTCTAGTGGGAGGGAAAGTGGGGAGACCCCACATTGTTCACCAATTCTCACTGTATTTCCTTATGCTTTTGCCAAGAGGAAGGTAAGAATAGCCATTCTGGAATATATTCAGAACTGTCTGTTCCCCTGAACAAGGAAACTATCTTACCAGACCTTAACTGGCTTGGGTTTTACCTGAACCTAACCAACCCAGGAAAAGGGAAATCTCTAACTCTAGCCCCTTGCACCTTCACTCAAGGAGTGGGGGACCTGAGAAACAATTGTGAAGGTCATAGTTCAGGGACACAAGCCTGAGATGTGGTCCTTGGACTGTAGAATGTTTCCCTACCATGGGCTTATACCACATCACTAGGATTCCTACACAATATAGACTGGTACAGCCCAAAGGCCTGCAGGCCTTACATCCTATGTAAGAAGTCATCTCTAGGGAAACTCATACACAACAGGAAAAACAAAAACAAGAATACTAGAGGAAATTTTAACTTCTGACACCACAACTATAGCACACAGCAAACACAGCCCAAGTCCTCACAAAATAAATATAAAATCTCACTCTAACTTGCCCTATCCCTAGAATTATCAGATGAGAACTTTAAAATAACTACTATTAATATAATGAGGGTGCTAACAGAAAAAAATTGAAACGAGAAAATAAATGGGTAGTTAAAATGGAAATTCTAAGATAGTATCAAAAGAAAAAGTTAGAAATGAAAAAATACTGTAAAGAATTGAAGAATGTCTTTAGTAGATTCATCAGTAGACCAAACATGGCTAAGGAAATAACGAACTGTGCTCGCTTCGGCAGCACATATACTAAAATAGGAAATAACGAACTTCATGTGTCAATAGAAACTTCTCAGAGTGAAAAGAAAAAAGAAAAAAATGGAACAGAAAATCCCCAACTTGTGAGACAATTGTAATGTAAACACATGTATTAGAAATTCTAGGAGAGGTCTGGGGATTTAGCTCAGTAGTGCTGCCATCTGCCTTGAAGATGCAAGGTTCTGAATTTGGTCCCCAGTACCAAAAAAAAAGAAAAGAAAAGAAAGAAATACTAGGAGAAAAGACAAAGGAACAAAAGAAATAGTGGAAGTAAAATGTTCTTTCCAATTCAATCTCTAGATTCATGTGTTTTCAATCAAATGTACCAGAAGGAGTGTTTTTTTGTTTTGTTTTGTTTTTTTCAGTACTGAGGATCAAAACCAGGGTCTTTACACTGAGGTACATCCCTCACCCTTTTTACTTTTGAGATGGGATCTCACTATGTTGCTAAGTTTCCAAGGCTCGGCTCAAATTTAGGGTTAACCCTAGCCCTAACCCTAACCCTAACCCTCCTGCCTCAGCCTTCCAGTGTGCTGGAATTACAGGTGTGTGCCACCACACCCACCTCAGAGGGCTTTTTAAAAATGTTATCAATTTGTGGAACTTGACAAGGTGATTCTAAATAGTATATGGTAATACAATGGATTAAAAATGGCCACAATCTCTAAAAGAAGAGAAGCAACATAAAAGAAGTTGCCCTATGCGATAGTAAGATACTACAAAGTATTTGTAGTATAGGCAATGTGGTGTGGGTACAAGTCAATGGAACAAAATACACTCCCCATAAACATAGAGTACACTACATTGGAGATAAAAATGATACCATAGAACAACAAATGATGGCCTTTTTGATAAATTATTCTGGAACTATAAGATAAGATATGAAATATAAATGAAACTTAACTCCCATTATCAAGCCATGTACAAAAATTAACTGTGGGTGGACTATGGATTTAAATGTGAAATATGAACAATAAAGAGTTTAGAAGATAATGTAGAACATATTATAATTGTGAGATAAAGATTACATTTTAAAATAAGGCAGATAAAGCACTACGATAAGGTGGGTTTGTTGACATGTGCCTACAGTCCCAGCTACTTGAAAGGATGAGGCAGGAGGATTGCTTGAGCCTAGAAATTCAAGGCCAGCTTGGGCATTATAGTGAGAATCTGTACCAAAAAAAAGAAAAAGAAATTAATACATTTGACTACATTAAAGAAAAGAATTTAATTATCTAAAATGCTATAAAGGTAATAAGTAAGCAAGCACAGAGTGGCAGAAAATGTTTGCAATACATATAATAGTCAAAGGGCTTGCATATTTGACATATAAAGAATTCCTACAATTCATAAAGGAAAAGGCAAATAACAGAAAAATAAGTAAAAGGGGTGATGAGGAATTTAAAAGAAGTTAGACAGATGACCAAAAAAGAGACAAAAGTGTTTGATCTCATTAGTACTCATGAAGAGATTGTCCCATTTGACTGGCTGATTGTAAAAGTTCCACCAGGTCACTGAGCTAAGTGAGATTAGCAAGTAGTAGAGTGTAAGAAGATCAAGCTGCAGAATAGAAGACATAATAAACAAATAAGTGATAATATGTGATGGGTGAGTTCAAGGCCATGTTGCAAGAACTCACTGGTTTACAACCAGTCTGTCTAACTGCACAGCCCTATCGTCCCACATGAATGCAAATTCAAATGTAGATAACACTTCCAAGAAACTGGCCCAGTTCCTGGAAATATCTGAAGGCCAAGGTGGAAAGTCCTGAAATTCCCTTTCATGGCCTCTGCCCAGAGCCCTGGGTTAAGCCCCTATGAAGAGGGTGGAAATCTCCCTAGCGTGGACACCAGACAAACTCTTCTCTTCCTCAGGCACTTAAATGAGCCCTTCACACTGGGAGGTAGTAGGACCAGTAGCTTTCTATTAACTATCACCATTAACCATTGACCAATTTACAATCTGGACAAAACCACTCAAAATGTGTGATGAGTTAACAATTGTCATTAATTGAAATATGAGAGATGGGCTGGCTATGAGTTTGAGGTGTGCAGCGACAATCTGTAAAAAACAAAGCAAAAACACAGTGAAACAAGTTTCCTAATCCAATAAAATAGGCAACTTGTCATGCATATGGAACATTCCTGCCCATTACTAAAAGTGGTGGGAGGACTAAACACTCTGATGGAGATTTCAGACTTTCTGAAGTAAGGGACAAATGTGATCTTCCTGGAAGGCACCTGGACTAATTCAGGCAAAGAATTCCAGTGTAGTCAAAACAGCAGAGAACAGTCAATGGGAGCAATGGCTGGAAAGAGTTTCTCTCAGCCCAGGGTGTAATGAGAACTCAGTGAATGGCAGTGATAATAGTCAGCGAGGGCAGGTGGTTGGTGGTGATGGTGGTGTGTTCATAGCAGTGATGGTGATGGGAAAGTCTACTCACAGTGGAAAAAATGTGTCTGGGTCCATTAAGTGGGAACAAAGAAAACTAGAGAGACTGCCACTAACCACCCTGCTACAGCCAGGGGGGTGAGCACAGGGTGAGAAATTTGCTTCCAAATAAAGGAGCAAGCTATGTATTGCAAAGTTAGTTATTCTGATCAGGTCTTGGAAAAACATGAAATTGGGATTTGGTGTGCAATATTTTTCAGATTACTATGAAAATCCCTTAGGTGACATAGCTAGAGACTACTACAGGGACAAAGGACAAACTGCTGGGCGCTTAACCTCTTCCTTATTAAAAGCATGATTTGTATTTTTTTTCTGAGGCAGTCAGGGACTTAAAAGTGGCTTTTGCTAAAACTCAACTCTTTATTTGAGCCTACAAATCCCCAATAGGTAACTAAGAGCAGAACAAAGCTTGACACTTATTCTATAGCCTTTATTACCTTAAAAGTTTGAATATAAATATGTTACTTAAGAAAAGTTGGCAGAACAAAGCTTATTAGGCCTAAATTTACCTAGGCTATCTCATCCCCCTTCAAGACAGGAGAACACCAAGATAAAGGTAATTTTTAGGATTCAGAGAGACATCTAATTACCAGCCTTTAAAACATCCACTCCAAACCCTTCCCCCTTGAAGCAACACTAAAAGACTCCAGCCATTGTCCTGAACCATCACCTGGGTCCCAGAAAAAACAGGCCCGCATATGACTGAAAACCACCACAAACTGGGGATGAGATTGCCTCTTGGGACATGAAGATTCCTTTAGAGCTGCAAAACCAGGACTGAGGTAATGACTGACTGGCCTCCAGTCTGCAGCTGTACCCCATCAAACTGGTCTGTGTTCTGTGGGCAGGCCAATTTGATCCTCTTCATGAGAGTGTACCCCACCTACTATTCAAGCTGGAGTCCTTTATCTTCTCTCTTATTTCCCAATTAATGTTTTTTCCTCTGCAAATTTGTGCTTTAGTTTTCATTTCCATTGTCATTAAAAGCAAGGACCCATGCTAGCCAATGACATAGACAACAGTGGGTGTGTAGACAGGTTTTCGAGCACTTGCCCTCTCTCCTGTTTCATTCAGTCAACCTTACATCCTGTAGACCCCTACCACTCCCTCTGGTTCTCAGATTGGCTATCAGCATGGGTCACATTTGATACCCATTTCCCTAAGGTGTACCTTGACCTGCAAGGTCCCCAGATCTCCAATCTCCATGTTCCCCATGGCCAGGAAGCCATGGAGCCCTGCAGAAAGATCTGCTGAGGAAAGAGGATGCCTTGCACAGGAGTTTGGTCTCAGGGTTTGGGGCTGGCAGATGTGAGGTTATGGTCACCACCAATAATTGGGCCTGGCGTGACAGGGCTGCACTGAGGAGTGAGAAGTACCCTGAGAGGAGCCTTTCAGGCATGGCCCTACTGCTTAGGGGGCCTTCCTGATCTGTTCATGTGCATACTGGTCCTCCTCTAGGGCAAGACCTAGCTAGTTTCTCACTCTTCTGGGATGTGGCAATGAAACAGTAATATGCACAAGATGTTTTATCAACGCCCTCCAGGGGTATGAGATTAGGACATCGCAGGCAGGCTGGAGGACAGGATATAACCTGTCAATTACAAAGATCCTGAATGCTGGAAATTAGGATGTAACCACACAATCTCATCTGGAACAGATGAGATCTGTCAATAACAGTCAGGATGCATGGGCAGAGCAACCTGACTGATCAGATCTAGGGAGATTAAAAGACAGCACTCATTGAATTCACTGCCACTGCAATCTTGCTATTCTGCTGTCCTCCTGTTTTGGCAGTGGCTTACCACCCCCACCCCCTTCTTCTCTCTTCTTCACTCTTTCCTATACATTGAATCTTCCTTCACTTTGAATAAAAGTTGTGTTTAACTGTTCACCAGTTGTCACAGCCACTTCTTTGGGTGGGGAAGAAAGAGCCTGGAATCTCTAGACACTGTACCATCTAGCAACACTCCCTCTGCTTGGCTTTTTGAACTGGGTTGCTTATACCCCAGGCCCCACCCAAGCTATGCCTAGCTCACTTTTTCTTCTGTGTTTATTTTACTCAAACATTTGGGAGGAAGGATACATTGAGTAGTAACATTCTTATGTTCAGCACAGATGTAACTTAAAATAAAAGCACACACACTTGTATTTAGATAAAGCAGGGGTCCTTGAGAATTCTCATGTTTCCCAAAGATCTTTAGAAGCATACCTCCATGTCCCTGGGATCACTCCACCAGGTTCTTGGATTACTTTCAAAGAGAAGTTTGAGAGTGCTGTTTGATCCCACATTTAATCCTATCAGTAAACCAGGTGATTAGCACCAGTATTCCCCCAATAAGGACCCTGAAGGTGGCCTTGAGATTTGTCCAAGGTTTTAGAGCCAGCAGGGAATCATGATCAGATTGCTTCTCTGTCCAGCCTCCACCCAGGCGCTAAGTTCACAACTAAGTCCACAGGAGCTGTCACATCTGCCATTACTATGCTAAGGTTGGGTGATGGCAGTGCCAAGGGACAGCTAGAAGACCTGGAGCACTTCATCTCTCTAACCCTACTGATCCATCTCAAATAAAAATAACCATATGTGACAATGGATGTTTCTCAGTGTCATGTAAAGTATGAATCAAACAACCTGAGAAAACTTGGTTATTGTTGTGAAGCTGTGGGCTAATCAAAGAATGGAGTGCTGCTATGTGTGCCAGCTTCACAACAAGGCCTTAATCCTGCCTCCTTTTCCCTCAGAATGCTGTTCAGACTTTCTGATGCTGATATGGGTCAGACTTCCATTTTCTTGTCCTTAGAGTAATATGTACTTTTCAGTGGTATTCATTACTTGTAATTAATTTACCCCTTACTATGAGCAAGTAGGACCACAGAAAGTATAAGGAGAAAATACCTTTGTTCTGGCCCAGGATGAATCTCCAGCAGGTACTGTGGCTGTCCAATAACTCTCGAATAATAGCGATTATTATTATTCACTCCTGTAATCACTTCTAGTCTCAAGAATCTTGTAATGAGGATGACTCAGTGCAATCAATAATCTAAACTCCAAATTCTGTGAAAGGTTAAGTCTTCTCTCCATCCACCTCAACTTGGGGCTGCTGCACCCTGAGGAATCTGCTATGCAAATAGTTTCTTCTATACTACCAGGCAAATTCTGGAAGTGTTTGCTGAATGGAGTCTCTGAGTTTCAGTTTCCTAATCTGCAAAACAGAGGAATTACCACCTGTCCTACTTATCTCACAGGTCTCTCTCCCAGTTAGAATAAGCTTCCAGGTCTATATCAAAAGCCCTTGCTGATAACCACATTGAATCCATTAGTTAATCTGGGAAGAATTTACATATTTATAAATTTGGATCTCTGCATCCAGAAACATGATCAGTATTTGGGGCTTCTTTCAATAACTTCAATAAAATTTGATATGTTGTGTTAAGTGTTGCATATTTGTTGACTTGTTTATTCCCTGTAGATCTTATACAGTTGTTTTAAAGCAATTTTTATATGATGTTCTAAAAAGACAGGTACTCTGATTATCAATGGCTTATTGGAAAGCCAAAGTGATTTTTGTTAAGTTCTCTTTACCAGGCCTCTTAGTTATTACCATTTTTTGATTAGTCCTAATAAGTTGTTCAATCTTCTATATTTTCTTGATATATTATAAAGTCATTAGTGAATAATTATATTATTTCTTGTTCATGTCTCACTGCATGAGCAGGATGAGCAATAAAGTCCTGTGAAACAGCAGAAGTAGAGTCCAGCATCCAGGCCCTGTTCTGGCTTTAATGGGAATGTTTTAAATGTTTTCTTATTAAACATGATGTTTGCAGTTAATTTAAATGATAGGTGTCTTTTTAGAAAGTGTTTTTCTAGTTCTAGTTTCTTAAGAACTCTTATCTTGCATAGCTGCTGGATTTTTCTGATATCAGCTTTAGCATCTAAAAATTTTTTCTTAGTATGTTTGCATTATCTTTACATTCCTTGTGTGGAGTTGGTCCATGTATGTAGCACATCTTAATTTCTTTTTTCATCTCTTTTTCACTCCCTGCCCCACATCTCTTGGTCCCCTTCCCATTTGAGATCTATCTGCCTACTTCCTGTGATCTATCTTTTATTTCCCTCTTTATTTCTGTTAATATGAGAAACCATGCAATGAGTTTTGCAATATTTAAAATTCAGTATTTAAGCTTGTGTATCTGATTTATTACACTTAACATTATTAGCATTTATTGAATAATTTTCTCCATTAATCTCATAATTTATTACATTAATCAAAGTTTGAATCAAGTATGCCTAATATTAACTTTACTTGGTTATACTATATTGATCTTTTCTAAAAATTAGCTTTTGGTTGGTTGATTTTATCATCTGTTTTAATTGTTTTTACTACCCTCAATTTTATTATTCCTTTCTTCTGCTTGGTTTAGGCTAAATTTGTTCTTCCTCCTAGAGTTTCCTAATAAAGGTGCTTAGGTTATTAATTTTAGACCCTTTTTCTTCCTTAATATATGTGGTCAATGCTACAAATTTCCCTATAAGCATTTTAGCTATAGCTAAAAATATTGATAATCTGGAATTTTATGTAATAGATATATGCATTCTATTTATTTCGTATTATATCTATGAAACTTGGCAGCTGATCAAATCTGTATCTGTATTAAAAACCTCTGTTAAAATTCCTACGTTGGTTATTAAGCTTGGATATATATTGAAGTTATCTAGGAAACTTCAAAAATACCAAATGACCAAATTCTGATTTAATTGTGGTAGGTTGTGGCCAGGGCATCTTGAGATTTAAATGAAGAACTCTCTCTAGCTATTCTAACATGCAGCAGTTGATCAACTACTGTACTAGGGAATTGTTCTAAACATGTGCTCTCCAGACCAGCAGCATCAGCATGAGCTGGGAACTTGTCAGAAATACCAATTCTTGGGCTCTATCCTGGACCTACTGAAGTAGAAATATTGAGGCTCATCAAGTTTGAGGACCACTGGTAGAACAGAGAGGGGAAAGGCACAGTCCTGGGGAAGGGAAGAGTGAATGAGGGCTAGAGGATGAAAGGAGGCGGTGAACTTCCTGGGAGCAGCAATGCATTCCAACCTCACAGGAGAAAAGGAAGAAATGATGGAGACAAGTACACATGGGATTATGGATCTGGTGGCATAAAGGACAAAGTTTTCTTCTCATGTCTTCTACACACTCCAGAATAGTAAGATGAGGTTGACAGTGAGGAAGGGGAGAAGGGTTGTAAGGAAAAGCTTGAGAGAGAAGATAGTTATAATGAAACTGCCTAACAAAGCTATGAGCCAATGTGAAGTATGACATGTTGAATTAAAAGGGAAACTAGCAGCCCAGGTATGTAATTTTCACCAGAGATTGAATCTGCTCATACTAACTAAAATTGGGCCATAAAATAACAATGTCCCTGTTCCTAAATATCATTCAAGCTATGTTTGAGAACACAGGTACAGAGTCCTAGAACCTGACCTAAAATAACCTTGAGAGCCTGTTGGGACAAGACATCTCTAATAACTGGCACCAATGGAACATGAACAGGGCCGTGTGGACCTAGATTAGAAGGACAGTTTCAGTTAGCCATTGCAGGATGAACCAGAATTATCCACAAGTTCCACCTGGGCTGGTGTAATGGGTATGGACTATTCTAAGGCTCTCAGTTATAACCAGTCAGTAATCAATCAGCCTTCTATCTTCCCTGGCCCCATCCATTTAAACTCCTTCATTACTGGCCAGCGAGGTGGCAGGTTTGAGTGTACGTCCTGTCTCCTTGTCTGTTAACCTACAATAAAGCTCTTTCTCTTTGTAAAAACTGTTGTCAATCAGTTTCTATGCACATTGGGCATCATCCAGCAAGTTCTTGCTTGACAATAGCTGGTATAGGGGACAGTCAATTGGGTTCATCAGGAATGAGATCTGGCCATGAGAATATGAGATGGCCATGTGAGAGAGCCGAGTTTCTGCAGTGAATGACTAACACTGATCAAAGTGAGAAGCCTACATAGATGTGAAAAGTAGTGAGATCATGTGATTAGAGGCTTGACAAGGGCTTGATGGAAAAGGCCAGTCATCCAAGTAGACTTACAGTCACCACAACTGGAGTCACATCCTCAGTGGAAGGATGGACTAGGACAAACAATACATCCTGGGCAAAGGGAGGCAGTGGAACATGTTTGTTTTGATCTGGGCTTTGGTGGTTAAGGAAAAGTCTCCACCAAGAATTAATAATCACAGGCTTGTAGTCCCATGAGGAAGTTTGAGCCTTAACAACTCTGTGGTCATGGTCCAGGGAAGCTACCAGCTGATAAGTTAGCATTAGAAGGGGTAAAATGGGTTGGTTACTTGCTGGGTGTGCAAATATGCTTAACCCAGCCCCCACAGGATTTTGAGACACAAGGCCAGGAAGACTATGAGGTCACAGTCCAAATTTATGGACTACATGAAAAAAGAACCTGTAAATGATAGTCAGCAAAGGCACAGGCAGCTAAAACGTCTAAGAATCTCAAAAAATGGCCTTAACGAGGCTAATTTTTTAAAAAGCATGTTTACAGTGATTTAAAAACAGTGCCATAAACTCATAAGCAACTACTTAGGTGAAAAGATGTATTTTTAAAAGAAAAAAGAAAGCTTTTATTAAAAATAGAACCACTGAACTTTAAACCCAAACGCTAACTGGAAGAACTAATGGGTCAGAAGGTAAGTTATAGTTACCTGAATGAAGTATAGAAAGTTAAAAAGAGAAAAACTATTAAAGGGAAGTTAAGATGTATGGAAGATAGAAGAGGAAGGTGCCTTCAAAAGTATCTTTTAATTATTAGGGTTTGATTAACCCACCAATAAACTAATCCTATACTGAGCCTCATATTTTCTCCTAGATAATGGGAAGTGAATCAAATGCTTATTGTAGTGAGCACTCTAGTTATAAGTGTGTTTTCCTTAGAACTTTAAAAATAAAGTTCCAGGCAACTTTCTAGTAACCTGTACCAAGATGAGAAAGAATATTTGTAACAAAGGTGCTCTGCATACTTTCTAATTTCACTATGAAAAAAATTTTTAAACTTAAAAAAGATCAGTGAACCTAATTTCCAGGGTAGGGAAATGAAGGAGGCCATTTATTATAAAACTGTCTTGGCAGTTGCTGGTGCGTCTTGTAGGTCAGCCAACAGTGTCAACTCTTGCGAATGACACTCTAGGCGATGCTCCTGCTGAACTGGAGCAGCAAGGAGTTAGTGAGGTCTAGGTCACAGGCCATTTCCTTAGTGGCTCATAGCCACAGGCTGCAGCCCAACCCTAGGAAGGCGCCCTGTGGTCTCAAGTCTGGGTCCAGAGGTCAGGGCCATTGGGCTGAAGCTGCTACCGCTACTAGGAAAGTAATTCTTGGGACTTTGGTTGGACTGTTGTAGATGAAGTAAACAAATAAGAATTATGAAATACTTTGTGTAATAGCATGGAGAAACAGCTATGGAAAAAGCACTCTATCAGTGGGTTATAACAGCTCCCCATACACAGCTGTCTCACTCTTGGTCAATATTAAGGATAAGTCCATCTCTCTCTTTTGGGACTTAGGAAACCGCTCTGACTTTGGCATACCTTTCTCTAAGCCTTTTGAACACATGTGGAGTTTTTTCCTGCTAGTAAGAACTCTTGGAATAATTAATTTCAAATGTGTATATTGCTTTGTAGGAAACAGTAGGATTACCTTTATTTCTTGAGTAAAATTGCTCTCTTGCTCCAAGAAATTATATCTAATAAGCACTAAATGCTAGAGGAAATTGCAAAAGGGGTGGGGGTAGTCTTTCTTTTCTTGGGGTGCTTATGATATAACACACACACACACACACACACACACACACACACACACACACAGAGTTCACATGATTCTATGCATCCAGCCTGCCTGCTGCTTAGAAAATGGCTTGTCTTCCTTTTCTTGAGCCACAGGGACCTTGAGACCTATAGGTGATCAACCAGCTAGTGGCAGCTTCTCTTGCAGATACACCAACCCTCCTCCCCCAAGCCTCAGTTCAGTGAGTCTATTGTGACCACTCCAGGCTTGGTTGATCTCCTGAGGTATGCTTCTCTCACTTACAACTTCCAAGACAGAGCAGGTTTGCTTCCAATGTGACTTGACCTGGAATTCCTGCCAGGCTCAGGGAGTCTCCAGCTGCCTAGGGAGTCAAGCTGTGCTGCATTTGTCCACTGTGATGACACAAGGCGGCCTGTGGGGAGGAGCATCCCCTGGCACAGGATGGCTCAGGCACCTGTGAAAATCATTTGGAGTTGGGAGGCTGGAGGGCAGCAGCTCCTTGGGAAGATGTCCAGGGAGGGGTGATGGAGGCCCAGCCCAAAAGGCAATGATGGAATACAGAGGAGATGGAGACATAGAAACACTTAAGCAAAGGCTTCAGTGTGGGAGTGAGAAAAAGAAAGGAACCAAGGCTGGTTGTCTCTTTACAAGTGGCACTCACTGGACACTGTCATGTGAACTTGGAGACACTCATTTAAGTGCACTTGGTGAGCATGTGACATCTCCTAAGTGTTTTATTCAAGCCTGGGGGGACATCAGAGAAGACAGTAAATGTCCATTTTCATGAGAACATGGATTAAAAAAGGTCTCTCCATGTCTAAATGGGGGTGTGAGAGGGGCCACTCATGTTCAGATGCCCTAGGGCCTTCTCCAAGGGAGCCAGAGACAAAGCTTTGGCCCAGCACCGGGAGCTGTGGGAGGTCAGTACTGACAGAACACCCCTCCCTTCCCCGGAGGCCTGGCCAGGCTTCCCTCACTATCCTGAGAATAGAAATTCACCTCCCTGACCTAATGCTTTCCATAAGAAGGGTATTTTTATCTCTGAGGAAAAAAATAGTTTTCTAAGAAACAGATTCTTAGATGAAAAGAACCAGGTTTGCAAATAAAAGTTTAAATAACAATGGGGAGAAAGTTGACTGATGCCAGTCAATGCCCAAGGAGTTTACTTCCTCTCAGTCATGCCCTGGGACTGAGGCTCAGAGATACACTGTCTCTCACCACAACACAGGACCAATTACAACACCAAATTCAAGGACAGAAGAGATGGATACTCAAACAGGGGGCCACTTACATCCAATTGCCCCACACAAACGCTGGCAACATTCCTGTCTTGAGGGCAGTGGCCCAAGCAGTTCCCCATTGGAGCAGGGGCGAGGGTCACTGATGTCACTGGAGAGGTCCCCACATGCTCCAGCTTCCTAGGTTTCCTAGGTCCCTAAGGCGGGCTCTCTTGGGGCTGGCAACTCAGTGCAGGCTTCAGAACCTCCCCTCCCACACACCGCTGTCACAGGCTGGCCATGTGCCCCACCACCAGCATTCGGTGAGGACAGGACAGGCTCTTTGGCTTCACCATTCTCCGAGCCTACTAGAGCTTCAGTCATTCTAGTTGAAGGAATAAACTAATGACCAAATTCTCAACCAGCAGATCAAATCCTTTAGCTACACTATAAAATTACTGTTTGTGAGTGGTCAGATGGAAGAGCCAACTCGCTCTCAAAACTCCTCCTATGCCCAAGGCAGAAAGATGAAACAAAGAGCTGTTTCTTCCCAGACCTCTGTGCCTACAGGAGCCTCGCTGTTACACCCAGCAAGAGCATCCACTGTTCATTTGGTCTTCCTGCACTTCGACCTGATCAACTGACAGAAGCTAAGACACTAGCTAGTTATGGTCTGGTGTGAAAAGGTGATGAGGCTAATAAGATTGGATGGCTTGGAAATTTTATATGAAAATAAAGCAACTGCCGAGTAGTAGCAGATATGTAGTGTACAGTTGGTTAGAGAAGCCAAAACTGGCCAGGTGTAAGCTTATGATAAACTATAAACAGAGGAAAACGTGTGCTTGTAGCCAGATAGAAAGAGTAGGCTGTGAGAGGCTGGGAATCAAGAACAGCCTCTTGAAAGCTGGGTACTGCAGGTGACAAGGAGTCACCTGGGTTCATGTGTTGTAGGGCATGATGCAACACTACAGAGGGGACACAGTACATGAGAGGGCAAAAGGGTGTATGTATGTGTGTAAGAAATGATTTAGTGTGGCAAGCAGGAAGTGTCAAGGCTTCACGCATTTAACCCTAGAATCTTCCCTTCCTCCCTCTCTGTATTGATTACTGTGCTCTAATAATAATAGCAAGTACTCACAGATCTGAAAAATAAATAAAATCAACTTTTATTCATTTGACAGATACATATCAACACATCGACTAATGGAGTTAGTCATTCCTCTAATTAATAAATTAAATCCTCTTCCTGGAAAAGCACATCCTCCTCCTAAAACACATCAATATTAGAGCCTATTTTCCATCTTGTATCTGGGAAGTTATACTGAATTCAGTTTCCATAATTTGTTGTATGCTTGTTTTTGAGACAGGGTCTTGCTACACAGGTCAGGCTTGAGTTCACTGTGCAGCCCAGGGTGGCCTTGAACTTAAAGCAATCCTCCTGCCTCAGTCTCCTGAGTGCTATATGCCCCCATGCCCAGCTTCCATAATTTGTAAAAATAAAAGAATTAGGTTATGATCTTTTCATCTTTAAAATGCAGTATTTTACAAAAGGGGTTGTGGAAAAAACATTTATATCTACTTTCAATCTCATACTGTTTAAATGCACTTGAAGCGTTGCATCCTGTGGAACAGGAACAATGTCCCTTGGAGAGGGACATACAACAGATGTGCCAGAGGGTGAGGCTACAACAAAGGTATGCTAAGGAAAGTGAAGAGGGCCAGAGTGGGAGGGAAGAGAAGGCAGGGGAGCTCCTTGGGGTAGAGCTGCTCCAGGTTTCCAGGGGGGCTGGCAGGCCAGGCTCCTGTCTCTTCCTTTTCCTGCCTTCCCAGAAGAGATGAGAAGGACCCTAAGGGAGAACTTACTGTGAGATCAGTCTGCCGAGCTGACCAAGAATGCCTGGTAGGTCAAACACAGCTGACCCTCTCCTTTCAGCTAAGTCATCTGTGACTTCGTTAGGGGAGGAAGGCCAGGGTGGGCCAGGATACTGCCTGGAGATTCCAACACAAAACTCAACACAGAGGTACCGGGTAGCGTGCTTCCTGATGAAGACATTGTGGCTATATCAAATCCATTTTGGCTGAACGAACCTGGAGTAGAAGAACTTTATTCAGAATATCAACTAGTGATTTTCTGCAGCCAGGACACAGGACCAATTCCTCTTCATGCCCACCAAAGTCTCTAGCACAGTATCTTGGTCTGTAATTTACACAGACAGTGTCTAAGTAATTTTATGACCAAATAGTGCTAATTTAAAGGTTAACAAACCTCATGTGAATGCAAATATTGACTAAAGACATATAAAATACAACCCAGTAAATTCATGTGCTACACATTAAATGTTTAAGTTCTTTAAATAAGAATTTCTCTGGCAACACATAGCCAATCTCTGGCTTAAGTCCAAAGGCCTAGGTAGTGAGATCATGAAGCTAAAGCAAAGGCACCTTGTGGTAGAAGATACTGCATGCCTAGCGCAGAGAAGATGACTTCACAAGCACAAATCATAAAGTGGCCCCACAATTATGGACTGATACAATACAGTAGGGCCAGAGGCCAAAGTAATAGGAGCCACAACATAATAGTAGTTTTCTGGACAAAGGCATAAAGGCTAAAAGTTTGGGTGGTAATCCTTACCAGGCTTTCTCTTCAAGTAACAGCAATACTCACCAATCTAAAAATCAAGTTGACCAAACATTCCTTATAGTCACTAACACTCTTCACAATCACAGTACTCCCTCTTCCTACAGAACTTTTAAAAAATTAAACATATTGCTGAGAGAGTACCAGTACCAAGTACCACAGCTAGTTCAGCCAGCAGACATTGCTAGCTGCCAACAGCAGTTCCTCGATCCTTACCAATGGAAGCTCTATTTTGTCCAGGTGAGAATGTGATAAAATAAAAAGCTCAATTATATCAAGTGTGCATCAACTAATAAATTAGTTATACATCCATACAGTGCAATACTTTTGGGCAATATAAAAGAATGAAGTACTTACTGATCATGCTACAACACAGACGAATCTTGAAAATCTATGCTAAGGGAAAGAAGTCAGGTATGAAAGGCCACATACTATGTAATTCCACTTATATGAAAAGTCTAGAACAGACACATCTATAGAGACATTAAGTAGAGTAGTGGTTGCTTAGGGCTGAGGGAAGGAAAGGAGTGACTGGAAGTGGGCATGAGGTTTCTTTTAGGGGAAATAAAACTGAATTAGATTGTGGTTGAAAATTGCCCAACTACAAATGTAACAAAAAAATCACTGAATTATACACTTTAAATGGGTGACATATGAATTATATCTCAATAAATTTTTAAAAATTCCAACAAAAATCTAATTTCCCGGGATGTCTAATAGCTAGGAGTGTCTAGGGCTTCAGTTTTGGCTACTAATATGTTGATGGGAATATACTACAGGAAAGTTACTTGCTTCTTCATAAACAGGGTCTCAACTAACTCATGCTTTTACAAGGTGTAGTCCTGGGGCCCCAAAGAACCACAGGATGCTAAAGATAGCACAGTAGCTAAAGGGGAGAAGACTAGTAATGGATGACAACATGGGATCACTGCACCAAGCCTGGCTCCTTCCTCTCTGCATCTGTTATAGGAGGAAAATAAAGCTGTACAGTTAGCCTTCTGTATTTGTGGGTTCCACATCTGTGGATTCAACTAACCTCAGATCAAAAGTACTTGGAAAAAATGTGTCTGTACTTAACATGTACAGATTTTTGTCTTGTCACTGTTCCCTAAAAATACAGTATAAGAAATATTTACATAGCATTTACACTGTATTAGGTATTTTAGGCAACCTAGAGATGATTTATACATGCAAGACTATATGAAAATACTATGCCATTTTATATGAGGAACTTAGCTGGGACACTTCCCCAGATATGGAGGGATGACACTTTGGTTAAAAGATTATAGCTGGATCTTTGTCACTTGCAGCCAGAGGCTGCGCCTAATGATGCAAGCCGAACTATTATCAATCCACCCTTTTTCTTGGAGCCAAGAAAGCAAAAAGCAAAAAAGTGGTCTCAGAAACATGTAAAAAAAGTTGAGTCCAAACGGAACCTTCAGGCATCATGAAGTTAACCTTATTTTCAAACCATACATGTTTTTACAATTTTGAAATATCCCTGGAGGAGTCCTTAACCCCTAAAAACAAATAATTCAAAATGCTTTATTTTTCAAGTACTGATTAACCAGTATTATGGTTTAGATCTAGAATGCCTCCCCTCAACTGTCTGATACAGTTAGAAGTGGGAGATGTTGGGATCATGGGAGCACTATACTCACCAATGAATTGATCCATTGATAAGTTTGTGGCTAACTATTCTGTCTGGTGGTGGGGCTTGGTTGACAAGATATGTTACTGGGGATGCCTCTGGAGGGTCTATTTCCCTCTCTGGCTCCTATCTTCTCTCTCTGCTCCCTGGCTATCTTTCTTCCCATGCTATTTCTACCTTAGAATTAGCAAACCATGAACTGAATCCCCCGAGATCATGAGTCAAACCTTTCTTCCTTTTAAAGTAGTCTGTGTTGGCTATTTTGTTCCAGCAATGGGAAAGCTAATACACCAAGTAGGAGCAAATGGCGTATTTGCTCAGAGGAATAATTCTGAACATCAATTTTTTTCTTAAAATAAACTTTTAACTGTACAATAAACATCTGATCTTTGAGCTCAGGAGACATCTCCCATTAAGGCATAGGTCTCATTAGCCTTAATTCCTTAAAGAATACCACTTTCATTGAGGAAAACCAAGCCCCGGAGAGACAATTCGTTTATACATAAAATGAATGCAGTTAGTATACGTATGCAGGATGTTCCAGAGAATTATCAATAATGTTCCATACTACTCTGAAATTTTAAGGGCAAAATTGAAAGCAGAAACAAAAATTAACAAATCCTTACATTTTTATTTCCTAGCCCTATAAATTAAACCACCTCCTTTCTATCAAATGAGATGAAGGCAAGGAGGCATGGGAGAATAACTGGAATACAACCTCCATTAAAATTAATGAATTTCTTGATTTGGTATAATTATTTTCATGTATAACTCCAACAAAATTGACCTTGTGGAAGTATAAAACAGAATTTGTCATCAGGTTAATTATTCCTGAGACTAAAGAGCAATAAAGACAAGAAAGGTGGGAGGGGGCAGTCGGGATTTTAAACCAGCTTTGAGACAGGATATGGTCTTCTCTACCATGCTGTCCTTTTTATTTCATGCTTTAACTTACACAAAGCTCAAACTCTTTAAACATAAGATAAGGCTTTCAAGCAACTAGAAAGCTTTTAAACAGCCTAATTGCTCTTGTGTGCAGTTAGGTATGTTTGCGCAACCATTCATAACTAGTCAACCATGTGTCAAGCACCACTTAAGCAGGGGAGACTGAGTCAAGGAACTCACAACCAGGTGGTAAAGTAATCCCCATCTTAACTCTGGCAGAGAGCAATTCCTGGGGACAAGGCTGAAAAGCAACCACAAAGCCTGGACGAGAGAAACCAGGTGTGGGAAGTCTTCTGGGAACCTAGGAAGGAGCAGAGCACAGCATTCCTAGAGAAGGCACCACACAGGCAAAGGACAGGACACATGAAACAGCACAAGGCACTCCAGCAGGGAGCAGAGGGTTGGCAAAGGCTGAGGGGTGACTGTGTATCAAGGAGTTCATAACTCTGAAGGCTTTGGGAACCTGCTGAAGGGCATAAGCCAGGACAGCAGCTCAGTTTTAGGAAGTGTTTACCTGGCAGCAGCTGGATGGACGGACGAAAGGCAAAGGCCAGCCAGGGAGGTAACCACTCACACTCCTCCCCCAATAAAAATGCAACCTTTACTGCAACCAAAGGAACTGAAGCCTAAAGGCTTTTATGCTTGTGGACCAAATGGCAAGAAAGAGAAGTGCCCCAAGTCCTAAAGGGATTTTTCTCCTCTACTAGCTCATCCCATCGCCTGTGAACATTCTCTGGTGCTGCATCTTCATCTCCACAGGAACACACTTTCCCCTGGTGCCACCCCAAACTCTTTGATCTTCTCTGATTGCTGGGTCAATTTTTTGATTGTGCTGCCTACATTAGGGTCTCTACTTCCCCACCTTGCACCTACACGTGAACTTGCTCTATCCCCTGCTGTTTCTGTCAGCAAGTGGACTGCCAAATCCCATGAGCCTTCTCTCTTCATTTTAAATATTCTTCTCTGGACTCACTTTACTGTTTCTGCTATTGCTGTGGCCAAGTACTATGTTTTGTTCTCTTTTCTTCCTTCACTAGATCCCTAAATGATGGAGTACTAAGGACTCAGTCCAAAAGCTCCCCACTCTCCCAAGGCAAATACATCTAGCACATGGCACAGAGGTGGTCCATATTACTCTACATTTGTAAATTTTATGAGCTCTCTTCCCTGAGTGGGAGACACTCATCAATCAATCCAAAATTTCCAATTAGATAATCAAATGATAGCTCAAACACTCCCTACAGCAAATTACTGGTAACCCTGCAAAGGTAAAATTCTAGTTTTTCCCATCTCCGGATGTGCTTTGGCCATACAACTGGATGCTCAATTCCAAAACAACTAGTCATCTTTGACTATCCTTCCCATCCTTATTCAATCCATTCAGGTCATATCTGTTACTTTCAAAATGTGTCTCCATCAACCCTACTTCCCATCTCCCCACTACCCAAATAGGTTCAAATCACTATCTTTTCTTTCTTGGATTATCCAAAGGCTTCTTAAAAGGAGTCATTATTTCTACCCTTGCTTCACTACAACTCCATCTTCAGATGAGCTAGGTCAATCTTTCTAAAATGATAAATTGAATCATGTCACTTCCTATTTGAAAAACCTTTGGATGAATTCTTATTGTATTCAGAATACAGTATAAATGTGTCCCATGGCTTACAAGGACTGGCTGTCTACTTCTTGAATTTCTCAGACTTGATCTGGTCCCATTCCCTTTCCTACTGCATTCAAGCCACACTAACCTCCTTTATCTCCCTCCAACAGCAGCAAACGGAGGATGGAGAAGGGCTTAGCTTGGAGGGTAGTTTGTTTCTGCTTGAAGGCTTCTGCAATTATGTTCCTTTAGACTGGATCTTCTCACAGCTGGCTTTTGTCATTCAACTCTCAATTCAAATACTCATTGCTCAAAGAAGCCAGGGTAACTATGACATCTAAAATTATTCTCATACTGCTGTATGAATTCTATTTCAGTACTTGGCAAAATTTTGTTTTGTTCATAATCTGTTTCACCTAAATAGAACGTGAGATATTAAAAGGGAGGAATGTCGTCTGTCTTGCTCCCTACATATCCTGAGAACTGGGCATACAGTGAGCACTCAAGAGACATAATGAATGAATACCTCCATCTTCCTTGCATCTAAAATTCTCTCACAATGAGAATACTGTAAGAAAGGACAGAATATAATGGACATTTAGATAACAAGATCCAGCTTATATCACATCACTGCTTTGTCAATTTTTTCTTTCCTATTAAAATTACATTTTCTACAAAATCTGTCCAGTAATATTTGCAATCTGTGACAAAACCACTGGAAGAGGACCAGCTATGGAATCCTTATAACTATTATTTTCTTTCATATGTCAATGTTTCCTACTAACTCAGCAAGAAAAATCTACTAAAACAAACAAACATACATACATACATACATACATAGAAGAGCTTACAAACACAAAAAGGCAAGTTTAAAGGCACCATAATACTCCAGCAGACTGAGAGCACTTCTTAAATGGGTACCAAGTCAGATGTCAGCACTTTTATCTTTTGAACAGGTCTATTTAACTGTTATTATGTACTCCTTTAAACATGCAAAAGAATGAGCTGAATATTAGAAGAGTTGTGAGAACTGAATGGCTCTATGGTAAGTAATTATTTGTTGACTGAATGCTTCCTAAAGAATGTAGGTTATAGACAAAAACATCTATAATCTACAAATGCTCAAAGGAGCTTCTTTTGAAACTAGCCATTTGGGGACTATGTATTTCATAGAACCAAAACACCAGTGTTAATAAACTATACATAGAAAATCACACTCTTGGGTTGCATGTACATTTTTCCAGATGTATTACTGATTCAAAAAGCTTATTTAAAAACAGCAAATGCCTCCAACTGCCACACATTATTCTCCCTTATATTCTCAATGTAAGGAGAGGCATGTACCTGCTTCTTTTGTAGTTCCATTCCACTCCATCTTAGGACAATTAAAACTGGGTATAAATACATACATACCTCTTATTTAATGGCTCTGAAGAAATGATTCCAATGTTTCACTGGATCCTGGAAGCTGAGCAGATTCAACTATTGTTTTATGGTTTTGGAACTGAGTGGAACATTCATAAAATAAAACATGACCCTTTAGGTGTTGCATGTTCACAGACACAGCCACAGCAATATAAACAATATTTTCAATACCGTCATAATATAAAACAAATCCTTTATTTTTCAAGTTCTTAAAAAACAATTTTACACTTAAGACAGCCTTGAAGATAAGCACAAAATTTATCAGTTTACAATTTTTTAAAAAACCACAACTCAAGCACCTACTCTGTGCATAGCACTTATTCTAGGTGCAATAAAAGGGAATCTTAACCTTAGAAATGAGGTTTCACTTTCTGGAACTGCATTCTGTCCTTTCCCAGAGAGTAAAAATAAATAAAATTGTCATTACTTCCTACTAATCTGCCTCAAACCCACTTCTGGCTCACAGAAAAGTTAATTTCTAACAAATTTAAGATGTAAGGAACTCAGCTCCTGTTTCTTCCAAAATAAGAAAGCAGAATTGCTTTTCATTTAAAAAATTTTTAAATTTTCATGCAAGGGTAGTTTCTAGTATTTTTAAAAATTCTTTTTTTTTCTCTAGCTTTTTTCTCCCTCCAGTATTGCCTTTTCTAGTACAAGGTAAATCAGACATCTTTTTATGCTGCTTTTTCTTTCCTAAGAAAAGTACTGTATCTTGAAGACAAACCATTCCCAAGAGTAGTGATAAAAATAATATTAAAAAACTTTAAAGGTAAGCCACCTACATTACCTTGAAGTAAAAACACAAAAAGCAGTTGGCACTAAGACAGCTATTCCAAATATGTGTCTAAACAATTTTAAAAACTGCTTATTTATTTAGTCAGAATGCACCCTTAGTCCAAAGTAACTATGTTTTAAAAAATTTTTGACCCAACAATTTACAAAATCTCTTTTAATTCAACTTAATAAAAGTGATACCTAGAAAATATTAAACATTATTAAGTCTATCTTTAAAAAAGTTCAGATTCTGAAGTATTCCTAAGGCACGGTGTTCTGGAAGACAAATGTGCTTCTGCTGGCATTGTGTTACACACGAGGCAGTGTGGCAGGAACCGTGTCCTCTGATGCTGTGGGACTGTGAGAACTCAGACATAGGCTCCCAGGGCGGCATGGAACTCTGTAAGACACTGGACCAGCTGCTGAAACTTGGGCCTCTCCTCCGGATCTAAGGCCCAGCAACAGGCCATCACAGCAAATCTGTAGTGACAATGGAAAATGTTGCTACTAAAAGAACACGCCTTATCTTTTAGTCAATTTGACAGCAGTTTTGTTTTCTGTTTAAACGCAAATATGCAGAATATATTAAACGTGATTAACTTTACTATGTATTGGCAATTCTAAAATGAAAAACTCAAATTAGTTACTTGAATTATACATGTAGATTTCAATTCCTCATGAGAGGATACCAAAATATTTCAGCAAATACCAAGTTCATGGAAATACATAAAAGACAATCAAGTAATAATCTGAGTTATCTTCTATTTAAGTTCTGATAGGAAGAACTCACAGAAAGTTTTACCTAAGGCCTAAGAACGCTGAATCTACATCAAACCTTGCTCTGTATAGAAACCTTCAGGGGGTTCTGAAGACTACACTCATCTGTGCAATCCACTTACCCCACGAGCCTCCTGCCCACCCTACTTCCACAATATGGAAGATCCTACATGACAAAATCAGAAGACAGGAAGCAACTATGCCACTCACTAACACAGAGCATCTTCCTTATGTGCCAATGGATACCTGGCAAGTCAAGGTGACCGTGAGAAAGGCTTTTATAAGGACTGTACCCTTTTGTTTACACAAGTCAGGTAATAGCATTCAGTCTTCTAACTGTGTACATTAGTCTCTCAGACTAATTTACAGTGCTTAGATTACACACTATAAATAAGTCAAGTGCAGAAAAGAGTGAATAAATCTAATTTTGTGGTTCTCTGCAAGTCTGGTTCAACCCTGAGGAGTCAAAAGGGATCTCTGTATGACTATGGATGCTTGTTCTTTTGCTTTTATAACAGTATTCTAAATGAAATGAGATTCATGTATTCACACTCTGAAAAACTCACAATTCATCAGGACAGTTGATTGGCTGGGCTATTCGGTAACCATCTTTTAGGTAAGCAGCCATCTCAAAGGGGTCAATGTCCACATAGGGTGTCTGGCCCAGAGTCATAAGCTCCCACAGTGTTACTCCAAAGGCCCACTAGGAAAGGAGCAGAAACACAATGAAGAAACATTTACAAATGTTGCCTGGGTGCTGCTGCTGCCTTCAGCCAGATATAAGTAAAAATCAGCAGTTCAACTAACTCGTAAGGAAAGAAAAATAATATTTATTTATAAAAAGAAATCTCATATCAAGTTAGCTTCTCTTGCTGGGAAAGAAAACAGGGTATTTCAGTGTATGCATCCTTTAATGTAAACATTAGTATTATATATTCTAAGTAGTAAGATTTATTGAAAGAAGTTCTTTTATTGATTATAAGATATATAATCCCAAACCACAAATTATATCTAAGATTTTCCCAATATAAAAATATACTTTAAAAACTGTGGCCTGTCTACACAATTGAGAAATGGAAAATGAATATGACTTCAGCATAAATGAAAACAAGAACATCCTGGGAAAAAGAAATATAGAAAATTGTGTAAAACAGTCATAGACATTTAATTTGGGAGCCTCATATGTGTAAAGTACTTGCTCTACCACTGAACCACATATCTAGCGATATATATATATATATATTTTTTTTTTGTACCAGGGATTGAACTCGGGACCTTGTGCCTTCGAGGCAGGTGGTAGAACCACTGAGCTAAATCCCCGGCCCCTATAGCCATATACTTTAAAGGTGTTAATTGACATATAAAAATATCCTAAAAATTATCTTCCAATCTTGCGCAAGTAAAAGATCAGCTTATTTAAAATCAGCATATGAACCATCATTAGGAGCAAATATCATAAGCAGTGACAACAGTACCTATTTATGGACTCATCAGGGCTCCCCAATTTGGCTCAGCCCTGGCTACACTGCCCACTATCCTGGAGAGGGAATGGAGGACAGGCATTTCCAGAGAGCTACTGCAAAATGTGAACCCCAAGGTCAAAAGTAAAGTTGGGTATGGAAAGAGATACATGTGAGTCACTGTGTGTTTATAAGTTCCTACAAGTTCTAGAGATTTTGAAATCTTTATCACACTAAACTTTCACAATGCACCCTGAAAATAATTAACTGGTAGTTCAATTTTACAAGGTGAGGAAACTGAGATTCAGATTAATGGCTTGCCCAAGTATACATTTTTTAATAAATGAAAGGAAAATAGATAAACAATAATAAACACATTTGTTTACAAATGCTAAGCATAGTGCATTAAAATTTTCTTTAAAAGTTACTACAAAATCTTTAAAAAAACCCTAAAAAGTCTAGAAAAACTATAAAATATACATTCTTAAAGAAGCTTTATCCAGGTTGACCATCCCTAGTCCAAATCCGCAATCTGAAATGCTCCAAAATCCAACACTCTTTGGGTGAGGACAGGATACCACAAATGGAAAATTCTACATCATGAATCTGTTTCATGCACATTCATTAAATACAGTGTATAAAATTATATATTGTATAAAAATATATATTGTATATATTGTATAAAGATTCAGGCTGTTACAAGGTGCACAAGAAATAAGAGGATTTCATGTTTAAATCTGGGTCCCATCACCAAGACATTTCAATATGTAAGTGCAAATAATTTAAAATCTGAAAAAGAATTTAAAACTCAAGGGACTTTTAGCCCCAAGCATTTCCAATATGTGATGCTTAACTTTTATTAGCCAAAAAAGGCCACATTTCTTACCAGCATTTATGACACAAGAAAAAAATGGAGTGACATTTATAAAATATTTTGAGAGCTTGTTTGGAGGTTCTAGCAGGGGAGCGCAGCTACTTGTATACCCTTAACCGAGGAAACAGTCCTCCTCTATCGGGGTGGTCGTCCTCTTCGATCGGGCGCGCAGCTTCGGGAGGGACGCACATGGAGTGGTGAGGGAGGAAGGGGACACCCGCCTAGCCAGCCAGATCAGCC
Source organism: Heterocephalus glaber (assembly GCF_000247695.1). Next base: position 10,466,539 of record NW_004624730.1, read on the forward strand.
AAATCAACCCAGACAATCAATGGGGTGACAGATGTCGCAGCCAGATCGCCCTCACATCCAAAATATTTTGAAACTATACATTGAGAAATATAAATCAAGCCAAAATATACTTCAAAAAGAAAGCCAAAATACTGCGTTTTTTTTTTTTTTGGTACCAGGGATGGAACTTGGGTCCTTGTGCTTGTGAGGCAGGTGCCGGAACCACTGAGCTAAATCCCCGGCCCAATACTGCATTGTCTTAACAGAAGCAGACCCATACTATAAGACCCAAGAGGACTCTTCAAGTAGAAAAAAAATAAATAACCAATGAGAATATGGATCTACACAAACAATGAAGAATATTGAAAACATATGGGTAACAGTAAAAGTATTTTCCCCCTCAATTAAAAAATTCCGTTAAGACTATTTAAAGAAAAAACAGCTGTGTATTGTGGGGTTTATAATACATAGAGACACAAAATACATGTCTATAACAAAATAAATGAAAGAATGGAATGAACAGAAATATTTGTAAGGTGCTTACATTAAAAATGAAGTGGTAGACAGCTGTTCCTGACAAAGGTCTACTATCTAGAATATATAAAGAACTTTAAAAAATCAGACCCCCAAATTTAAGACCCAATCCAAAAATGGGCATCTGAAATGAACAGGCATTTCTCAGACAAAGAAGTAGAAACAACAAATAAACATATGAAAAAAAATGTTCAGTATCATTGGTCATTCGAAAGATGCAAATGAAAACAATGCTGAGATTTCATCGCACTCCAGAAAGAATGACTGCTATCAAGAAAACAACCAATAACAAATATTGGTGGAGCTGTGGAGAAAAAGGAACCCTTCCCCACTTATTGGTGGGAGTGTAGACTGGTGTAACCACTGTGGGAATCAAAATGGAGATACCTACAAAACTAGAACTAGAGGTCCCATTTGGCCCAGCTATATCCCTGCTGGGTATCTCCCCAAAAGAATTAAAAGAATCATTATCACAGCAATATATGTGCACCCATGTTTATAGTGGCACAGTTTGTAACGGCTAAAACTTGGAATGAGCCCAATTGCCCATCAACTGGAGAGTAGATAAAGGAAATGTGGTATTTTTATAAAATGGAGTACTACTCAGCCATAAAGAATGAGAAACTAGAGACATTCATGCTAAATGGATGCATATTGAGGCCATACTCTTTAAGTAAAATAAATAGGACACACATGTGTAAATACCGAATAGTTTCTCTGGTGTGAGAAACTAAAAGTGTAAATAAGAATCAAAATGTGTAACAGATAATATGAAATAGGAAGAAAAGGGGCAAAGGAGAAGGAGAAGTGGGAGGGGTAAGGGAAAGGAAAGAAGGGAATGGAATTAATATGAGAAAAGGAAAACATGAAAACAAAGTCTTTATAAATAGGGAGGGATGGAGGGGTTGAAGGGAGGGTAGGGGAATGGGGAAAAAATAAGAAGCAAGATTTATTATGTAAAGGAACAAATTGCCAACAATGAATGTCATCATACTGTATACCTAAAATGTACCAATAAACCTAAAGAATAAAAGAAAAAATTTTTTAAAAAATGAAATGGTAGAATATTTTGAAAACAAAAGGTATACATTGTAAACTTATAATCATTTTCTTAACTTTAGCACTTCTGTCATTATAGCATCATTGTACAGGGTCTGTCCTGTGAATTACAGAATATTTAGCAGCATCTCTGGGCTCTTCCCAACAGATGCCACTAATATATTATCCAACTTGTGACAACCAAAAACTGTTAATGTCCCCTGCTTGGGGTAGAGGGCAAAACTGTCCCCAGGTGAGAATCACTGAGGTAGATGGAACAAAGAAAACAAAATTAACATCAGGAATAGAAGATGATCATTTCAGATTCTAAAGACACCTTGAAAATTATGAAAAATTCAACTTTATACTCATAAATTCAATAATTTAGATGACGCAAACTATTTTTATATACAAATTACCAAAACGGACATAAGAGCAAACAATCCATATAGCCAGCCCTGTATTCATTTAAAAAGTTGAAGTTACAATTAGAAAATGTTCCACAAAGAGAACTCGATATCCTATTTCACTGGTGCATTTTATTAAAATTTAAAGAAATAATATAAATATTAGTTTTCTAAGGCTACCCTAGTAAAATATCACAAACCAGTGGCTCAAACACCAGAAATTTCTTGTCTCACACGTCTAGACTAGAAATTCATAATCAAGGGGCTGGAAGGGCCCTGCCCTCTGTATCCTGCAGAGAGATGGCTTCCTCACCTCTTCCAACTGCCAGCAGACCTCGCTGTTCCTTGGTTGGCAGAGTAGCATGTCAGTCTCTGCCTGTCTTCACACAACACTCTCCCCTCATGTGTTAGTATCTTTTTCTCCTCTTCTTAGAAGGATACAGTCATGATGGATCAGAATCCACCCTAACCAAATATGACCTCACTGAACATTGCATCCATAGTGAGTGACCCTATTTCCAGTAAGGTCCACAGTCTGAGGTTCTAGGGATTAAGGCTAGGGGAGGGGATTCAACTTGTGGAGTGAGCTACATAATCCAACACAAACTGTTTCAGAGAACGCAGGAGGGAATACTTCCCAATCATTTTGAGAGCAGCCTAACTATAAATACCAAAACGAAGTGGTCTGGCCCTGTAGAATCTGATATCCTTTTTATTAAGTGGTTATTAACTAGAGTCCCTAGCCTGGAGATGTGTTTTTGGACAGGCATAGAGAGTTAAGGAGATCTGTGCACAGCTTTAAAATCCTCACAGAGCCTTGGAGCCTAGTAGAATTTCCCTTAAGCCTGAGATAAATCTATTCTGCTTAAACATGTAAAAATGATTTTAAATTAATAAAAGCGCAGCCTGCTCACATCCAGGTATTTTCTTATCTTAAAACCATATTCTACATGAAATCTTAATACTGATAGTGATTAGTAAACATAAGGCTTACTTTTTAGTGTGCAATTTCCAAAGAGAAGTCAATTCATGACAATACACAAACAGAACACAGAACACAGCCAGAGAAGTGAAACTGGTTAGAAGGGTGTTTCCAACCACTTGTGATAAAGTGGGCCTGTTCTTACTTTTGTGACATTTCTGTGGAAAAGGAACAACCAATCTATCTAGATTTTAGCGGAAAAAACAGTAAGAATTGATAGTAAATAGATACTGCCACTTTACGCATAGGGATTAACTCCATTCACTGACAAAGGAGGTATATTATAAATGATTGCTGAGTAATGCTGCTGATATTTAAGATCTGGAGTTGTACACAGGTAACATTAACAATCCAATGTGTGTATGCTGACTTTTTAAAATTACTTCTTTCATTGTTTTGACTGCATTCTTATCGCTATGCAGTACCTAAGGTTCTCATATTACATACTGCAATATGAAAAAAAAAAACCCATAAAAAAAGAACAATCAAGCCAAAGGGTAAACCACAGTTTCGTTTCCTTAAAAACCAACAGAAGTGATTAATTACATGTTGGCTAACCAACCCTTAAAAAATAAAATCAAAACCAAATGGCACAGGATGATTTGTGGAAAACTTGCTCTCTGAAGTCTTCTGATACCTAAACCATTTAAAATTTAGACAGACTTATTCTATAATTTCCTTCTGTTTGACGTAGTTGGAAAGAAGGTCAGGATGTTTTTTCCAGTTTATAAAAATTTGTGGCCGTTTCCATTTAGAGTACAGCAATGTTCTATTCATCTTATTCTGCTCCCCTCAACAAACAGTGTTATTCTGTAGCTTTTAAAGATACAGGATATAAAATATATTTTTCACTAACAACATATATTGATGTAGTTTGTTAAAAAGTATATAACCAAAGTTCTTTATTTTTAGTTTAATATTAGCTAAAGTTTGGGCCACTGAATTAAGAGATTTCTACTTTATTACTATAGCAACTTACAGTGCAAGGCTGATTTTAGTACAGCCGATCTAGTCAGTTACTCTTAGTTAACAATGGCCTGAAAAATATTAAATGGAACAGTAATGTGATGAAATAGGCTTTCTGTTCTCCCTAGGTGGGAGCCTTGGTCAAGAGCCACCAGGAGCCTTCCTGACTAGCTGTAGGGGTGATGTTGCCACCCAAGGGACCTGGAAGACAAAGTATTGAGCCAAAGAAAAGTCATTACTATTATTATCTTTGGTGGTACTGGGGATCAAACCCAGGGCCTTGTCCATAAGAGATGAGTGCTCTATCACTGAGCTACAATTCCAGCCCAAGAGAATTATTTTTGAGTCTTAAGGTTTAATGTTGTTTCCCCTGTTTAAGTTTTACATTTAAGTGGGATGCATCAACTCTTTCTTTTTCTCTATTTCTATCTTGGGGATAGATCTGTCTCTCTTAAACCTGTCCCACTACTCTATCTGGGAGAAGAATTTGTCTCAAGATAATTGTACCTTAAGGCTCACTCATATCTGATTTAAATAAGACTTTGGATTTTAGACTTCATTACTAGTGCTGGAATGAGTTAAGATTTTTAGGGCTACTGGAAGAAATAGAGGTAGTCTGAATTTGAAAAGGATGTAAATTTTTGGAGGCCAGTGACAGAATATAAGAGACTGAATGTGCCCCGCAAATTTACATGCCCCGCCATGTGCTGAATCCTAACCCCAATGTGATGGTATTGGAATTGGGGATCTTTGGGAGCCGATTAGGACATGAGGATGGAGCCCTCCTAAGACTAGCTTTATAAAAGTTACCACAGAGAGCTTCCTTGTTCCTTATGCCATGTGAGGACACAGAGATGGATGCTCTGATAGAAGGGAATTCTCATCAGACAGTTGACTAACACCATGATTCTGGACTTCCCAGACAATTGTGAGAAATTAATGTGTTGCTTGAGCCACTCAACCTATGCCAGTTTGTTACAACAGACAAAAGGCATTAAAATACTACCTCAACTTCAAAAATCAGCAGTCTTTAAGCAAAGAGTGTGAGACACAAACTGAAGATTATTTCTGCTACGAATCTGGCCTAGGATTTGTAATTAGGAAATGCAGAGGAACCAGTACAGTATTGAGTGCTCGCTGGACTCTCACAGGTACAGGTTATTTATGGCACTTTTCTGCATTACACAAAAGCTTAGGCACTACTCTATCAGAACACCAGGGCTATTCCTAAGAGAATCTTAAACACAATAATAAGACCCTGAAGGAATGAAAAGAAAGAGATATTCACAAAATCTCATGAGTATAACATTCTAAAGGACAACTACAGAAAATATACCCAAGGGAACTACTTAAGTCACAAAACAGTAACTGCTCATTTCTGAAAACACATTAAGTAAATCCATGTAATTAGGACAATTAAAATATTATTACTTGATAAAACTAAATATGTTAACATTAACATTAAATGTTAAATCTTTATTTCCTAAACTAAGGTCTAAAATTATTCTTTTACCACTAGATATTTCTTAAATGTCTTTAATATTAATTCCTCTTAATGTAAAGTTAATACTTAAAGAGTGGATTAAAGATTGCTGATACGTAAAGTCTGCAACCACAAAGGAAACAAATAACAACTGGGAATTTAAGCATTATTGTAAATGAGTGATAAAGGTATAAAACAAATTTTTCTGCACTATTAAAAATAATAAACATCCTCTGATAACTCTAGCTTTCTCTTTGATACCATAGTACTTCAACAGACCACTCTTCATGGGTATATTATAAATGTGAAGGTCTCTTGATTAAGTCTGCTCAGGGGATGGCGAAGACCTTCCAACAACACTGGGAAAACAGTCATATAAAGCAATGTGTTACAGATGCAGTCTCTAGATAATTTTACAGACTTCTCTCCTGGGTAATCATTGGTGTCCACAAAATAAACAATGTAAAGGTGTAAAGGACACACTTTTATTTGCCCTATACCCTAAAACTGCTCAAACTTCGAAAAGGATCTCCTTGTTGCCATAAATCACCCTGATAAGATTGGCATGGAAGTCATTTCCTTGACTTGTTTTTAAGAAAATGCTTTTTAAACACAATGTAATACCATAAAGAGAAGAAAATCAACAAGAAACTCTTAACTGTGTACTCCTGATTGCATTTAGTCTCTTAATAGGAGCTAGTATCTTAAGTATGTTAACTACTGTAACTAGCAAAATAATTTAAAGAAGATATAAATCAAGAAATCTATTTTCAAATAAAGGAAAAGTCACATAAAAAGTATGATGGTGCCCACATCCAATGAAAACAGAATAAAAACAATATCCAGACGTTCTCAAGAATGCCCATGATGATGTCATATCTTGGAATATTAGAAAGATATTTACAACTAGTCAAATCTAGTTGCACATATTTCCTCAATTCAATATTTAAAAGTTGATGTTAACAGTATGAGAATCTTGACATGTGAAATATTGACTCCTTCTAGTAAAAATCATGAAAAAAAACCATGCAATGTGTTATTTTTAAGATAGGAAATAGTAATGTATTTCTAAACTACAAAGAAATGCAAAAATGTTGAGTCTTTAAAGGACAGAGAAAATGTTCTTTCCAAGACTCAATTCCATTAGCTGGATGCTGTACTTATACCTAAAAGGATATATTTTACTTGTGCATAGTAACACTCTGGCAGGATTGGGGTCACATTTCTTATTTTATATATGACTGTAAAGGTTGTTCAGCCCCAAAACAGAATACCATATGCAGCTTTTAAACCCCTAATTCTACCCATAAGGCAAAGTGAGAACAAAGCATAATGATTAAGTTTATTGAAATGTTCATATGTTCACCTGAATGTTAAAATGCAATCTTTAATATATGTGTTTAAAACATAATTTAAGAATTCAAAATATATTCAATCCCAAAATTGAAGGGTAGGACTTCTGTACTAACAGTCACATCATAGTTCTAAGAAACAGAAAGACACAACTAGTCCTTTTAATCCCAATTATCCAAAGCAAAAGATACTTATCTGTGATGAAATAAACTCACAATAATTTAAAAAAAGAAAAATCTGAACATCTTAAGAGTTAATCACATTAAATGTAAACCGAGGGGTATTTTTGCCATTGCATGCAAATTAAATATACCTCAGAAGAATGTGGGTCACACAGACATTCACGTAAATTCAGTCAAAACATGCTAAAAGTAATTACGAATTTAAAGAATTCTCTTACGTTGTTCATCATTAATTCATGGCCATTGTTAAAAAAATAAAGCTGTCAAAGAAGGAGCAACAAAGCATTTGATAGTACTGCATCTTAACAAAGCAGATTCTTACATAAAACGTATGAACTCTTATAAAATGCATAAAATATAACCATAAAAATTCTAAGTATGATTTTGAAATGCTCTGCTTAATTAAAACATGTATCATTGGGCTGGGGATTTAGCTCAGTGGTTTTGCTGCCTGCCTCAGAAGTGCAAGGTCCCAAGTTCAATCCCTGGTACCAAAAAAAAAACATGTATCACCAACATGGATGTTATGCTAACACAGAGCAGTCTACTCAGCTGAAGAGACATTCATTCACACTTCTTAAATATGCATTATTAACCATAGTCTCATTTGTTGAAAGTGTAAGATCTAATTTGATTTTCACTCTGGAGTTCCTAAAAAATATTTAATCATTTGTGTTATGATAACTCCTACCATTTTAAAATTATATAACAGATTACCTACACAGAAACACACACACATTAATTAAGCAATGCATACACTGGGAATGTCCTTTGTGCAAACAAACAGCACATACTGGCCATCTTGCACAACTCTAAAATATTACCTGTTGATGCTCCTTTTTCTAAGGGAATAATTAATAAAAACTCCTAATCTGTTGAAGTTACATCTTAAAATGATATGACATATTTACAGATTGTCACCTAAGAAATCTCTTCTTTTTCCTTTCCATCAAATATTTTTTGGTTCACCACAGCTGCCATCTCATTTATGTAATGCAATTACACTATATTTTAATAAATAACAAAATTACATCACAAATTTCAGTCCACCACTGGAAAAATCACAATATTATAAAGAGATAAGAAAATTCATATTTTAAATAAACGATGGAATGATATTTTCAAAATAAACACTGAGCTAGCACTTGGGGGGCTGAGGCAGGAGGATCGCTGTGAGTTTGAGGCCAGCCTTGGCTACACAGAGAGTTCAAGTCCAGCCTGCACTACAAAGTAGGACCCTGTCTCTAAGAAAAACAAAACAAAAATCCAAAAGGCCCAAAAACAAAATAAACACTGAGAAAAGTTTCTTTTATTTTTTTGCATTCAAAATTGTTTAGATTCAGGCTAAAGGGATAGACTTGAAAACCACACAGCTCTAATTCAATTGATATGTTTTAAAACTATGTTCCTAAAATGAAAGTTAAATACATTTCCCATGAAAACTTTAATATAGAAACTATTAAACAATTCCAGCTACAATTGAGAATTTCTTAATAAAAATATGGCAACTATAAAACCAAGCATCTTATCAGACAATATAATTACTTCGTACTGTCATTCAATATAGCAGTAGTATACTAGCCAAAATCAAACTCCCTTTGGATATTATATAGGAATATAAAAATCAAAACAAAAAATGTACCCCCCCAAAAAAAGCCTAGATTCACTTTGGATAATAATCAGAACTCTAAGTTGTTTTGCATATTTGAATTACTTTACTTGTTTTACCTTCCAGGTGTTAATGTTAAGTAAGTTTTATCATCAAAGCTCCAGAAAAAAAGACTAAGATTAGCTTGCCACTTCCATACAAGCTGAAGCCTTACAGTCCTGTGCCTAAGAATCTGGATATATTTACTTCACCCAGCCACCCATTCCCTGACATGCCCATGCCTCTCTGCCTGAGAGACCTTGTGGGCAACACGAAGCAGGTTTCCATCTCATGTTAATCTCTGTGGTATTCCATGAAGCAGGTAACAGCCTTTCTCATAATCATTCATATTTACTCTGCCCACTGTAAGCATCAAGTTTTTTTAATACAAAAAATAGCTGATTTTATATTAAGTAAAAACAAATTACTTTGAAGATACAATGAAAGACCTTAATTATCAGAAAAAACCTAAATTGTTTATTCACATCAATTCAACACATTTTATTAAGACTCTTGGTATGTAAAAGAAGTAACATATTACATAGCATTTTGCTTATGAAGAAGGAAAAACTTAACTGAAATTAATGAGCGAATTCCTCCCTTATCAAATTATTCTTATTTCATGGATTTTAAATTGGAGTATTAATATTTAATAAAGAAATCTTAGATAATTTCAATTATTGAGTATGGTGAGCTGAAGGGTAGCTTTGAAGATAGGTCCATGTATTAATCCACGAAAGCTGTAATATCACCTTGGCAAAATGTATATAATAAAATGTACATTATAAAATATATAAAATATGGAAAATATATAAATATAACATGGCAAAAGATCTGATTAAGTTAAAGACCTTGAGGAGTTTATTCTAGATTATGTAGGCAGATTTTAAATGTCCTCATTGTCATCTTTATAAGAGAAACAGAAGCAGTTTTAAAAAACACATAAATAAGGTAATAAAAACACAGAACCGAAAGAGATGCAACCACAAGCCAACGAATGGCGACAGCCTTGTGAAAGTGGAAAAGCCAAGGAAAGTTTCTACCCAGAGCCTCTGGAGGGATCCTGGCCACACTTTGATTTCAAACATTTAGCCTCCTGATCTGAACTGTGAGAAAATAATTCACCACTGTTTTAAAACAATTTAGCAGAGCAGCCAAGGAAAACTAATACACTCAGGAAAGGACTTTACTTATTAATGTAACTAATTAATATTTAGTAATACACTACTAAAAGAGAAATCCTTAAAGCATACACACTTTGTAATAAAAGACTAACACAAAATTACTGTACAAATAAAATATACCAAGACATAAGATATAATTACACAGTGAGCTTAATCCTTAAAGTTGATACTTTGAAGTAACAAGATTTTACAAGCAATACAAATAGATTATCACTGAGTGACTGTATAGGAGAACCTTACAAACAAAATTTTATCTAATTTCTAAATATAGAGCTACAATAATAAAGTATGGTAGGCAAAGATAGGAAAATTATTAAATTAAGCTTAATTTGAACAAGACTATCAAGTAACCGAAGTGAAAAACAGCTGCAAAATATCTCCAAGTAGATGTAGCTTCAGAAAGGATACATCACTAAGTATAAAGAGCCCAATTATATGCTGTGCTTGAGTAGGCAGAATTACTCAAAAACTGATAAAAGGACTAGTGTGACATCCAGAATTATAAATTATATAGGCCCTAATACTTGCAAGGGGCCATTTAAAAAAAAAAATTACACCTTTATAATCTGGTGACCACTTAGTCATTTTAAGACTTACATAAGAAAATAAAAATAATCAGCTACTATTCTCTCTATATCTTCATCTTCAAAACAGGAAGAACCTACCTCAGAGCATCAATAGTGTTCCCTTCATAATGTATGTGAAGATGAAAGAAGATTACAGAGTGCTGGCCCACAATTAGGGTCACAGCTTCTTTCCATAAACTAGTTGACTGAGAACTAACTATACTCACTTTCCAAATAAAAAATTCAGGGAAGTTACTAGATTAAGAAAAAGGCCTGAAATAGCAAAACATTTTAAACAGAATGCTGCTTCTCCCTTTTGTTGAGATCAGAAGTCCCGGCACTTACCACATCACTAGCGCTAGAGAACTCATTATTAACCAGACTTTCAAGAGCCATCCATCGAACTGGCCTGTTTTCATTGTCCCCCAGACAGTGATAGTCCATGGGGAACAAGTCTCTGGAGAGGGCATTGTCTGTGATCTTAACTTGAAGTGTGTCATCAATGCTGAAAAGTAAAAACATGAACATCAAATGCCATCAGGGCGTGAAGAGGTATAGATCACCTTTACTATTAAGTACAACACAAGTTCCAGTGTGACTGCTAGAGAGAACCCCAAATCCAGGAAGCACTACCCATCAAGTAACAGTGATGAGCTCATGGCACCTACACACAGTTTCTAGCAGCCAGGTCTTTGTGGATGACTTCCCTTCTTGCCAGGTAGCTCATTCCACAGGCAATCTGAATAGCCATATGTACCAGGTCTTGCTGAGAGATTGCCTGCAGAAACAGAAAAATGACAAGGTTTCAGATAACACAAAACTTGCGATGTAGCTACTTATTTTATTCCACAATCCTACTTCATTGAAAAATACTTCTTTACACATATATAGTTTTTAAAAGCTATTTCTTAACCAAGAATATGTTCCCACAGTTCCCTATTTTATGCTTATATCAACTACAGTAATTTTGTACAATGATTTTTTATTTGACCCTCTCCTCTTATCTATTACATGTATCTCCCTGACTTCTAACATACAGAGTAGCTACTCAGTAAGTAGGTGTTCAATGAATGCTAAATTCTCAAGGTAATGTTTCGAATTTTTAAGTTATCTTTTGTGAAAAAACAATAGTTTTATTAGATTATCCCCTAAGTAATCATTTTCAAACTAATACTAGTCTACAGCTCTCTCTCTATTGATACCTCCTCTAGCTGTATGCCAGTATTGTGGCCTGAGGCATGAAGTTCTTAGGTGACACTGATGGGCCATCACCTCTAACCAATTGTCGGAGCTTTAATCCTGTCAATTTACAAACATCACACAGATTAAGCCACACATTCAATGCAGCCTTTGAACTCATGTTCTCACAGCAACTTCAGTAAGTCAGTCCATTATTAGAATTCTTAAAACCAAATAAAAGGAAAAAAAAACCCAACCAAATAAAAGGAGCCTCCAAAATCCAACAGACAGCAGAACCCAGTAGGCTTTACTACCATTACCCTCCTAAAATGTTTGGAACTTGATCAATGCTTCACAGTGAAGTGCAGAAAGAAACACTTGGACAACTGTCATCTCACAGCCACACATACCAGGAATATACCTAATTGTGTCCCATAATCCAGACTTCCAGTCATCACCCGTTTTTAGTACAATATGGACCAAATGGCTCTGTAAAATTTGTTTCCATTCCTAAAGGGAGATCTAGGATAAGTGCTTTCAAAGAGTTATCAGGAAAATGACTGAGACAAGTGTAGAAAATGTAAGGTAATTATGAACAAACACACAACAAAAATATAAGGAAAAACTTTAGCATTAGCCAAGTATAAGCCTCAAGATAGAAATCATAAGCCATCTTCATTTTCTTCTAAATCAACAAGTAAAGTTCTTCTGATTCATTTTGAGTTTCTCTGTGCAGGTCGTTAAACAGTTTATACATAAGAAACTACCATAAATTACTGGTAAGTAATTGCTTATTTGGGCAAAATTTTCTCACCTGTGGGTTATTGGCCTCTACTAATTTGCATTGCCGTAAAAACAATTTAAGATTCCCCCAATTCATGTAAGGCAGCATCACCATGGGCTTTTCTCCTTCTTCTATACACACGTGAGTAATAGGAAGAAGATTTCTATTAAAAAAAAAGGTAAGAAATTGGAAGAAAGACAAATGGAACCTAAAACCTTAGGAACTTATTATCTTATTTAAAAAGTAATAAAGATGAATTAAAACAAAATTCAAAATATAATTAGAAACATTAAAAATGTAAAATTATACCCTGTCCTGTATATTGGATTCTCTAAAGACACACTCCACCATACTAAATCTTTACTCCAAAGTGTAATCAAAGACACGACCATGAGTACAGTATAATATCCCATGTAGTCCATAATGCCGAAAGCCATGTTTAAAAAAAAAGCAACAGTTCAGAAGGTGGACAAGAATATGATAGCCTTAAGAAGCTGAAACTGCCACAAAAACTGAGAAATTTTTAGCTGATCAAATGAAAATTAGAATTAAATTTCTGACAACTAGATTTATCATTTATTATCTGTGTGACTTGACTCTCTGTCAGCCTTGGTTTTCATACTTATAACCCACCAACCATTTAATGCTTTGTGTTCTGTGCCATATATAAAAACATTTAATAAATATTTGATAAATACAAACAACAATAGCCTTAAAAACATTTCCATCCTTAGTAAATTCTGCTTCTAAGAATGTATGTTTAAAAAGGAGAAGTAGTCAAGTGTAGTGGTGTACACCAGTAATCTCAGCACTCAGGAAGCTGAGGCAGGAGAATTGCCACAAGTTCAAGGCCAGTCTGGACTACATAGGTAGTGAGTGCCAGCCTGAATTACGTGAGACTCTGCCTCAGAAAAAAACATTTAATTAAATAAAAATAAAAATATCAAACATAAAAAGTTACATGAACATGGATAGTTAATATGATAACAGGAAAAAGTTGCTGACTTGAATGCCCAAAAGAAATCAAAGAACAGGATATTACATAACAATTAAATGCTCACAGAGATATTTATAAGAATAAGAGTAAAAGCTTATAAGAAAGCCAGATATAAAATTCACATATTTGCAGGATAATTACAAGTTTGGAGAAAAAATAAAACTGCAGAAATATAGAATTAAGAGTTGTCTTTGACTTGTGTAACTATAGATACATTAATTTCTACTTTGTTTTTTCTCTTTCCTAAAAATTGTCTCAACTGACCATGTATCACTTTTAAAACCAGTCAGGAAGTTGTGGCATGATCACCACTGCACACGTGGCAAAGCTGTGGGTTCTGCTCATACTTTTTAAGAGTTACTAACTGGAAAAGCACTGACCCTGAGGAGCTTGGAAAATGAGGACTCAAAGATCATTAGACCTGCATGAGGGAACTTCTTTGAGGGCTTCTGCTTACACTTCAGCTGAAGAGTGGGAGTGGTCACTGTCCAACATTACTGGCAAAGAAACACATAACAGACAGCTTATACGAAGGACAAAGACCAAGTACATGGAGAAAAGAAAGTCAGATCTCCACCTGAATCCAAAACCTTTGTGTTTTCCCCTGTACCACAGGACATTTCCTCCTAGGAAGAACAGAGGAATGTAAGAAAAATTAGAGATTCATTTTTGCCAACTTCCATGAACACCAAAATGACCAGGTTTACATGCAGAACCAGTTAACTGCAGTATACAAGGATTTCAGAATGGATATGATGAGATGCCCCATCTCTTTAACTTCCAAAGATTTGTCTCTCTTCCTTTCTTCATAATTAAAATTTATTTAGGAGTTAACAGCACTTCATCCTGACACAACAAATACAGCAGATGAGGCCAAATCTTTTATTCTACCTTCAGAGGATTAAAAACCCTCTGAGAGAGTAACAATTTCATGAAAATGTTTCACCACACAAATATCTACTCATTTTCCTGAGGGCCCTCACAAAGAACTTCAAGACATTCAACAAAACAACTGCCCATCAGTGGGATCTTTGGCAAATAGAGGAGTTAACCACAAGAAGAAATAGCTGGAGTATTTTAATATGAGGTACTTCTGAGGTAATTAAAACAGACTGTTACTTTTTATTTATATAGGTGTTTCAACCTATGATAAAAATTATTTTCACAGGTCACTTCTGGGAAGATGGCAGAGTGGTGAGTAGCAGAGAAGAGCTTCTCCGAGATTTGGTGTCCTTACACTGGAATACAGCAGCACAAGGAGGAGAAGGAGGAGGGAAGTGGGTCCCTGGAACCCAAGAAGGATCTGATATGATATTGAATTGAAGTCTACAGGGAGAGTGAAGAGATAGACTTTAATGAAGAGAAGGGAGGTACCAAGCAGTGTTCTCTCCTGAGGCTGGACTCTCCCTGAGGGAATAGCGGGCCAAAACTGCAGACACACAGTGACTACTTATGACCCCAGAGGCCTCCACAGAGAAACACACCAGTGGACGGACCGGACTGCAGCAGCTATCCAGAAACAGACCTCACCCAAGAGAGGGTGATTGGCTGGTAGCCATCTTGGAGAGGGGCCAACTGAGCTTGGAACTCAGAAAAACTTCAGGCAGACTCCACCTACTGGCTCCTGGTGCCTTGGTATGGGATCAGAGTTCAAGCCAGCAGGAGACACATAGACTGTTGTAGGCTCAAAGAATAGGGTTCCGGCCTCATAGCCAGAAACTGGCCTGAACTTCAGAGGAACTAAAGGGGCAGGTTGGCTGGGATTATCCACTACCCCACTGTGAAGCTGCATCTAGCTTGCTGGGATTAATCAATTTGGCTCTGGACTCTGTTTGCCCACACTGCCTAACAGTGACAGCAGAGACACACCTTGAACTGAACATTTTTGGGTTATCTTTTTTCTTTCTGTTTTTCCTCTTTTCTAGTTCTTGTTTTTAGGGGTTTTTTTTTTCTTGATTGTTTGAACACAGTCTCTAGTTTTTTGCCTTTCTGTTCTGGTTTTTATTTTTTCCTTTTCCACTTCCCACCTGTCTTCATCACCAGTTTCCCAAAGTTTGTCCTCCATCCTTGGTTCTGATCACTTCCTCTTCTTTTATTTATTTATTTATTTTATCTCCTAACCTGTTTTAAATCTTCTCCCCAAGGGTAAAAAAGCCATATTAAGGCCCACAATTTGTCATTTACTAGGCTGTATTTGATGCTATTGTTATTGTTGATTATGTTACTTTAGCCAAGGTGACATAATTGTGCTAATCAGTTGTTCCTCCTGGTATACCAAGACTGAGATTTGTCTTTAAAAAAACCCTACAGGCCTGTGCCAAAGAACTGGCAGCTGGGCCAAGTAGGCAAAAACTTCTCCCCACCAATAAATTGAAGAGGTAGGATCTTGCAACAGACTCAAAACCCAAAACCCAGCTACACCTGGAAGACACTTCTGAGAAGTAGTTATTTCCTAAGGTTTCTGAATACTGGCAATAAAGCTATTTACAAGTATCAACTCAGGAATCAAATTTCAAAACCAAAACCAAAACCAAGAAGACACTTTAAGATGCAACCCCACAGACTTTCAGCTCACCAAAGGCAAACCCTGGGGGCAATGAAATGGAACAATCTGGGGCCAGGGATTTAGCTCAGTGGTTTCTCTGCCTGCTGCACAAGCGCAAGGACCCAAGTTCGATCCCTGGTACCAAAAAGAAAAAAGAAATGGAACAATCTGAAAGCCACCCACTTGGACTCTCTAAAGAGGCAAAAGCAGAAGTAACAAAGCAGATGAATGAGGCTCTAGAAAAAACTCAAAGCAGAAACAATTTCCTAGATAACTATAGAGATGGTGACCAGAATAAAAGATACAGATAAAAAACTAGAGGAGCTCAGGAACATGATGGAAGTCATGAATGCCCAGAATAGGAAAGAAATGGAATCCATGAAACAGATTCAAATAGATATCCACATTAAAAACTCCACTCAAAGTATATGCAACAGAATGAGCCAATGTGAGGACAAAATACCGGATATAGAAGACAGGATTGCAGTTAGCGATCAGGAAAAGAGAGATTTGTTAAAAATAGCAAGAGACCATGAGAAATCAATCCAGAAGCTGCAAGATGATGCAAAGAATAATGTAAGATTGATTAGAGTCAATGAAAACGCAGGAGATAGCTCAAATGACATAAAAAACTTGTTCTCAGAAGAGAAGTAATGGCAGAAAACTTCATAAACAGGGAAAAAGAATTTGACATAGAGATAAGTAAGGCATATAGCTCTCCAATTAGCCATGACAAAAACAAACTTCCTCAAGGCATATAATAGTCAAGATTTCAGAAATTCAACACAAGGACAGAATATTAAAAGGTGTTAGAGAAAAACAAACAAATCACCTACAAAAGAAAGCCCAACACAATCACAGCAGACTTCTGAACACAAACTCTCAAGTCAAGGAGAGCTTGGAGTAAAGTATTTCACGCCCTAAAGGAAAAAACCTCCAACCCAGATTGATGTACCTTGCCAAACTATCTTTCAAAATTGATGGAGAAATAAGATACTTCCACAACAAAAAACACTTGAATAAACTCATGAACACCAAATCAGCACTCCAAAGTGTTCTGAAAGAGATTCTAGAAAGAGACAATAAGGATTACAACTCCATGAATGCCAACAGAATGAACCCACCAGGCAAGAAATTAAACAGAAAAGAAGAGAAGGAAGGCCAACAGAAGGAAAATAACATGACAGTGATAAGGTAATATATATCAGTTATAACCATCAATGTTAATGTTCTCAATTCATCAATCAAAAGAAACAGACTGGCAGAATGAATGAAGAAGTAAGATCCAACAATATGCTGCATACAAGAAACACATTTAATTGAAAAAGAAATTCACAGACTGAAAGTCAAGGGATGGAAAACTGTATTCCATGTGACAGGAAAACAGAAAAAAGCAAGGGTAGCTATTCTATTTGCAGACAAAGTGGCTTTCAAGTCAAGACAGATTAAAAGAGACAAAAAAGGTCACTACATCTTGGTAAAGGAAACAATCCTAAATATATATGCACCAAATAGCAATGCACCTGACCATAAAAAACAAATATTAATGACATGAAAGATCATACAATCACTAATACTATTATGGGGGGGGGGACTCAATACCCCACTGTCACAAACAGATCAACTAGTCAAAAACTGAACGATGAAATAGTAGAATTAAACCACACTTTTGAACAAATGGACTTAGTAGATGTCTACAGAGTGTTCCACCCCACAATATCAGAATACACATTCTTCTCAGCTGACTATGGGACTTTCTCCAAAACAGACTATATTCTAGCTCATAGAACATGGTTAAGTAAATGCAAAGGAAATCAAATAATCCCATGCATATTATCAGGCCATAGTGCAATGAAATTGGAAATCAACCACAAAAAAAACCACATGGAAACTAAATAACATGCTCCTGAACAACCAATGGGTCAAAGATGAAATTAAAGAAGAAATAAAGGTAGGGGCTTCCAGGCCATCGTTCCACCCCTCCAGCCCTGAGGACGGGGCTTCCAGGCTGCAATTCCACCAACCCCACCCCAGAGGAAGTGGCTTCCAGGCCCGCCATTCCACCGCTCCCAGCCCCGAGGTAAGGGCTTCCAGGCCACCGTTCTACCACTCCCAGCTCAGAGGAGGTGAGCCATGGGGGCCCCAACAGCACCACACCATTCCTCCCTCACCCTGTCGAAATGAGAAGACACATAAACAACTCTCAAGAACAGACTTCCAGATCACCTACAGCAACCCTAAAGGGAAATGAGATGGAACACTCTGATACTCAACCACCTGGACTCCTTGAGCTGGCGACAAAAGAGGATCTAGCAAAAATGAAATCAGAAATAATTTCTCAGATAACAGCAGAGATTGTGCTTATAGTGCAAGACATGATCAATAAATCTAGAGAGGAGCTGAGGAACATGATGGAATCCCAACATAGGAAACAAATGGAATCCATAAAACAGATGTAAACAGATTTCCAGGAGATCAAAAACTCCACTGAAAGTCTAAACAGCAGAATGAGCCAATGTGAGGACAGAATTTCAGACATAGAAGATTGCAATTAGTGACCAGGAAAAGAAAAATTCCTTCAAAATTGTTTGTAAGGGACCATGAGAAATCAATCCAGCAGCTACTAGACGATGCAAAGAGCAATAACATAAGGCTGACTGGAGTCAACGAAGAAACAGGAGAGACTGCAGACGGCATAAAAAAACTGTTCACAGAAGTAATGGCAGAAAACTTCCGAAGGAGGGGAAAAGAACTTGACATACAAATAAGTGAGGCATATGACTCCAAATAGCCTTAATCAAAAGAAATCTACACATAGGCATATAATTGGTAAGATTCCAGAAACGCAACAGAAAAATAAAGTTCTACAAGCAGTTAAAGAAACAAAGCACATACAAAGGAAAACCCATCACAATCACAGCAGACTTACCAACACAAACCTTGAAGGCAAGCAGAGCTAGGAGTGACGTATTCCAAGCCCTAAAGGAAAACAGCCTCCAACCCAGACTGATCTATCCTGCAAAACTATCTTTCAAAATTGATGGAGAAATGAGAGATTTTCACAACAAAGAGCACCTTAGGAACTTCATGAATACCAAACCAGCACTCCAAAAACTTTTAGACAATATCCTAGGAACAGACAATGAGGATCACAACTTCACAATGAGGAAGCACAGCAGAATGAACCCATCCGGCGTGACAAGAAATTAAATGCAAAGGGGGAGAATCCATCGAAAAGAAAAAAATCATGACAATGATAAGAAAATATGTATCAGTTATAACCATCAATGTTAATGGTCTCAATTCACCAATCAAAAGAAACAGACTGGCAGAATGCATCAAGAAGCAATATCCAACAATATGCTGCACACAAGAAACACACTTAATTCAAAAGGAAACTCATAGACTGAAAGTTAAAGGGTGGAAAACAATACTCCAT
>NW_004624730.1:10488764-10513436 GCF_000247695.1 Heterocephalus glaber
TGGGTTTCAACTTGCCAAAGATTAAAACTAGACCTATATCTCTCATCATGCACTAAACTAAAATCAAAATGGATTAAAGATCTAAATATTAACATAGAAATGCTGAACCGGCTGGAACAGAAGTTAGGTAGAACTCTTGAAGACACTGGTGTAGGAAAAGATTATGAACAAAACCACAGTTGCTCACGAACTAGCACAAATAATCAACAAGTGGGATCTCTTCTTATTAAAAAGCTTCTGAACAGCAAGAGAAACCACCAGTAGTGTGAAGAGACAACCCACAATGTGGGGAAAAATCTTCACCTGCTGTTTCTCAGACAACTGCCTACTATCTCGAATCTATAAAGAAGTTAAAAAGATCAGACCTCCTAAATTTAAAGACCCAATCCGAAAATGGGCATCTGAAATGAACAGACATTTCTCAGACAAAGAAATCGAAACAGCAAATAAACATATGAAAAAATGTTCAACATCACTGGTCATTCGAGAGATTCAAAATGAAAACAACACTGAGATTCCACCTCACTCCAGAAAGAATAGGTGCTATCATGAAATCAACCAATAACAAATGCTGGCGGGGCTGTAGGGAAAGAGGATCCCTTTGTACCTGTAGACTGGTACAACTACTATGGAAATCAGTATGGAGATACCTCAAAGAACTAGGACTGGAAGTCCCATTTGGCCCAGCTATTCCCTTGCTGGATATCTTCCCCAAAGAACTAAAAGAATCATACCACAGTGATGTATGTGCACCCATGTTCATAGTAGCACAATTTGTAATAGCTAAAACTTGGAAGCAGCCCAGATGTCCATCAACTGGAGACTGGATAAGGAAAATGAGGGTTTTTTGTAAGATGGAGTACTACTCAGCCATAAAGAATGATAAATTAGAGACATTTATAGCTAAATGTATGCACATTGAGGCGATACTCTTAAGTGAAATAAATAGGACATGTGTAAATACCAAACAGTTTCTCTACCGTGAGAAACTAAAAATGTAAATAAGGACTAAAAGCTAAAATGGATAGTGTGAAATAGGAAGAAAAGGGGCAAAGGGGAAGGGGAAGTGGGAGGGGTGGGGGAAAGGAAAGAAGGGAATGGAATTAATATGAGAAAACGAAAAAATGGAAACAAAGTCTTTGTAAATAAGGAGGGCAGTGGAAGGGGGAAAAAGAAGAACCAAGAGAGATTATGTAAAGGTGCAAATTTCCAATGATGAATGTCAATATAATGCATACCTAAAATGTACCAATGACTAAAATGAATAATTGATAATATGAAAGAGGAAGAAAAGGTCCAAAGGGGTAGGGGAAGTGGGAGGGGTAGGGGAAAAGAAAGAAAGGAAAGGAAAAATTATGAGAAATGGAAAAAATGGAAACAAAGTCTGTGTAAATAGGGAAGGGTTGGGGGGTGAGGGGAGGGCAGGGAATGGGTAAAAACTAAGAACCAAGAGACATCATGTAAAGGTACTCATTCCCAATGAGAAATGTAAATGTATTGTATACCTAAAATAATAAAAGAATTTAAGGATGAAAAAAAAAGAAGAAATGAGACAATTTCTACAATTAAATGATAATGACAATACAACATACCAGAACTTATGGGATGCACTGAAAGCAGTCCTACATAGGAAATTGATAGTGGTGAATTCCTATATCAGGAAGACAGAGCAGGCTCAAATAAACAACCTAATGTTGAACCACAAGCTTCTAGAAAAAGAGCAAGTTAAGTCCAAAGCTTGACTGAGGGAGGAAATTATAAAAATCAGAGCAGAATGCAATGGAAATGAAGAATACAATACAAAGAATCAGTGAATTGAAGAGATGGTTCTTTGAAATGATTAAATAAAATTGATAAACCCTTAGACAATCTTATCAAAAAAAGGAAACACTCAAATCTATGCAATTAGGAATGAAAAGAGTGAAATCACAACAGATCTTGCAGCTATCCAGAAGGTCATAAATACCTACTTCAAGAACCTGTACTCTAATAAGATGGAAAGTACAGAAGAAAGGGACAGATTCCTAGATATATATGAATTACCAAAGCTGTATCAAGAAGATATAGAGGCCAGGGATTCCGCCGCCTGCCAAGCACAAGGACCTGAGTTTGATCCCCGGTACCAAAACAACAACAAAAAAAACCAAAAAAAAACTATCTATGACAAATCAACAGCCAACATCATATTAAATGGAAAAAAACTGAAAACTATCACTCTAAAATCAGGAACAAGACAAGGATGTCTACTGTCACGACTCTTGTTCAACACAGTTCTGGAAACATTAGCCAAAGCAATTAGACAAGAGAAAGAAATAAAAGGATAAAGAAATAAAAAGAAAGGAAGAATTTAAATTATCATTATTTGCAGATGACATGATTCTCTACTTTCTTCCAAAAGACTTTTAGATTTGATAACCAAATTCACTGGATACAAAGTCAACACTCAGAAGTCAATAGGCTTCCTGTACGCAAGTAACAGACTCACGGAGAGAGAAATTAGAGAAACAACCCCTTTCACAACAGTATCTAAAAAAATGAAATACCGGAGGTCCCCAGTCGCATGGAACACGCAGTATCAGTCCGCTGCAGACAGGCAGGTCTATGCACGCCCGACCGAGGTCCCGAGTCGCATGGAAGATGCCGAAACACCCCGCTGCAGACAGGCGGGTCTGCCCACGCCCTACCGAGGTCCCAAAAAATGAAATACCTAGGAATTTCTAAACTGAAAACTATAGTACTCTGAAAAGGGAGACTGAAGAAAATACCAGAAAATGGAAAGATATCCCTTGTTCTTGGATAGGAAGAACCAATATAATGAAAATGGCCACACTTCCAAAATTGTTATACAGACTCAATGCAATCCCAATCAAAATCCCAACAGCATATCTCACAAAATTAGAAAAAAACAATCCTAAAATTCATTTGGAACCAGAAGAGACCTAGAACAGCAAAGGTAATTCTGGGCAACAAAGGCAAAGCAGGGGGAATCACAATCCCTGACTAAATTGTACTACAAAGCTATGGTGATAAAAAGAGCATGGTACTGGCAAAAGAACAGACCTGAGAATCAAAGGAACAGACTAGAAGATACAGAAACAACTCCAGACATACTCAGCTACCTTATCTTTGACAAAGGAGCCAAATACCTTCACTGGAAGAAAGATAGCCTCTTTAATAAGTGGTGCTAAAAAAAAGTGGCTTTCCACGGGCTGAAGACTGAAACTAGACCCATATCTTTCACCACGCACTAACCTAAAATTGAAATGGATCAAAGATCTGAATATTAAAACAGAAACACTGTATCTGCTGGAAGAGAAAACAGGCAGAATGCTTGAGGACATAGGAGTAGGCAAAGACTTCATGAATAAAACCTATACTGCATGAGAAATATTACAAAGAATCAACAATTGGGGTCTCATCTTATTAAAAAGCTTTTGCACAGCAAGAAAAACCACCAAGAAAGCAAAAAGACAATCCACAGAGTGGGAAAAAAATTTTACCAGCTATTCAGATAAAGGACTATTATCTAGAATCTATAAAAAACTAAAAATATCAGACCCCCCAAATTTAAAGACCCAATGTAAAAATGGGCATCTGAAATAAAAAGGTACTTCTCAGATAAAGAATTAGAAATGGCAAATAAATATAAGAAAAAATGTTCAATATCACTGGTCATTCGAGAAATGCAAAATAAAACAACTCTTGCAATTCCATCTCATTCCAGAAAGAATGGCTGCTATCAAGAAATCAATCAATAACAAATGCTAGTGGGGCTGTGGGGAAAAAGGAACCTTTCTCTACTGTTGGTGGGAGTGTAGATTGGTACAACCACTGTGGAAATCAGTGTGGAGATTTCTCAAAAAACTGATACTAAAGGTTCCATTTGACCCAGCTATACCTCTTTCTTGGTATCTTTCCCAAAGAATTAAAAACATCATACCAGAGTAATATATGTACACCTATGTTTATAGCTGCATAATGTGTAATAGCTAAATCTTGGAAACAGCCCAAATGCCTATCAACTGACGAGTGGAAAAAGATGTGGGGTTTTTTATACAATGGAGTACTACTCTGCCATAAAGAAGGGTGAGCTTCAGACATTTATAGCTAAATGGATGGACCTTGAGACCACTCAAGCGAAATAAACTGGACACACATGTTTAAATACCACATTGTTTCTCTGGCGTGAGAAACCAAAAGTTGAAATAAGGACTGAGATGTATAATGGGTGTCGGGAAATGGGAAGAAAGTGTTCAAATGGAAAGGGGAACAAGGGAGAAGGGAGGGAGAAAGGAAGGAAGGGACAAGACAAAAAGTGAAGAGAAAGAGCTTGGGATTTAGCTCAGTGGTTTTGCCACCTGCTGCGCAAGGACAAGGACCCAAGTTCAATCCCCGGTACAAAAGAAAAAAAAAAAGTGAAGAGAAGGAAAAAATGGAAACAAAGTACTTGTACATAGGGAGGGGAGGGGGCTTGATGGGGGGAATGGGATAAAATTTATTTTAAAACTATTCTCACAAATTCCAATGGCAAAGGAGTGGAAAGATTAAAAAATGCTTTAAAATATTTCAATACTTGTACAACCCTCAACCTCAAAATATCCAAACATGAAGTAAACATTCTGAATTACATATCACAATCAGTTTAAAAGGTAAAATCTGAAATTAGATGACATTTCTTTCTGAGTGTCCTGAGTTTACTCAGTTAACTCCATAATATAATCTCTGAAGATTATCATTTCATTTTTTATTCTTTGTGCCCAGAAGAAAATGGGTGGTCAGTGAATCAGAATGAAAGAATGAACAAACACACACAGCTATGAATAGTTTATAGCAGTGATGGTGAGCCTTTTAGAGCTTTCAACGATAACAGCCCACTGTGGCACATGTGCCATAGGTTTGTCACCAACTACTAGTCTATAGACATCAAGGGTCAAAAAGAAATATGTGTTAGACATTGGTCTGCTTACAAAAAATGAGATGAACAGCTACAGTGAATATAAAAAATTACTTTCTTTGTACTGATGATGTATTCTGTTCATTACAGCTTGGAGTCCCAATTCACTACATAGCCAAGATGAACAATGAATTGTGACCAAGCTTGACAGCTTGCCTTAGAAGCCTTTTCTCATTCACTCAACGTCCAGTAGCAACCCCAATTCAAAAAGTCACTCCACTTCATATCCTAAGAGGAGCCTGGGACTGTTCATCTTGGTAGGATGTTGGAAACCCTCATAGCCTGCATCAGAGAATGTTGCAGACGCTTGCTCTGCTTCTTGGAAAAAAACTAGCTTTGTCCATATTTATTCCTGCTGCACACTTCTGTGCTTAATATAGTGAAAACCTTTAATAGTAAATACTGGCTGGGTGTAAGTTAGTATGATATACTAATATGAAGTACTCTGGGTGCTTTCTCCTACAGTCAGCATAACGAACATAAAGTTCTCCCAGTTCTGCCAAAGGGACATTTCCAACTGATCATTTTCCATTTCTTGTCAGAAGCCTAAGGGAAACGAAACGTGACTTTTAGAAAATATAGCCTAAGGGATGGTTTGTCTATCCATTCCTCTGCAAATGATGAGTTCTGTTCTTGGGGTGAATCAGGCCAATGGAAGGCAATATTCCTGAATCGCATGATGTTAGTCTTTCAAAGAAACATCTTCACAGTTCCTCAACACTGCGTGTTCAATGTTTTCAAATATCTTCTCTTTTTAAAAAATTTTCAATGAAACTAGAAAGTCTGAGTATCTGTTCATTACATTAATCAGTGACTAGAGTGTATGATAAACATATTGAGACATCTGCCTTAGAATTTGTAGCTAGGAAAACTTTCTGTTCTTCCTTGACAACTTTGTTTTTTTTCTTTTGCTACTGAGATTTATCAATTTTTAATGTTCCTGCACCTTTGGTTGGCCAGATGCTAAGTTATTTTATATTTAATCACAGCAAAAATTGTCTCCTTACTGTTAGCTTTTCTTTTCTATGACCACAATGCCAAATAAATCAGCTTCATTTTTTATTAGCAATTTATTGATCTAAATGTAGCCACCGGCCTTTTAGAAGCTCAAAAGCCAAAATCTAAACAAAGTTCAAAAATAAAGCTCCATGTATTCATTTTACTTTTTAGCTGAGCTCAAGTAACTACCAAAAGTACAGGGAAATTAAAATATATGATGCTTTTGCATGCATCATTTTGTATCTGTTTTTTTCAGAAGTCCATGAACATCTTTCTATGAGTTATTTTTCCATTTTTTAAACATGTTATCAAATTTTCTCTCAGTATACAAATTAAGCTGTCTCTATACAGTGTGTATTAAAAAGAACCTTTGGCTTGACACTGATATTGCTGTATATCATGATACTATATTTAAGGATCTCTTGGTTTGAAGGTAGTTTTCACTATAATTCTGTAGATAGAAGCAATAAGAAGCTTAAAATAAAAGCTCTTTGTATAGAACTAGAACTACATGTACTTTTAAAATCATAACTATGATCTAATGCTCATATATAAGGGATTAGCTAAATAAAATGTTATATAGCCATTCAATGAACTATTATAGCCCCCTCGCTTTGGTGGGATTGAAACTATGTAGCTTTCTTAAATGGGACAAGGATTCAGTTACTGACAATAAAAAGCTAGAAATACTGTTTTGTTAAGTTAAGCATGTTAACTTTGTTAAAGATAAGATTATGATTTTATATGAAAATGTCGTATTTTTTTAAAACACCTGCTGGAAATATACTCAGTGTTGAGACAGATGTCTAACCGACCATAAAATATTTCCATAGACATACAAAGAGATAGATAGATACACACTGATACACACATGCACATACACAAAAAGCAAATACAGCAAAATGTTAACTGTCACTGCGTCTAAGAGGTGGGTTTACTGGTGTTTATTATTCTTGTCTTTGGTGATTTATACATTTTAAAATTTCATAACAAATATATTTTAATGTATGTCTATCATCTATCTATTTTTTAAAAAAGAGATGTGTGCACACAATAGGTATAAATAATTTTGGGAAAGCTTTGGTATGATTATGCAGATGCACTCTCACAAATTTGTTCTCTATTTTCTTCTTTGTACTTTATTGTTTGCAAAATTTGTGCAAAAAGCATGGATATTAACTTTTATATTTAGAAAAAAATTAAGCTATTCCAAAAGCTTTCAATTCAGAACTCATTGCAGTGTTCTTCAAATAAAGACTCAGCATAAATATTACCAGGCTAACCCTGGAATGCTGGGTTCTGCTCTCACCTGTGGTGAAGACCTCGCAGCTTACAGCTTTCCGTCAGCATCATGGTTATCTGGATCTCAGAGGCATGATCTGTGTCCAGAAAAGAAACGGTCTGAATGGCCATGCCATAAACATATATATAACATTATAGATATGTTCTCAGCAAATGATTACTACCTGGGATTTTAAGGTAAATTCTCATTACAAATTACAGGTAAATCTAAACAGATTTAGCCTAAACTACTGCAGTAGTAAGAGTCACATTAAATAGCTCAACTTGCAAAGAAATTTTTACATAAATATTATAAATTCAACAAAGTAGAAGCAATAATAGATTGGAAGAATATCTACAACATACCAGGCATAAAAAGGGCTCCTTTTTTCTCCCTTACAGAGCTCATCCAATGAAAAAAAAAAAAAAAGAGGCCAGGAATGGTGACATATGCCTATAATCCCAGCACTGGGAAGGGTGAGGAAGGAGAATCACCATGAGTTGGAGGCCAGCCTGAACTGCACAGTGAGACCCTATCTCAAAAAAACAAAACAAACAAAAAAAGAAAAGTAACAGAGCTAAAAGATATAAACATGTTCCTGAGAGAAGAAAAAACAAATGACCAACAAAATTACAAAATGATTTTCAGCTTTACTCCTAAGTAAAGAAATATAAATTAAACTAGCAGATGGGCAAGAGTTTATTGAAACAGGCTCATCAAGAGCACCCTGGGTAGGTAGGGAAGTACCATGTTAACAATCTTTAAAAAGCATATAAAGGGTCGGGATCTAGCTCAGTGCTTCTGGTGCATGCCTTGCAAGCACAAGGTCCCAAGTTTGATCCCTGGTACCAAAAAAAAAAAAGCATATACACTTTGCACCATCAATCCCACTGGAAAACTCAAAACAACTAAAGTAACATCAATAGAACCTAATTACACTGGTACACTGGAATATTCTATGGTTCCTTTTTAAAACTGAGGTAGAAGTGGGCTGCAGTATATTTCCATTATGAAAATGAAAATGGGTTTGAATTTTAAAAAATAGCTTTTAAATACTGAACACAAACTTGAGTGTAATGTATCCTTAAAAACACTTTCAAAGAGGGCCGGGGCTTTAGCTCAGTGGTTTCGCTGCCTGCCTCGTAAGTGCAAGGTCCCCAGTTCAATCCCCAGTACCAAAAAAAAAAAACACTTTCAAAGAAACCAGTAACTAAAATTTATGTCAACAGTAAATATAATAATTATACTTGTGAGAAACCAATTCAAAAGATGGGCAAAGGTAAGATCCACACATTCCAGACCCACTTAGTAAAATGTTGAATCAACAACAATAAACACTGCTGAGATCAGGCACTGTGACTGTCACACTCCTTAAAAGCTGGGATTGTCAAGGTTAAGAAGTCTCAAATTTCATCCACCTCCAAATCTACTGGAATCTCACTCCTTGCCTCATTCCCTCGTCCATCACTTGTTATCTGTGCTGCCTTTATAGACAACTTTTTAGGTAAATCCTGTAGGAATGCAAAATGGGTAGACTGAAGCCATGAATTTGAACTACTTTTTAGGAAAAGGAGCCTCACACTTTCCATCACCATCTGTATACTGGAATAAACTCTAGTTGTCTAAAATCTGCATAAAATTTGAAATCTTTTTTAAGTGACAGACTGTGCCTTTGATGGTCTATGAATAATTTTTAATAAAATTATGGTCAAAAGTATTGGGAGCTGGGGGGATCTTTTGAGCATTGAAAACTAGTAACAGCTGGAGAGCTTCACCCACTTATGAGTTTACCTTCTCAACCAGTAAGGAGATTCAAGTAAAACAAAAGGTTAATTTCAGGATATGGTATGTTATACATGCTTTTTTTTCCAGTTTTTAATTTTGCTAAGGATGGTCTATTAAGTAAGGCTCAATTGAACTGGGTGATCTAAGGAATTTTTCAACAATGGAAAAAATAATTTTATCTATTTATTAAGAAAAATTGATTTTTCTGGTTCCATTTCCCAATCTAGTCTTAGCCTTTTAATTTTAAATAGTGAAAGGTCCATCCTGAACATCCAAAAGAGTTACTAAAAAATAATTTAAGTTCTAAAAATTTTACAAAGAAGCACAAAAAGACAAAGAAAAGGGCTTATTTCCAAAATAGCAAAAATTTAGCAACTATTAAAGAAAATAAGAACTTAAAGCCAATAACCCCAAATTGATTCAATTATTTCATGGAATTCATTTTCACAATACTTACATAAGACTCAAGTTTCAAATTTCAATCTTTGGAAATTTATGTTGAAATATTCATTAAATCTGAACAAAATTTAAAAAGCAAATCACTTTGCTGCTTATGCCTGAGGGCAAAAATCAAGGCTCTTTGAAAGACTTTTCTTTTGCATTTTACAAAGAACTAAAGAACTAATCACGCAGTAAGTAGTAAAGCATACAGATTTGTGAAGCAACTCAGCCCTAGTAGCTTCAATTAAAAAAAATAAAAATAACATTCCAAAATAACAAATCTCAGGGACAATCATATGGAGTTATCTCTTAACAATTCTGAGCCAGAGCTCTGGTGCACTTCCTCTCTCTATCCCCATTCAAACAGTGATTATACACTTTCTCTCATTTCTGTCAGCTCAGAGAGAACATTATAATTAAAATGGTAAGGCAGAAAAATAGCCAAGAAACTATAACTCAAGTATACAAGGAAGGAGAAACCTTATCTTGTGAAAGAGTTCCTGTATCTACATTTTATTTTCTTATCACTTCTATTTCTTTTTCTCCTCCTTCTAGTGTTAAATCAGCCCAATTCTGTAAGGAATTCTCTTTTGTGAATTTACAATTCATATAGAACAAACTAGAAACAGCTCACTCAGTTCAAAGCCATCCAAAGAATATTTAACAATCCTAGAAGAAATATTAGAGTTACGGGGAAAGGCTTCTTTTAAAAATGGGAAAACCAAGGCAGTTGTTTATGGTTCAAATTTTACATTTACAAAAGGAAATATGTAAACTGTCCTTCAAAATTAGTTGGAAAGCTGGGGATTTGGCTCAGTGGTTCTGCTGCCTGCCTTGCAAGCGCAAGGTCCTGAGTTCGATCCCCAGTATCCAAAAAAAAAAAAAAAAAAGTTGGAAAGCTTACTAGGATCTACCTTAAACATTAACTTTTAAAAGTATTTGGAAGGTTGTGAAGGGGTGGGTGAATAAAACAAATATCAAATGATGTATGTTAAATCATTTGCTTAGAAAAGATGAAGGATTGTATATATGTGAGTATATTTTTATAGAAGCCTTAAAATAAGCAATTTGCTAAATTATAGGCAATTAAATTCCAAAGAATTTTTTAGATTGGTACAACCCAACATTTTACAAACAATAAACATAAACCCTTCATACTTTCCAAGTATTCCTTTAACTCAGAAGCACGTTCTTATTTATAAACTTTTTTAAATGTTACCTCTTACTCATAAAACTAAACTTAATTTTTCCCTCCATCTCTGTATTTTAAGTACTAAATTTGCTTTTCAGAAATTAGCATCTTGTCATCTCAAACTGTATCAGACATTGACAGACATTAAGCACCCTATGTATTACCACATTTTTCTTACTCTCAAAACGAACAAATAAAAAGAATTAACTAACTGGGGATATAGCTCAGTGGTAGAACATTTGCCTAGCACAAATGAAGCCCTAGGTTTAATCTTTACAAGTACTAAAAAAAAAAGAAAGAAATTAAGAATTATTTAAGCCTTCAAATATCAGCTAAGTAATTAAGATTCTAAAATTTTTTAAGAGTCTTACTAATTTATCAGTACTAGGGAAGAAGCCATATACAAAGAATACTGTAGTATTTTGATGGGGAATTACTAGTTGAGTAATTTGCATAAATCAACAAACAAAAAATAAGGCATCACATTCCAAAAAGTAGTGCCAAAGAAGTATATGTGAAAACAGATTCTGGTCATGAAAATATAAATCAGTGCTTTTTAGCGAACAATCTGACAAGTTCTATCAAAAATTTAAATGTATATATTGTTTGGGCCAGCAATTCCAACTATGCTATATACCTGCAAAATTATAACAAGAAATATACACATGTATGCACATTTTCTGAAACATCATACAGTGTATAAGAGAAAAGAGGGGAGGAGGAATGAAAGGTAGCAGCGCCTATCTAATCTACATACAGTACTGTGGGTCTAAGCGTCATTTTAATTTTTTCTTTATAGACTGCAATGTTGGGAGGTAAAAACAAATGACAGTCTTTTAAGGGGGGAAAAAGATGGTACAAAGACTTTTCTATTTTTGTTGTTTTTTGTTTATTGGTTTTTTTTGAGATAGGGTCTCACTATGTAGTTCAGGCTGGCCTTGAACTCACAAAAATCTTCCTGTCTCAGCCACTTGAGTGCTGGGATTACAAACATGCGCCAACATGCCCTACTCCAAAGTTTTAACACAGAAAAAACCCAAAATTAGAGAAACAATTAAGTCAAGTAGATGCAATTTAATTGGAAGTTGAGATAAACCAATGGTTTAACATCTTAATTTTTTTTTTTTTTTTTGGTACTGGGGATCGAACTTGGGACCTCGTGCTTGCAAGGCAGGTGACGGCACCACTGAGCTAAATCCCCGGCCCCTAACATCTTAATTTATAAAGCCTTCTCTTTTCTATACCTAATGAGGACAACCCAAATCTCCTCAAAAATTAGCCTCATCTGAGCTAAAGTAATTAGTGGACTAATTTATAAGGTCCAGAACACACTGTGGCTAATTGGCTAATTTCACTGGTATAGGAAAGCATTATAGAAATAGTACAGGAAAAAAAACCCCTACCTTTAACTGTTTTTACAAATGTATGTTTTTCTTTATTTGGATCTTTTTCATCCACTAAAATTCCATGGAAAATACGCCCAAAGGTACCTAAAAGGAAAACAATAATTAATGAGATCATATAATAGCCTTCCAGTATAAAACATTCTAGCATGATAAAACTTACCAACACAAGAATATATGAGATCAACATTATTCTAGCCCTAGAGCACAAGGACACAAATTGTTGATATTTAAGAACTGTTAGAAGTCCTTTCTAACTATGAAATGTCTTAACCTGCTCTTAGAAATATCATATCAAAACCAAGTTTAGAAGAATTTTTTCTCAATTATCCTAAATAAACCAATAATGTAGCCAGGAACACTGGAGCTCAATAGTCATGTGAATTTCTAAGATCAGACTCAGACCAATGATGGAAAAAAATGGGTTCTCCTCTCTGCTTTAAAAAGTAACTTGCAGAGAAGCCCTTGGGGTACAGTGTTGGATTTAGGCATCCTGGTTTCCAATCTTTCTACTGCTCTCTACTTAAAAGGTCTCATAAGTTGCTTGTCCTCTCAGGTTACTGGTAAAATGTGTTCCTAAAAACTCTTAAGAGTAAGAAAAGAATCAATGACCTTTTTGGAGGCAAAGGAGTGGTTAAAAAATGAACTATACTGGGCAACTTAGCAACTTAGTGAGACACTGTCTCAAAATAATTTTAAAAAAGGGCTGGAGATGTGATTCAGTGCAAAGGCAAGGGGTTCAATTCCCAGCAACACAAAACAAAACACAACAATAACAACAAAAACTATGAAAATCCATACAGACTTTATTAGCAATTTCTTAATTGCTTTAAAAAGTTTCTTAGTGAGATAGTCATTGAAAATTAATCTTGTGCCACTCTTTCTCACAAGGTAATTCCAACTTTCCTTCCTTTACAAAGTTTTTTTAAAAAGCCTGCTTCATTACAGATACCACACATACACAGAGCCTTGCTTTATTGCCCACCACATCCAATGCTGAAGTTGCTGGTGTCCATCTATCAAGTCTCATTATGGCAAAGAGACACAGTAACTTGGATGCTTGAGGGAGAAAAGCTTCAGACAATCTTTACTTAAGATAATCTGCTTGAGCTGAGCAAACATCAAACATTCTAGTCAGTCCACTGTCAGAGCTGATACCTTGACCTGGCAGTGCTTTCCTCTACAAAAGGTTCTTCCCCTCTGTCCCATTCACATCTACCTGCTTTGATTGAGCTTCTTCAAACTCTCACAGCAGCACTGCAAATGCTCCTATCCAGTCTCTTCCCCGTACCTCATCCCATTGAAAATATTCTCCAATATTAATTTACACATGCTTAAAAGCAACTATTATGGAGGTGGGAATATATACTGAAGTACATTCTGGACCTATTTTACTTTATCACAATGTCACAGGAATTCATATTTCTACCAGCGATGGGTATGACAGCTTGCTCCTCATAACCCCGTCAGCCTGGATATTATCTATCTCTTTAATTTTTTCCATCTGACAGATGACAAGTAGTATAAAAGTACTGTTTGATTTGTACTTATCAGATGTTCAGTGAA
Source organism: Heterocephalus glaber (assembly GCF_000247695.1). The sequence goes on from NW_004624730.1 coordinate 10,502,387, forward strand.
CCTCAATACTTTTTAAGATGTTAATTAGCCATGTTCTCTTTTCTGAAATAAGCGGAGTTTAAAAGTAAACTATTATAGCCCTGAAAACATCAAGAAAAACTGTTTCTGAATTTCCTCTTTTCCTCAAGTTATACCTCCAAAATAGATTACTTATATTATCCTATTTAAAGACCAAAAGAAGCTGTAAACATATCATTATTCAATGGTTGTCTTTCATTTCTTTGAATCTTTAGGAAATGCTATCTGATTTACTTTCTCTCTTCAGACTGCAGACAGATCCAAACACTAGTTTCATTTAGAAAACAGAAGTGGCATTTATACACTGAAAACCAGGCCAAAAAAAAGTTCTGCTTCCAGTAATGACCATTTGCCACTGGGGAGGGTTTAAGTCCCTCATTTAGCTATGATTATCACAAACAACAGATGACTACAGAAGGACTTCTAAGTACCCAAAATATAAACTGAATTATAACAGAGGCAAACAAAGTAATCCTCTATTGAATGTGAAGAGCTCAGTGCAGTATTTCATTAATTTCTGTCCAAATCTTTGAGCATCTGCCTAATCAATACTTTAAAACTCAAAAATCAGCCCGGCATGATGGTGCATGCCTGTAATCCCAGCACTTGAGAGGCTGCTGCAGGAGGACCTCTTGAGTTCGAGGGCAACCTGAACTATAGTGAGATCCTGACTCAAAAAGCCAAAAACAAACAAAGAAACAAACAAGAAAAAAACCACTCAAAAATCAAGGCAAGGAGCACCAAGAGGGGGAGGGGTACTATTATCTATGAAATACTATTATGTGTTAACTCATGTAATATACATAATTTCATCTAATCTTCATAACCAGTCTAAAACTTATGAAGACTATTTAGACTATAATAATAGTCTACATTTTAGAAGAGGAAACTAGAAATCTATGACATTAAATAATTTCTCTAAGGTCATACAGGTAAATAAATCCTAGAACTAGAACTTGAGTCTAACTACAAAGCTCCATTCCACCTGCTAGAACCCCCACATGATCCATCAGAGAAAAAGCTTAAAATATTTCAAAGAGATCTTCTAAGTAGTGATCATTTTAAATAAGAACAAAATAGAAAATACACCTTTAAGGTATCAAACACATATATATATGCTTTACTATATTTGAAAATGAAGAATTTCACCAAAGATGTATAAGGCATGTTAAAAATCTAAAGAAAGGGAAAATAAAAATCATTCTTTTTAAAAAATGATTTTGAGATAATAAATACCTTCTTGGAGAACATCTTTTAGTGTTATCCTCTCCCTGGATATTGCTATATCCTTCACCTTGGCTTTGGCTTCCAAAAGAGTGACACTTCTCAGGTCGTTCTTCTCTATCCGCAAGGTTGGATAACCTGAGGAGCCAACAAAGCCAAACCAAGCAATATAAATACCCTTACTATGGTACCAGGATCAACCAGTCCAGCCAGAACCTTAAAATCATGAAAGGAAGCAGGTGGATACATGAATCAGAGAGCTACATATAAAAGACACTAAATTTTAAATGCTCTGCCACCTACAATACTACCCTCAAATGTTCAAATATACAATTAAAACAAAATGATAAAAATACTACTACTACGGTCAGCACTTCAAATGCCTCTCAGCCAAATGAAACAAGCTTTGATTCAGAGAATGTAATTTAATCCCCCAGGGTAGTTTTTCTCTCCAAAGACGTTTAACTATAGTCATATAACAAAAGTATTTTTCAAATGAAGAGATGTTTGAAAAAAACATCTTTTCTAACAAAATACACTATCAATAGATTTACTCTAGTATCCCCACAGCCTAGTCACACCATTGTGAGATTAAAACTTAAGTTCCTTTAATTCCCATTTGTTCTTAATAACAGCAAAAATAAAATATATACTTTCAAATTAAAGTTTTTAATCCAAGAGAAAAAGTTTGAATAAAAGGAAGATCCAGGTTAGCAAACAAATTCAAATGGTATCTCCAATGATTTTTTTTTCCCCAGTAGTGGAGATCAAACTCAGGACTTTCTGCTTGCCAGGCAGATGCGGTCCAATGATTTATGAGCTTTGGTAGATTATGGGAAGAAAAATGTCTAAAGAACTAATGTACCTATGCAATGATCATCACTGGCTGCCAGAGGGCTGGGAAAAAAGAGAAACAAGAACACTCCACAGGCTGCACATTCCAGCCTAGGGTACAAAACATCTGGCTGCCATGCTTTTAGCAATGCTGTTTTATTAGTGGATTCAGGGAGTGAGCTGATTCTTCAATGGTAAAGTTTCTCATATCCCTTTATTCTTAAAGTTTTAATCACTCATGATCTTTCCCAAATGAAGTATTTTGTTAGGGGTTGCAAATGTGATTTTCTAATTCTATCATTCCTTCTACATTTAGTAGGTAGGAATCTCCTGTAAAGAAAGACTGTCCCTCATCAATTAGCACCAACTTGTTTCCTAGAAATATAGTTCATATAGTCAGTTGTTAGAATGAGGTATTATTAGAGCTTTAGTTGTTCATAATGAACAATTTTTTAAGTGTATTAGAAATTTATATTTATACAAATGTATAAAATAATACATTTTATGTTTCCATCTATTGTAGTTACTATTCTTTTTCTTTGATGGTTCCATCTTTGGCCAGTGAGAATTCTTCCAGTCTTTAGTAGCTTGTCCCAGACCTGGTATCAGCCATTTGTCCAAAGAATTCTTGTTCTTTTGAATGGGAAACAGTACTGAGAATCACAACAGGGCACTGGGTAGAAGGCAGATATTCCTAACCTTATTTTATTTAGAGTAAATGTCAGCTCAAGGAAGATAGTTACTTGCCTGTAAAATCCTAATTAATCAATGGTACCTCTGAATCAAGGCATAATCTTTGGCTCTCTGGCCTACTCTATCCTAATTATGTTATGTTTGTATTTGTATGTAAATGATTTTTCATGTGTAAATTATATTCTATGAATTGTTTTATTCCATATTGTATACATATATCATCACCACTTCTCAGCCTTCTGGCTAAGATCAAGTGTATACATATAGCATAACTGTTAGGGCTACCTAGATGCCCCACCAAAGCCTCACGTGGTCATAGGTGGGCCTTTTCCAAGGTGGCTGGATCTAGAGTGTGTGATACTAGAATTAAGCATGTGATGTTGGGATCAAGGATGTGTGATTACTAAATTAATCCACTGATAGGTTAGGCATAGTTCTGGGTGTGGATAATGGGGAAGCCCAACCTGGATGTGAGCCCACCCAGACAGAATATAACGGACAGAAAGAAGGCTGCTATTGTTGCTTCCTGCTTGCTACTTCACTGCTGGCTGCCTTGTGCCTTCCCTGCTTTGTGATGGACTGTTCCTCCTCTCTGATGCCACCCTACCTTGGAGCCAGCTGACTATGGACTGAAACCTTTACAAACCATGAGCCAAATAAACCTCTTCTCCTTTAATTTTAGGTGCTGGGTATTTTGTCTCAGCAACAAGAAAAGTAACTAAGACAATCTCGTCGTGTATAATGTGCATAATGAAGTGTGTGAAAACATAAAAGGAAATTAGGTCTCATGTTCTCAATCTTCCAATGGTAGCTAGCTTCCCAATATGATTAGAAATCACTGTAGAGGGCTGGTGATACAGTTTGGTGGTAGAACACCAAACAAATCAAAAACTGTAAAATTTTTACATGGTCCATCAGACTATCAAACAATTCACTAAAACCTAAAGTTTCTGTGTTTATATAGCTGAATAGCTTATTTTATAGAACTGTTTGAAAACCTTCTAAATGTCTACAGAATTAATTTTATAAGGCTTTAATATAATCATGGACATCTCAAGGCAAAACTAAATTCTTGCAATTTAAATTTTAATATTAATATTCCAATTTTAGAATATTTTATTCACTGCTCTAATAAAACCTGCAGATCCCATCTAATTTGCACAAGTTGGATATTAACACACAATAGTACACAAGTCCTACAAATACATTAAGTATGAAGGGCCACTGACCAGCCACAGGAAACTGGTAATTGCATTAGAATTAAATTAACTCTTACTGGTGATGGGAGTTGCATTGTTGGGTGTGTCAGCCCTCAGGTACTGAGTTGTCTGGGTGGATGGCTGGGACAGCCCCTGGGAACTACTGCTGGCACTGATGCTGCAAATGATTTTTAAGAGAAAAATATTTCACAAATTGGCTTCAATGAGAAACTTCTTTTTCATACATATAAAATGTGTACAGCATTATAACCTGCTGAAAATCCTGATGGAGGTCATAATAATTCATGGATCTCTGTATCACAGTGCTCCATATTGAAACTTCAATCTCCCCCACTGTGTAGAGTTCTATTTTTTCTTTCATTTCTATCTCCAAACTCATTAGGGCAGTTCATTTTACCAAACTCATTCAGAAATATAGGTGCTAGTCCTCAGACAGCAGGCCTGAACCTCACTCAAAGATATTGTAGGATCACCTACAATACGGATCACCTACAATATGCATCACCTCTCAAGAAAAAAATCCGTCCAATTCAACTAAACTGCCTTTTAGAAAATAGAGTAACAGGCCACTTTTACTAACGGCTCCAAATCAAATGGCCAAAAGATAAGGGATATCAAACCAAATCAAATGACAACATGCTCAAATCCTGAGAAGTATATCTAGTTCAAGTTTGTTTAGTCACATATATTTTGCTTTTTCTACTTTCTAAACTCTTAAAGAATTTATGGATGTTCTCATATTACTGATACATGCATAACCATGTTTATAGCAGTCCAATTCATAATAGCTAAATCTTGGAAGCAGCCAATATGACCATCAACAGATGAATGGATAAAGAAAATGTGATATTTATACACAATGCAGTACTACTCTGCCATAAAAAAGGATGAACTTGCAACATTTATAGAAAAATGGAGGCACCTTGAGACCATCATGTTATGAAATAAGACATATATAAGCTAAAATATCAGATGGTTTCTCTTATACGAGAAACCCAAAATATAAATAAAAAAACAGATAATAGAAATTAGGAAGATAGCTGCAAATGGGAAGGGAACCAAGAGATGGAGGGAGTAGGAAAGTTGGGGAGGGGAAAGGATGAAAAAAGAATTAAAATGTGTTATGTACATGTACCAACTCCCACAAGGGATGTGATCATTATGTACTGGAAACATGTACTAATAAAAACAAAAATTGAAAAAAACTTTACAAATATTCTCCAAAGTCTCTAGTACTTGAAACAGATTATACCATGTTCTCTAAATAAACCAGAAGATTCAAAAGACAGTAGACTCAAATAACTAATCCTGTACTTGAGTCTACTACAAATTAATGGTTTCCAAACATATTCTGTCTCTTTTCAGTGGATAGCAAACTTGTCCAAGGTCACCATTAGGCATGCTCCAGTCTCAATGACTTAGCCCTTGTAATTTTGCAGTAGTGGAGAAGTGAAGCACAAAAATTTAGCACAAAGAATGAAATCAGAAGTTGGGCATAAGTGGTGCAGCCTGTAATCCCAGTATTCCAGGAGACTGAAGCACGAGGAGGATTGCAAGTTTGAGCTCAGCCTATGCAATTTGGCAAGAACCTGCCTCAAAATAAAAATTTAAAAAAAAAAAAAAAAAAGCTAAGGCTGTAGCTCAGTGCAAAAGCCCTGGGTCCAGAACCCAGTTTCAAAATCAGTACAGCCTAGAGCTCCAACTTTCCTAAGTATGCAAAATCTTTTAACGGACCATTATCCACAAGACAGCTCTCTATGTTTCTAAAATCTGATCTTAAAAATACATAATGACAAAGGCATCTATGTAATCTGCAACACTTATATATGAATCTATATTTTAGCAATTTCAAGAGCCCATACTTACAACTGAAAAATGTAAATATATAACATCCAGGCAATGAACACTGTAAGCCCTTATGTCATCTTTATCATTAATAACACAATCTATCATTTGTGATTATAACTAAAACACTTCTGGAGAAGTCACAGTAAAAATTAGGACATGAATGTCCTCTAATAAATATATGGAGCACACCTATACATAAGCCATTCTGCTTAGCATACCATGTATCTGAAAATGCCTATATGTCTAATGAAATGTTTAACACAGCTTCCTGTAAAACTGTCTGTAACTTCAGATTATCTAATTTTTCCTCTGAGACTAGTAAGCCCTATCTCCTCTGCTGAAGATATTTTGCAACACTGAGAACACAAAGAGCATCCTTTGATGAGTTCTGGAAGAGCCTTTAAAGCTGCAGTTACTCATGAATTGATCTGAGTGTACACATGTAGTAGGCATGGGACAGTGCATTACAGACAGAAAATGTAAATCTTGAAATAATGACTTCCAGCACCACCAATACTAGCTGCATGACCATATGCAAATTATTCCACCCCTTTGGGGCCTCAAATTCCTCATGTACAGAGGAGTATGATATTAAACCCTAATAAGACTAAGAAGATTATGTGAAATATAATTAAAAGTGAAGCATTCAGCATAGCGCCTAGCCCTCAGACATATAAATTATTACTAATTGTTTTCATTACAATTATGCATCTGCAATCCTTATAATATATTAACTATAGAGGGTAAATTTTCCAGGTCTGAGTAGTACTCAAGGGTCAGACTAGCAATCAAAGTTGTTAAAAGTCCAGTATTCAGTGATGGGAGAGAAGCTTTACCATCCTCAAAGTGGGAGGAAATAGAGGACTTCAGGTGGCTTACCCATAAATTAAGAAAGCCTATCTCAGGAGACTTTTGGGAGATTCAAATTCATGAGGTATGTGAAAGCATAGCTTAAGTACTATCTGCAACTAATTTCACTGACGCCTGAATAAATGCAGACCTCATTTCTTCCCATCAACTGAACAGCAGGTGGCACTCTTGTGCCACGTCAGAATTATTCAGAAGATTGTGAGTACAGTCAGAAGAGTCATGGGTTTATCTATGACAATTTCATTGATTCAACAGATATCAAGTGAAGAGGGAGGATAAAAACAGTAATAAGCAAAGCACTATGCTAAGTATGCACAAAAAACTTTCTTTGGAAACCAAGTCTTACTGCTGTAAGAGAAGCAAGGAGCAGTCAGGGAACCCACCCAACACCTATTAAAACCTTACCTTCACTGATACATCACAGGAGGTAGGAAATGAGTTTAAAATGTATATGTTAACATTTTCTAGTTTAAGACCTGCCTAAGTAAATTTGGTTTTCATAAGAAAATAAGATTAGTTATGGAGATATTAAGCCTGCTTTAGAATCAAGGTAGGATTTTAGGCAAAGATCGTGATTTTCTTTCAAAATGCTAAATTACAATTTGTATTTTTCTGTGTAATTCATTTATTTGCTCATTCATTCAATAACTACTAAGTTTCTACTACATGCCATGTACTGTGTTAGGTGCTGGATATGTAGCAGTGAACACAACAAAGTTTCCTACTCTACACTGCAGTTGGGATTTCAAGTTTAATCCCTAAAAAGACTATAAACTCTAGGAGGGCAGGAAGAGCATGTTTGTTTACTCCTCCTTCCCAGCCCTTAGCCAGTGTGGCAAAAAAAGTCCCAAGTGGGTCCAACTGAGTGATACTGAGAGCTCGGAAAACAAGGAATTAATCATCTAGAGAAAACCATACTTTCATGGAAGAAAAAAACAAACTAGACATGAGTTACTAATATATGCAGAAAAAGACAAAGAGTTACTGGTATAACAAAACAGTCTTTTGCTTCCCTGCAGCCATTCATTCAACAAATAATTACTGAGCATCTCACTATATGTCAGATACTGTTAGACACTGAGTATTGAAAAAAGAGAAATAAATGGGTTTTTGTCACCAGTAATGGCAGTGGTAGTCAGGTGGTAAAGATAATAGAAACAGAAAAAGAAAATAGAGATCCTTCCAAAGAACAAATTCAAGCAACACACAAAAAAGGAGTGAATTTTCCCAGTCACAAACAGTGTGGATACACTGGAGATCAACCTCTCCATGAGAGGATTTTAGGGCGAATATGAAGAGAAGCTCTGCCTAAGACAGATGACACTGGCTTGAAAAAGAGCCTGAAAAGATCAATTTGTAGTGTTGGGAGAGGGAAAGCCAAACACATGGGTTCCAAATGTCCCTGGCATGAACACATCACAGACAATTTTATTCTGACTCTAAAGGAGCTCTCTGTATAACTGTAGCCTGGTTCCTGAGTGCCTACAATGGAAGAGGCCTCTACTAAGGAATTCCATGGAACCGTGTGTGTGTTCCATTAAACCTCACAGAGCTGCTGGGAAGATAAATGGAGTTAATGACTATAAGACACATGGAACAGAGTCTTACAGATGCTTCATCAATTACAATAGTAGGTTATTACAGTACAACTATTACAATAATGCATCCCTCTGGCTCTGGCCTGGTCCTAATAGTGCAGTCCTGAAAAAGTTATTTAATCTCTGTAAGCCTGTTTCTTCATCTTTAAAAGAAGAACATTAAGTGGCCCCATGCAGAATGCGAAGCAGCAGCTATTTCTTAAATGCTATTAGATTACTGGATGGGAAGCTTTTGGTCACCACCATTAGCTTGCTTGGTACATAATAAATAACTGCTAGTAGGATAGGAAAGAAGTAAAGAAGAAATCATAACTAGCACAGTGCAACTTCCTGAAAAGAAAAATTGTTAATAATGGCACTTACTAAATGTAGGTCTACATTCTAAAAGCTCTCAGTATAATTTCATTAAAACCTAACAATGTCCCTAAGAAGGTATGTTCCTCTACGTTATAAATGCAGAGATTTGAAACAGAGAGAGGCTATGTTACTTGCTCTATCTAGTCCATAAAGCTCATAAGAAAAAGAAGACTTCACACAGAAACATATATAGCTCCACAAGTTACGCTCTTTACAGTGAGCTGTGCTCTGAGAAAAAGTGATAATACAAGTCGCTTTTACTGAGACAATGTCTAGAAACCCCTTTCCTGAAACCTAGAGAGAACTGTAATACCAATTCACAGGTGGTGACTATTTCAACAGGCAGAAGTATATGTCCCATGTAATCTGAAAAAAATTTCTACACAACTTTGGCCCATATAAGTTCACAGGCCTAACACACACATACACACACAAAAACCAGCATTCAAGGAAAATGCAACTCTCTGGGTGTATTGAGACTGACTTCTAATGTTATGTCCCTTAGTGATTTGCATTCTACTTGTATCCTTTCTCAAATTCCTATAAATATATTTCTCCTACTTCTTTTTTCCCCATAGTTGTTTCCAAATGCCATTTCTTACCCTGTAAAATCTAAATCTAATTTCAACAACACCAAGCACACAAAATATATTTTGAAACACATCACCAGAGTACTTCCTCTCACATTCTTCTTTTCTCTTCTCTCTCAAGGAAGGCAAGTTAACACAATGGAGACAGAGAGTGCCTAGGTTCTTATTTATGCCACAAATATGTTTATCTACTGTGTGTATAACTGTATAACTGTGGTAAGACTGAGGACTGCACAAGGAGTAAGACACTCTTCTCCCTAGTTGCAAAGAGCTTACAAGCTAGTAGGAGGTAGAAGACAAGTGCACAATAAGTTACAAATAGAAAAAGCACAATTGCCACCAAAACAGAAAGATGGAGAGGAAAAAGAAATGGATGGCAGGGAGACTTGATTTGGAGTGATAAAAATACAGGGAAAGGAACCCTTCTCCATTGTTGGTGGGAGTGTAGACTGGTGCAACCACTGTGGAAATCAGTATGGAGATACCGCAAAGAACTAGGACTGGAAGTCCCATCTGACCCAGCTATTCCCTTGCTGGGTATCTTCCCCAAAGAATTAAAAGAATCATACCACAGTGATATATGGGCACCCATGTTCATAGCAGCAGAATTTGTAATAGCTAAAACTTGGAAACAGCCCAATTGCCTATCAACTGGAGACTGGATAAAGAAAATGTGTTTTTTTAAATAAAATGGAGTATTACTCAGCCATAAAAAATGAGAGATTAGAGACATTTATAGCTAAATGGATGCACACTAAGGCCATACTCTTAAGTGAAATAAATAGGACACACATGTGTAAATAATGACTAGTTTCTCTAGTGTGATAAACTGAAAGTGTACATAAGGACTAAAAGCTATAACAGATAATGTGAAATAGGAAGAAAAGAGGCTAAGGAGCAGTGGGAGGGATAGGGAAAAGGAAAGAGGGGAATGGAATTAATATGAGAAAAAGAAAAAATAGAAACAAAGTGTTGGTAAATAGGGAGGGATGGAGGAGTTGAATGGAGGGCAGGGGAATGGGGAAAAAATAAGAAGCAAGAGAGAGTAAGGTGCAAATTTCCAATGATAAATGTCAAGTGTATACCTAAAAAGTACCAATAAAATTAATTTTAAAAAAATAAAATAAAATCCTTGACACTGTGAACTGTATCATTAATTTTTGTATTTCCAACAGTTACAGAATGTTGGCGAGAGGAACTAGAAAGAAAAAAAAGGATTATTTTTAAAAGGCAATAGGAGTCTGGAGTATAGTTATATCTTTGGGGATAGAAATGTATATTTCATCTCCATTCTTCCCTAAGAAGAAAGACATGAGAAACTCTGACTTCACAAACTTTAAAAAATAAAAAATAAAATCAGACAAACACAAAGACAGTGATTGTGATATCTTATCTTTCCTTATTACCCTCCCCCCTTCTCCTGTAGCGGTGTGCTTGTGTCTGGGCTTTCATATACATGCGAATAACTTTTATTTCTTCCCTTCCCAAAAATGTACAATACCTGTCATCCAGTTCAATTCTTTTCATACTGTGAAGGTGCAAAACAGCTAGTATTATTGCTACAAGAAATATTACTGCACAACAAACCCCTACACTGATATAAAATACACGCGTAGAAGTGGTTGGAGCTGCATGTACAGGATCATCTGAAATAAAAATGAAAAGCACATTAAGCTTTTTAAACAAATAAGATTGATTGCTTTCTGATTTAAAATACACACTGAGTATCCTGTTTTTTGTGAAATGTAATGGTGTTGTACACCTAAAATGTACCAATAAAAGAATTTAACAAAAATAA
>NW_004624730.1:10513536-10641272 GCF_000247695.1 Heterocephalus glaber
TTGTAAATAGGGAAGGGTGGAGGGCGTGAAGGGAGGGCTAGGAATGGGGAAAAAATAAGAACCAAGATGCATTACGTAATGGTACATTTCCCAATGAGAAATGTAATTGTGTTGTATACCTAAAATGTACCAATAAAAGAATTTAACAAAAATAAATAAATAAATAAATAAATAAATAAATAAAATATAATACTCTAACCCTTCCTAGCTAACCTAAAGAGGAAGTAAACAAAGGAAGAACACTGGCAAAATGACTGCCACTGAAATCAAATGATGGGTGCGTCTCATGGGTTCATCAGAGCATACAATGAACTTCTGTACACACCTGAAATTCTCCCCTTAAAAAATGTTTACGTCAACTTCCATGAAGAGAAGGATTTAGTATCCTTTTGAGATACTGCTATTAGTACTATCTCAGAAGAATATGATCCCATGATGCATTCATGTCAGAAAAGGAAAAGAAGAGCCTGTTATAGGGTCTAAACACAACCAATACCAAAAAATAAAACTCCACTTTGAGATTCTGTTCTGTGGGTTTAAATAATATACTATTTTTAAACTTGCACTTTCACCTAGGTGAAATTATCATAGGATAGAACCAGGCTACAGTTCGGGTTTTCCAACCTTTTGTGAATAAAGATCTTACACATACTTTCCTGTTCATCCTTTAACTATTACCAGTCAAAAAGGCATGATATAAACTCTTGCTTCTAAAAGTTTTTTCACTAACTTGTCATAAAATACATACTAATTTTATTTCTCAAAATAGTCAATATTCTAATAGTTTCATTTGACCTATATAACACATAAAGTATGAGCAAAATAAATAGCAAGGTGTTATCATTTTACAACCTAGAAATTATAAGGCCTGCAAGCTTCATCCAATCATGATCATAGGCAATTAACCATTTTTTTTAATCCTTAGTAATGGAGAAAGGTAATAGAGTAACACTTACAAATAGTTCTGCTAGTGTTTTTGTCCAATGCTGAAGTTTTTACTTCTTCAAGTTCTGAATTAAAAAAGAGGTAAAAGATACTTTGGAGAGTCTTTTCCCAAAAAATCCTTAAATACTATGATATTTTCTGAATTTTCTCTAATAGTTTTGTGTTCTAACAGAACAATACCTAAATTAAGTAAAAAGATATTTGTTCAAATAATGAAAACTTTGGTATTCTAATAATCATCAGTACAGTCATCAATCAATAATCAATCAATGCCAGTCTTAGCCAAAGGATACTGCTTATACATGCTCAATGAAAAAGTTTCTGTGGTCAAGAAGCCTGGAAAAATCCTTATCTTATACTGTCTCGATGAATTTAGCAGAATTCAGAGGCTCTAGGGAGCTGCAGAGCAACAAAACTAATCTAATTCATAATTTCCACCTTCGTATGATAAAATAACTTTTTCTAGGCAGTAATACCTATTAATGTTCCTTACACCACAGATATTATTTTCTATTGTAGACAACTTTTTAAACATAATAGTCTGAGAAACCACATAAGTAAATATTTTAGAATCACATGCTAAAATAAGAGTCATAAACATAAACTGGATGACTGGAGTGACTAAAAGCAGATCATCAAATAAAAAGGGTGTTACTATATTAAAACTTAAATCTAAAATAGAATGGTAAACTATACCAACAGAGAATTTTAATATTAATTTTCATGTGCACATTAAAAAAGAGAAGGGGGCCGGGGATATAGCTCAGTGGTTCCACCACCTGCCTCACAAGCGCAAGGTCCCGAGTTCGATCCCTGGTACCAAAAATAAATAAATAAATAAAAATTTTAAAAAGAAGGTACAGGATCATTCTAAATATCAGTTGATCATTACCCTTTGTAGACAGTAGCAGTGTTTGGCAGGATCCACAGACCACACACATTTAGCCATCATTCTGCCTGTAAGTCAGCAATGAAACACTACAATATAGCCACTGCCCACTTCCCTGGGGATTAGGAACTGGATGCCCTACATTCTCATTGACTGGCCATGCAAACTTAGGTGGCTTCTCTAGGCTTTGGTCTCCTCATATCAATTATATAATGACTAGGTTATAATAAAGAGTCTCTACAGTCTCCTTTAGCTTTAAAATTACAGGAAAACAAGTACATAACAATATACTAAAACTGAAAATGTATCAAAACCCTAAAGCTAAAGATCCTAACTTTATTTTTAAAATGTCTATTTAAAAGCAGTACAGCTTTTTCACTGACGTGTATCTAGACATTAGTCATTATAACCCACTTGCTAGCTAGCCTCAGATGTTTTCATAACACTCAGCACAAATTTCAACTTGGAAATCTGCTAATGGGCAGTTTAACAAAGAAGCACAGTCTACAAACTAGCCACATGGCTTAGCTATCTGACCTGGGCAAGTCAGTAAGATTATCTGAACCTCAGTTTCCTCTTCTGCAAATGGAGATATGAGAGAACCTATTGCCTGGGGTTATTACTAAGGAGTAAATGGAGTCAATGCAGGTTCAGCAAGTAGAACGTGGCAAGCATTCAGTACGTTTAGGGTTTTTTTTCCCCTATCTTAGATAATAACCAGTTCTACCTTATGAACTAGGTTACTTTATCTCTGTGCACCTTAGGGTGAGGAGAACTCTTAAATTTTCTGATCTATGATCTAAGGTGCTGGAATCCTTTCATACACACTGTGATTTACTGAAAACCACAAATGAGTAATATTTACTAAGTATCCACATATAATATTCTAAGTTTTAGGCTAGCTTTAATTAACCTTTAAAAAAATACTCTGAAACAGGTATGACAGCCATTTTACAGATGGAAAACCTAACCCCAAGAGAAGTGAAGTAACTGCCTTAATATTCTGAAAAGAGCAGGACTGTCCTTCCAGCCAAAGTCCATCTAACGCAGGACAGCAACTCTGCATAAAAGTAACTTACAAGGAAAATACAGTTAATACTCAGGTTACTTGGAGGCCCTGACAGATTTATCTTACTTCTTTAACTCTTCAGTCATTTCAGAATTATTTCATGTTCCTAACAGAAAATATCCCAGCAATTCCGCCAAAAGATCTGAGAAAGCAAGGTCTTAGAGCCTGTATGACAGCCCTGCTATAAACTCTCTGGAAATGAACTCAGAATTTCAGCTGCTAGAGCTTTCTTTTCTCCTTTGCAACTAGAATCAAGATTTGGTCATAATTAAATCTATAAAACAATAAATCTATCACTGGTCCTGTCACATCTGCATAAAACACATTTCATTAAATAAATTCCTTACTTTTGTAGCACATTTTCCTTCGTTTAAAATTTAGGACTGTAAAATTTTTTGAAGAATTTACTGTCAAGTTGAGCTGCATTAGTATCATAACTTCAGAATCTACTTTGCCAGTACAGGAAAGCTCGACCCGAAACACTGTTTAAAAGGAATAAGAAAAAATACTTTAATTTTCTGAAAATCAACTTTAATGCCCCCCAAAATAGCTCTTACTGACCATTTTAGATTGATTTTTGCTGCAATAAACCAAAAATACATTTAAATAAATAAATTAGCTTTCAGAGCACACATCTTTATATCATTATGAGTTCTAGACATTAAGTATTTCACTCATTACAGATATAAAAGTGCTGGAGAACAAACAAGACAAAAATAAAGACAATTATTTTCAAATTTTACTTATTATCTTAATATATCAATTTGTCTCTTAAATCCTGCTATTCCAATACACTGAAGCTACAGAATCCTAAGGCAAACCCTGCTGACCTTCTGTTACATCAGCACAGTAACAAAAATTACATGATAAGAAAAGATAGCAGTACCAAAGCGCAATAATGTACTATCTTAATGAAAAGATTACAGGTTAAAGAAAATGGGAGTACAACCTGTAAACAAGTATAAATATGTATAAATAAATAAGTATACATCTATAAACAAATCTTCTAAAATTCTCAACTATGAACTGAAAACATTACCTTTAGAAATAGAAACTGGTTTTAATCAAAAACGGAAACAAGTGGATAATAAACTTTAGTGTATATTTTTTTTTGTACTGGGGATTGAACTCAGGACCTTGTGTTTGCGAGGCAGGTGCGGTGCCACTGAGCCCTGGTCCTAGTGTATATTCTTAATCTTTCAGTTTAAGATTCTTTTCCTATAAATTCAGAATATATCATTCTATCATCTGTGTGAATGTATCAGAGACTCAGACATTTCTGAGTTTCTTTACTAACCTATAAAAATTAACTAGCATTCCTGAGCTTCCTGAATGCTTAGATTAACACATGTCACTAATAACAGTGGTAAGAATGCCAGGAAAAGTCCCACAACACTGCTGTGGTTTAGACTTTCAATTTTTTAAAAATTTCCATTTATTTAAAATCTCCTGTCTTCAAGACCACTCCTAAAAAATTATCTCAACAGTAGTTAAATTGATATAAATAAGACACTTATTTTATTCATTCAGACAAGTACTGAGTTCCTATCCCATAAGAACTGCTATTCTAAGCACCAAGGGAATTATCAGATAATGTAATCCAGTGATGGTGAACCTAAGGCACACGTGCCACAGCTGGCTATTTGTATCACTGAAAGCTCTAAAAGGTTCACCATCACTGATGTAATTGGTTCAAAGACAGTTAAATGCAAGGTTCTACGGGGCAGGAAAAACTTAAGAAAATGTTAATAATCTGAGGGAGAGAAGAAGGCAGGAAGAGGGCAGTGCACATTTTGTGTCATGTAGAATGAGTGGGATGGATAGTTCATAATCAGAAAAAAAGAAAAGATAGTTACAAATACAGAAACTAGCACATGCAAAGGCACGGATTTGAAAACTGCATGTAATCTGAAACTGCTGGGCCAAGTGCAGCAGGAAGGGTTACATAATAAAGGATCCAGCACATAGGCTAAGGAGTCTGGAATGTACTCAGTTGAGGAAGGAGAAAGCAGTGAGGGGCTGGATGCCTGTGGTCAGATGTGAGTGTGCAATGACCATCTGGGCCACAGTGTGGGATGTGGAAATTAATCAAAGAGGAGTAACACCAGACACAGGAACTTGTGTGGAGGTCAGTGCCAGCAATGCAGAAAAAGAGACAACTGACACAGTTCTAACGATGGGAAGGAGGAAATAGTCTAAAAACATGCTACAAAAAAAATCAGTATTTATAAATATTAGTTTTCACAGATGGGCACAGTAGTACAAACCTATAATCCCAGCACTCTGGGAGGCTGAGGCAAGAGGATTGTCAAGTTCAAGCCCAGCCTGGGAACTTAGAAACTTAACAAGACCCTTCCTCAAAATTAAAAAATGAAGAAAAGGATTCGGGATGTAGTTCAGTGAAAAGGCCCTGGATTGAACTGCCCCTCCCCAAAAAATTACTTTCCACAGTACTTACACATTTTGTATCTATGAAGACACACTACACATCAGTAAACTTTCCTTTATAAAACAAGATGAAGGAGACACAATTGAAAAGAGTGTGCTAACTGTGCTTTGAGACTTGAGAATCTTACCTGATAAAGTGCGTGGAACTTCCCCCTGAACAGAAATGTTGACCTGGGGCATGTCCATGGCCACAAAATTGTCTACTTGGAATCCAAGTTTATATTCAACCTGTACAATGGAGGGAAATAAACAAAATGGATATGTGATAACAGAAAGGACACTAATAGTTTGACTAATTAGGTCATTAATAAATGCATGAACCTTTCACACATATAAATAATACAGCTATCAAAAAAGTCCAGGGGATAGGGAAGTACTCAGAGGTAGAGCATTTATCTAGCATGCTTGAGGCAGAAACCCCAGTTAGTCAGATATGAAGAACCAAGAAGTTGAGATATACAATTTACAGATCATAATTATTTGGGAATACTGCTTCTAGTTGATAAAAACCAAGGGACATCATGTGGACCGTAGATGGATGTCTGCTCTGCAGACCCACACTAATAAGTACATTCTAAGGTATGAATGTATCACAGAATATCTAAGCCATTTCCCTAGTCCAACAATCACAACAGCTATAATTTGGGTATTGATTGTCCTCCAAAGGCCCATGTGTTAAAGGCTTGGTCCCCATGGTAGCACTATTGGGAGGTGGGGGAACCCTTACAAGGTAGAGCCTAGTGAAAGGTCCTTTGGGTGTCCCTCCCAAAAGGATTATGGGAACCTAGCCCCCTTCCCTTTCCTCTTTGCTTCCTCCCCATGAGGTGAATGGTTGCTCCTGGCATGATGTGCTGCCACAGATCCAAAGCAAGGGGGCCAATCAGTCATAGGCCACAGCCTCATAGCCCAGAACCTCTAAAACTGAGCCAAAATAAACCTTTTTTCTCTGTAAGTTGATTATCTCGGGTATTGTATTATAGTAACAGAAAGCTGACTAACACAACTACTAAAAATGTTCATGTTTGGATCCTGTTCAGACCTTTATTTCTTAAGTGATTCAGAATCTAGGAAGGACCTCTAAGACATCCTGGAACACCAATATTAACTATCAATACCTGCCTACTCAGTATACCTTACTAGACCCAAACAAAATCAATAAACATGACCCTTTGCTACTGGGGATTCATGGGAGAAACAGCCTGAACTATAAAGCAATAACAAATTCAGAATAGCTATCTCCACCAAGATCTTCAATGTTTCCTAACATTCTCTGTCCTGCCATGCAAACTTGATTAAATATACAGACATTCCTTGTTTAATGACCAAGTCATGGTCCTACAAGTAGGTTGTTAAATGAATTGGTCACTAAATGAGGAACTGTATATAGTATGTACATTAAAAAATTCAGAACAAAGAAGCGATCAAAGAAAACTCCAACTTGATGACTTTGCTTTTATTTGCATAAATCTTATGTGCAGTATTGTATTATATAACAGAACATAAAACTACGGTACTATACTGTACAGTACAATCAGTAAAAATTACAGTACTGTATAAACAAGATATACTGCACAAAAAGACACTGAGGCTCTATTAACAAGATGTACAGAACTATACAAAGATAAAAATGGTCATATGTCCAAGCAATGGGTCATAAGTCTGAACAGTGCGACTCAGTTGTAAATCCAAACAGTCATTAAGCAGGTAGGTCATTAAACAAGGAATATCTGTAGTAGCTTTCTCCCAGTGTTCACAGGGTAGTTTTAACAGAGGACTAGGACTGGCAGAGCCATAGGGCAGTAAGATGGGAAAACAGTAGGAGAAAAGAGGTACAGAAAAGCATTCTTAAAGAAACTTACAAAGAAACATATGCACTCCACTCCCATATTCATTGCAGGACTTTGACAAAGGCAAAAATGGAAACAATACACACTTCCATCAACTGACCAATACAGAAAATGTGGTATCCACACACACGATGGAATACTCAGCCATTTTAAAACATAAAAAAATCCTGTCATTTGCAACATGGATGGAACTGGAGATCAATACATTAAGTGAAATAAGCCAGACACAGAAAGACAAGTACAGCATGATCTCACTCATATGTGGAATCTAAAAGAGTTGATCTCATAGACATTGAAAATAGAATGATCACTACCAGAGGCTGGGGAGAGTAGGGAGGGAGGTGAGGGAAAGACTACTCATGGGTACTAAGCTGTAGTTAGGTAAGGGTTAGTTCTGATGTGCTATTGTACAGTAATGATAATGTACTATATATGTCAAAAAGCTAACAGGAAAAAATTTTAATGTTTTACCATACACAAATGGTAAACATTTGAGAAGACAGGTATGTTTACACTGATATAAATATTACACAATTGTATGCACATATCTAAACATCACATGGTACCCCCAAAATAGGTACAATTTTTATGTTTTTATGCATCAATTAAAATTAATTTAATTTTTTTAAAAATGAGGGTCTCACAGCTTTTCTCTTTCAATGGAAAATATTAAGATATGTGTATATGCTATCAAAAAAGCCAATAAAATAGTACATAATAAAGAAGAAAATACAGAAGAAAAAGAGTATCATCTCAACACTATCAAGAAGGGATGGCCTGGGCTCAGGCACAGAGTACTTTTTCCCGTAGACAGGAAGGAGGGTTCAACATACTAAGCTTGATTATCCTTTACATTTCTCCTTTCACACTCTATCTGACCCTGAGCTAAATATCACAGGGGTGTGTGAACATTAAACTCTCCTTTGCAGTTAGGTACATAAACAACTGTTGAAAGATGTATTTGAGAGTATATTCACAACAAAGGAAATACATATTCTTCCTTTAGCACATCAGTAACTAGGGGCAACTTAACTGGAAGTGTTTTCAACAGCTCAATAGAAGCGGCATCCAGGGGGTGCTATAGAGCTACAGTCAAGCAAGTTTGGGCGGGACTGAGTAGGTGTTCTAGCAGTAAAACATCAAGAGAATGCATGGACTCATCTTTATGGTCATCCTATCTCTGAACAGGCCCACATATCAAGAGAAGATGCACAAAACAAATGTGCAGTTATCAAGAAATGGATTTGGAACCATGAGACCTTTCCCATAAATTGGCAACTTTTCTGTCTTTCAGTTTTTGGATTTTTAAAATTAATTTTATTGGTACATTTTAGGTATACAATATAATGACACTGATCACTGGAAATCTGCACCTTTACATAATCTCTCTTGGTTCTTATTTTTTCTGCATTACTCCACCTTCCTTATCAACCCCTCCATCCCTATTTAGAAAGAGGTTGTTTCCATTTTTTCATTTTCTCATATTAATTTCATTCCCTTCTGTCCTTTCCCCTATCTCTGCCACTTCCACTTCCCCTCTGGCACTCTTCTTCCTATTTCACATTATCTGTTATACCTTTTAGTCCTTATTTACACTTTCAGTTTCTCAAACTGGAGAAACTATTCAGTATCTACATGTGTGTCCTATTTATTTCACTTAAGAGTATGGCCTTAGTGTGCATCCATTTAGCTATAAACGTCTGTAATCTCTCATTTTTTATGGCTGAGTAGTACTCCATTTTATTTTTAAAAACACATTTTCTTTATCCAGTCTCCAGTTGATGGGCAACTGAGCTGCTTCCAAGTTTTAGCTATTACAAATGGTGCTGCTATGACCATGGGTGCACATATATCACTATGATATGATTCTTTTAATTCTTTGGGGAAGATACCCACCAGGGGAATAGCTGGGTCAGATGGGACTTCCAGTCCTAGTTCTTTGAGGTATCTCCATACTGATTTCCACAGTGATTGCACCAGTCTACACTCCTACCAGCAGTGGAGCAGTATTCCTCTTCCCCCACAGCCCTGCCAGCATTTGTTATGGTTGATTTCATGATGGCAGCCATTCTTTCCGGGGTGAGGAGGAATCTCAGCGTTGTTTTCATTTGCATTTCTCGAATGACCAGTGATGTTGAACATTTTTTCATTTGTTTATTTGCTATTTCTACTTCTTTGTCTAAGAAATGCCTGTTCGTTTCAGATGCCCATTTTTGGACTGGGTCTTTAAATTTGGGAGGTCTGATCTTTTTAAGTTCTTTATACCTTCTAGATAGTAGGCCTTTGTCTGAGGAACAGCAGGTGAAAATTTTTTCTCACATTGTGGGTTGTCTCTTCACACTGCTGGTGGTTTCTCTTGCTGTGCAGAAGCTTTTTAGTAAGAAGAGATCCCACTTGTTGATTGTTTGTGCTAGTTCATGGGCAACTGAGGTTTTGCTCATAAAATCTTTTCCTACACCAATGTCTTCAAGAGTTCTACCTAACCTCTGTTCTAGCCAGTTCAGCATTTCTGTTTTAATATTTAGATCTTTAATCCATTTCGATTTTAGTTTAGTGAATGGTGAGAGATATAGGTCTAGTTTTTTGATTTTTTTTTGGTACTGGGGATTGAACTCAGGTCCTTCTGCTTGCATGGCGGGCGGCAGAACCACTGAGCTAAATACCCCGTTCTCTAGTTCTAATCTTTGCAAGTTGAAACCCAATTTTTCCAGCACTATTTATTAAAGAGGCTATCTTTCCTCCAGTGAGGGTGTTTGGCTCCTCTGTCAAAGATGAGGTGCCTGAGTGTGTCTGGAGTTGTTTCTGCCTCTTCTAATCTGTTCTACTGGTCCTTAGGTCTGTTTCTTTGCCAGTACCATGCTGTTTTTATCACAGTAGCTTTGTAGTATACTTTCAAGTTGGGGGTTGTGATACTCTCTGCCACGTATCTGTTGTCTAGAATTGCTTTTGTTATTCTAGGTCTCTCCTTGCTGCAAATGAATTTTTGGACTGTTTTCTCAAGGTCCGTGAAAGTATGCTGCTGGAATTGCAATTGGGATTGCATTGAATTTATATAGCAGTTTTATAAGTATGAGCTATCTTGAGATAACAAGGCTGAAAGCTGTCGGATGAGGATAAAAGACATGGGCCAAGGATGGTGAAACAAGGAGCAGCCTGAGTGCTGTGTGACTTCCAAGAAGAGTCTTGCCAGCCAATACTGATACCTGCAACTTCTTGATCATATGAAAATTTTTGAGAGCCGCCCCCAGCATGGAGGAGGAGCTTTCTGTGCCACCGTACCACTGCCCCCAGTGCCAGCACCCAGGAGAAGCCTTCTAGGCTGCCGTACCACCGCCCCCAGTACCGAGGAGGTGAGCTGCGCAGGCACCAACAGCACACACACAAACACACACACACCCTGCTGAAATGAGAAGACATGTAAACATATCTCAAAACCAGACTTCCAGATCACCTAAAGCAATCCCAAAGGGAAACCAGATGGAACAATCTGATACTCAACCACCTGGATTCCCTGAACTGGCAACAAAAGAGGATCTGAGGGCCGGGGATATAGCTCAGTGGTTTTGCCATCTGCTGCGCAAGTGCAAGCGCAAGCGCAAGGACCCGAATTTTGATTCTCAGTACCAAAAAAAAAAAGCGGGGGGACCTGGAAAAACGAATTCAGGAATAATTTCTCAGATAACAGCAGAGATTCTACCCATAGTGTAAGACATGATTAATAAATCTGGAGAGGACACAGATAAAAAATAATAGAGGAGCTGAGGAATAGGATGGAACCCCAACATAGGAAACAAAAGGAATCCATAAAACACATGCAAACAGATTTCCAGAAGATTAAAAACTCCACTGAAAGTTTACACAGTAGGATGAGCCAATGTGAGGACAGGATTTCAGATGTAGAAGAAAAGACTGCAATTAGTGGTGAGGAAAAGACAAATTTCTTTAAAAAAGTAAGGGACCACGAAAAATCAATCCAGCAGCTGCTAGATGATGCAAAAAAGAATAACGTAGGACTGACTGGAGTCAATGAAGAAACAGGAGAGAATGCATACAACATAAAAAAAACTGTTCACAGAAGTCATGACAGAAAACTTCCCAAGTAGGGGAAAAGAACTTGACGTACAGATAAGTGAGGCATATAGGACTCCAACTAGCCTTGATCAAAAAAAATCTACACATAGGCATATTATAGTTAAGATTCCAGAAACCCAACAGAAGAACAAAATTCTATAAGCAGTGAGAGAAAAGAAACAAATCACATACAAAGGAAAGCCCATCAGTATCACAGGAGACTTCTCAATGCAAACCCTCAAGGCAAGATGAGCTTGGAGTGATGTATTTCAAGCCCTAATGGAAAACCGTCTCCAACCCAGATTGATGTACCCTGCAAAACTATCTTTCAAAATTGATGAAGAAATGAGATACTTTCATGACAAACAGCACCTTAGGACCTTCATGAATACCAAACCAGCACTCCAAAAAATTTTATACACTCTCCTAGGAAAAGACAACAAAGATCACAACCCCAGGAAGCCCAGAAGAATCAATCCATCAAGCATGACAAGAAATTAAATGCAAAGGGGGAGAATCCAACAGAAAGAAAAAGTCATGATAAGGATAAGTCAATACATATCAGTTATAACTATCAATGTTAATGGTCTCAATTCACCAATCAAAAGAAACAGACTGGCAGAAGGGGTCAAGAAGCAAGATATCCAACAATATGCTACATACAAGAAACACACTTCATTCAAAAAGAAACTCACAGACTGAAAGTTAAAAGGTGGAAAACAATACTCCATGTGACAGGAACCCCCCAAAAAGCAGGAGTAGCTCTCTGATTTGCAGATCAAGTGGATTTCAAATGAACACTGATTAAGAGAGACAAAGAAGGACAGTACATCCTTGGTAAAGGGAACAATCCAAGAGGAAGAGATGATAATCATAAATATATATGCACCAAATACTAGTGCACCCAACTATATAAAACAAATAACAGACATGAAAAATGAAATAAGCACTAATATGGTAGTAGTGGGGGACCTCAATACCCCACTGTCACAAATAGATAGATCAACTAGACAAAAAATAAACAATCAAAATACTAGAACTCAATCAAACTCTTGAACAAATGAACTTATCAGATGTTTACAGAGTATTGCACCCACAAAATCAGAATACACATTCTTTTCAGCTACACACGGGTCGTTCTCCAAAATAGACCATATACTCGCTCACAGAACATGTTTAAGTAAGTGCCAAGGAGCCGAAGAAACCCCCTGCATATTATCAGACCACAGTACTATAGATAGGTAAGTTATTTAGATATCTTGTTGGCAGGTAGGCAGGGCCTCCCTTAAGGCGCCAGCCCTCCAGGAGCCAACACAGCAAGGATCCAACATGGAGAAGAAGTGAGGCACATTCACTGGTTAGCATTATAAAAAGGAAAAGAAGTACTACTTCCTCTACAGATAGATAGCAGTGATTGATATTCTAAATGGGAAATTCCTTGTACGTGACTTGTCTTCCCATTTGATCCCCATTTAATCAATGGGGATCTGGGTGACTGTACTTGTAATCTTATTGGTTGGTCATGGTTTTGTCCCACCTCATGCCCACCTTGTAAATTTCCATTGGGTCTTATACTTCTGTCCCACTTTGTACCCTCCTCACCACATGGCTTTGCTGTATAAAACATCTTTGAAAAGTGGGGTGAGCAAGCAACCCATTGTATGGTCCCCCTTCTGTCTCTTAAGCAGACCCTTTCTTTCTCCCAATAAATTTTTCCTACTCTTAGGAGTAGGAAACTCCTAAGGAGAATTCTAGGAACTCCATTGTTCCTAGAATTCATTCTTCAATTTTAGAGAACACAAACTCACATTTTGGATATCTAGTAGGTTTGGGAGTTACATCTCTTCCCCCTATATCAATAGTGCGATGAAATTGGAGATCAACAGCAAAAGAAACCGCAAGAATTTCATAAACACATGGAAACTGAACAACACACTTCTGAATAACCAATGGGTCACAGAGGAAATTAAAGAAGAAATCAGACAGTTCCTACAATTAAATGACAATGACAATACAACATATCGGAATCTATGGGACACAATGAAAGCAGTCTTACGAGGGAAATTCATAGCAGTGAATACTCATATTAGGAAAACAGCAAGCCCAATTAAACAACCTGATGCTGAACCTCAAGCTTCTAGAAAAAGAAGAGCAGGACAAACCCAAAGCTCATACAAGGGAGGAAATTATAACGATCAGAACAGAAATCAATTCAATGGAGACTAAGAGAATGATACAAAAAAATCAATGAAGCCAAGAATTAGTTCTTCGAAAGAATCAACAAAATTGACAAACCCTTAGACAACCTTATCAGAAAAAGGAAAGAAAAGGCCCAAATCCATACAATTAGGAATGAAAATGATGAAATTATGGAACCAGCAGAAATCCAGATGATCATCAATATCTACTTCGAGAACCTATAAGCCAATAAGATGGAAAACACAGAAGAAATGGACAGATTCCTACATACATATTAATTACCAAAGTTGAAAGAAGAAGACTTAAAAATTCTAAACAACCCAATATCAACCAATGAAATTAAAAACGTAATTAAAAACTTAACAACTAAGAAAAGCCCAAGTCCTGATGGCTTCACTGCTGAATTCTACAAGACATTTAGAGAGGAACTACTGCCACTACTCTTTAAATGCTTCAATGAAACTGAAAGGGAAGCAATACTCCCAAATTCATTCCTGGAAGCAAGCATCACCTTGATCTCCAAAGCAGGGAAAGACCCAACCGTAAAAGAGAACTATAGGCCAATTTCACTAATGAACACAGATGCAAAAATCCTTATGAAGATACTGGCAAATAGAATGCAGAAGATCATCAAGAAGATCATATACCCTGACCAAGTTGGATTCATCCCAGGGATGCAGGGATGGTTCACCATATGCAAATCAATCAATGTAATACACTGTATCAATAAAGCCAAGGACAAAACCATATGATCATCTCAATAGATGCAGAAAAAGCATTCAACAAATCCAACATGCATTTATGATAAAAACCCTACAAAAAATTGGAATAGATGGTGTCTACCTCAATCTCATAAAAGCCATCTACAAAAAACCAACAGCCAATATCATACTAAATGGTCAAAAACTGAAATCTTTCACACTAAAATCAGGAACAAGGCAAGGAATGTCTACTATCACCACTCCTGTTCAATACTGTCTTGGAAACATTAGCCACAGCAGTGAGACAAGAGAAAGAAATAAAAAGAATAAAGATAGGAAATGAAGAAGTCAAATTGTCATTATTTGCAGATGACATGATACTCTATACAAAAGACCCCAAGAACTCCACCAAAAGTCTTCTAGACTTAATAACCAAATTCAGTGAAGTAGCTTAACACACAAAAATCAATAGCTTTCCTCTACATGAACAACAGACTCACTGAGAGAGAAATAGGGCAAACAATTCCTTTCACAATTGCATCCAAAAAATGAAATGCCTAGGAATCAACCTAACAAAAGAAATCAAAGACCTCTTCTCTGAAAACTATAGCACTCTGAAAAGAGAGATTGAAGATAACATCAGAAAATGGAAAGACATCCCTTGCTCCTGGGTAGGAAGAATCAACATAGTGAAAATGGCCATGTTTCAGTTTTTGTAAAGTGAGAGGATAATAAAAATGGAGGATCAAAGGATAATTAATGCAATACACCTGCTAGACTGCCATGTGTGCCCTCTGATAAACACATGCCCCAGTGGCACTGGCACTCCTGCCATGCTGCACTTCTCCATCATCACCAGCCTATGGCCAACCCCAGGATTCTGACACAAACCCTCCTGTACTCTGGCAAGAACATTATTGTAGACCTTCTGTTTTGTTCCCCACCTGGGGACCTTACTATTACTCTTAGCCTCTGTACCCTCTCCCACAACCTGGCTTTCCTCAAAAGTGATCTCTCTGCCTACCATTCAGTTTCTATAACACCTGACCCAGGACCTACACTGAAGGGTGACCATTCTTTAAGGATCATAATGCCCTTCCCAAACATCCCTTCCTAATGTAAAATCCCCTGTACTCTGATGCTCATCTGTATCTTGCGCCATCCACAACTGTATCTCGTGCCACACAGGACTTAGCAGAGGCCTTGGACCTTGGCTCACTTTGTCCTCTGTTATCTTTCTGCTACTTTCAATACTCTGCATTCATTCCTACATGCCAAAGAAATACCCTACAACCAAAAGAAATGCCATTCTACAAAAGATGCCATCACTACCCCGACCACCCACCTCTGCTTCCTACAAAACCAGTACTCTCCATCAACCACTGTGAGGCACATTTATGAGTCAGGGCTATGCTTGTAGGTGGGATGCAGTGACCAATTAAACTACTTTCTTCCTTTCCAGCCCAGCCAGGGCCACTTGTTTTCACATTTCCACAGCCTGTGCCCCAAAGAGAACATTATTGACACAGTCATACAGATGCTTTCAACTGGTTTTCTCCCTCTTTCATACCCTTGGAAGGAAACACCATCATCATGACTGCCCCTTACTCTACCTCTGCTGTTTAGACCCTGGAGGAGATCACATCTTGGAGGTGCTCTTCCATGGTGACCTTCAGACTTATGGCAGGTCCTCAGTTCTGCTCACCAGTCTCTTCCTCAGAGTCCTCTTCTCTATACTCTTTCCCAGTCCAAACCTCCTAGGCCTTACTGATTCACTACCTACTGCGCCTCACTTCAGACAATGCTCTTGTTCCTTTCAGCTTACACATAGCCATGTTCTTTCTGTTCATTTTTCTTTTTTAAAAAACACCAGTAAGATCTGTTAGAGCAACCATCTTTTGCACTCCAGTCCCAAGGTAAGTTTCATTCTCCCTTTTAAATGACAAATCCTTTCCTCCTAGAAGACAAGGTTCTAGCCATAACTACTGAATAGATCTCATCATCAACCTCTTATTCTCCTTTACCTTTAATCTCCCCCATCTGTCCAATTACCTGCTAGACATTTTTGACTGATAATCCTGCAGCCCTCAAACTTAACAGATTCAGAGTCAAATTTATTACATTTCCCAAAACCTGCTCTAGAGTCTCTCTTATTCTAGGTCTCAATTACTGCAACCAGAGGAGCAGCTGCCCACAGACCAGAACCCCTAAGAGAGCAGAGAGAGGGTGCTACAAAGGAGTCGAGGGCTCTCGCTGCAGTGCTAAAGGCAGCAGACAAGACTGGCACCAGAGCATCTCAATGTAGCAACCAGAAAGGGAGGAGATGAGGTTATGGGTGGAGTCCAGCAGACAAGAGGGACATGGGTGTGGGGCAAAGGGGCTGAGCAGGAGGTTTGAGAAGGTAACCTTGACCACACCAGCAGCTGGAGGAATGTAAAGGTATGAGTGCATGGAAGCCTGCCCTTTTCCCAAGGCGCCCTCTCTGAGAGACTGTCTCAGCATGGGGCATTTACAAGGCAGTTGTCTTGTCCCACAGCAGTTCTTAGGATATTAATTTTTAAACTGCAGTTTTTGGGATGAAAAAAGAAACTGCAAATTACTGAAGTCCACTTTTTTTCTAATTTATCATGTATTGATCTTTAAGGCAGCTCACCAATTACCCCCTGAAGAAACATGTATTCACAGGCTAAATTTATAACCTACTAGAATAAAAAAAATTGAACAACAGCTGTTTAACAGAAAAAAGGAATGAGCCAAAACACTTCAGAAAAGAAACTAGAGAAAATATAAATATTTGAATAAGCTAAAAAATAAACATTTTTTTGTAATCCTCCCTGACTTGGAAATAAATTACAATTGCAAACAGGCAGCTGATGAGTAAAGCTATTTCCTTCTGGAACACAGACAGCACATATTTAAAATGAATACACTTGCTGGCAGCCAGCTTCTCTGAAATTCTCAGAGTACTGCCTTTCTTATAGAAACCTCACTCCACAGGGGGCAGACACAGCAGTCTACTCTCCAGGTATCTGTCAGAACTCTGACAAGCTCCCTGAAGACTCTCTTTGACAATAACTAAGCATTACAGAAAGCAGAGAATAGGAATGGGATAATCAAGGGTAGTGGGGGTATTCTGCTACATCTTAGCATATTTTTGCCTTTTAGCCATAGAAAATATCTACTAATACTTATATGGAGTTGTATATTTCTTTCAGGGACATTGAAGAAGATAGAAGAAATACAGAAGAACCTAATTATCTGTCAAAAATATCTAGTAGTATGCTTTAAAAAAAAAAAAAAAGTATAGCCTTGTGAAAGAGAATCAATACCAAAGTTCTACCCCTGGCTTAAAATGCAATTAACACAATGGTCCTTTCTGGCCACTCACTAAAGCATGCATGACATATATGTTAAGGGTAAGACATCACAGCTCCAGCTTCTCAAAGAACTGCAATCTATTTGGCAAGAAAAAGTCATGTAAACACTGGAAAACAACACTATTAGCAAAAGCTTTGATGTGTGAAAAGTAATGTTAGAATATCTACAATATTGAACTGACATTCATTGCATAGTCTGGAGATCTTTGGAAGCAAATATTTCATCTTCTGGCAAGATTTTAAAAGACAAGAACTGAGAGTTTCTGATAAAGTGTTGGAGCTTGGGAGCTGCGGCCTTTTTTCTGAAAATTCATCACTGCATCTCAAAGCCAAATAATCTAGAGAAGAGCTCATCCTTCTTGGATGACTTTCCCATTTCAGGTCATCTCTACCTCTTGCTTCTGCTGCCCCTATACTAGTTTAAACAAGTCTCTTCCCCAACCTGGGTCTTAAGTTTCCTCTCATACAAATTGATCAATAAACCAAAGTATAATAACGATGTAAGAAAGTGATTCAGCCATCTGAAGGGAAGAAATATGCAATTCTATATGAAGGAGCAGAGAACCCTTACCAGGAAACACTGCTATGCAAACAGCATAAGAGTACACAGTATGGTATTTAAAACATGCATGTATCCAAGCACACTCAGATGTTTACTAATGTACAAACTGTCTTCACAAGAGGAGACTAGAACCAGACAACAGTCGTTAACTCAGGCAAGGAGGAATGGGTGGCTAGAAGGCTTAGAGACAGCATCAAGACGACAGAAAAGACAGGTTTCACTGTATACCCTTTGTGCCTTTTAAATTTGTACCATGCCCATACAATGCCTACTCATAAGATTAATGTTTTTTTAAATACAAATTTTATTTTATTTTTTTGTGTGGTACCAGGGATCGAACCCGGGTCCTTGTGCTTGTGAGGCAGGTGGCAGAACCACTGAGCTAAATCCCTAGCCCATAAGATTAATTTTTAAAGTGAATAAATTTCAATTAATCAACTATGCTAAAATCACCAGATACCACAGCCTACAACTAGAATTATGAGCTGCAATGGTGAATGAAAGCTGAAACTAGATTAACACATACATATTTTAGTTTTTTACTAAAAAACACTGTAACATAAGATGGTTATTTTCCCCTAAATCTTTAAATGTTACAAATGAACTTGTCAAATTCGTTATATATTCAATCTATGAATTCCAATCATTTTTCCAACCTTACAACCTCACTCTAGCTCTGAGTAAAATGCCTGAAAAATCACATGTGTGAACCCACTATTGGATGTACCCAGCCTATGTCTTGCACTTCAGAAAGAGGGAAAGTCCCTTCCCCTAAAGCAACATATTGCAAGTCTAAATCACTCCAACTTTCAGAAGCTCCCTTTGTGGAGCTGTGCCCTGTGGCTGCCACTTCTCCATTTCCTCTGCAGTCTGCACCAGTATTATAGCCACCTCGGAGGACAGCTTTGAATAGCTCAACATTTGGGAGGGAAGAGAAAAGAAAATCAACTCATAATATTCTTCAAGTATGACAAAAGCCAAGAGAGAGAAGGACATTATGGACACAGAAAAGGTACCTGCAGCCTTCTGGGGCAACTAAAGGAGAGGTGACACCAGTTTTATGAGATAAGAGGAGTTAGTTGGGTAAAGGGCATTTCTAGCAGAGCACACAGCAGCAAAGTGACAGGACACAGGGCATTCAAAATATTACAAGGTAGAAAAAATGGCACTCAGCAAATGGCTGCAAAAGCAGCAAAAAAGGGGGGGGGGGCAGAGACAAAATCATAATGGTTTCCTAAGAAATCAGAACTTCATTCTGGTGTGAACAGGGAGTATATGACAATCCCAGTATATGGCAATCCCAGGTCTATCAGATCCAGGCCCATGCTTTTTCAAGCTCACTTAAATTGAGTATTATGGTTTACATGGAATGTTAAGAATTTTTATTGGCTTAGTGGGTGTAATAGCTTTTCTGTCACTAGGACAAAATATCTGATACCTGAGGATAGGCTTATTTTGGCTCTTGGTCTCAGTAAATTCAGTCCATGCTTGGCTGGCTCCAAGGAGAAATAGTATGGCAGAACACATGGTGGAGGAAAGCTGTTCACATGGCAGCCAGGGAACAGAGGAGAGGAGTAGGAGTTGGAATGAGAATACACCCTTCCAGTTCAGTGGCCTCAGTGACCTCATGGATGAACCTGCTGATGAGTATAATGTCCTCACGATCCAATCACCTTCCAAACATAAGATTTTGGGGGGACATTATAGATCTAAACCATAACAACAATAGATGAATAAATATTTATTCTCCTTAGAACTAATACTGTTAAATAAAATAGAAAAGATGAGTCTCTACAACAAGGAACCAAGGAACCAGACCTATGGGGTACTAACTTGTAATTTTTTTTTAATTGAACTGAGGACTTATGTTCCCTCTTGATGAAGGAAGTTGGAGACTGCTAGTTCCCACCCAATATCCTGTTTAATAGCAGAATGTTAATTTTTTGTTGGACACATTTCCATCAAGCTAAGATGGCAGTATTTCACCTCCTTTGCAGATAGCTGTGGTCATGTAACTAAGTTTTGGTCATGAGATGTAAGAAACATTATGTACTATTTTCAGGGAGTCTCATTTTTAAGGAGGCAAGACTTTTTCTTGCCCTTTAGCTGTCTTCCTGCCTGGACAGATGTGATGGCTAAAGCTTTGGCAGCCACTGTCAACCACAGGAACAACTGATAAACCCTTAGAATGATGGAAAGTAGGGCTACAAGGAGACTTCTATTTCTAGACTTTATATATATATAAATTTTATTTTACCCCATCCCCCCCAGCCCCTTCCCCTATGTACAGAAGCTTTCTTTTCATTTTTTCCATTTTCACTTTTTTTCTTGTCGCTTCTTTCCTTTCTCCCTCCCTCCTCCCTTGTTCCCCTTCCCATTAGAACACTTTCTTCTCATTTCCCAACATCCACTATACATTTCAGTTCTTATTTCCACTTTCAGTTTCTCACACCAGAGAAACAATGCGGTATTTAAACATGTGGGTCCGATTTATTTCATTTAGGAATTTGGTCTTAAGGTCCATCTATTTAGCTATGAATGTCTGAAGCTCATCCTTCTTTATGGCAGAGTAGTATTTCATTGTATAAAAAGACCCCACATTTTCTTTATCTACTTGTCAGTTGATGGGCATATGGGCTATTTTCAAGATCCAGCTATTATACACTGTGCTACTATAAACATGGGTGTGCATATATCGCTGTAGTATGATGCTTTTAATTCTTTCAGGAAGATTCCAAGAAGCGGTATAGTGAGTCAAATGGAACCTCTAGTTTTAGTTTTTTGAGAAATCTCCACAGTGATTTCCACAGTTGCTGCACCAGTCTACACTCCCACCAACAGTATAGAAGGGTTCCTTTTTCCCCACAGCCCCACCAGCATGTTATTGGTTGATTTCTTGATTAATAGTCATTCTTCCCAGAATGATATGGAATCTCAGAGTTGTTTTAATTTTTATTTCATGAATGATCGGTGACGTTGAACATTTTTTCTTTTTTCTTTTCTTTTTTTTGTACCGGGGATTGAACTCAGGATCTTGTGTTTGCCAGGCAGGTGTAGCACCACTGAGCTACAGCCCTGGCCCCAAACATTTTTTCAAATATTTATCTGCTGTTTCTAATTTTTCATCTTTTCATTTCAGATGCCCATTTTTGGAATGGGTGTTTAAATTTGGGGGTTTGATTTCTTTGAGTTCTTTATATAGTCTAGATTAGCCGGTAAAATTTTTTTCCATGCTGTGTGTCTCTTCACTCTGCTGGTGGTTTCTCATGCTGTGCAAAAGCTTTTTAATAAGATGAGGTCTCGGCTGTTGATTCTTTATAGTATTTCCCCCAGCAGTCTAGCTTTTATTCATGAAGTCTTCGCCCACACCTATGTCCTCAAGCATTCTGCCTATTCCCTCTTCCAGCAGATTTAGTGTTTTTGGTTTAATATTTAGATCTTTGATCCATTTAGATTTTAGGTTAGTGTGTGGTAAAAGATATGGGTCTAGTTTCAATCTTTGGCATGTGGAAATCCAGTTTTCCCAGCACCATTTATTAAAGAGGCTACCATTAGGGCCAGGGATTTAGCTCAGTGGTTCCGCCACCTGCCTCACAAGTGGAAGGACCCAAGTTCAATCCCTGGTACCAAAAAAAAAAAAAAGAGGCTACCATTCTTCCAGCAAAGGTGTTTGGCCCCTTTCTCAAAGATAAGGTGGCTGTGTGTGTTTGAAGTTGTTTCTGCATCCTTAGTCTGTTCCGTTGATTCTCAGGTCTGTTCTTTTGCCAGTACCATGTCGTTTTTATCATAGTAGTGGAAACTTCTATTTCTAGACTTGTTTTACACACGGAAATAAAATCTAAGGTGTTGAAGGCAAAAACAAAAAATCATGTTTCCACAAATTACTTATCAGTTATAAAGCGAGTAACTTTACTGAGAAGCTTGGTGACCTGGGTACTCAGAGTTAAGAAGACCAGCAACAAGACAAACGGACATCATTGCACATTGGAGAACAGCTCTTCTGTGCTGTTACTGCCAAAAAAATATTTCTGAATCTAATCAAGAGAAAACCTCAGACAACTCAAATTGAGGGTATTCAACAAAATGATTAGTTTGTATGTTTCAAAAATGTCATAATCAAAAAACACAAGGCTACAGAACTCTTTCAGATGAACAGGAAACTAAAGAGACATCAAGTAGTGAAAACTTAGCTCTAAAGAACATTATTGAGATAACTGATGAAATGTGAATACTACAGATTAGGTAAAAATGTTAAATTTCCTAATTTTGAATACTGTACTCTGGTGGTAATAAAGAATGCCCCTATTTTTAGAAAATACACACTGAAGTATTTAGGAATAAAGAGATTGCTCGCTCTTACAACAGTTCAAGGGGAAAGTGTGTGTGAAAGAGAGAGGGAAGGAGGGAGGGAAGGAGGAGAGAAGGTGAGAAGGAACAGAGGCAGAGACAGCACACATACACAAACAGAGCAAACCAGAAACAACTGGTAAATCTGGGTAAAAGTTTATAAGAGTTCTTTGTACTATTCTTGTAACTTTTCATTATGCTTGAAATTTTATCAAAATGAAAAGCTACTGAAAAGATAGGTTCATACAGTAGTATATAACAATACTAAAAATGTGTTAATCCAGTTTCCTTTCAGAGTTCAGGTGGCTGCATATTAAAACTGACCTATATTGGTTTAACATATCTCAAGTGAACCTTTTTCGAATTATCTCTTCATTTATCCTGGTACTTCACATATCCAGGTTAACATTTACTAAATGCTCTTAATTGTTTCTCAGAATTTTCTCTTGCCCTCTTTTTTTGCAGTTTTTGCCCTAAAGAGATCTACTGATGAACATCCCTCATAGCTAGATACCCTGAGCAACAAGTGCTGAACAGGTGAGATCCTCCAGACTGTACAACACACAGGGTGGACCCAAGATTCCAGCAAACTCATCTGTAATCATATCATTCCTGCAATTATGTTTCAGTGTGTATGTATAGTATTTCTGTAATGTATATGTGAGTATATATAACAATAATGTGAATATGTTTATTTATATAACCACTTTTACTTATCTGACTGAATACTTAAAGTACTCAATGTTAGGAAGTGAACAGAAAAAAAATATGCATCCTTACTCACTTTGTAAGGGAAGCTGACTCACTGGTCCCATCTTGGGAGAGAAAAGAGAGAAACGATTTGGCAATATCTGTTAAAATTTTAAACACAAAAATTCTTTCATAGAGTCGTTTCACTTCTTAGTGGTAATTCACTGTTTAAAAAAATATTTTAAGTTCACAAGCTTCCTGAACAAAGATGTTCTCAATACATTCATATACATACCGTTTTTTTCTGTTTCTATGTTCATCAATAGCAAAAGTACAAAAACTTCTTAATAAAAATTCTTTGAAAAAGTAGAAACATCAACAAAAGATGAACTGCCAGTTAGTCTCACCATCCCCTTAACATTAAATCTTCCCAGGCAAATGAAGTGAAGGAAACTACTGTACAGCAGTGAAGGGAAGCATTGTTTTAAATAGTAAAATTCTACTGAGAATCTATATCCATCAACAAGGAAGTTAACAAATAATGATATAAAGCCAGGTGTGGTGGCCCACGTCTATAATTCCAGCACTCAGAAGCCTGGGGCAGAAAGATTGCCGTGAGTTCAAGGAAAGCCTAGGCTACATAGTAGGAACTTCTCTTAAAAAAAAAAAAAAAAAAAAAAAGATATATCACCTATCAATTCAACATCACATTACAAAACCATTAGAGGCTTCACCACAACAGCATGGTCACTAACAACTGTCTTTTCTAGATGCAGATCCCACTGGAAAAGTCTGAAAGGATGCAAGTATTCTATCATGTGTTGATTACCTAAATGATGCCACCTTCACTGGAAAGGATTTGAGAAATTTTAGAGGAATGAGCTATATTTTTAAAAATATAAATCTGAAAAGAACAGATAGTTATAGCACACCACCCACTGACCCTTTCATAGATGACAGCTCACTCCTTACACACCACCCTTTCCTCTGGCACCTGGGTGACCCTGTCTTGATGTCTGCTGACCACTCTTACCTTGGACTTTGCATACCAAGTGAAGTGCAGGAAATTTGTCTCACTGGGTACTAACAGGTTAAAGGACAGAGCGTAGTGACTAATAAGGTCGTTTCTCACATAATAAAGTTCTGCATCAAGACCTAAAAAAAAAAGGGGGGGGGAAATAATTAAACATCTACAATATCTTCAAAATCAGACCCATTAGGTTTTTAAAACTAGTAACAGAGTGAAGATAATACAGTACTGATGTACAAATGTATATTACCAATTGCTCACGCATGTGCAGTCTGATGAAGCAGGAGGGCACTGAGTCTTATCATCACTGACAAAGATGAAGAAACTGGGACTCAAGGCAGTGGTTCTCTAACCCCAGAACTCTACCAGCCACCCTGTTTTCTCAGTGCCAATATGACATGGTTCTCTCTGGGCACAGTGCTTTTGAGAGTAGCACCTACAAAGAAAGGCCCTTTCCTTCAAAACACTGACATGAATTTAGGAACAGAGATTCAAATAAAAGGGAAACCAGCAGCTAATTACAAAAATTACAACCCAGAGGTGGCCTCTGCTTCCTCCATCAGACTAATGTCCTTGGTACTCTGACAGACAGCATTTGCCTCAGTACACTCACACCAGGTGAGTTCAAGTTCTTCTCCCTGCCTAGACTAGGTTCAGAGTACCACAGATCTCATTGTAGCCTCAGGATGCAGTTCTCAGCACAAAGTACACCTCTGTAAACACTTGGTTAGAACTTGTTAAATAATACGGCAGACAAAATAGGAATGACTGAAAATGCTACAAAAGGGACTCCCATATTTCACTCACTCCACACTACCTTCTTGACTGTTTATTCTATCAAACCACTTAACCCTACCTATATTTAATATTATTCTTACCTTGAAATGAAAAATCAAATTATGAAAAAATACAAGATAACAAAAAAGTAACAGGAAAACAAAACAAAAATTCTAGATAAATACTGTTGCTACCAACACAGTGAACTTGACCCCAGCTCACTATTTACAAAAGGGGAGGAAGAACTATTAGCAAGTGCTATAGAGAAGTGAAGAACCACACAGAGATTTTTGTTCTCCTTGATAATGGAAACCACTGAAAGAATAAAGGCAGAGAGTATCTTTCTCTTGAATTGATTAAAGTTCTGTCCAGATGGTCCTCTAGTAATGCATGGCATATATATCCCACCACTGCAGAGAGGAAAAGGTACAGGGGAGACAAATTTAAATTTCACATTTACTGAGCCTGCATTATGGGTCAGGAACCTCATGGACTACAAGAGGTCAGGATAGGGACTTCATACTTCCAAAGTACATAGATACCAAAACAAATACCTCTGTTACAGGTATTTCACTCATAAAATTAGTTTTTTCATTTCTGAATTGGGTCTAATACAAGGATGAGATGTGAGGCTTACAAGGGGAAAAGCTGTTTTACTGAGTAGCACTGCTTTATTTATTCCACAGAGGTTACCAAATGCAATGATCCTTATGTAAAAGGATTTATCTCTGCTTGTGGGACAGCAACACTTGAAAACATTTGGTAGGATTGGTGGTGCTGGAGAAAGGAGGAAAGAATGGAAATGGAAGGAGAGGTGGAAAGTGGGAGAATGGAGATAGGAGAGAAATGTAAGAAAGCTGGATATGAATATGTTATTACAGTAACAGTTTAAATTTGTTTAAATAAAAAGCCTGAGTGTAAAATATTTTACAAAAGTCACACCAAATTTAAAAATATATACAAGGTAAAATAAGATAAAGAAGCATATGAGACAATAGTGACTTAAGGTAATAAAATTTCACATTAATAAATTCATTAGGTAATATAAAACATTAACAAATAAGGTTTCATATCAATAACTACAAGATTCTGCAGTACAACTAACAAAAAAGTTTCAAATATAGGAAGCAAAAAGTGACAGGAAAAAAATAACAAGAAGAAACAAAACAAATCCACAATCACAGTTGCAAACTGATATTCTCTCAGAAATCAAGATTAAAACAGATTAAAAAAAATTAGGTAGATTCACGACTTAAACAGTATAATTACGGGACATGAAAGAATGGGAGCAACTGAATTAGACCATCCACATATTTTAAAAAAAAAAAAAAAGATTCTTAACCAAAAATCATATAGGCTATATTCTCTGATCAAATATAGTAATAAAAAAAATTAAGTATAAGACAAGTGGTAGGGCATACCTATAATTCCAGCACTCTGAGAGCTGAGACAGGAGGATTACAAGTTTGAGCCCAACCTAGGCAATTTAGTGTCTTAGAAAGACACTGTTCCAAAATTAAAAAATAAGAAGACCGCTGGGATATAGTTCACTGTGAAAGCCCTGGGTGTAATAACCAATATCGCTCCCCAAACACAGACCTACTAAAAGAATTTGAAAAGATTAATAGTTAAATCCTTTGAGGAGAGAGCAACACCAAATATGTATTATTCAATTTCAGAAATAAAAGAGGGAATATTACTACAAAACTTACAGATGTTAAGATTATGAACAATTTTATGATAAATTTGATAATTCAAATGAAATAGAAAAATCCCTTTATTAAAACTGACAAGAAAAAAATTTCAAGCAAAAACCTATTCACAGAGAAAGCTCCAGGTCCAGATAACTTCAACTGTGAATTCTATCTAACATTCAAGGAAGTTAAAACACCAATCTTACATAAACTCAGTCAGAAAATAACAGAAGAGAACATTTCCTATCTCACTTTATAAGGCCAACATCACATTGATACTAAAAATCTACCTACAATATTAATGGAAAAGATTACAAACCAATATCCCTCATGAACATACTCAAACATTTTCCACAAAACATTAGCAAATTGACTACCACATAAAAAGGATAATAAATATATCATGATCAAGTTTAGAGAAAAGGTTGGCCTTTTTAAAATCTCAATAATTTACCATATTATAAGAAAACTTAGGACATCTCAAATTCAAAGCCATTATCAATAATAAAAACTTAGGCAAACAAGGCATAGACAGAAATTCTTAGTTTGTTAAAGAGCATTTACAAAAGCCCTACAGCTATCAAGCTCAGTGGTGAATTATTACATTCTTATTCCTAAAATCATAAATAAAGCTAGGATATGTTCTACCACTTCTATTCAGTCTGGTACTGGAGGTTCCTGCCAATAACTAGACATACACTGAAAACCACCAAAGATGGGCTGAGTGGTTTTGCCGCCTGCTGCGCAAGCACAAGGATCTGAGTTCGATCCCCATTACCAAAAAAAAAAAAAGAAAACCACCAAAGATAGCTAAGAAAAATTAGAGACCTAAATAAATGGAGAGATTGTACTATTGTCTTCGATAAGGATCAATACAATTAAGATGTTAAGTTTCTCAAACTGATCTGCAGATTCAAAGTAAACCTAATCGTAATTCTAACCAATTCTGTTCAGTACTGGAGACTAAACCCAGTGCTTTCACACTGAGCTACTTCTCCCACCTTTCTTATTTTGAGACAGTGTCAAGCTAAATAGTTAAGTTGCCCAGGCTGAGCTGGAACTTGTCATCCTCCTGCCTGAGTCTCCCTCAGAGTGCTGTTATTACAAGTGCATGCCACCACACCTGTCTTCTGAAAGATTTTTAAAGAAAAAACCAAACTCATTCTAAAATGAAATATAAAAATAACACTGGCAGATTTACATTACCCGATACAACAATATATTGAAAATCTATAGTAATCAAGACATTGTTGTACTGATGTGAAGACAGTTACCAACAGAAGAGAATCCAAAAATAGACCTATAAATACAGAGCCAATGGAATTTCAACAAAGGGATCAAGGCAATTCAATTAAAATGGTACTACAGCAACTGATGGATAAACATACAAAAAATTAAATCTAGACCCTTATCTTACATATCACACATCTGACTGAGATATAAACCTGAATGTAAAAGCTAAAACTATAAAGATTCTAGAAAAAAATGTACACAGAAAATCTTCACCAACTAGGGTAAGAGGTTTCTTCATATACAACATAGACTAAATGAGATAAAATTGATAAATTCAACTTTATCATAATTACAAACTTCTGAACCTCAAAAGATAGTTAGAAAATTAAAATTCAAGATACAACCTGGGAGAAAAATATTCACAACACACATATTTAAAAAAGAATTTGTTGGGCCAGGGATTCAGCTCAGTGGTTCCAGCGCCTGCCTCGCAAGTGCAAGGTCCCAAGTTCCATCCCTGGTACCAAAAAAAAAAAAAGAATTTGTTTAAAAGGAAATGGTTAATTTTTTTTTTTTTTTTAAGAAAGACTGTTTAGGGGCTGGCAATGTAGCTCATTGGTGTAACACTTGCCTAGCATGCATGAGGCCCTGGATATGATTCTAAGCACCGTGTGTGTGTGTGTGTGTGTGTGTGTGTGTGTGTGTGTGTGTGTGTGACTTGCTTCCAGAATATATTATGATGCGGGCAGATATTTCACAATAAGATATATAAATAGACAATAAACATATGAAAAGATGTTACAATAAACATCAGTCATTAGAGAAACACACACTATAATTGAGAACCATGAGCACCCAAGAAAGTAACTAAAATTCAACGTTGGTAAGGGTACGGAATAATTCTAACACTCATACATTCCTGGGAAGGTAAAAATATTCAACTACTTAGAAAAGCTGGCCGTTTTTTATGAAGTTAAACATATACCTACTCTATGAGCCAGCAATTCCACTCTAGGTAATTAGCCCCCAAAAAGAAAACATCATGTCCACAAAAAGATTTGCGCATAAATGTTCACAGACCTTTTATTCATAGTAGTCAAAACTGGAAACAACACAAACATCCATCAATAAACACTGAACAGACATGAATGGACAAGCAATTGTGCTTTATTCACACAATATACTACTACTACTCAGCAATGACAATAACTGTTAAGACTTTGTAACAAGGATGAACTCTCAGAGTGAAAGAAACTAGACTAAGAAAATTCAAAGTACATACT
This sequence comes from Heterocephalus glaber, assembly GCF_000247695.1. The sequence continues at coordinate 10,542,699 of NW_004624730.1, forward strand.
ATTTACATAAAATTCTAGAACAGACAAATTACCATAGAACTCAAATCTATGGTAGCCTGTGAAGAGAGAGAATAACAAATTGCAGAAAGTTACCAGGGAATTTCCTGGAGTGATGGCAACATTATAGACAACTGGACTGGAGTCCTGGGTATACAATTTTCAAACCTCAACTGACCATTTAGAATCTGTTCATTTCATTACATGTAAAGTTCATCTAAATCTTTTAAAAGAAGGGAAAAAATGAATTATTAACACAATAGTTTTTCCTCTTTTATCTCAAAAAAAATCTTGTAAATCATAACATAGCACTAGAATTGGCTCAAAAAGCTTTAGGAAAAAGGTTAATCTTAAGTGGTTAGCAACTTCCAAATTTAAACTTCAAACACCTTCCATGCGAAATAAAAAAAATCTGTTCTAATAACACATTTTGTGTAAGCACTTAGGTTTTCCACAAAATAGTTCAAAAATATCAAGAATATCTAGGGCCGGGGATTTAGCTCAGTGGTTTCACCACCTGTTGCGCAAGCAAGCACAAGAACCTGAGTTCCATCCCCAGTACCAAAAAAAAAAAAAAAAAAAATATCTAGAGGGTCTACAAATTCAACCCACTATAGAGCCAGATGAAAAATAATTGTAAGGAATCAGACAAGAAATAAAGAAAAAAACACAAAAACATTCTCAAGCCATGCATCCAGTCATTTTAATAATTTGTGGCTTAATCCTACCAGAAATTCTCTAAATTGTTCTTTCATAAAATGAGTCTGAAGGATACAGCCAAATTTCTTCCCATTAGTGCTCTCCATATTGCTCCTGGCCTGATTTCTGTAGCACTATCAACCCAAACTCCATATCCTCTTGGAACACACCAGAGCAACTTCACAAAATACCAACCGAAGGCTGAGCAAAACTGCAGTCAGCTAACTGATTCAGGCTTCTATACCCTACCTGCACTTCAATGTGTGCTGGCATGCTTATCACCCTGGCTATCCACCCCTGATCCCCCATAAATGACCCTCTTCTCCTTCTCCACTGTCTTTCCCTAATAAATCTCTAACCTTCAGAAACTTCCTCTCATTCCTGAAGTATAACTTTTCCCTGGCCTTGTGGAGCCCAAATAGCTGATTCTCCCACCTTCAGTGGACACTAACCTGAATCCGTGACCACTTCAAATACTTGAGCATTTTATCAAAAGTTCTGTTTTCTTTAGGATCAAGCCATCAAACTGTCACTCTCTATTCTTCCCAGTCTCTCAGTTACTCCATTCATTGAGGATATGGGGCCAATTTATAAAATTTCTATACATCCATCTCCGATGACGCCTCATGGCAGACTCCCAATGTCCTTGAAACCAATCCACTTGCCCTTTAATGTTCCTTCAATTCCTCAACTCCAACAACCTTCATTCATACCCAAACAATCCATTCTAGGGACTGCAGCAATATGCAAAGACTTGAACCGTAAAACCAAAGTCTTGAACTGTAAAATCTCAATCGCTCACAGCTCTTCAGCTGGTTCATTATTTCTGCAACAGCTGTTCTCTGAGCTCATACCATCCCCAGTATCTGTAATCCTCTTACTTCTCCTATTCTTTAATACCAATCATTTCCTCACGTTCTTCTCACAGGCCCCACTTCATTACTTTTCTACCATCAGTACCCTCATCTTTCTCCCACTACTCTGTATCAGACATACTCACCTGAATTCAGAAAACAACTGATCTTGAACTAACACCCCTATTCTGTCTTCTCTGGTGCCATAACTGAAGGCTGAATAATCCTGAATGAAGCTACTTCCACAAATTAGTTACTGTATTACAAAATGATGCATCTATTATCAACAAATAAATTAATATTTATAAATTGTTGACAGTTTGGAGCCCTGTGATCTAAATCTCTACAAATACCTACTGGCCACCAAAATAAACTAAATTTAAAATTCAATACTCTAAGCTTGAGATTGAAGTTAGAATACAATCATTAAACAGGGTTGTTGTTTCCTGACTACAGGTTTTGAAAACATTTGTTTTAAAAGAGACATTTCTTTACTAGTATTCCCAGTATGAAAGGGTTTGAACTTCAAAGGAACCATTCAAATTATATTCAGATTTTCACATATCAAATTTGGGAACACAGTCTATTCTGTTGTAAGAGATGTTCCTCTAACACTGATTAGCTTGTAAGTGGTCAGTAAGTAATAGTGCCAGTATAACATGGGAGTTCTGTCAGTTCACATATGAATTTTTCCAGACAAGAGGAATTGGAAGTGCAGGAAAAGAAAGGAAGAAAAGGAAAAGACCCTCACTTGGCTCAACTACTGCCAAGCAAGAGCCCTTTCAGGTTTATTGCAAGAGTTCTAAAAATGATCATTTGCACTCATTGTCTCTCCTCAGAGGTGTGGTTCCAGCACTCCAGAAAGCTGCACTTCCTTCTGTGCCCACCGCTATGGCCGCCCCACTGGCTTACAAAGTTACTTTCATTTGCACTGTGATTTGCAGGCCTGTGATTTCCATTTTCTTAGATTTTTAAATTAATTTTATTGGTACACCTCTGGTATACAATACAATGACATTCATCATTGGAAATTTGTACTTCAACATAGTCTATCTTGCTTATTTTTTTCCCCATTCCCCTGCCCTCCCTTCAACACCTCCACCCCTCCCTATTTACAAAGACTTTGTTTCCATTTTCTCATATTAATTCCATTAATTTATGGAAACTTTACTTTGGGGGGGGCGGGAATCAAACTCAGGACCTTGCACTTGCGAGGCAGGTGGCTCCATTTTCTTTTCCTCTCCTCCCCTCCCCTGCCCTCTTCTTTTCTTTTCTGGTACCGGGGATTGAACTCAGGTCCTTGCGGTAGCAAGGCAGGCAGCATAACCACTGAGCTAAATCCCCGGCCCTTGAGGCTCCATTTTCTTAGATTTTAATAACTTTAACTCTCTTCACTTAGTGTTTTGACTAGACTACCCAAGTTATAAGGTACCAATTATGCTTTTGTTAGTACTCTGGTTTAAAAACTGCAGAGGTCTTGAGTGGTCTGCCTTTAACCTCATTTTTCCCATAAATCCTGTTATTTTTAGTGAATAAGCAATCCTGAAGTTTTTAGGAGTGCATTTGATATTATTACAGAAATGCTTTAATTCTTTAAACATAACACTAAATGTTGGGCAGCATATGGCAAGCATACTATATTCAGAAATACACTATTTACTTATTTTTTTCTTGGCAACACTGGGGATTGAACCTACGGAAGGTCTACCACTGAGCCAGATCCTCAGCCCTCTGTTTTTATTTTGTGACAGTCTTGCTAAGCTGCCCATGCTATCCTCCCACCTCAGCCTTCAGAGCAGCTGGGAATACAGGCATTAGCTACACATCCAGCTATTTACACTCTATGACTTAGCAATTACACTAAAAATCCATTATAGGGAAATCAAACAGACACTAACTTCCTACAAAATGACATTAATTAAAGTAATTAAGGAAAATAATTAAGGGTCAGGGCCATAGCTCAGCGGCACAGTGCCTGCCTGTTAAGTGTGAGGCCCTGAGTTCGATTCCTGATACCCTCCCCCCAAAAAAAGAAGAAAAATGAAAAAAAAAATTAAAACTCAACAAAATAAATAAATTACCAGCAACAAAGCTCCTGCCTGGTAAGCGTGAGGCCCTAGGTTCAATTCCTGATACCAAAAAAAAAGAAGAAAAAAATAAAACTCAACAAAATAAATTATCAGCAATAAAGCAGCAATTAATAAACTATAATACACTCATGACAGAGAACAATAATTTTCAACATTTTCTCTTTCTTTACAGAAGGAGAAAGAGGCAATATCCCCACCAAGCAATTACACCCTTTCCATCAAGTTTATGTAACATGCTGGGCACCCCTCTGCTAGACAGGTTTTAATGACCAAAATAAGTGCTGAAAAAAAGCCACTAAAGCCACTAGAGGAGCTGTCACAAATAAATAATGAATTGAGTTTTGCCTAGTGTGTAACATTAAATGAAAATAGGCAAGTACAAACTACATACAACACATCTTCAAAAATGTCTAGTACCTAAAATAGTTCATGCATAATTCAGGCGTTCAATAAATGTCTAGTGAATTAAAGTTAAATATTTATGTTGTATTTTAAAAAAAAGGAATACCAAAAAGTATTAAGAGTAGTTAATTAAAACTAATGGCTTCCCCGGCCCATCGCATGCTTTTTTGATATTTAGGAATAAACTATGAACTGCAGCAAATGAAAGCAAAGTAAAGGTTCTCAGCTCAATGAAATTTAGAAAAACTTCTGCAGTTCAGTTCATGGCAGACTTGCGTTCTTCATGCACTATTATGGTATGCACTGGTAGAAAAGCACACAAGACATATCTGCAAGAATCTCTTTGTGCATTTCACTGCTGTCCTAGGGCACTGGGGTCTCTGTGGTCATTTTAGATTTGTGTTTGGATGTTGCACAAATAACTATGAAATGTCAAATGCAAGTGTCTAAAGAAATAAGACTTTAATTTTCCTTTTCATTTAAAGTTAGGACAGGAGGTGGCTAATCTCACTTCCACTTAACAATATTCAAACAGAAAAGGACAATAAACCATGAATATTTTGATTTACATATTTTTCCTTATATTTCTGATGTTTGCTTATTATCGTAAAACTATTGTACTTTCAAAAGATCATCTTTGTTAAGTATTGACTTATCCTAGATCTATGTATAATTCAGACTTAATTTTGTATTGGCTTTAATGAAACTTTAAAACCATCTTATTTTAGAGTGATTAATCAAATAAAATAGTTTATGTATTAGCTAGCTTAAGTGAAATATCTCTTAAGATTGTCTTTCCTCTAACCAAAATAGGGCATAGTTTAGTTTGAATGGGAAAGGGAATAATTGGTTTTTTAAATTCTGTGCCTATTTCTAGAAGAAGATTTGAAGTGACTTTTTACATTATGCTGTGAAGAGTAGATAATGTTTATGGAACATAGTCTTAAACAGTTTGGGAGTAAGTTTTAGTCTGAAAAATAGATGTTTATGCTGAGTTATGTTAAGTGAGTTATTTTTATTTGTGATATACAAAAGCTGGAAGATAAAAATTGATGAAGTGGTTTTTCTAAAAATATGAAAAATAAGTATGAGAATTGACTATATTAAGTGAAAAAAATGAACTTTAGAGTAAATGTGATATTTTGATATATTTGTAAAGGTTATTTCTCCAGTAATTATTTTGGTCTTATGTGAAATCACTTAAATTTAATTTTTGCTTAAAGTTTTATTACTTTACCTTGGACGGCATTTTAATGCCTGGAGAAAAACTGTAAGTAAACTCTTTTAAGTGATTCTGTCTACAGTAGTTTTATAAGTTCTTGCTGCCTTTCTTAGTTGTCAAGCACAGCCAAAAAAGAACCCCAGAATACCTGTTAATAAGTTCACCTTGTAGTTACAAGAATTGAAACCTTTGAAACAGATAAGTTGTTTCTGGATTCATTACAGTGGTACAGCAATAGCTTTGTCTTTTTCCTTCAGTGTTAATAAAAGGGGGTGAGGACTGATTTTTAACCTATCTTGGGTGTAACTGTCATAAATAAAAGATTTCTAGTGGAAAAACAAAAAACAAAAAACAAAAAAACTAGTGGCTTATGGGTGGTTTTTACTGTATGGTTTTATTCTTTTTCTTCTCATAAATTTTCCATGAAGTATAACCAGAAAAAAAAAATGTGCTTTCAAACACATGTTTAAAGAAATATGCATACAGTTTGCAGCAATTCACTAAAACAAAAATTAAATTACTGCCCCCAAAAATCCATGAAGCCTGATAAGGGCTGGAGAAAAACCTCACTCTCTTAAAAAAATATAAAACTCAATTTTAAAAAAACCACATCTTCTAAAGACGTTATCTTTTGTATACCAAAGTTAATACTAGTAATGGTAAATTATTAGTGACTGAAACCTTATCCCTCCAATTTTCCCTTAAAACATTCAGATACATTTTTTTTAAAGCAAAATTTTGACCTGAAAAGAGAGATTTAAAAAGGCAAACTTAAGAAAGAATCTCCACATGCAACACTGACAAATGAAGCCGAAATGAGAAGATAATTTTTGGATTCCCGTGCTCACTATTCAGAATGAGAGTGACATAGAAACCCTTAAAATGACAGGAAACGGAATGAAGATACAGTTTTGGAGGGAACAGGAAGAAGGCAAAAAAATTATATTTTCAGACAAATCCTGATGGTATGCAAAGAAAAGATTCTTAGACGGCCTCAGAAAACACACCAATTAAGTATTCTTCCCCAAACAAAATTACTCCAAACCATACTGAGGTAAATAAAACTTCTGCTTTCAACAGGGAACAAAGATTCATTTTATAAAGAGACGAAGTTTGTATCATGATGAAGGTATAATAATCACGAATCTTTATTGCTCTAAATCAAAATGTAAAGCCTATAAAACATGGTAAAAATATAAAGGGAACCTAATGTTAAGCACAACTATGGTTCAAAACTAGCACATAGAGGAAGTTATTTATACCCATAATTAATATGATAATAATGAATACACACATCAACATGGTAATCTACAGGAAATGCGCCTTCTTCCAATCAACCATAAGATAATAATAAAAAGTAATCAGCTATAAGGAAAGCACATCAGTTTCTTAAAGCAGAAAATGTGTAGGCCACAACCTGACCATGGGGCAATGGAAAGGAGGCAGGTAGACAGGAAAAATTTAGCATCTGGAGTCTGAAGTACCATCTATCTCAAAGAATAACCTATACTCTTAATCCTAACAGATTTCAAATACATAAAGAAAAACAAGAATATGAGGGGAAAGAATTGGAAAATTATTTACCAAAAATTGGCGATGCACATTTAAATAATGTATAACATTTTATTTCACGGTCTTGTGTATTTTCTGAAGTCTGTAACGAAAATGCTTTACCTTGACAATCAGTAAATAAAATAAACAATTTTGAATAAATTTATTTTTTGAAGAGAGGAAATCTACAGAGAATAGCATACTTTATTCCTGAATTTCATCTTTTTTCCTTCTTCATCATATGTTCAAAAAAATTATCTTTAAAAAAAGTAAAAGACAAGTGAGGAGAAGATACAAATAATTACTCCTTTCTAACTGTTACTAATTATTAGTGTTTTTATTAGTGCTCTGAGTGTATCAACAGCACTCAAATACAGACTGAAAACGGGGGCAACGGACAGTAAGAGTTAATACCAGGGACTGGTGTGACAGGCATCACAGGAGTAAAATGGACAATGAGGGTTGGTTAGAGAGGCAGTGAGGGGAACAACTTACTCAGTAATGATTTACTGAGCCAGTGAGTTCTATAGCAAGTCAGGGGTAATAAACTCCTGATGAGACCAAGAAACAGAGCCTGGTTATAGTAAGAATAAGAGTGACTAGAAAAAAGGCTGAGAAGAGGATCAAATCTAAGGTGGTCACTCCAATGAGTGCTTCAATTGGAAAGATTCTTGGAAACTAGAACCAGTATGGAACAAGCAGTATTAGCTGAGAGAAAATCAGTGTAGGTTCTGATATCCCTTTGGGTTAAAAGGAGGGAAAACATGAAAACCAGAGTCAGGGGCTAAAGTCACTGAAGATCATTTTCTAGAGTCTGGTTACTAAGGTCATATAGTAAATTATCATATAAATCAAGAGAAGAGGATGCTGAGTCACTACCTTGGGACAAAACAATCAAAAAAGGAAAGATAAAATGTTTATGAGCCAGTTCTTCCATGAACAATACAAAATAGAAATTAAGAAAATTATTCCATTTACAATAGCATCCAAAAAAAAAGACTTAGGAATAAATATGTAACCAAAAAAATGAAATGCATGTACCCTGAAAGTTATAAAACATTATTTAAAGAACTACAGAAGTCAAATAAATAGAAAGCATCCCAAATTCATAGACAGGAAGACTTAATATTGTTAACATAGCAATAATATCCAAAGTGATTTACACTATCAAAATTCTGTACTTTTTGCAGAAATGGAAAAGTAGATCCTCAAATTAACATGGAATTACAAAGCAGCCCTAAACAGCAAAAATAATCTTTAAAAAGAATATAGTTGAGGGACTGACACTGCCCAGGCTCAGAAGTCACTACAAATCTACTTTAATCAAAACACTATGGTACTGACATGACAGGCATATAGACCAGTAGAACAGAATTGAGACTACAGAAATAAAGTCCTATTTTTCTGACTAATCAAGTTTTGACAAGGGTACCAAGATCAGTTAAGAGAGAGAGAATAGTCACTTTAACATGGTGCATCTGAGACAACTGGATATCCACATGCAAAAAGAATGAAATTAGATGCTTATCTCATACTATATTCAATCAAAGTGATGAACAACCTAAATATAAGGTGCAAACCATAAAATTCTTAGAAGAAAACACAGGAATAAATCTTCATGACCTTGGATTTGACAATCCATTCTTAGGACACCAAAAATATGAACAAAAGATTGGAAAAAAGTAGGTAAGATGGTGTTGTGGTTATACCTAGATGTCCCTCCAAAGCCTCATGAGGTCATATGTGGGGCTTTTCAGAGGTGGCTGGATCTAGGGTGTGTGACGCTGGATTAAGGATGTGATGCTAGGATTAATAGTGCAATGCTGGGATTAAGGGTACCCCACCCTGGATATGAATGCAATGGAATTTCTGGTTGAAATGTAAGAGACGAAAGAAGGCTGCTGCCCTCACTTGATACTTCTCTTGCTACTTGGCCTGCTGCTGCTGCTGCCGCCATTGCCTTGCTGTCTTCTGGCTACCCTCATTGTCATGGACTGTTTCTTTTCTGTGATGCTCCCTGCCATGCCACCCAGCCTTGGAGCCAGCTGACTATGGAGTGAAACCTCTACAAACTGCAAGCTGAAATAAACCTTTCCTTCTTTAACTTTGGATGTTGGGCATTTTGTCTCAGCAATGAAAAAAGTAACCAAGACAAGTGGACTTCATAAAAAATTTAAAATTCTGCACAATAAAAACTGTTATAAAGAATATGAAAGAGCCTAGAAAAAAAAAGAACCAACAAAATGGAAGAAAGGAAATATTTGCAAATCAAATTCTGATCAGAGTCTAGTGTCTGGAATATATAAAGAAATCTTACAATTCACCCACAAAAGACACCCAACCCAATTTAAAAATGGGCAAGGGACTTGAGTAGATATTTCTCCAAAGAAAATATACAAATGAAAAATACATGAAAAAGATGCTCAACCCTATCTGTCATTAGGGAAAGGCAAATCAAAACCAAAACGAAGTATCACTTTATACCTACTAGTATAGACATAATCAAAAATGCAGAAAATAACAAGTACTGATAAGGACACTGAGAAACTGGAGCCCTTATACATTCTGGTAAGAATACAGAATAGGTCAGTCATTGCACAAAATATTTTGGTGTTGCTTAAAAAAGTTAAACAGAATATTACTATCTGATCCAGAATTCCATTTTAGATATACATACAAATTGAAAACAGGTACTCAAGTACAACTATTTTTGTGTACAGAGCAGCATTACTCATAATAGCCAAAATATGCACATAGCCCAAATGTCTGTGAACAGGTGAATAAAGAAAGTGTGGTATAAATACAAAATGAAATATTATTTAGCTATTAAAAAATGAAGTATTGATAATACAATGCAGATCAATTTTCAGAACACTGTACTGTTCTAAATAAAAGTACCCACACAAGAAAGGTCACCTAGGGGCCGGGGATTTAGCTGAGTGGTTCCGCTACCTGCTCTGCAAGTGCAAGGACCCAAGTTCGATCCCTGGTACCAAAAAAAAAAAAAGAAAGAAAAAAGAAAGGTCACCTACTCTATGAATCCACTTACACAAAATATCCAGAATAGACAATTCCATAAAGACAGAACACAGTTGCCAGGACTGAGGGGAGAGAAAAATGAAAAGAAATTGTTTAAGAGAAATAATGGGTTTTAAGGAATAATGGTGTAATGGAAATATTTTAGAACTAGATAGAAGTGGTATAGTATTTGCACAATATAGTAAGTGGTTAATTTTACATTATATAAATTTCACTTCAACAAATATTATTTTTTAAAAAACCAGATGGTGTGGTGCACACCTGTAGTTCCAGCAATCTGGGAGGCTGAGGCAGGAGGACTGCAGAGGATTGGTTGAGCCTTGGTGTTGGAGGCCAGTCATAAAACAGAATGAGATGCAGTCTTTAAAAGGGGGAGGGGGGCTGGTCTCTGTGCCATAAGGGGAAAGGAGTATAACAAAAATGGCTTCCAGTGACTGGAAAGGATTATAAGGAAATTACCAAAAGAGAAAATTGGTTTCAGTGAACCTAAAGAGATTTTTTTTTTAATTTTTTTAAAGCACTATGAAAAGAGTCAGAGAAGACTTCCAAACAGAAGTGGACTTACACAAGCAAAACTGAAAAGAAGGCCAACAGAAAAAAAGGATGAAGCACATAAAGTCAGTAGAGTGGAAAGGGCTCTGCTGGAAGGTGGGAAAAAATGATAGCTGACAGTTATACATTAAATAAGTAGCACTGTGTCACTAGGATGCATAGAATATTTTTATTCTGGCAGGATGAAAAACACTTCAGTTGTTTAATTACCAGACTTAAATTTATCACTGCCAATTCAGCAAAGTAGCATTTTGCTCTATTGTTAGTAAGTATGACATGTGTTCATAATTTGATCGATTGATTTACTGATTACTGACTATGGTACTGGAAGTTGAACTCAAGGGCCTTTGCACTGAGCCACATCCCCAGCCCTTCTTTGTTTTTGAGACAGTTTCACTAAGTCACTAAGTTGCCCAGGCTGGGCTCAAACTTGCAATCCTCCTGCCTCAGCGTCCCAGAGTGCTGGAATTACAGGCAGGAGTCATCATGCCCACTCATAATTTTATTTTTAAACAATGCAAATCCCACAATGAAAAACTAAAGTTATTCCTGCAAAACTCTGAAGACTCATCAGGAAAAATCCATTTTCCCTAGTCTCAAGTCCAAATTTAATTCAAAACCTGGGTTCTTCACGACCTGGCCTTTCTAGCTCAAGTTGTAATAATTCAATAGTTTAAAAAATTTTCCAAGTGTTTAAAAAATTTAACTATTGTTTTTCTAAGGTTGCAATTATGGTTGATTATTGCCAAATCAGCAAATCATCTCGCCTTATAAAAAAGTCACTTTTATAGCACTTAGCAAAATGTATTTCAGGAAGTTGTTCACATGTGTGTCTCCTCATTTACTACCTCTCACACATCACACACAGGACTAGGGCCTCATTGTATTTGAATAACTACAATTCAAATATATGCGTGTATGTATGACCCATGGATGGCTAGCTTTATGCAAAGATGGATTTCAAAGAAAATGATTTTTTTTTTGGTACCAGGGATCGAACTCAGGACCTTGCACTTGCGAGGCAGGTGGTGGAACCACTAAGCTAAATCCCCAGCCCTAAAGAAAATTATATTTTAAAGAAAAAGTCAGAAATCAGTTAAGACAAGAAAATAATAAGTAATGTGGAGACAGAACTATAGCAGAGTTCAAGGTTCCAACTTCTCTTCCTTGTTTCTCTATTAAGTACTGTAGCTAAGTGACCCTTCCCAATCAATTACTTAATCACCCTCTGTAGACATCAATTTTCTCAACTATGAGGCAAAAGAGCCAAGTTGATGTTAATGTCCCTCCTCGGCCACAAAATTCTAATTTTCTATGATATCATCGTGGTTTCCAAATGTCAGCCAAAACACAATTATCCTATGATATCATTCAGTTTATTACACATGCCAGTCAAAACTTTAAAAATGCATTTAGTCAAGATATTTTAGGTTCAGTGGTATGTAACCATTAACGAGAGGGGGAAAAAAATCATATAAATTGTATTAAACCACTGAATATACTTTAAAAGATGCTAAAAGAAAATAAGGAATTCTTATTTCAAATATTTCTAATTTATAGAAATAAGCATAAATAAAATAGCAGTTTATTCATCAGAATCTAATAAATCAGGCTATACAGTCAGACTACACCTAGAAAATTGGCTGAGACCTAATATTTAACTACATTAAGGCAAGGAATTACAAATGCTAGACTACAGGAAAGGATTTTCATCACAATTTAAAAATGTACCTACATCTTCAAGCCTCAAAGCTGCTTAATTATCTTGCAAATGACCTAAGATTTTTTCATGCACTACTCTGCCACACTCAGCATTTTCTTTAGACATTTCTCCTACAACCTTAAGTGTCTTGATCTACTGAGAGTAGATATTTGCACATAGAGAATATAAGGACTAAAAAGAGTTCTTAAGAGAAAGGAGACACTCATGATCAACTACAGTGTGGATACACCCACTCTACATGCCTTTTCTTTCAGGCTGGGTCCTCTGCTAAGGAAAAGCTGGCAGGCCCATCCTTTCAGTCCTGAGAAGAGGTTTGGGAATCAGCTGCAAGGAGACATGGAAAGGACTCTCCTAATCCTCCAGAGGAAAAGCCAGGCATCTGTGCTCTGTGAGCACGTTTCCCCACACTGTCACTTCAAGAAGAAAATATATGTGATCAAAATCAATAGTCCTCTTAAAAATAATTCACTAGAGTTGCTAACAGCACTGCCCTGATAGACCAAGCTATGAGGTGCAAGATCCATTTACTATGTGATCCTTCTTCCCAATCCTCCAGAGATTCCACCTCAGAACTTATCTTTGACAACAATTCTGGATCTCTGAAATTGAAAAGCCAAAGCTATCCATCACAAAACCTGTGCTCAGATTTGCTTCCACTAGTACCTTTGGAAGAAGGTGTGTAGAATTAGGAAAGAGAATGGTCATACATGACTTTAAATGGGTGACTCAGATAAATCCACAGTCACACTCCTCCAACTGAAAATACAGTAGCAGATGGCCTATATTTATTTATTTTTATATATATACATATATATATATATATGTATATATATATTTTTTTGTACCGGGGATCAAACTCAGGACCTTGCGCTTGCCAGGCAGGTGCGGCGTCACTGAGTCACATTCCCAGCCCTGGCTAATAATTTTTAAAGAGAGGTAGACATAACACAGGGTCAGGGAACAAGACTTCATAAACAATGAATATACATGTCACCTTAAAAAATTTATGAAAGAAAAAAAAATTCATGAAAGAATTTCCTCAAGGATGTAATGTATACCCAAGTATGGTGGTGCATGCCTGTAATCCTAGCACTCTGGAAAGCTGAGGAGGCAAGAAGATCTCAAGATCAAGCCCAGCCTGCATAACTTTGTGATTCAGTGAGATTCTGTCTCAAGATAAAAGATGAAAAAGAGCTGGGAATGCAGCTCACTACAAAAGACTTGAGTTCAATCCCCAGTACTAAAAAAAAAAAAAAAAAAAAAGATTTGACTAGCTTATACATGTACCACAGGTACAGCTCTGTAACAGACGGAGTAATTTACTCACAGTGTGACATCATGAATATTATTCAACTTCTTTCACAGCCAACTCCTAAGAGGAGCATACTCTACTTCACCTACCCTAAGAGGACACCAGTAACTTAAGAGTTGGAGAACTCACAAATATCACTTCTCCCCACCAGCAACAGGATGCATTGCAAAGTGCTATGTTGGGAATACAGTTTCAAGGCTACCTGAATTCTTTTCGGAGGCAAATCACTTTGCTTTCTTCCAGATGTTAGTTCCAAGATGGCAGGCATCTTTATTTGCTTTATTCACCAAAAATATGCCCCAACCCCCTAAAATAAGATCCTGTACACACAAGAACAACTGTTCAAAAAGTGAATAAATGATGCTACTTATTGAAGGCAATTAACTAACCAGATAATAGCTAAATGACCTAATATGCTGTGATTTTGGTTTTTAATCCATAAATGGGCAAATCACCACTGACTAAATTGTTTTTAGGATTATATGTATTGTTTTTAGGATTTTCATATGTATCATAGTATCTGTGCTGATAGCAATCATGATGTACAATGAAAAACATCCTATTTTACACATGAAGAAATGAACACTCAGAAACATTACATGTCTATCCACACGGAGAAGACAGAAAACTCAATTATGCAGATTCCAAATCCAATACTGTTCTACACTATATTACCTACTACATGCCCATAAGTATCTGTATCCAAACACATATAGAAACCTTAAACACGTTTCTTTAGATTAGACTGTTTTCTCTTTTAACATATAATCTAATAAGTTAAACAACTTGAGGGAAGATGTAAACAATAAAAATAATTCTTGGTCATATCTACTTCCAGACAAGATAAAAATAACAGGGAGCAGAATAATCCTATCATCTAAAATAATCAAAAAACAAACAAAATGTATTAAACAATTGTTTAAAACACAACAACAAAGAGTGAACCCTGAAAGAAGAGACTGTAACCAGTGAGTTCTACTACTGCAGTGCAGAGTATTGAGAAGACAAAGATGAAAGCCCAGAAAGATAAAGACAACCAGAGTAAGCAGCACAAATTACCAGAATGGACAGCTGAACAGAGAAAGGCTCAAGATTTGCAGGGGATTGACTTCCAGTTACTCAGCTGAGTACTGGTCAGCACATGCATGTAAGGAAAGAACACAAGAATAAACCAGTATAAAAGGCAACAGTGCCTAGCACTCACATAGGTTTGCAACCATTCTACCAGCCAGAATGGAAGACAAGACTGGACCAAACTATTTCCGAGTGACTTAAGTGCACCCTGGAGCAAAACCCAAGAATATTTATAGGAATACAAAAATATTCAGCTCCCTAAAAAGTAAAATTCATAATGCCTGCCATCCAGTAAAAAAAAAAAATCACAAGACATGCAAAGAAACAACAACAACAATATATATATAGATAGATATACAGATAGGTAAATCAACTGAAATCAACCCAGAACAGGCATAGATGTTAGAATTAACAAAGACACATAAATAACAAACATAACTGAATTCTGTATGTTCAAAAAGTAGAAATATGGGACCAGGGATTTAGCTCAGTGGTTTCGCCGCCTGCTGTGCAAGCACAAGGACCCGAGTTCGATCCCCAGTACCAAAAAAAAAAAAGTAGAAATATGGAAAGTATAAAAAGATCCAAATCAAATTTCTAAAGATGAAAACGACAACATATTAGACAAGAAAATGCATTGGATAGGATTAACAGCTGGTTAGGCACTTCAGGGGAAAAAAAGACTGGAAACTTTATTCTCCAGTTTTTAATTATTGCAAAAATTTTTGTCAGAATCGTTTTTTAATATTTCACATTCTTCACTTGTACTATGGACCAACAGTCTACTGAAAGATTGTTATGTGTCAGGCTATATGCTCAGTGCAGTGAAGGACAGACAGAAAGTGATGGGAAAGACAATACAGACAGGTCTGTTCACAGAGGGTATGGAGTTATAGAAGCCAACATGGGATGCACATTACCTAAGAGGGGTACAATAAGACACAGATTTAGGAAAAGTAGGCAACTTCAAAGGAAATAAATACTCAAAAATATTTAAACTTCCATTGATAAGCGTAAGTTTAGTTCAATTACCATTTTGGCTAATTTAGAACACAACAGGCAATGATCAAGAGCCCAATAAGGTACAGAGTAGGGAATCAAAAAATAAATCATTCATCTATTAATTTATTCAACTTTTACTGTACATTGACTATATGCCAAATACTGTTTTACGTGCTTGACATATGGAGTGGAACAACATCAGATCTCTACTCAAACAGAACTTTCCTACAGGGGAGACACACACACACACACACACACACACACACAGATATCAGATACTTAAAAGTCATAAGGCAGAGTACACTGGTATCAACAAACAACAACAAACTTTTGACAAACTGGAAGAAGAGGGCCGGGGCTTTAGCGGTTTAGCCGGGGTTTCAGTGATTCTGCCATCTGCCTCACAAGCACAAGGTCCCGAGTTTGATGCCTGGTACCAAAAAAACCCCACAAAAAACAAAAAAAGACAAACTGGAAGACAAAGCTCTCTGAGAAAGTGACATTAAAGTTGAGATCTAGAAGGCTCCAGCCATGCGAAGATCTGTGAAAAGCATGTGAGGCAGAGCAAGCATCTAATGCAGACCCTTGGCTGAGAGAGCGTCTGGCACCAAGGGAACTAAGCAGATAGTACTGCAGGGAGGCAAGGATCAGAGAAGATCCAGGTAGCAAGAAAGTCTTTAAATGTATGTTTCTTTATAAATCAGTAAAACCTAAGCAGATTAAATATTTCATATTACTGTTCATTTCCTTGACTATAATAGTTATTGTAATTTTTTTTACAAGTCTACCTTTAAGATGCACATGCTGAAAAATTTTTATGAAATTTTATGTCTGGTTCATACAAACAAGAGATGGGGGGGCCGGGGATTTAGCTCAGTGGTTCTGTCACCTGCCTCGCAAGCGCAAGGACCCGAGTTCGATCCCCGGTACCAAAAAAAAAGAGATTGGGGATATTGAAAGCAAAGGGTGGAGTGGGGGGCTGGTAGAGATGAAACAAAACTGGCCTTGAGTTGGTGACTGCTGAAACCAAATGATGGATACATTTAGCTTCACTGTACTATTCTATTTTTGAATGTTTGAAAATTTCCATAATAAATATATTCAAAATCTAAAGGGGAATATTTATAAGTATAAATGCTCCCTTCATAGGATATCTTAGGGAGGTAAAATTATTCTGTGTGATACCACAGGAACACATGCCACTGTCCACTTTTCAAAGCCCGTAACTTTACAACACAGTTTATCTTGAAACTGTTTTTGAAAAAAAATTTTTTTAATTAAAATTGAAAAATTTTTTAAATGTTTAAAAATTCATGTAGATCAGAATGCAAAATGTGACAGACGCCAGTTGTTGTGGGACTCAGAGACACCTAAAAATCTTTTTATCAGGGGTCCCCAAAAGTCTAAGAACCCTGGCACAGAACCTTAGTACATGTGGTTATTCATGCCTTTGTCTAAGGAAAGGGCCCGAGACTGCACAGAAAAAGTTGAGAACCACCAAAATTTCTCCTTGGTAGTAACTTAAGATGCTGAAAGTGAACTGCTATTGCTGTTAACCTAAACGCATTATCTCACCCATCATATGGAACACCTACAAGAACGCTACTACACAGCCATTACCGCTAGTGACAATAAATACCACCAGTGAATTTTACAACTCTGAAAGCTGACAGTCATAAATAGACTAAAAAAAAGAAAAGAAAAAAGAAAAATGGCAAGTCATATCTAAGTTCCTGTTACAAGAGTATTTTTTGACAATCCCATCTGGTTTAATCTAAAATATAGCCTTATTTTCATGCCACTAAGGGAAAAAAAGTTGTCAAATAGCTGATGACTCACCACTGATTATAAAGTAATTCCAATTTCAGAGATGTTCAACTGTGGAAAAACTATATAACCAACTATGTACACCATTCAAAACGTAAATTTAGCCGGGGATTTAGCTCAGTGGTTTCGCTGCCTGCTGCGCAAGCGCAAGGACCTGAGTTCGATCCCTGGTACCAAAAAAAATAAATAAAATAAAAATTAAAAATAAAAAAAGGTAAATTTAGCAGAATGCCATCTCAGATCAACTGACATTGTTCAGGATACATCTAGGAATCTGTATTTTGTTTAAGTTCCTCCTTTGATTCTCCTTTAGGACAAAGGGTGCTGCTAATCTTCACATACAGCACAGTAGAGAAAGCATGTACTTTGGAGTCACATCACCCATACATCTGACACTTCCAGAAAATTCTGTAACTTTCCAGAGCCTCAAACGTGCTTGCTAAAAAAGAAAAAAAAAGAAATCCCCAGTGCCGAAATTTAAAAAAAAAAGGAAAAATGTCAATGCTACCTATTTCCTACAGTTGCTGAACTCGAAAAGAACACATGAACATGAAGTACCTGGAACACAGCAAGTTGTGTCCATCCTCATCTCTAAACACAGGTGATCCCTACAGACCTATGTGCTTTCTATCCCAGCTTCATACTGATGGAGGATGAGAGTGGGATCTATGAAATTCACTCAGCACTGTCATTGCTCGGAACAAAAAAATTAACCATTCAATAAGTTTATAATGTAATTCAGCAATATTCACACATTTGTCTTGGTACATGTTTTAAAAGTTACTACATGAATGAAATCTATTTAACAATATTTTGATTTGAAAATATATACTTGATTTACATCAACAAGGATAACACAAAAAGTATACTTTTAATATAATTTCAGAGTAGCTAATGGTTCTTTTTATCTGTAAGTTTTTAAGAAGTACAGCCGGCAAGACTTTTCAGAATAAGTGCATCAAAACCATAGAAATAATGCCGTAGAACTTCTCAATTCTGAGTGCTTGAATATATATCCATATTTTATTTGTTCCTAAAAGTAAGCCTTAAAATACAAATAGCATTTTAGGCAATACCTTCAGAACTGATTTGTCAGTTCAGGATGTGACTCACAGGAGACAGATTTAGCCATAATTGCATACAATTCTCTCCACATGTGTACAAAAAAAACACACCACAAACAAACAAACAAAAAACTCTGCCAAACCTCAAACCCACAATTACACAATGTCTCAGCCCCACTCTCCCAATGAGGAACACATGGACTCAAATTAATGCTGCGTCAACACCGCCAACTCTAACCTAAGTGTTCACCCACCTCCAATAACACCCACCCTCAGCATCCCAGGGCCTGGGCCTGCAGCAGGTAATGCCAATCCATCAGCAGAGGGGGCACCCTCACCACCTTTCCCCACCAAGTATCTGCCCTGAGACCTAAGGGGAAAGAGAGGTCCTGGGGTGAAAACACGTGGCTCATCTTTTATTTATCCCTCAACCACTTCTCCCCAAAAAAAAGGCTCCTTTGGCTCCAATGCCCAAATCTGAAACCTGGATTCCTCTGTGAATCCTCCCTTTCCTTTAGCCCTCAGGTCTTCCCCATTAAGTCTTCTCCAAACCCTGGAGTAACATCACAAATCATACCACCCCTTCAAAGATTTCCATTCATCATCTCAAGTCTGAGGCAGGCAAATCACAAGTTCAAGGCCAGCCTGCACTACATAGCAAGACCCTGTTTCAAAAGAACCAAAAATAGAAGAAAGATAAGGCTCAAATGTTTTCTCTTCTGGGACATCTTCTCTAAACTCTAAGCCTTTCTTCCCTTCTACAAAAATACTTTTATCACTGTCAGTGGTAACCACTACTAGCTAGGTATGGTGGCCTATGCCTATAATCTCAGTATTCTGGGAAGCTGAGGCAGGAGTCACAAGATGGAGCTTACCCTGGGCAACTGAGTGCCTTACTGGGACCTTGTCTCACAAATAAATAAATAAATAAATAATTTTTTTCCAAAGGGCTGGAAATGTAGTTCAGTTGAAAGGCCCTGGGTTCAATCCCCAGTTCCAAAGGGAAAAAAAAATTTTAAAGAAAATGAAAAGTAACCACTATAATAATATAACAATTAGTAATATAACTCTTATTTCAGTGTTACAGTCATAGCTAATAACAGCTCCTTACACAAAATTCTCAGTTCCTCAAAGAAAGAAATCTAAGTCATTATTTTGCACCACAATATATCATTCATGGTTTGGTTTAAAACAAATTTTTTTCTCGATTGCTTTGGAGAACAATGATCTACAAACTGATTTTAAATAAGATCTGACCAACCATAACTCTTCAGAACGTATGTACTTACTTATTTATTGTGATACTGAGGATTGAACCTAGAGCCTTAGCACTGAGCCACATCCCCAGCCCTTTTAATTTTTTATTTTGAGACAGTGTTTCCCTAAGTTACAAAATTCCCCTGCTGGATTCAAATTTGTGATCCTTCTGCCTCAGCCTCCCAGAGTGCTGGGATTAATGGCTGTGTGCTATCATGCCGAGCCAGAAAGTATTTATTTTAAAAGGAGATGCAAGTTATCCAAAATGAAATTCTAAGTGGTAAGAGATGTGGTCTATTCTCAGAAATCTACATATCCCCATCATCACACATTCTCTATCACCACCACCACACCACGGTGGCCACAACCAGCTTATACATTACCTTTCACCAGCATTTTATTCCCAAACCATTGGCCCTGCATCAGTTAATATGGAGCTCAGTGCTACCAAAATTATCAATTAGATAGGAGAATATGGAAGGACACAGATAGCAATCAAGACCACAAACAAACCTGGCAGCAGGCTTGCAGTTTCCTCACCTTGAGAATACTGGTAACTGTAGCTCCTCCAGAGCTCACAGGAAGCCAGTATGGATTAGACTCAGGCAGGACTGAGCCAAAGCCTGGCTTCTACTCACTGTCCAATGGGTCTGAGTCAAGGTCCTCATCATTAAAACGGGAAACTGAGTGCCTACACTGTAGTCTGTTAAGAACAGATAGCAATGAAGCGGGGCCTAGAGACACAGAAAACTTTGGGAGACTTCTGAACAGCTGGACTTCTGTCAGGATCTCACACCCTACCACCAAGGAACTTAGCCAGTTATAGACCTACTCCAAATCTGTTTCCTCTGAGTCTCTGTCTCTCTCCAAAATTCTTATGTTGAAATCCTAACTACCAACGTGATGTGATGATGGCATGAGAGGTAAGGACTTTTGGAAGGTTATTAGATCCTAAGAGGAGGATCCTCATGAACGGGATTAGTGCACTTATAAAAGATGCCCAAGGGAGCTTATCTGGCCTCTACAGCATGTGAAAACACAGTGTGAGGACCATCTAGGGGCCAGAAAGCAGGCCCCTACCAGATACCAAATCTACCAGTGCTTTGATCTCTTTGATCCCTCCCAGCCTCCAGAACAATGAAAAATTTCTGTTGTTTATAAGTACCTAGTTTATGAGGGGTATTTTTTGGTACTGGGGATCAAACTTGGGTCCTTGAGCTTGCGCAGCAGGCGGCGAAACCGCTGAGCTAAATTCCCGGCCCTATGAGTTTTTTTTTTACAGTAACCCAAACAGACTATGACATTCATCTATAAAATGAAAATAATATACCTAACAAAGGAATTAGTTTTGTGTCTGACAGAGGCAAAACATTACCACACATCAATAGTACTATCAACTACAACTGCAACCATCACTACTACTCCGAAAATTACTCTTACCAAAAAAACTGCTGCACATCTTCAGTAGTTAAAACCCAGGCTTCCCATTCCATGACCACAACCTTTATCCTTGTTTCCTTCTAAAACTCGTCTGAGGGGATAGTAATGAAATCACAAAGATATTAAACCACAAGAACCTTTTCAAAAGAAAGGGTAAGGCAACAAAGCATACATTCCAACCAACTTTCCTAAGACATAAAAAGCAGTTACAGGATAGGTCACTGTCCTTCAGGACCCCTAAGAGGCTAAGCTCTGAAGGCACAAAAGGACTACTAAAGGGCCAGGGATTTAGCTCAGTGGTTCCACAGCCTGCCTCTCAAGCACAAGGTCCCGAGTTCAATCTCCGGTACCAAAAAAAAAAAAAGGACTACTAAAGGCTGACCTGAAGCTCATGCTTGACCAGGGAGGAGCTACTGGGCAAGTATTCAACAGCTGGCTGCTCAGGTCCAGGAGAGTCCTGAAGCTTTTTCTGAGAAAACTGAATCACAGAGCGGAGAGAACTGTCAAAGTCTACAACCTGAAGGGTGACACCCCTCCATTCCTCCCCCAACCATGTAACTCAAACCCTGGTAGCCAGTGTATCACCAAGCACGCCAGAGGCAGGAGTCTGGAGGTTTCTTTTCTGCAGACCAGCATGAAAGAAGATGTAAAGGTACTGCCATTTGGGGCAGACTCCCAATGAAAAGTCTCTCCACAATCGAAATAAAGTCACCATCACCAGCACACATGCTCTGTTCCCCCAATCAATGTCTCAGCATCTCACTCTGCATTACACATAGCCAGGGATCACCAGATTTTATGATCTACACAAATGTGGAAAAGAATCCTGAAATGAACAGGTACAGTACACTAGAGGAATCAAAAGAAACATTAAAAATATATTAAACATCAGAAAATGAAAAACAATACACACACACCTCAGAGATAATGATAATACACCCATAAAATGCAACGAAATGGAAACAACAGAGATTCCAAAATTTAAAAATACGATAATTAACACTTAAAAATAAAAGCCTGGAAGACAAAATTGAGAAATTCTCTCCTGGTCCATTCCTTTCAATATAAAGAAATAAATAAAAAGCAAGGTAAGGAAATCTGAAGTTCAATTCCAAGAGATTCAATAACCAAACCAACAAAAGTGTAAGAAAGAACAAAACAGGAAAAATGAAGAGTAGGATGTTATCAAAGAAATAATGGGCATTTCTGAAAACTGAAGGCTCTGAGCTTCTAGATTAAGTATCCAGTAAGACAAAACAAAAAAGAAAAGAAACAAACTACACACCCACACCAAAGCTTTACAACTTGAAAACGCAGAGGGAAAGACATTAATCTTCAAAACAAGGAGAACCAGAATCGCTTTGGATTTTTTATCCAAAACCCTTAGGGCAGAAAACAGTGAAGATGCAATCCTAATTGAAGAAAAATTATTTTCATCCTAATTTCTAAATTCAGCCAAGCCATCTATAAAATATGAGGACAGCATAAGTATCTTCAGACACCCAAGGCTTCAGATAATTATTTTCCACGTGGCCCTTCTTAGGAAGCTACTGAATATACATACTGGCAAAAAGAAGATCTAAGACAGGAGATGGGAAATTCTACTGTCCAGATTTTAGCAAGTGGATGGAAGGCTCCAGACTAAGAAGTGTAAGAGGAAACTCAATGGAACTAACAGATGGTTTAATGTGTTACTTTCAAAGAGAAAACCAAATAGCATTTAGCACATCTCTTAGAGCAATAGCTCAATTATGATACAACGAAGTCAGATGCCTATTCTACACTGGTTTAGAAATATGAAAGTAAAAAACAAGGGGAAAAAACAGAAGAATTAGTTAACATAGCAGTGAACTCTGAAAAATAGGGCTTGGAGGATTAAAAAAGCCAAAGGCAGGACACTATTCCATTTTCTATTAAGCCTTTTAATGCTTAATTTGACTTTTTTTAAAACTATGCCCATGTATTAATTGGATTAAAACAATTTATTCTCATGTCAAGCACAATTACTTCATTAATAAAGGTGTCACTGTCAATTTATAAGTTCCTTACTGGGAATTCTAAACTCACTGTCTCAGAAATATAAAATGGTTAGTTTCCATAGCACCTTTCAGGAGGCATTCAACCCAGAGCAATTCAAAACTATGGAACAAAAATACTATTTCAAGAAGTTTTAAACACCACAAGTTTCCATGAAAAAGTGTATTCTGAGAATTCAGGATGCCTGGTAAACATCTTACCCCCTTCTGTTCCCCACAGAGGAGTCTTTTAAAGGTAGACTGTGAGGGCGATGGGAAGGGATAGAAAGAGGACCTAGATCTGGCAGAATGGTAAGTCTAGAGACCCCTGTTAACTCTTTGTGCAGTATAGAAACTGCTGCTAGGGCCTGGGATTTAGCTCAGTGGTTTCACCGCCTGCTGCGCAAGTACAAGGACCTGAGTTCAATCCCCGGTACCAAAAAAAAATCAGAAACTACTGCTAGAGGTCCCTCTTACCCCAGGGGTGGATAAGGGAGTTGGCCAGACAATGCTCCCCGCTCTACTCCACACACAACCCATTTCTGAGCAAAAAAGTGAATGCTCAACAATCAGGGGCTTCCTTGGCTTCAAATAAAAAATGAGTTCCTGGTTTACAAATACATCATTTCAACTACTAATCAGCAATGATTTATTTCCCACTATGCCATAATCCAACTTGTATATACCTAATACATTCAATGAAACTTGATTCTTTGCCCTATGTCAACACTAGGTTTCATTTTTTTAAAAGAACTGTGTGAAAATGAGCAATTTACTTAAAGCCTCACTTTTCTCACCTCTGAAATGGAAATAATAACACCTACCTCACTGGGTCAGAAAAGTAGAAATAACATGTATAAAGCATACAGAGACAGGTATATACAGTCAACCAATGGCAGCCTCTAGTTGTCTTCTGTCCTCTACCCACCCATGGTTGGGAAAACAGAAGAAACACATGTGAAGAAAGTTACAAACGATGTAAGTTCTTTTAGCAACAACAACAACAAAAAACTCTACAAAAGCATGAATACACTAATATTTTTAATTAATATTATAAAAACTTATAGACATTATTTCTCCTCAGCCTTATGTTCCAAGACTAACCCAATTTACAGTTTTAATTCTGCTAGACTAAACTCAGCCAGTTCATCTAGACCAAAAAGAGGATTAAGAACGGCCCATTACACAAACACACAATTCTTTGGTTGAAGACTACAAATCCATACATGCAACGATATCTAAACAGTCTACTAAAAGCAATATCATTTCAACATTGAGCTGATCTCAATAGACCTCAAAAAAGTTCCCTAACTTTAAAAAACCTAAAAACTGACAGCGAATGGATGCTTAAAAGAGTAACTTTTCCCTCAAACACTCAGCAGCACCACACTCTTGAGAGGAATTGAAGGCACTGCCGTAACACACCAAAGGAAACTAATGTCTAGGTATCTGCAACTAGCAAAGAATTCCCTCTGGGATCCAGACCTTCTTCCAAAGGGTTACTTCTGGAATCCACAAAAGTCCAAACTGGAGAATAAGATCATTTTTCAAAATAATTCTCCAAATTAAGCTAAACAGGTAAAAAGAATCTCCAACTGACCAAAGCTATGTTCTCTGTTCCCGTTTAAACGTATTTAAAGCAGGCCAGTGGTGAGTGGCCTGGAAATGTAAAATCAGTCCAAACTACAACGAACCCACAAACACCAGAAAGGTACTGAAGAAGCAAAAGGATCTACTACCTGGCTTTTGATCCGCTATTTAAAAATATGCTGAGGCCTGGGATTTAGCTCAGTGGTTCCGCCGCCTGCCTCGCAAGGACAAGGACCCAAGTTCGATCCCCGATACCAAAAAAATAAATAAAAATAAAAATATGCTTATCGGCCCCAAGATTTGGAGGCCGCCAGAAACATTCTGTGCGGTTTATAACCTTTCCCTATCACCTTTTTTGGGGGGCAGGGGGTAAAAGTATGTAAGGGGTAAATGAAAGTAGGACCACGCCGTCATGGCCTAGTGGGGTATCAAAACCGGTTTGCCAGTTTAGTCTAAAATTCGAACCTCGAAGTAGCCAAACTCCAGGGCCCTCGTGTGACAGGCCCAAGGAGGGTCGAGGAAACATGGAAAGCTGCAAAGGGCCTTGACCCCAGGAGGCGAGGGGGAACTCGGAGGCTGCAGGAGGGTAAAAGGGACTGACCCACGACCCTCGTGGTCGAGGGGTGCTAGGGGCGCCGGGGCAGCTAGGGTCAAGTGGGCAGGCTGAGCAGGAGCGGGGGCGGCAGGGGCCACACCTCCCGGCCAGCGCGGCAGGCAGAGGCCGTGTCCTCGGGGCCAGGCGCCGAGAGGGGATGGCGAGCCCAGGGCGGGAGGGCCCGGAAGCGGCGCACTCACCGATGAGCCGGCGCACCTCGTCCTCGCTCAGGTAGAGGCTCACGCTGGGCCCTGCCGCCGCAGGCTGCAGGGCCAGGGGTGGCGGGGCGGGGGCGGCGGCGGCACCGGGCGTGGGCAGCAAAGGTAGCAGCGCGAGCAGCAGCAGCGGCGGCGGGACCCCCAGGCCGCGGGCTCTGGAGAGGCGGCCCCGGCCCAGCCGCCCGAGCCGCGCCGCCCTGCGCATGGCCGCCGCCGCCGCGGAGGAGAGCCCGCCGCCCGCCGTGCCGCCACCCACCCCCGGCTCCGAGCCCCTCACAGCCCCGAGCCGGGGGCGGTCACCCAGCTCATCGCGCCGCCGGCCCGTGGCAGCCAGCCGCCGCTTCAGACCGCCAGTGCGCGCCGCCGCCGCCGCCTTCTCGGCGGCATCGTCCACGGCTGGGGGCTGTCCGCGGAGGCGCGCCCGTGCGCGTCGCCTCCCCGGGAGCGCGCACGCACGCGCCGCCCGCTCACTGCTGCGTGTGGCTGGGCCTCGGTTTGGGGTTTTAATATGGCCAGGCGGGGCGAAGGCATCTCCGGGTACCTTTCTGAGAGCATCTGGCCCTCCCCGTGTCCCCGCAGTGTCTGGCATGTGCTGGTCAGTTGTCTTGCGCTTCTTTCCCCGTCGCAGGCCCGAAGGAGAACAACCACGGCCGCCCGTGCTGCCCAGTGGACGCCTCCCCACCGACCAACCTGCAAGCAACCACGCTGGTTGCGAAAGAGAAGCAGTCTTTCTTGTTTAGTAAGAAAGTGCGTATAAATAGACATTAACCTTTATCCCACAATTGGAGATAACCTTAAGCATTTTCATACCCAGTCTCATGGGTTTTATACTTTATATGTTTACTTTCCAGAAAGACCTTTAATAAACTTTTTCTTTACATATTACAAATTTTTATTTCTTACTCCTTCTGTACTCCTTCTGCACCTGGGATTGTTCATCTATGGCCCATGCTAGGTTTCAACAGCCCCACCAGCACCACCGTATTAAATAACGTGCAAAAGTGTGTATGTGTCTGTTTGCCAGTGTGTTTGCATTTATGTACATCTGTGTGTCTGCTTGAGCACCCACACAGAAATGTGTACACTGCATCACTACTAAGGGAGGCTCACCCCTCTTCCATCAAGAGGTTAAGAATCAAGAGATACACACCTCTGAGCAGCCGCAGCCAGTGAAGTTGCGTTTTGTTTTGCAGTACTGGGGATTGAACCCAGGGCCTTCATACTGGGCTACATCTCCAACCCTTTTTAATTTTTATTTATTGATTTTGGGACATAGTCTCACTAAGTTGCCCAGGCTGGACTTGAATTTGAGATCTTCCTGCCTAAGCCTTCTAGAGAGCTGGAATTACAGGCAGGGACCACTGTGACCGGCTTTGAAGTATTGTATTTTTTGTGAGACTCCCACCATGGCAGAGTTGCTCCAGGAACCCCTCACTGAAGGAGTTTCTCCTCTGCAGGCCTGTGGATAGGTCTACACCCTGACCAGATCCCCACCCCACGCCACCACCGCCCCTGCCCCCAGCCTGGTCTATGGAAAGCAGCTGTTCTCCTGCACACCCAGCTTCAGCATGCAGTTGTTGCACCAGCAGTGAGGCCCTGCAAGGCAGCTATTTTTATCCTCTGGGAAGGATAGGGAAAGAGTTGGACTGATGAGGGAAATGGTGAAACTTGGTTTTCTCCTATAGAGAGAGAGAGATTCTGTTTAGAGATTAGCTGGCCTGATTTATCAAGCATCAGCTCTGGGACACAGAATACAGCGTCCCTCATCCTCAGGGAGGAAGCTAGGAAGAGATTGAAGGATAAAGAAAACTGCACCATCTAAGAATGATAAAAACCACAAAAGTCAGCAGAAACACTTCTGGTGGACACCATTGCTACCTAGTATGAGGCCAGGGCTCTGACAGGAAGGACTTGGGGCTGGGAATATCCTGTGTGAACAGGGTTGTCAGGAGACATTTTAAAAAAAGATGGCATGTTCCCTGGATTCTTGAAGAAGGTTAATAGTCTCCAACTTGGGAAGTTCCTGTCTTCTGGAGGTCCTTTTGATACTTCTAGATCTCCTTTGGCCAATGATTTCTTCAGGTGCTCTGTGATATAAACAGCTCAGAGCTCTCGGGCCTGGCTAGATTCTGGTACCTATTCATTATGTGACCATGGGAAAAATCACTTAAAACTCTCCTCTCCTTGGTTTCTTCATTCATAAAATAAGGATGTTAATGCCAGACTTGCAAGGCTTTTACAGGATTTAATTGGAGAAGCTAAATAAAACACCTGAAGATACACTGGGAGGGTGTCACACCTGTTATTATTGTTATTAAAATGAATCCCTCCCCTCCAATGACCACTTCCTCTGAAAGTTTCACCACCACTTACCTCCAGCAGTTCAACTAGGGCTCCTCAAGAACTTCATTCACTAATGCCATACTTGGCCCAGAGCCTATCCTCAATACACATTCATACTGGGCATCATACTAGGCATTGGGACACAGGAGTGAGCAAAGTGCTTCCTTGAGGATATACAATAAACATGTTTATTGCACATTTTCATCAGTGCTATGAAAGGAAAATTAGTGGTTCTCAAAGTGTGGTTCCCAGTATTATGATCACCAGAGGATTTTATAAATCCAAATTCTCAAGCCTTACTCTTTTTTTTTTTTTTTTGGTGGCGGGGATCAAACTCGGGACCTTCCGCTTGCAAGGCAGGTGTTGGAACCATTGAGCTAAATCCCCAGCCCTCAAGCACTACTCTAACAGAAGTAGAAACTGGGACTGGAGGTGTGTCGGGAGCAATGCTGCATAATTTTAGGGTAAAATCATTTGGTTAGCCTAGTTCTCTTGCTTACAGCCCAGCTACAGAATAACTCCAATTTGGCCTCCCGTCACAACTGAGACTTCAATGATCCCGTGATGCTGTGATTCTCCAGGACAAGAAACATCCTGGGAGCTGAAAACATCCTGGGAGAACAAACATCTACTCAGTTCCTCATTGTTCTTGGACTGTTAACATCTTATTTACCCAGGATGCACTGAACTCTCTGCAAGTCATTTGTTACATTTGTTTCTCCAGATGTACTGAATAAAAGGTGTGGTAAGCTGGGGACTCTTGTCTTTGCTGCCCTGAGCAGCACTGAGCAGACCCAAAGCTCAGCTTCTTCTCAGTCTCATTTTTCTACCTTTCCTGTAATTCGCCGTGTGCTGCCGTGGCTCACAGGAGACCAGGACTCACTGCAGAGGTTCTGGTAACGTCCCCTTCCCCTGTTCCCTACAGAGGTGGACAGGGATCTGTGCTTTCATAAACTCTCCAAGGGCTTCTGATGCTGGCCATTCAATTTAGAAATGCTCACCTCTTATTTCTCCTTTGGTCTGTGCAGGTACTTCCTCCCTGGTTTTCCTGCTTCCTCCCTTTCTCCTTCAATCTGTTCCAGTGCAGCCCCCAGAGCCATCCTGTTAAACATCAGCCTGATCATTGGTTTTCAGAGTGTCAATGGTACTTCAGTTTATCCAGAATAAAAGGCAAGGCTCCTATGAGCTGTCGAGACAGTTCTTGCTCTTCACCTTCCTTCCTTCCCTCTGACCTTGTCTCCTTCAATTCCCTGAGCCCGGAGTTGTTCTTCCCTCTGACATCCACACAGCTTCATCTCTCATCTCTTTCACATCGATACTCAAATGTTATCTTCTGAATAAGATTGAAGTTGCAATCTTCTTAGTTAAGAAGTTAACCCTTTAGTTAAACCCTCTGAGAAGGAACCTGCTCCAGAGCTCTCTCTCGTGTTTCTGCAGAGCACCTGGTTTTCACACACCCCCCAATCCATCCCTGCAGAAGAAGTGTCCTCTCTCTCCCCTTCCCAGGTGTGGGTGGCAGCTTTTGACATTTCCCAGGAAGCCTAAGAGTGAAAATGCTAGGAAACCCTGACCTTAACCTCCTGAGGTTTGTTGGCCTGGGAGAAATGAAGGCAACAACTATGACCACACTCCACACACTACTGTCACTCTTGTTTTTGCTTGTCATAGTGGTTCACCTTACAATCAGAACTGTTATTTCGCTCTTCTAAAATAGGCCAGCCTTGGGCTTGAGATACCATAGGGTGAGGGGGTGGGAACACTGTGCAGGCTTCTCAGGAGCAGTGTGGGAGCAAGACCATGGAGGCAATGGAAA
Organism: Heterocephalus glaber; assembly: GCF_000247695.1. Next base: position 10,572,378 of record NW_004624730.1, read on the forward strand.
TGACAGGTGTTCCATGCACGCACTCTGGGGCAGGCTCATGTACCTACTGGCTGGTACCTGCAGGATAGACCCCGTTCTTCCCTAGAGTTCCCAGAGCTGGGGGACAATTCTCCAACATGGACTGTACTGTGCCCAGTTGGCTGGGGAAGTAGAAGTGTGGCTCTAAATTCTGAAAAGGACCCCTTCCTCTGCAAGGAACATTTGGGAATGCTGCTCTCTCTGTAAACCTTCCCTCTACAAATAGTATATTAACCCACAAACAGCAAAGAAGTACATGCAGTGAAATACAAATTCTCCACGTACACCCTCATCTCTCTTCCCCACTACCCAGTTTGGTGTATATTCTTATAGCTCTTTCTCTAGGCATTTACTTACATACATACATATTTAAACACACATCCTGGGGTGTGTGTGTGGGGGGGCTTATTCAGTTTTAGGAAATGGAGTCATACACATAATCATGCTCTTCTACACAATTTACTTTCTTAACTAATGAAAATAAGTTGAGATCTTGCGGATTCTTAAACAACAGGGTATCCAGAGGCACCTTCAGGTTGTTCTTTTGTTTGATTTTACTAGTTCTGGAAATAGACTGCATATCTTTGCACATGCATCTTTGTGCACATAGTAGATATTTAAAAGGGTAGATTCTATGAAAGGAAATCTCTGTGTCAAAAGTTATGTTTTAATTTTGGTAGATCTGCTGAATTACTGTGCAAAATATTTTACCAATATACATTTGTGCATAAAGACAGAGACAAGGTAGTATGTCAGTGCTTTTCATTTTGTTTTTGATAATCTGGGAAAAGAAAAGTAACTCACTGTTATTTAATCTGCATTGCCCTAATTGAGAGTGAATTTAAGCATCTTATATGTTTACTGCCATTAAATTTATGTTTTGAAGTATGTGCCCACATCTTTTGCCTGTTGTTTTGTTGGTTTCTTCGACTCTTTATTGATTTTTTAGGTATTTTACTTTACCGCATCCCTTGTCATTTAACTTTATTATTTTTCTTAATTTACATTATGGATTTATATTTTAGGTAATTCTGATAATTTTTTCCTTTGTAGTTTCTGCATTTTGTGTTTTCTTTCAAAAGGACCTCACAATAATTTTTGTATTTTTCTAATGCTTTGCACTTTTCTTTTCGAAAAAATTATCTCCTCAATCCACCTGGAATTTATATTTATGTATGGCATATAGCACAATTTTATTTTTTGCATATGGGGAGTCATTTGTCCAAAACATTACTTATTGTATTTACTGAACATTTCACCCTTAGTGGCTGCATCAAACTTTAACAAAACATGAACACTCACCTACCTTTACTTCCCTCCTCCCTCACGCACCTCCCATGTCAAGTCCATCCAGATGTCACAGGCGGCCAGTACAGCAGACGCTGGCCATGTGTGGCTGCCATGTGCTCAAATTATGGCCTGGGGAAACTGAGAGGTGCTGTAAGTGTAAAATATATGCTGGACTTGGAAGAATGTAAAATGATGTCTCATTAACATTTTTATAATGATCGCACATCAAAGTGATAATATTTTGTTAAAACATAGTATTGAAATTTGTTACACATGGTTTTTTTTCATTTTTTTCACTTAACTAATAGCAAGTTACATATATGGCTTACATTATATTTTATTGAGCAGTGCTGATCTAGATATTAGTTCCAGATTGTTCAGTATTTTATGTTGAAGAAGTAGCTCTTTGCCACATCTCTTGTGAGAATGAAGACCATTCTCGGCAATCAGACCGTTGACATTCCAGAAAGTGTTGACCTCACTCTGAAGGGACACAACAGTTGCTGTGAAGGGCCCCACGTGAATCCTGTGGAGGGACTTCAACCACGTCAATGGAGAGCTTAGTCTCCCTGAAAAGAAAAAGAAGAGGTTCCGGGTTGACAAATGGTGGGGAAACAGACTGTATTCAAGTACAGAACAGGGGTGTCACAGTGGCCTTCAGGTACACAATGAGGTCTGTGGATGCTCACTCTCACTTCCCTGACAACGTCCTTATTCAGGAGAATGGGTCTCATGTCAAAATCTGGAATTTATTGGGTGAAAAATGACATCTCCCTGGTTTGGACGAGGACAGGTGTTGCTTGTTCAGTATCTCAAGCCCAGAAAGGTGAATTAATCCTTGAAGAAAATGATATTGACGCTGCCTACTGCGCAACCTCAAGGACTGGAGTTCGATCCCCGGTACAAAAAAAAAGAAAAGAAAAAAAAAAAAGAAAATGATATTGAACGTGTTTCAAATTCAGCTACTTTGACTCAGCAAGCCACAACAGTTAAAAACAAAGTTATCAGAAAAATTTGAGGTGGTATCTATGTTTCTGAAAAGGGAACAGTTCAGCCCGATGAATAAGATACAAAAGTTATCCAGCTACAGAAGTAAGATTCTGGATTATAAGACCTCAATTTTAATATTTTTAAAATATTTTAATGATTTAATAAAAGACCTCTGGCCAAGCAAGACGGAGGCCGCTCTGAGGCCGTCGCCTGGGCCCGGACAGCCACCGGGCCGGTATCGCCGAGCCCCTGCGGCGCCTAGGCCAAGCCATTCGGACCGCTGCCCGCCCGGCCCAGCTCGCACCAGGGGCTGGCAGCCGGTCCCGCCCCGTCACCATGCTGCCCTCGCAGGAGGCCTCCAAGCTGTACCACAAGCACTACATGCCCAACTCGCGGGTCATTAGCGTGCTGTGGGCCATCTTCACCATCTGCTTCGCCATCATCAACGTGGTGGTCTTCATCCAGCCCTACTGGATCTGCGCCTGGATGCAGCTCTTGGCAGGTTTGGTTTTCTCATCAGTAAAACAATGGAGAGGAGGGCCGGGGATTTAGCTCAGTGGTTCCGCCGCCTGCCTCGCAAGCTCAAGGACCCAAGTTCGATCCCCGGTACCAAAAAAAAAAAAAAAAAAATGAAGAGGATTACAGAGAACAAAGGAAAGAGGATCTGGTTCTTTGAGGGGAAGAGGACTGTCAGATGTGAGGGGGCTCTCCACCTTCCTCCGTGGTATCCAGAGAGGTGACAGTGTGTATTTCCGTTCTATTTTTTATCCGGAGTCAAGCTGGAAAGGATATGTTCAGCTGGAGTCCCCAGTTCATCAGCCTGAATTTGGAGTCTGCAGATGGGTTGTTGACCTTGTGGCCTTCAAATTCTCTGTAATCCCTGTGGACTTAATCTTAGGGATTTAATGAAATGTTCAATAACCCCCATGTAGCCATTGGATTTCAGAGACCTTAGCCATCAGCTCCTTCAAATTCTGCCCAAATTCTCTCCCCCTACAGCAAGAGAGGAAACTGAGTGTAGAGAGTGAGGGCTCACTCAGCCTCACACACCAGCAAGGAAGGAATCATATTGAAAGTGCCAGGTTTCCTGACATGGGCCTGGAGCACTTTTCCTTCAATTACTTCCCCTGCCCTGAGGGTTGAAGGTCAGAGTTGAACAGTTTATTTTATTTTGCTTAGAGATCTCTGAGTTCTCTGGCTTAGTGTCTGATTTACTATGCTTAATAGAGTAAATATGCTTAATAGGCACAGGACAGGGCACAGGGCACTGGGATAGAAATTGTTGCTCACTCGTCCTGTGTCTCACCGTATACCATAAGACTTTATAGTTAAAATCTCAGTTTTCCCATCTGTACAGTGGGGGTGTGGGGAGTTGGATTAGTTGACCTGAAGTGCCCTTTTCAGCCTTGTGGGCTTCTCACACCACTCTTTCATCAAATCCATTCCATTGAGAAAGTGAGCTTCCAAGGAACTGCAGAGAAGCATAGGGCTTCATTTGTGTCTCATGAGAATTCAAATGCCTGTCATGTGATTCTTGTTTCTTTGAACTTTTATTTAGTATTTGAGTGCAGAATACTGGCCCACTGGGAGAATACAAAAAGATATTTAAAAATAAATAAATATATAAAAGACCTCTATTGAAAAGAAAAGAGAATTACGTTTTCTTTCACAGCACTTTAAACAATCGGCCAATTGCAACAGCAACAGTAACTGAAATTAAAATAAGCATGTGATCCTCTGAAAAGCCACAACATCATAGGTGATCTTCATCTTTCACGAGCAATTTTTTAAAAAACCACAAACATCAAAATAGATTTGTTTGGCTCAAAAATGCAAATTTTCCATCATCCCAATGTGAAAAAAAGAAATTCTGTAAAATGATAAATCTGTCATCAAAATAAATACATTGTTATTTAAGACATGAGAAACATTTCATTTGGCATATTGGCCTGGAAGCCTGGAAAAGCCTGTTTATCCTCCTCAAAGATAGCTGGAGATCTTCGCTAAGTTGGAAGGTATATTCAAACTACATTGAAAAATCACTTCTCATCAGTTTGGCAAAAAGCCAGAAGTTCACTAACATCCATATTTACCAGTGCTATCCTTGCATCTAGAAAATGGGAGAGCTGGAAATTGATTTCAGACAGTTTAGTTTCCTGCTCTCTCTTGGGGTTACTTGCTGCCAGGACATCACTCTGCCTCTGCTCCCGCCCCCACCCCAACCCAGTCACTCCCCCAGGGGGACAGTGCCACTGAGAACCCTTCTGGGCACAAGAGGAACAAGATGAGATTCCCCAGCCAGTTGTTCCAAATTAAATATGCCTGTAATTGCCCTAGGGTATCTTCCCTTTCCTTTGGTCCATTGACCCTGAACTTGGAGCTGTTCCAAATCACTGCCATCCCTAAAGCAGAAGTTTCCTGGAGGGTATTTTAGCCTGTGGTTTTCTCTGATTTCATTTCACTCTTAATTTAATACCATCTGCTTTCTGTCTTTTAGGGGGATTCTCAATTCTTCTGATCCATTCATAAGAAATGAAATATTTCTGCATGAGAAAACAACTATAAGCTAAGTCAAAAAGCAAAAGGCAAACCAAGGAAAATTTTTTGCAATTCTCACCACAAAGACTTGTGCCATATGAAGAACTTTTGCCAGCTAATATAAACACACGCACACACACACACACACCCCCAAATACCTACAATTCAACAGTAACAAAAATGGGTAAAGAAAAATTTCGCTGCCTGCTGTGGAAGCGCAAGGACCCGAGTTTGATCCCCAGTACCAAAAAACAAAAAGAAATAGACAATTCACAGTAAGATACAAATAGTCTGGAAATATATTAAAATGGTTAATCTTAGTCTTAATAAGAGAAATGCAAATTACAACTACATAGATGGTGTGCCTAAATTTTTTATTTTTATTTTATTTTTATTTTTTCTGTACCAGGGATCAAACTCAGGACCTTGCACTTGCGAGGCAGGCTTTGGAAGCACTGAGCTAAATCCCCAGCCCCAATTTTTTTATTTTTTGCTAAAATACATTAAGGTCCATCAAGCCAATTCTGCATGTACCCAATTCATATTTTTCCCAGAGAAAATTATTATGAGTTGTTATGTTTTCATTTAGTGTGTTGAAATAAACATGACAGTGAAAAAAATACATGGAGATGCTATATTTTAACCAATGAGATTGGCCAGTCTCAGTTTAATATGATGGTATGTGTCTTCATGTGGGGAAACAAGTGGTTTCATTCATAGCTAACAGGAATGGAATGAAAATCACTAAGGTCTCTAAACACAGATATTTTGGCAATTATCTATCAAATTTATAAATGCACATATCCTATGACCCAGCTGTTCCACTTCTAGTACTTTATTTTTTTAAAACTTGTTTTATTTTTTAATTTTAATTTTAATTTTTTATCTAGTATTTTATCTTAAAAGACACATTTACACACAAGAAATGCTACGTGTACAAAGAGATTCGCTGCATTATTTTGTAATATGATCACAAAAATGGCTGGAAAACATTTGCTGATCAATAGTGCAATGGTTTAAAAAGCTATGGTATGTCCACCTGGCTATGTGACTATAAAGGAAAATAAGAAAAAGCTGTTTGTTTATGGATAAGGAGTCAGCTCCATTTTGTACAAGTGAGTAAGACCAAGTGCAGAGTAGTAAGTGGAGCATGCTACTGTTTGCACAGAAAAGGGGACCAAAATACAACTTAAGTGCCTGTCTTCCAAGTAGTATATCCACCGACACCACCACCACCTCCACATATTAATGCTGATTGGCTGGAGAGAAGAACAGGGACAGTGATGAGAAGAAAAGTTTTCATTGTAGATGCTTGGATACTTTTTAGTATCAGATGAATATATTTTTTCCTCCTCAACAATTTGTTTTATTCTCCTAAAAAACCAAAAATGATGTAGCATTCATTAGACTCTTCCTTTTCTTCTGTTATTACAGGTCTTCCTCTTCCTTCCTCCTCCATTTCCTCATTCTTCCTCTTTCACATGTTGTCCCTGACTTCATGAGATTGAAGGTGGAAAGGACAGTAGTTACATATAACTAGTTTGCTACCTGGTTCCATTCTCCTGTCTTTCTTTTCTTTCTTTTTTTTTGTTTTGGTACCAGGATCGAACTTGGGGCCTTGCACTTGTGAGGCAGGCGGTGGAACCACTGAGCTAAATCCCTGGCCCCCACCTTTCATTCTTAATCTCTGTTGGATGATATCATGCTCAGAATAAGACAAATATTTCAGAGGAAGAGAGAAAGAGCAAGGATGAGGAGGAAGAGAAGGAAGAAGAAGGAGAGGGAGGAGAAGGACAAAAAGAAGACGATGAAGATGGAGAAGAAGGAGGAGGAGAGATGGGAAGGGAGGGGAAAGAAAGGGAAGGGAAAGGAAGGGAGAATTAACTCCTGTGTTGGGTTTGTGGATTCTCACAAGGCTGAAATCTATAGGGCTGCCCAACCAGTTAGAAATTAAGGGAAGAGTTAATATTTCAATCTTGAGGCTCGGGGTTTCTTTTTGGTACCGGGCATCGAACTTGGGTCTTTGCACTTGCACAGCAGGTGGCAAACCCACTGAGCTAAATCCCAGGCCCTCAGGGTTTCTATATTGTCTACAAATTGGTATTTTTTGTGAAGGTCTATGACTAACCAGATTTGGCCCATCCACATTATGAAAGATCTGCTTTACTCAAAGTCTACCCATTCAAATGTGTAATTACATCTAAAAATACTTTCATAGCAATATCCAGAGTGTTATTTACCAAACAACTGGACACCATAGCATAGCTAAGTGTGCACACAGCCAGCCTCCCTGTAACTGCTGATAGTTATTTATGTTATTTATTGTTGTTGACATCAAATAAGTTTACAATATGTTGACTCCTGTGCTAAACTGCACGTTTCCCAGGCACCAGTGCTACAATGGAGATTTTAAGGGTGTCATTTTCACTCATGTGTCAGAATCTCCAAGGTTGTCCCAAGCCTAAATAAAAGGATGGGCCACAGGAACAAGGACTTTCAATGAAGTAAATTTCCCTTTGCTGGCTTTCTTGTCATATGGACTCACCTTGACATGAGTGTGACCATTTTGAGTCCTAACAGCCGTGCTTGCTCAGAGTAACCCTGGTCAGTTTTGCCTGCATAGTTTCACAACAAACTATAAATAGACAAAACAGCAGAGTGGTATGTGGAGCTTTACAGCCAGACTCTGGCACTTGTACTTGACTCTTTGATATTAGTTTAAGATAAACCAGGTACATTCCAGCTGGGATGAAGTCACTTTTGTCCTAACTCATATATATACCTCTCCACGTGTTCTTTTAGATCTGGCCTCATTCTCAGACTTGCTGCTAGATTCTATTCTTTCCTTCACAGACTGTCCTCTGGAATTACTTCTTTACCCAATATCCTTCTCCTTGGAATCTGTCTATCCATCTATTAGGAAATATACGAAGACTCCAGAGATTCCTCATTCATTCTTCAGAAAATATAATCTTCATGGTGCTCATTTTACATTATCTGAAACGTCTGCTTATTGCAATGCCTGCATTTCCTCAAAACAAGGACTTACTTCTCTGCATGGAAACCCAAATTTCCAAAGTTCCATGAAACTCTTTGTCCACTGAGTTTAGGAAACATGGTCTATCAATGCCTGTTTTAGACAATCAAATACACATTAATACATGGAAGATTGTGAGAAGTCCTGTAAATCAGTGTTTAATTCAATAATTTCTGTGTTCATTTCACTGCAGGACACTTTGCTCACATCACACTTATCAACATTGTCAGTTCTGCTGACAGGAAACTGGGGCACTGGAAGGAGCACTAGGCTGAAGATGAAAAAACTTTGTCGCAGTCCACATAACCTCCTTGACCCAATCACTATACTCTTTTAGAGCAATCTTTTCCTAGGTACAGAATTGATAGGCCTGATGTTTTTATTTGGAACTGAGACTGAATGTGAATTTTTATTTGAAAAATTCAAATATTAAGGCCTATGGAGAGGGACTGAGAGTTTATCCAAGAGTAAGGAGTCAGGGCACTGAATAGCAGTTCCCTTCACTATTAGAGAGATGTGGATTCAAACCCCAACAACCTGACCTACTCCAGCTCTGTGATTCCAGGAACACTATAGGTTCTAAGTTGTAAAGCAGTTAATAATGCCAACTCTGCCTCAGGCCTCAGGAGAGGATAACATGAGAGTGTGAGTGCAAAGCACTCAACCTACAGCCTGGCCCCTAGGGAACATAGCTGTGATATGTTGCCATGGTGATGATGCCATGCAGAAGAGAGCTGGCAACACTATAAAATTTAAATATAATTAACTTGACACTCTACCTTTGATTACATCAGGCTCACCCCTCTCCATGCCTGTGTTCCCACAGTAAGTAGGCTCCAATTTCAGCCTATCATACTTAGAATTCCCAGAGTCACAGAGGTACCCTCTCACCTCTCAGTTCTCTGCTTCCAGCACCTCTGGACAAAATATAACCCCTTTCCCACTATTTGCTGGATCATACATGACAATATTTTATGATAAACTTTATTAAAGACATAGGATTGAGGGCAAGTGGGAGGAGTTATAAAGCAGCACAAAATGGTCCAGATCTTGAGAGTCCATACTAGACATCTGTGTTCTTTCTATAAGAGTCCACTTCCACTCCTACCTCGTTCCCTCCAGCCTCTCACTGAGATGGTGAGGTGGTATTTCTTCCTGAAGGTTTTTCTCAAGTTCCTTCTTTTCTAGATGCCTCCTGACCCCTAAATGCCTACTTATTTCCCCTAACTATTTCTTTGTTTTATATTCTCAACCATTCCCCTTTTGTGTCCACACAGGTGTTTTGCCAAACAAAGAGCCTTGCTCTCTGGAGGAATGTCTGCCTTAGGGAAGATGCAGCTGCAGTCTGTTAGGATTTTAAATATTAGTTCTCCCTCCTCCCTGCTATGATTATAATTACTACTAAAAGATGCTGAAGAAAGATAGGACACTGACAAGCATGTTAGAGGGGTGAAGATTAAAGGGATGAAGATTTTTGGTGAAGATTAAAGGATGCATTTGAGAAAAAATAGTAAGACCAGAGATTGGGAAACCAGGCAGTATAGCTTTCCCAACAGAAAAGGTGAGCAAGGATTGGGACCAAACAGGGAGGGCAGTGAGGATGGAAAGGAGAGGGCTGATAGGAGAACTATTCATGGAATAGAATCAATAGGCTTGATGGTAGGTTGAATAATGTTGGAGATGGGGAGCAAACAGTGAAAAGCAGGGACCAAGGAAGAATCCTAACTGCTTGGACTGGGAAGAGATGCTGATGCCACCATTTTGGTAGACAGAATAAAGCAATATTAATGTTAACCTTCCCCTCCTCTTCTTTTTACTACTACTAATGATAATTGGAGCCATTTGTTGATCATGGACAGTACGTCAGACACTCAGTGAATGTCCAATATGCTGTTTTACTTTCTTTTCTTTTCTTTTTTTTTTTTGGTACCGGGGATTGAACTCAGGTCCTTTTGAGCCAGGCAGTGAAACCACTGAGCTAGATCCCCGGCCCCCAATATGGTGTTTTAGTGCATGTTGTGCTCTGTAACAGAATTCTGCAGTCTGGGTAATTTATAATGAATAGAAACGTACTGGCTCATGGTTTTACAGGCTGGGAAGTCATGAGCATGGTGTTGACATCTAAAGAGATCTTTCTTCTCCCCCTTCCCTTTAATGGAAGGGAAAAGAGAGAGTGAGAGACAAGAAGAGTCCAAACTCGTTGTATAAAGAACACACTCCTATGGGCCGGGGATTTAGCTCAGTGGTTCCGCCATCTGCCTCGCAAGCGCAAGGTCCGAGTTCAATCCCTGGTACTAAACAAACAAACAAGCAACAAACTCCTGTAATAAATAATCACATTAATCTATTCATAGGGTAGTGTGCCCATGACTCAGACATCTTCCATCAGTCTTCATTTCCCAATACTGCCAATATTGGGGATCAATCTCTCAACACATGAACTTTGGGGGACATATTTAACCCATAGTAGCATGCATCATGAGGCATAATGAGACCATTTACTCCTATGAGGGAGGTGTTAATCCTCCAATTTTCCAGATGGGAATGCAGTAATTTTCCCTAGTTATCCCTAGATAACAAAAAGCAAATTGTACAGATTTAGATACTGAAATAGTGATTCCAGTTTGGGACACAGGAGTTTCAGGCTTTGGTAGAATGTCCCGGTAGAAGTGACCCACTAGCAAATAGAAATGCCTATCTGAGCTCAACAGAGAAAACTGGGCTTGAGATAGTTATCCATACGGAGGTGGAAGGAGAGGCCTGGGAACTGGTATGAGATCCATCAGGAAGCTTATATACAACAAGAAGAAAAGATATCTGAGATAGAATGATGGATACACAGTTATAGCTTACACCAAAACCTCATGTTCTCCTAAGTGAGGCTTTGGGGAGGTGACTGGATCATATGTGTATGATACTGGATCATGGGTGTGTGATACTGGATTTGTCCACTGATGGATTTATAGCTGGGTGTGATGTTAGGAGGTGAAGCCTGTTAGGAAGAGGTGGGTCACCGTGGGAATGGTTCGGAAGGATCCTTCTTCCTTCCTTGATGGCTCACTGCTTCCTGCTTGCCCTTCCTTTTACTGTTTCTCCTCTGCCATGCCAACCTAACTTGGAACCATCTGACTATTGACTGAAATCTCTATAGACTGTGAGTCAAAATAAACCTCTCCTTCTTTAACTTGTTGGTGCCAGGTATTTTGTGCCAGCAATGAGAAAGTAACTAAGACATAGACCAAAATCTAGGAGACAAGAAAGGAAGAGAAACTACAGAAAAGGAGTAGTCACTCCTGCAGTGTAGGCAAAGCAGAACCATGGTAGTGAGGTCTAGTAAAAGGAGTGTGTGAGGGAGTTGGCAGCCAGTTATGCCAAATGCTGCAAGGGAGCAAGCAAAGCATGCTTATGCATATCTGTTGGCCAAAGGGGCATTGGTGAAGAGTGATAGGTCTCCCACTACCTCAGCAGCTATTATGTATAGTAGCTGCCCTCTTCCTATTGTGCCTTGCCCCCTCCCCTGTGTGACGTCATGCCAAGATGGTTGCTCCCACCAAAGAAGAAACTCTTCCCAGCATGCCCCTGTTCCCACCTAGAGAGTAACCTAATACTCGCTTACCGCCTACCACCTAGTGACATCACCAGCTCCTTCATTCCCTAGTCACTACCTCACTCAACCCCACCTCAGCTCCTACAAACCCTACCCCAGTCTCTATAAAAGACACTCCCTGCCCCTGCCATATTGCCTTTGTCTCTCCTTTGTTCAGAGACAGTCCAGTAGATCTGTTGCCCTAATAAAGGCTTGTTGTGGCCTGGTCTGGTCTTGGTTTTTGGCCTTTTACCTGACAAAGAGGACTCTATGGGAGACAGAAAGCTGACTGCAAAGGTTGTAGCACAAGGGAGAGGCAAGAAGTGGAGACAATGAGTACAAAAGATGCCTAGTATAAGAGTTCAAGAAGCCTAGTATAAGAGTAAGAATAGACAGACCAGTATTCCAGTAAGAATTTAGAGCGATTCTTCTAAAATGGAAATATCCAAACAGTTTCTAACCTGAAAGGAATGTGCCAAAGCAGAGAGGTCAAAGATACAAAGAACAAGAGGAAATAACTAGTGGGACAATATCCCCCAAAAGGCTGGAAAGGCTGGAACTGAAAGCTACAGGGTGATATGAGTAGTGGAAAGGATACCTCTGCTGGTTTCAGAGTCCATTACAGAGATGAGTCCAGAGTTTGCAGAAGAGGGAGGCCAGGATGGGTTCAGACTTAACCATCTTCATGGGGTAGGGAGAAGGAGAAGCAAGGTAAAGTAATCCACATGTGGTTGGTTCTTTTTTCTCTGAAATATGAAGGAAGGTCATTTCTGGGTTAAAGTGGAAAGGAATAGTGTATAGACTGGGGCTTGATAACAAGATTGAATGTTTGCAGTTCCTGGTGAAATGGCTGGAGGATGATATTGACCAGAGATCGTCAGGTTCTGGAAATTGTTGAGAGCAAAACTGATCTGATAAGTGAAGTCTCCAAGGTAACCCCAATCTATGTGTTGAGCAGACTGGACTGTCAGCAAGAGGGAAGAAGATGGCCTGAGGGATCAGTCATATCTGCATGCAGATCTAGAGCAGTGAAAGGACAAAGGTACAAGGCTGTAGGAGATATTTAAAGTGATACATCAATCATCTGGATTGGATTGTTCCCAAATTAAACCTGAAGGGGCTAAAATAGAATGAGAACTTTTGCTTAAAAATAGCAATAAACCTTTTATCTTTTATCTCTGCAATAAACCATCCCAAAACAACAGGAAAGGGACTGGTGTTTTGTTTGTTTGTTTGTTTGTTTTTTGAGACAGGCTATCCTTGAATTTACTATGTAGCCTAGGCTGGCCTTGAATTTAAGGTGAACTCCGCTTCAACCACCTGAGTGCTGGGATTTTAGGTGTGCACCACCACACCTGGCTAGTGGACTGTTTTTTTTTAAGAGCTATATCCAAAGAACAAAGGGAAATGAAGTAGAGACAACAGTAACTACATTTTTGGAGCTGTAAGCAGATGAACAACAGCAATTGAGTTAGCTGAAATTTAATTCAGGAATTAGAGGCACCAGGTATAGGAGCCTTCCCAAGAATAGGAAGATTGATTGTCTTGTTGATTTTTTTTTTTCTTTTTTTTGGGTACTAGGATCTAACTTGGGATCTTCCGCTTGCAAGGCAGGCGCTGGAACCACTGAGCTAAATCCCCGGCCCTGATTGTCTTTTTGAGAAACATAGATTGCCAGTTACTCACCCTGACCCAATCACAAAACAAGATGTTTGTGTTCTGGAAAGGATGAAACAGAGAGCATTGAATTGAAGGGCATAAATCATCAATGAAAGCTGAATACCTAAAAATAGGAAGATTGGGTGAAAGTCTATATAATGAATAGAAAAGCCCTCCTACCCCCACTCCCACTTCTAGCCCTCTTCTTACATTTAGTTGTCAGGATGCTAGCAGCCACACAGAAGAATAGAAGAAGATTTTTTCTCCAGGAAATCTGATCCATCCAAGAGAGAAGATACCTAAAGATATATTTGGTGGCCCCTTCATCTTTATTATTCTAGGTAAATATCCCCAGCCAACCACCAGTCTTCACCACTACAATCCTAAACTCATAAGGAAAGCCAAAGATCACCAGACATTTAAGGCATTTCTTTTTCATTTTTTTGGTACTGGGAATCGAACTCAGGTCCTTGCACTTGGCAGCAGGCGATGAAACCACTGAGCTAAATCCCCTGCCCTAAGGCAATTCTTTAACATGAAAGGCAAAAGCCAAAATAAGTATAAAAATGAAAATTTTTATTAAAAAGTTGTATAAAGACAAGACAGAGAATAAAAGAAATACAATATAATTAGTAATATGTAAAACTAGAAATAATACAGAACCAATAAAACAAGAACAAGTTACTGAGGGACAAAAAGGAAAGAATGCTCTTAAAAAGTAGAAAAGTACAGTATGAAAATAAAGACTAAAAAGTCAATATTAAAGTTGGAATGTAAAGTTAATCTCCTAGAAAGTAAAATAATAATAATATAGAGAAAACATAAGAAAAAAAGATAAGAGAATAAACATAGAAAGAATCAAAGAGGTGAGTAATCCAAATACAGTAATAGGAGCTCTAGAGAAAAGAGGAAAGTAAGAGAGAAATTTATCACAAAATTATTCAAGAAAATTGCCCCAAACTGAAGGATATGATTTTATAGAATGAAATGTCTTGTCAAATGCTTAGCAAAATGGATATATGTAAGATCACATATCAATACATATCATGAAACTTCAAAACACCAGGGCAAGAATTCTAAAAAATAAGTTCTTTTTCAATAAAAATACCAAGAACTTTAAGACAATGAAGGAATGCCTTCAAAACCTTAAAGGAAAATCAATTTGGAATACAATCCCCAGCCAAACTATTCACCTGTGTGAAATAGAATAAAGATATTTTCAAGCAGTATTTTAAAATGTGTCTATTATGGTTATATCTGTACATTTTCCCCACCCCCTACCCCCGCCCCGCAAAGCCTCATGTGCTCAAAGGTGGGGCTTTTGCAAAGTGATTGGATGATGGAAATGGTATAGCTGGTTTACTGTTAGAAGGTGGGGCCCTGGTTGGAAGGGGAAGTCTCAGGCCATGACTTGGCAGGGTGTATCTCCCTTTTTGGATCCTCTCTTATCTCTCTGCTTCTTGTCTGCCATGAGATGAGCAGCTTTCCTCTACCCAGGCCCTTGCACCAAGTCACCAACCATACATAGACTGAAACTTCTAAAACGTGAGCCAAAATAAATCTCACCTCCTTTTGGGTGTTAGTTATTTTGTCCCACCAATGAAGAAAATGACTAAGATAAGATTATAAAACCTCAAAGATATTATCTCCTATGAACCATTTCTCAGGAAGCTTTTGGAGGATATGTTCCCTTACGATCAGGGTATAAAACCAAGAAAAGGAAGATATAATATTTTATATTGTCTGTGAGAAAATTTACTAAAAAGGTTTCACTATGAACAGTATGATATATAATAAGTGTATGTCAATCAACTTCAATCTACCTTGTAGGGAAAGTGAGTTAGCATTTCAAACAAGCCAATGAAGTATTTTTACCTTGAGTCGTGACATAAATATTTTTAGTATACCTGTTGAAATCTACTACTCTTGCACAAATGAAGTACAAGAATCTAGAAAGTCCAGTAGTCTAACACCTTCCAAGAAGCCCTTGAAGCCCACAATCCTATTGGTATACACACACACACACACACACACACACACACACACACACACGCACACTTCATTGTATCTGCCTTAGAATGACCTTTCTCATCACGATACTTGTTGGAACACCCATGGCTAGAAGCTGAAAATATTCCCTAGATTGCAGGAAGAGTTTCTATGACTCCTTTTGTTAATAAATATTTGAATATTTGCCAGAATTTGTTCCAATATTTCTCTTGAGTAGCAAGGTTATGGGAAGTGATTTATTCCAAAAGCTATGGGTATTTACCAAAAGAATCTAGAAGATGTAGGGTAGCCAAATTGATTCATAAGTTCCAGAAAACAGGAAATTTGACAAATAAGAAAGACAAAAAAAATCCTCAGGAAGATGATAAGGGGTTATCACAGGATGACTGCTGAGTTGCTGCAGAACAAGAGAACTATCAACCCAGAGTGTTAGTGTTGTGCCCAGTTTGCGAAGTCCCAAAGACCACCAGGAGGCCGTTTCCGATGTAAGCACACAAGGGTCGTTTATTCAAGCTTAAGCAAGGACTCTCAATTGTCACCGACACAGCGGATCGAGATTGAGAGCCCTGAATTCTAAATTAGCAGGGTTTTTATTGAGATTACAGCAAGCTTTGGTCATTAGCCATGTGATTGGTTAACATTTAGCAAATATGAAGTGTAGATTTCTGATTGGCTAGGCTCATTGGGGGTTGAAGGGGATTATGTGTAGGTTCTTACAAGAAAAATGGGGACAAAGGTTAGTGGTCTACTGTCACGTACTGATGGTCAGCAGACATCCTGACTAATGGTCACAACCACCCTGTGTGGACATTCAGCACGTTAACAGATTGTCCTATAGATAGTGGGCCCAGGACATTTGTTTCTAGGGCAAACAGATGGCTGAGTAATAAACTTAGGAATCCTGAGTTACAGATTACGTCTCTTGTCCCAGATCAAGCACATTTACTCATTAATGTGAGAGGACAAAGGAGACTACTCCATTTTGGGCAAAATGGAGTCATTCTGGTCTCACATTCCCCCCTTCTCATGATGCTATCGAGGGCCAATCATGGGCCTCTGGGGGTTAATTCTATTAGATCGGTGGGAACTGGCTGGTATCGAGACCTGAGTACCATCAACTGAACAGTGTTAATTCGTTCTCTGATGAATGAAACTAGTCTATTGAGTATACAAGGTCCAAAGGTTAACAGTAGTAACAGGATAAGCAAGGGGCCAAGTAGGGTAGAGATTAGGGTAGTTAGCCATGGGGAGGAATTAAACCAGGATTCGAACCAATTTTGAGATTGTTCCCTTTCTCGTTTGCGTTTGGCGATGCCCTCTCTAACTTTGGCCATAGATTCTTTGACCACCCCTGAATGATCTACATAGAAACAACATTCTTCACCTAAGGCAACGCAGAGTCCTCCCTGTTGAAGAAAAATTAAATCTAGCCCGTTCGGTTTTGGAGGACTACCTCTGCCAGGGAAGTTAGAGACTCTTGGAGGTGGGAGATGGAACTCTCTAGTCTCTCAATATCTATATCTATGGCTGCCCTTAAATCATTGTAATGTTTATTGTGTAGCACTAGTGATGAAATTCCCGTTCCTGCCCCGGCTAGTCCCAAACCTAGGAGAATGGTCAGAGTGATGGCCGTTACAGGTTCTCCTTTAACCCTGACTTGGGTCTCAGTCAGGCGACTGAGGATGTCTTTTTCTGAGTGATATAATAGCCGGGGGACTAATTGTACCAGTACACAGAAATCCCTAGTCCACCTGAGCACTTCTCCATGTACACAGGGGGTGAGTCCAGAGGAGCAGGCCCACCATCCGTCAAAAGGGGGAATGAGATACTTTTTTGATTTAGGCCGAGAGGTTTTGTTACAAAGGTGTTGGTGGGAGGCCGAGACACTGCCGACACAAGTTCCTTGTCCAGTTACCAATTGTAGGGTCAGCCTAGCTGTCCCTTTTTGTTGCCATCTGCACTGAGTTGGACTGTCTGATTTAGTGAAATTGTCTAGATAAGCTATTGCCTCATAATAAGGGGGCTTGATATCATAGCATAACCAGCAGGACTGAGTTAGGTCTGGCCTAGATGCATTTAGGGCCTTAAAGGTGTGGACCATCAGTCCCCAAAGGGGGTCTTGGTCCTGGCTACGGTCGACTTTTTTGGCCTGGGTGGCCATTCGAGCGGAGGGCAGGAATATGGAAGTGGAGGTTAGGTTTGGTGCCTGTATGGAGGTATTTGTTTCTGGTGGTACAGGCAAGCTCTCCTGGGGAGGGGGCTTGGTAGGTCTGGGAGGGGCTATAGGGACTAGTGCCAGATTTGGCCCTATCAGTTGGGGAGGCCCTATGGCGAGTGGCTCCATTTTTAGTTTTATAGTAAAAAGTAACCCATTATCATATCCATTTTCATATAATCATAACCCCCAACTACGGCCTGCCTCCCAATTCGTGAACTTTTTGCCTGGGTCCGTAAAAGTAATATGGATGGGGTTACATAGAAATTGTTTGGCACAGTGGCCGTAGAGAGGGTTGTGTGCCAACTTCTGTTGGGGAATCTTGTTGACCGAAATAAAATCAGTTGTAATGGGGGGCTCCCAAGTTATGGACCCCGTTGACTCACAACCCCAACTTTTGCAAAAGAACTGTTCAGCATCCCCATAAGTTACAATTTGACTTCTAGTACGCCCCCCTCCTGGACAGACGTAGAAGGGGGTATCTTGCAATATTGCCCTGCGAATTACATGGTTGCAACCCGGTTTTTGTGAATTGACTGGGGGGAGCGTACATCCCTTTCCTGTCTCCCCACATTCTGGCCTTTCCCTCGACTCTAGGCTCCAGTGTCCGATATCCCAGCTGCCAGTGGCCAGCCGACAAAGATCAAACTCTAGGGCAGGCCACCAGGTCAACGGTGGGCCCACTTTGGATGAACTGTTAATAATGTCACCCGTGGAGGTACTAATGATCATCCAAGTTAGATTTAGGGGAGCATGTGGGTTTTGTCCTCCCAATATTGGTGTTAAAAGTACAGTTACCACGATCATGACCGTCGACAGTGCAGCTTGAGTTTGAGAGGATTGTCTTGGTCCTTGGACACCTGCCATGATGGAACAAAGTCTTCTAGGACAGCGTGCGGATCTGTGGGGCGGACGTGGGTGTAGTGCACCCACGAGGCAATCCCATCGACCTTGAGAGCAGTGGGCGTGGTCAGGACTGTGACGTAGGGTCCTTTCCAATGAGGCTCAAGGCCTTTCTGTCGATGTCTCTGGACGAAGACCCAGTCTCCCGGTCGATAGCGATGGGGCTCAGGAGGAGGTCCAGTCTCGTACAGGGCTTTTAATTTAGGCCAGACATCTTCATGTACATACTGGAGGCTTTTTAAAGAAAATAACAATTTTTGGTCATCAAATTCAACAAGCACATTTGACTGAAGGTTGGGAGCAATGGGAGGGGGAATTCCAAACATAATCTCAAAGGGAGTTAGTCCCATCTTATAGGGTGTATTCCATACCCTATAGAGGGCAAAGGGAAGGAGAGTCACCCAGTCACCGCCAGTCTCTAAGGTTAATTTAGTTAAGGTCTCTTTTAAAGTTCTATTCATCCTCTCTACTTGTCCTGAACTTTGGGGTCTATATGCACAATGTAATTTCCAGTCTGTCCCCAAGATCTGTGCTAAAGTTTGACTCACCTTGGAAATGAAGGCAGGTCTATTATCTGATCCTAACATTACTGGAAAACCATACCTTGGCAGGATGTCTTCTAGCAGTTTTTTGGTCACATTCCATGCCGTTTCATGTTTGGTAGGAAAAGCTTCTGTCCATCCTGAAAAAGTATCTACAAAAACTAGCAGGTACTTATAACCATACCTTCCAGGTTTTACCTTGGTGAAGTCCAATTCCCAATATGCACCAGGTCAGTTCCCTCTCAGTCTATTGCCTGGGTTGGCTTTATTGTGGGTAGCATTTGTCAATTGACAGGCTTTGCAGGTGGCAACAATACGTTCAATTTTGGAATTAGCATCTCAAATCTTTATTTCAGCATGTCTCAGGAGGTCTTGCATTTTTCAAGTGCCCATATGGGTGGCTCTGTGCATTTTGGAGAGAACTTGTTCTCCCAGTATTTCAGGCAGGATGACTTTACAATCAGAAGATTTCCACCACCCATTGAGGCACTGAGGCATAGGCAATTGTTTTATCCATTTTAAATCTTTCTCAGTGTACTGGGGTTTTTCTGGCAAGGCAGCACTTCCTGGATCGGGCAGCTGAGTGGCTAGTACCAGATTAATCTTTAGGGCTATTTTTCGGGCCGTTTGGTCAGCTAGGTTATTTCCTCTGGCAATTGGAGTGTCACCTTTCTGGTGTCCTGGGCAATGAATAATGGCCAATATTTTAGGTAGCCAGAGGGCTGTTAAGAGGGCAAGGATCTCTTCTTTGTTTTTAATAGTCTTTCCTTCAGCCATCAGTAGCCCCCTTTCCCTGTAGATGGCCCCATGGACATGTGCGGTGGTAAAGGCATACCGGCTGTCTGTGTATATGTTTAACTTTTGGCCCTGTCCTAGAGTCAATGCTTTGGTCAGAGCTATGAGCTCCGCCCGTTGTGCTGAGGTCCCGGTGGGCAGTGGTTCTGCCCAAATGACCTCAGTCTCTGTCACCACAGCTGCCCCGGTGTACCTGTGGCCATCCTGGACAAAGCTGCTCCCATCAGTGAACCAAGTATTATCTGCATCTGGCCACGGTTGGTCTCTCAGATCAGCTCGAGTCCCATGCACCTGAGCCAGGATGTCTGCACAGTCATGAAGTGGAGCCTCTAAGTCCGGGTCTGGCAACAATGTGGCTGGGTTTAAGGCAGCTGGGGTCTGAAAAACAACTCGGGCTGGATTTAGGAGTAAACTCTGGTAGTGGGTCAGGCGGGCGTTACTGAGCCATCGATCCAGAGGCTGTTTCAGGACTCCCTCAATAGCGTGAGGGGTGGTTACGTACAGTTCTTGGCCCAATGTTAACTTGTTGACATCTTTGACCATCAGGGCCACTGCCGCAATCATTCTTAAACATGGGGGCCATCCTGATGCAACTGGATTGAGTCTTTTTGACAGGTATGCCACTGGGCGGTGCCATGGCCCTAGATACTGGACTAGGACACCCTTGGCGACTCCTTTGTTTTCATCAATGTAAAGGTGGAAGGGCTTAGTAATATCAGGCAAGCCCAAGGCCGGTGCCGACAACAAGGCTGCCTTAACTTGGTAGAAGGACTTTTGCAGTTTTTCTGTCCATAGAAAGGCTTGATTGTCTTTAGTTGCCTCATAAAGGGGCCTTGCTAGATCCGTGAACCCCGGTATCCATAGGCGGCAGAAGCCAGCCGATCCCAAGTACTCTCTAACTTTCCGAGGGGAATCTGGTGTGGGTATCTTAAGAACTGTCTCTTTCCTAGCATCCGACAGCCATCTTTGCCCCTCTTTAAGCATGTACCCCAAGTAGCTTACCTCGGGTTTGCAGATCTGGGCCTTTTTGGCAGATGCCCAGTACCCTGGTTCCCCTATGACCGTCAAGAGTTTCTTGGTTCCATTTAGGCAGTCTTCCCGCATCTCAGCTGCTATGAGGAGATCATCTACATATTGTAACAGAGTCAATTGGGGGTTTTGGAGGTGAAACTCACCCAGGTCTTCATGTAGGGCCTCATCAAAGATGGTGGGAGAATTCTTGAACCCTTGAGGTAATCGGGTCCATGTCAGCTGTCCGTTGAGGCCTTGTTCCGGGTCATTCCATTCAAATGCAAAGATGTGTTGGCTTTTGGGTGCCAGTGGAAGGCTAAAGAAGGCATCTTTGGGGTCCAGGACCGTGTACCATTGATGGCTTGGGGGAAGTGAACTCAGAAGGGTGTATGGATTAGGCACCATAGGGTGGATATCCATAACCGTCTTGTTTACTTCACAGAGGTCCTGCACTGGCCAATAGTCATTTGAATGAGGTTTCCGTACTGGCAACAAGGGGGTGTTCCAGGCTGATTGACAAGGCCTTAGAATCCCCTGAGCGAGCAACCTTCTGATGTGTGGAGTTATTCCCTTATGGGCCTCTAGGGGCATAGGGTATTGGCAGACCCGCACAGGGTCCACTCCCAGTTTTATCTCTACAAACACTGGTGGTCTGTGCCCAGCCAGTCCCATGCCCCCAGTCTCTGCCCATGCCTGCAGGAACATGGCGAGCCATTGTTCCATGTCAGGGTCAGGAGGGGCCCCTTTTTGATGTAGCAGATATTCCTGAGGGTCTTGGGATCCCGGATGAGCCCCCAAATGTTGTGCCCAGTTTGTGAAGTCCCAAAGACCACCAGGAGGCCGTTTCCGATGTAAGCACATGAGGGTCATTTATTCAAGCTTAAGCAAGGACTCTCAATTGTCACCGACACAGCAGATCGAGATTGAGAGCCCTGAATTCTAAATTAGCAGGGTTTTTATTGAGATTACAGCAAGCTTTGGTCATTAGCAGCCATGTGATTGGTTAACATTTAGCAAATATGAAGTGTAGATTTCTGATTGGCTAGGCTCATTGGGGGTTGAAGGGGATTATGTATAGGTTCTTACAAGAAAAATGGGGACAAAGGTTAGTGGTCTACTGTCACGTACTGATGGTCAGCAGACATCCTGACTAATGGTCACGACCACCCTGTGTAGACATTCAGCACGTTAACAGATTGTCCTATAGATAGTGGGCCCGGGACATTTGTTTCTAGGGCAAACAGATGTCTGAGTAATAAACTTAGGAATCTTGTGTTACAGATTGTGTCTTTTGTCCTAGATCAAGCACATTTTAATCATTAATGTGAGAGGACAAAGGAGACTACTCCATTTTGGGCAAAATGGAGTCATTCTGGTCTCACATAAGCAAAATGGAGTCATTCTGATCTCACATTAGAAAGAGGGATCCTGGGGCAAAGTCACCAAGAAGATAATATTGATTTAGAGACAAGAGCACAGAAAACTAAAAAGGAAAAAAAGGCAATTATTAACTCCAGGGAGAACAAAAAACTTCAAAATAAGAAAGGGAATAATAAATGCTACATGGCTCACTTGCAATTAGTATTTATGCTATCAAAATATTGTAAACACTAAATATTAGTGAAAGAAGCTAGTATGTGGTAGAGTCTTAAAAAACTAGATCTTCATATTTATTTGAAAGACCTAAATCTTTTTTAGGAAATTGGAAAAAAAGGTCTAAAAATGAACACTCAAGAAGTAGCAATATAACCCCATTCCTTGGTGATATGAAGAAAATATCAAAACAATCAGCTGGAGTAAAGCAAGAATAGAAGGGTAGGTTAGGAGAGGCCAGAGCACTGCTGTTTTCTAACATTTTAGAGAATTATTTGATTTATTAAACTCTGTGTGTGCATAAGTTTGATGAAGATAAAAATTAAAAAGACTAGAATGGAATATAAAGAGGTCAGGTTGAGCATGATGAAGGAGATTCTGCCCAATCCATGGACTGAGTAGCCTGGTAGATCTCTTTCTAACATTAGCTCCATAAAAATCCTTGTAACTTATGAAATAGGATAGAACATGAATTGTTAATTTATAGCAGCTAATAGCCAAGCCATCAAATAGTATGTTCACCCACTATTATGGTTCCTGTCTTGATGTCCTCTCAAAGTCTCATGTGGTCGTAAAAGTGGAGTTTTTTCTGGAATTGATTCATGGTGCAATGCTAGGCTCAAGGGCACTAGGATTGAGGGTGTGAATGCTACCTGTTCTAAGTAATCTACACAAGATAAGAGGGACAGAGAGACACTGTTGAGGGTCCCTCGCCTGCCCTTTTCCTGTTGTTTATGCTGCTTATGCTCCCATGAACAGTTGTCCATCTGCCACCCTGCCTTGGAGCCAGCTGATTATGGACTGAAACCTCTATGAACTGTAAGCCATAAACCTTTCCCCCTTTAGCTTTGGGTGTTGGTTATTTTGTCTCAGCAAGGAGAGAAAAGTGACTGACACACCCACCCTTCTCCATGAATGGCCTACTAAGAATAAGAATGACAGAATCCTTAGCTTATCATTTCAAAGAAGTTCTGTTCTCAGGTGAATGGGAGACAAAACAGCCTGGAAGGTATGCACAGACTTGGGGAGTAGAGAGGAAGAATAGAGTGATATGTGTTGAACATTCCTCTTCATCAATCTGAGCCCTGATGGCAGGAGAAAAGTCTGGGGGCTTCGCCAGGGGAGGGCAGGGATATCTAAGAGGAAGGAAGAGGTACAAGCTGTTTCCCAGCTGCTGTTGCTTAGCCAGGTCTTGTGTTTTCTGGGAAGGTGAAGCAAGAGGAATGACAGGATGGTGCCCTTAGACATAGTGAACCGCAGTTTTTTACAGGCCCAAATGTGACTGGGAGGGCTTCTGTGAGGGCATAGTAAGCCACAAGTTATCTGGGTATAGGGGCCAAGATGACCTGGATTGAGGACTGAGAGCACCCCATAGAGAGATAAGCTTGGCCTGACCCCAGAAGTAAGGGTGGAGAGGTCTGATCCCTGAAAGTGAGGGAAGAACAAGACTGGGCTCTGTTGGATGGAGCAC
Source organism: Heterocephalus glaber (assembly GCF_000247695.1). Next base: position 10,596,036 of record NW_004624730.1, read on the forward strand.
AATGTGCACTGCCCAGAGATCACAGCAGTCATCTCTGAGAGAACCCCAGGCCACAGGGAGTTAGTAGCTGACAACAGCATTCATCCCTGGAGCACGGGACACCTAAAAAGGGACCCACTTGACAGGCACAATAGCACATTCCTTTGATCCCAGCTACTCAGTAGGCTGAAGCAGGAGGATCATAAGATTGGGGCCAGCGTAGGAAACTTAGTGATATCCTGTCTCAAAGGGGGGAAGAGGCTGGAGATGGAGCTCAGTAGTAGAGCATCTTTGATTCAATCACCAATCACACACACACACACACACACACACACAAACACACACACACACACACACAGACCTACGTCTCCCTTCTCTAGTTGCCTATGCTTGGTGGGCAATTCTTAGATTACACCAACCAGGGAAGAGTGCAAAGGATATGGAGGTGAAATTCTGAGCTCCAATTCAAAAAGTACCCAAAATTTGTCTGAGAAGTTGTGGGGTGGGACTGTGCCTACCAGGGGCCAGCCCAGAATCACAGGACCAGAGAAATTAAAACCAGTTCAAGAAATTAACAGCAGGGCTGGAGATTTAGCTCAGTGGTTCCGCCACCTGCTTAGCAAGCATAAGGTCCTGAGTTCAATCCCCAGCACCAAAATAATGAAACAAACAAACAAACAAAAAAAGAAATTAACAGCATTTCATTTTTACACCCTCAAGTTTTATAAATGGCTGTAGTCAGCTGTGCCTGGCATACTTGTTATTGTCCTTTGACCTGAGAAGTCACAGGGGCCTGAAAACCTAGCTCGCCTAATACTCTGAGCTATTGTTCACTATTAATTGTTAATTACTCTGGCTGAGTGCATTATATGCTGAATCTCCTTTAATTCTCACATATTCAGTGAAGTATCCCCAGTAAGGTCCCCATTTTACAGGCAAAGGAGCTGGGGTTTAAATAAGTGAAATAACTTGACCAAAGTAGGTAATAAGTTGTTGGACCAGAATTCAGACTCAATCTGTACAGATTCCAAAACCGGTACTGACTTAGAGGAATGACATGTCCAAACTGTGCTCAGCCACAAAGCCTGGTGTTCTGGAAAGCAGCTAGTGTAGGCAATCAGTGAGACTGTTTCATGCACTTTCAGGGTTTTGTTAGCATTCCTAAAACCTGTGGCTGCAGCCAGGCAGGCATGACCCATGGTGCAGGGAGGCAGCCAGGTGAGAGCCTGATGTGCACTCCGTGCTCTGATCCACTGACAGTGACAGGGACACATACTGAATCAGAACCCCAGAAGCCTTTCAGCTCAAGGCATGTTTCTTCCTGACATGATTTTGAAACAGTTGAGGAATTTCTTGATTTTTGGAATGTGTTCAATCAATTTCTGTGAAGTGAAATATTCAGCTCAAGTTCTTTAAGCTTGTGCCAAAGAGCTGTCAAACTAGAACATAAAAAAATCATAACATTAACAGCTCTCTGCTCTGGCAAGAGTCATCAAGCCCTTTGCTTTCCCTACTAAATTTTTCCACATTTTTCTTCTTCTCTTTCCCATCTCAGGTCCCCACACTGGCTTACACTTTAATTTCATCCATTGAGCAGGTATGGGCTGAGCACCACCTGGGTTAGGAAACAGGCTCAGTGCTGGGGGCACAGAGATGAAGAAAATGGGATTCTTATCCTCAAAGAGTTCCCAGAATGAGAAGATAAGGACTGTGACACAGACTGACACTGCTCTGCCCAAATCCCTTTCTTCCCTGGCAATAGTGATATAGGAATGATATTGGACCTCCAAATAATATAGGGGAGATATTATAACTCCCAACTTTAAGCTATCCATTATAGACAACAATCTTCTTTTAACTTCAGACCTTAGAGTCTATTGTCTCCAGTGAGGAAAAATAGTAGAATCTTTTTTTTTTTTTTGTACTGGGGATCAAACTCGGGTCCTTGCGCTTGCGTAGCAGGTGTTGAAACCACTGAGCTAAATCCTTGGCCCCTATAGTAGAATCTTTGAGATGAATTTGCACCAGGCAACCCTTATTGCTCTACCTATTCTAACTTTAGTTGCCCATATTTCAGAGTTTATTTCTGATTCCATGAGTGGGAGGCAGCATACCTGACCTGAGTGTATGTATATTACAGTATTTAAGCAAGATAAGATATCTCTCCCCAGGAGGGGAACTGGACTTTCAGGCAAAATTAAAAAGGAATGAGTGAAGAGAAAGCTGTTCTAGTTATGCCCAAGGGTTGTAAAAAATAGCGAGTTATCTCCTCTCCAGTGACTCCTTTCACTGAGGTATGATAGCTGAAGGAAGGCTAGGGTTGAAAAGAAGGACTGAGAGGCACATGCCAGTTTCCAGCAATAGGGTGATTTTTTTTCTCTTTGTTGTCATGACTATTCAGGGCTCCTCTGTGGAGATGACAGTCTGGCCAGAGGGAGAAGGCAGAGAGTGGCACTTCTTGTGATGGTTCTTATCCCTCTTAAGGTGGCCTGGCTTTCTGCAGCAGTAGCAGTTTAGCCATCAAACTTTTCTTGGAGCCCCAAGAATCAGACTTAGGATCTATTCCTTTTAGTGTTGTTTCCAAGGTTTAGCTATTACAAACTGTGCTGCTACAAACATAGGTGTGCATATATCACTGTGGTATGATGCTTTTAATTCTTTCAGGAAGATACTGAAAAGGAGGATAGCAAGGTCAAATGGAACCTTTAGTCCTAGTTTTTTGAGGAATCTCCACCCTGATTTCCACAGTGGTTGCACCAGTCTACACTCCCAACAACAATGGGAGTTTTCCTCATGGCCCCGCCAGCATTTGTTATTGGTTGATTTCTTGATTAATAGCTGTTCTTTCTGGAGTGAGATGGAATTTCAGCATTGTTTTAATTTCCATCTCTTGAATGACCAGTGATGTTGAACATTTTTTCATATACTTATTTGCCATTTCTAATTCTTCATCTGAGAAGTATCTATTCATTTAAGACGCGCAGTTTTGGGTTGGGTATTTTAATTTGGAGATCTGAGTTTTTTGAGTTCTTTATTCTTGATAGTAGTCCTTTGTCTGCAGAATAGCTGGCAAAAATTTTTTTCCCACTCTGTTGTCTCTTTACTCTGTTGGTGATTTCTTTTGCTGCACAAAAGCTTTTTTAAAAGATGAGATTCCAGTTGTTGATTCTTTGTAATATTTCCTTTACAATTAGGGTTTGTTTATAAAGTCTCTGCCTACATCTATGTCTTCAAGAGTTCTACCTGTTCTCTCTTCCACCAGATTTAGTGTTTCTGTTTTAATATTTAGATCTTTTATCCATTTTGATTTTAGTTTAGTGCATGGTGAAAGACATGGGTCTAATTTTAGTCTTCAGCATGTGGAATGCCAGTTTCCCCAGAACCATTTATTAAAGAAGTTATCTTTCTTCCAGGAAAGGTGTTTGACCCCTTTGTCAGTGATAAGGTGGCTGTGTGTTTGGAGTTGTTACTGAATTTTCTAGTCTGTTCCACTGATCCTCAGATCTGTTTGGTTTTTTTTTTTTGTTACCAGTACTGTGCTGTTTTTATCACAGTAGCTCTGCAGTGTAGTTTCAAGTCAGAAATTGTAATGTCTTGCCTTTGTTGCTCAGAATTGTTTTTGCTGTTCTAGGTTCCAAATGAATTTTAGGAGTGTTTTCTTTAGTTTTGTGAGGTATGTGATTGGTATTTTGATTAAGAGTGCATTAAATCTGTATAACAATTTTGGGAGTATAACCATTTTTACTATATTGGTTCTTCCTACCCACAAGCAAGGTATATCTTTCCATTTTCTGATATCCTCTTTGATCTCCTTTTTCAGAGTACTGTAGTTTTCAATGCAAAGATCTTTTACTTCCTTTGTTAGATTGATTCCAAAGTACTTCATTTTTTGGATGATATTGTGAAAGGTGTGGTTTCCCTAATTTCTCTCTCAGTAAGTTTGTTATTTGTGTACAGGAAGGTGACTGATTTTTGGGGTGGGGTGGGGTACCAGGGATTGAACTTGGGTCCTTGTGCTTGTGAGGCAGGTGGAAAAACCACTAAGCTAAATCCCTGGCCCCAGTAATTGATTTTTGAGTGTTGAGTTTGTGTCCAGCTACATGACTGAATTTGGTTATTAAATCTAGAAGTCTTTTGGTGAAGTTTTTGGGGTCTTCTATATAGAGTATCTTGTCATCTGTAAATAATGATAGTTTAACTTCTTCTTCCTTTCCTATCTTTATTCCTTTTATTTCTTTCTCTTGTCTAATTGCTCCAGCTAATGTTTCCAGAACTATATTGAATAGAGGTGGTGACAGTGGACATCTTTGTTCCTGATTTTGGAGTGAAAGCTTTCAGCTTTTGTCCATTTAGTATGATGTTGCCTGTTGGTTTATCATAGATGGCTTTTATCAGATTGATTTAAAGACCATTTATTCCAATTTTCTGTAGAGTTTTTATCATGAAAGGGTATTGGACTTTGTCAAATGCTTTTTCTGCACTTACTGACACAATCATATGATTTTTGTCCTTGGCTCCATCAAAATATGGTGTATTATATTTATTGATTTTTCATGTGTTGAACCATCCCTGCATTCCTGGGATAAATTGTACTTGGTTGTGGTGTATAATCTTCTTGATGACTTACTGTATTCTGTTTGCCAGTATCTCAATGAAGATTTTTGCATTTATGTTCATTAGAGAGATTGGCCTACAGTTCTCTTTTTTGGTTGGATCCATCTCTGCTTTTGATATCAGGGTAATGTTTGCTTCTAGGAATGACTTTGGAAGTATTGCTTCCTTTTTAATTTCATTAAAGAGTTTGAGGAGTAGTGTCATTAGATCTTCTCTAAATTTCTTGTAGAATTCAACAGTGAATCCATCAGGACCTAGGCTTTTCTTTATTGGTAGGTTTTTAATTACCTCTTCAATTACATTGACTAATATTGGATTATTTTGAATTTTTATATCATCTTGATTCAACATTGGTAATTCATATGTATCTAGGAAACTGTCCTTTTATTCTGTGTTTTCCATCTTATTAAATAGGTATTGATGATCTTCTGGATTTCTGTGATTTCACCCTTTTCATTCCTAATTGTATAAATTTGAGTCTTTCCTGCTTTTGATAAGGTTGGCTAGGGGTTTATCAATTTTATTAACCTTTCAAAGAGCCAACTCTTCTTTGATTCATTAATTCTTTTTATTATTTTCTTAGTATCAATTGCACTAATTTCTACTCTAATCTTTATAATTTCCTCCTTTGTATGAGCTTTGGCCTTGTTCTGCTTTTTCTAGAAGTTTGAGGTTCAACATTAGGTTGTTTATTTGAACTCATTCTGTTTTCCTAATGTGAGCATTTACTGCTAAAAATTTCCCCTGTAGGACTACTTTCATTGTGTTCCATAAGTTCTGGTATGTTGTATCTGCATTATCATTTAATTGTAGAAAATGTCTAATTTCTTCTTTAATTTTGTTTGTGACCTATTGGTTGTTCATTGTTTAATTTTCATGTGTTTATGAAGTTTTTGTGGTTTTCTTTTGCCATTGATTGCCACTTTCATTGCACTATGGTCTGATAATATGCATGGGTTAGTTTCATTTCCTTTGGGTTTACTTAAGCATGTTCTCTGAGCTACTATGTGGTCTATTTTGGAGAACATCCCATGCACAACTGAGATGAATGTGTATTCTGATATTGTGGGGTGGAACACTAAGTCCATTTGTTCACAGGTTTGGTTCAGTTCTGATATTTGTTTGTTGATTTTTTTGTCTAGTTGATCTGTCTATTTGTGACAGTCCCTCATTACAATTGTGTTAACACTTAGTTGATTTTTCATGTCTTTTAATATTTGTTTTATAAAGTTGGATGCACTGGTTTTTGGTGCATATATATTTATGATTGTTATCTCTTCTTCTTGGAGTTTCCCTTAACAAGTATATAGGACTTTCTTTGTCTCTTTTGATCAGTCTTGGCTTGAAGTTCACTTTGTCTGCAAATAGAATAGCTACCTTTGCTTTTTTCCAGCTTCCTGTCACATGAAGTATTGTTTTCTATCCTTTGAGTTTCAGTCTATGAATTTCTTTTTGAGTTAAATGTGTTTTCTATATGTAGTAAATTGTTGGATCTTATCTTGATCTGTTCTGCCAATCTATTTCCTTTGGTTGCTGAACTGAGACCATTTACATTGATGGTTATTACTGATATGTATTGGTTTATCTTTCTCATATTATTTTCCTGTTGTTGGTTCCCTGTATTTCCCCTCTGTTTAATTGCTTGCCTTGCCTGGTGGCTTATTTCTACTGGTGTTCTTAGAATTATGGTCTTCATTATCTGTTTCTAAATTATTTTTCAGAATATTTTGGAGTGCTGGTTTGGTAGTCATGAATTTCTTCAGTTGTTCTTTGTCATAGAAGGATCTTATTTCTCCATTGCTTCTTAAAGATAGATTTTCAGGGTACATCAATCTGGGTTGGTGGTTGTTTTCTTTCAGGACTTGAAATACTTCACTCCAAGCTCACCTTGACCTAAGGGTTTCTGTTGAGAAGTCTGCTGTGATTTTCATGGCCTTTCCTGTATAGACGATTTGTTTCTTTCCTCTAACAGCTTTTAATATTTTGTTCTTGTGCTGAATTTCTGAGATCTTGATTATTATGTGCCTTAGTGTAGATTTATTTTTTCATAGTTGATTGGAGTTTTATAGTCCTCACTTATCTGTGTGTCCAGTTCTTTTTCCATGCTTGGAAAGTTTTCTGCCATTACTTCTGTGAACAGGTTTTTTATGTCCTTTGTGCTAACTCCTGTTTTTTCACTGACTCTGATCATTCTTGGTTTTGTTCTGCTTTTTATCATCTTGAAGGTCTTTTTTCATCTTGGATTGTTTTTTCATGGTCCTTTGCTATTTTTAAGAGATCTTTATTTTTGTGATTGCTGACTCCAATCCTATCTTCTAGGTCTGACACTTTGTCTTTGCTTTCATTTATTTGGCTTTGCAGACTCAATGGAATTTTTAATTTCCTGGATATCTGTTTGAATCTGTTTCATGTATTCCATTTCATTCCTATATAGGCACATGATTTCCATTATTTTCCTTAGCTCCTTTATCATCATCATCATCATCATTATTATTTTAATCTATGTCAACTCTAGATTTGCTGAGCAGGTCCTTCAATATGATTGTCATGTCTTTTTTTTAACCTGAGAGATTGTTTCTTCTCTGATTTTCTCTATAGCCTCATTTATTTATTTATTTATTTCACCTGCTATCATTTCAGAAAATTCCAGTGAGTAGGGTTTGATTTCCTCTATCTCATTGTCCCCTGGATTTTTTCTGGGTGGGCTAGAGGTCTGGGGCTGTAGGAAAATAAAACAAATTAATAAACAAAGAAGGAAACAACAAAAAATTCCTCTGGTGCTCGCAGTTCTGTGGTACTGTCCAAGTCAGAGCCCAAATCTCTGCTGGGTAACCCTGCCAAGTCTTCAGTAGGATTAGTGATGGATGTAGGGCTGATCTTAGCTTCCAGATATAGGGGCTGTGGCCAGGGTTTAGACAGAAGCTGTCTGGATGGCTCACTTGTTACAAAAATCTCGGAAAGAAATACACAGAGACACAGAATTTGGATAAAATAATAAAATTTCTTCTCACCAGCAGGCAGGAATGCCAGAAACCAGTCTGGTCAGTATCCACACCTCCTTTGTTCAGCATTTCCCTTTTTATATCTTTTTAGCCATTATCTCATCTCTAGTGGTCTTTGATATGTAAATACAGTTCCAGTTCCTATTTACAAGTCACAGACATAAGATAGGCCATATATATTGTAAATTCACCCTGGCATGGTAACTTTGTTAGGTTAATGAAGTTAAGATAATCCTCACCTTAAACAAGGAGTTATGGGAAAAGCAAATCTTAAAAGAACACATTACTTATTTTGCTTCTACAACTACCTTAATATTCAATCTATTAAGTTATCTAAAACTTTTCAGTATCACACTCACATTTCCTTACCTTCTTTGTCTCTGTATTGCTCTCCCACTTGCTATGGCACCCTCAAACAGAGATAGCCCAAGGCTGCTCCCAGTCCTGCGTACAGTTGGTCCCTACTGAACCTTGCACAGCCTCCTGTGTTCCACACTGCTGGCTCCTCTCACACACTACTCTTCTTGTTCCATGCTGAGGCCCAAAGCTGCTTGTGCTCTGGGTCACAAGTCAGAGAGAGTGCTGACCTTCTGAGTCTGAGGCTGCTGGCACCACTGGTCGCAGCTTGTCCACAGTCTGAATCCCTCTCTCTCACTGGTTGTAGGGTAGGAGGAGTTGTTCCACTTGCTACCCTCAATGTCACTGCTGGCCTATAACCTTATTCTAGAGGTTCCAGTTAGCCACTATGGTATGTAACAGAAAAAGAAAAAAAAGCTGGCAACCCATTGGAGAGGGCACAGCTTCCTGGTCACTCACCCCTGTGTGTACCAGCAAATTTTTTTGCCAGGCTAAAGTGTCTTCTGTTTGTAGGAAATCAAAAGAGGTAAGGGCTCTTATATTCCAGATCTATCCTGTGTGGATTGAGTTTGCCACACATTTGCAGTTTCTCCATTTTGGGGGGAACATTCCAGGAATGGCAGTTCCTGCTCTGCCCACTGGCAGTAGACCCACAGGCAGCCCTAAGGGTTGGATATCTGTTTAATAAAGTCCTATACCTATATTTTGTTTGATCTACAATCCTCATATTTCAGATTGATTTTGGCATCAGGAAGTATTTTTCTCCCTTTCTCCCAATTGTCTATGCTTTTAGTTTATTTTCTCTGAGCAGCTCCAATGTGACTCCTTTTCTATTCAGCCATGTTGAATCTCAAGTAGCAGGTGTTTTTAAAAAGCGCAAGCTACAACTGATTCCAGCAGTAACAGTCATGTATAAAGAAGGAAGCATTGCTAATAAAACTAATAATGAAGAGGTCTAAACCACTGCTTTCCAATTCTTTGAAAGAGAGTGAAGAAAATAGATCAAAAGGCAAATTGGAGCCCTTCTCAGCCTGCAAGAAATCACCTCTAGAGACAGATACAGTGAAGTAAATGACTTGGAGAAATCCCATCCTGGACCCTAGGGTGGAGAAGTCTCTGAGACATTTGTGCTATCTACCTAATTACCTAGGCAATCTTTCTTAGGAACAAGACAAGGCTAAGTTTTATTCAAAATACATTTTAAAATTTCTAAGTCTCTGAAACTCGTAAATTAAACTTATACCCATTGCCTAGCAACTATAATTCACATGTTAGTAAAAGCACATCAGTTTTCTACATGCACATGAAAGAAGAGATAGGCTGACTAAAACCTCTTTTCTCTACTCTTAGCATATGTAAAGCACAAGTGTAAATTGCTCTTGATAGCTGTTCTCCTCTGTTAAATACAGTTGTTGCAAGCTGTCTCAGCCAGAGACCTCTGGTAGAGAGGTGCAGTCTGGTGTTAAGGTAGCCAAGGAGTTCTAAAATTAATTCCCAGGGAGTTGGGATGGGAAAAAAAGCTTAGGGGGAAGTTATTTTTAACTTAAACCTTTTTCTTAGCAAAGGTTTGTCAGGCTATCTAGAGAGTTATTGTTTTTATCTGTCTACCTTACTAGCACAGAGAAAAAAGTCCAAACCTGTAGCTCAACTCTTAATGGAAGCTTAAGAGGGGGCTCTGACAGCACCATCTCTGGTCACTCTGGGACAAAGACAAGAAGATTTCTAAGAGTTATCTCTCACTTCACTGAGGAGTGCAGGTAGGGATGATAGATAAGTGCAGATGTCTGCTGATTACCCAGTCTGACTGTCTGGACCCAGCTTCCACTGAGGAACCTTTGGGTATCCACCAGAGAATTGCCCTGGATATGACATCTCAGTTGTCTTCTCAGTTTTCACTGGTTCCATGCAACCAGAGATTTGTCTCTAGAAAGGAATCCAGCTGCCTGTTCAGTCAATATTCTGTTGGGTTCAATGGTGATTGGCCAGAAGGTGCTGGAGAAACATGTCCTCTGCTTTAAGAGTGGCAGCTGCTCTAAGAATATTTAACTAGCTGGCAGAGTAACCACTGTTTGTTAGAGTTGTATAAGGGACAGATAAAATGAGCTGTCTTTATCTAAAATGACTTCCCTGCCTTTGTTGTTAACAAATGCTCATCTTCTTTGGGCTCAACTTAAAGGTTCTTAGGAGGAAAAGATTGGAAATCTTCAGGGTTCTTTTCTCTAATCTTATATGCCTCTAAAAAAAAAAAGGAAAACACAAAAGTGGCAGGAAAAAATCAGAAATGAGATCAGAAAAAGAAAATCTTTTCTTCTCATGCTCATGGTGAGTTATTAAGACAACTTGCTCATAAGTCATCATTCTCAGCCTGGAGAGGCAAGAATGGGGAAATCTCAAGAGCTAAGATTGCCTCCTCACCAGCAGAAGATCAGACTAGAAAGGAAACTGAGGTAGAACAAGCTCAATATTCCCTCTAGAGTCACAGAGGGGGATCGGGGCCAGTCAGTCCCAGTGAAACCTGTCCCCTGTCTTTTTTTTTGGTACCGGGGATTGAACTCAGGACCTCGCACTTGCGAGGCAGGCAGTGGAACCACTGAGCTAACTCCTCAGACAACCTGTCCCCTGTCTTAAGAATGGTTACCAACCTATTGTCTTTTAACTGGCAATTTGGGTACTGTGATTTATTAATAGGCATGTACATTTCCTAAATGTAAACTAGGTATCATAAAAAGACCTATTTTACAGTATTTCATAAATTCACATTTTAGTTAGCATCAAAATCCACTAGGTGATGCTCTAACATCACTTTTTCTTTTCTTTTTTTAAAGTAATTTTATTGGTACATTTTAGGTATACAATATAAAGACAGTCATCATTGGAAATTTGCACCTTTACATAATCTCTCTTGGTTCTTATTTTTTCCCCATTCCCCTGCCCTCCCTTCAACCCCTCCACCCCTCCCTATTTATAAAGACTTTGTTTCCATTTTTTCTTTTTCTCATATTAATTCCATTCCCTTCTTTTCTTTCCCCTACCCCTCCCACTTTCCCTTCCCCTTTGCCCCTTTCCTTCCTATTTCACATTATCTAATATACCTTTTAGTCCTTATTTACACTTTTAGTTTCTCACACCAGAGAAACTATTCAGTATTTACACATGTGTGTCCTATTTATTTCACTTAAGAGTATCGCCTCAATGTGCATCTATTTAGCTATAAATGTCTCTAATTTCTCATTTTTTATGGCTGAGTAGTACTCCATTTTATTTAAAAAAACACATTTTCTTTATCCAGTCTCCAGTTGATGGGCAATTGGGCTGTTTCCAAGTTTTAGCTATTACAAATTCTGCTGCTATGAACATGGGTGCCCATATATCACTGTGGTATGATTCTTTTAATTCTTTGGGGAAGATACCCAGCAAGAGAATAGCTGGGTCAGATGGGACTTCCAGTCCTAGTTCTTTGAGGTATCTCCATGCTGATTTCCACAGTGGTTGCACCAGTCTACACTCCCACCAGCAGTGGAGCAGTGTTCCTCTTTCCCCACAGCCCCACCAGCATTTGTTATTGGTTGATTTCATGATAGCAGCCATTCTTTCTGGGGTGAGGTGGAATCTTAGCATTATTTTCATTTGCATCTCTTGAATGACCAGTGATGTTGAACATTTTTTCATAAAATTTTATTTATATTTTTACTTTTTTGGTACTGGGGATCGAACTTGGGACCTTGCACTTATGAGGCAGGTGGCAGAACCACTGAACTAAATCCCTGGCCCTAACATTACTTTTTCTTAGTGCTAAGATAAGATAACAAACCACAGCAAATAGGTCAAGGAAGGAACACCAATAAATTCAGTAACTACAAAACAGGAGTACAAGATGTTGCCTAAAAAAGTAAAATATCTCATCAAAAAAAAATCATAATCTTCCCATGATCTCAACTTAAATTTACCATCATTTTAACAAATAATACATATAAGAGAGAAGGAATAAAATTTAAGGTATAAGCAACTGACAAACAAGGATGACAATTTTTGATTACCTAAATGAGTCACAATCCAAAATCCATACAAAAAAAGTTCCTTCCAATTATCTTGGAATGATATAGGAATGATACTGGACCTCCAAATGATATAGGGGAAATAGTATAACTCCCAACCTACTATTTAGATGTCAGATACTCTGAGTTTGTGTTCACCAATATCAAAGAATGAAGTCTAAGGTACAACAGAGATTAAGAGTAGGAAATATTTATTGAGATATATATATATATATATATATATATTATATATTTTTTGGGGGGGGTACCGGGGATTGAACTTGAGTCCTTATGCTTGCGAGGCAAGTGATGGAACCAATGAGCTAAATCCCTAGCCCTTATTGAGATATATTTATATCTCAATAAGAATATATTTATTGAGAGATATAGCTCCTTAGATGTAGGAGGGGTCCTAAATGAGTTACTGGGGACCCCACTTTACAGGGGAAGTTTTTGTAAAGCACAACCACATGGTACAATGTGGGTTAAAGCTATAATCAACCAATAAAGTTACAAGTATAGTTGCTTAGGTAATAGTGATCCAATGGGGAAGCAAGTCATGTGGCAAGTACACATGGAAAGAACAAAAAACTTTTCAGCAAAATGATGGGTCTGAGGGTCTTGATCACCTACCAAGGTGACTGATGTTTCTCTAGACTTCATTAGACCAGGTGTTACCACTTATCCCTTGGGGAAGTATGTAGACCTGGTCATTTTGTCTTTATCTTGAGGCCTGGGTTCTAGGAGATGTGCCTCTGGCCACAGTTGTAATGTGATTTTATCTTTTGCACTGACTCTCTCAAGGGCCCAGCCCTATCTGACTGCCTATAATATTTCTACCTAACTTAGCTGTCTATAATAATTGGATTCCTGTTCTATCTGGGTGATGGAAGCATACAGTGAATACTTATATTTTAAAAATTTATCATGCTAAAAGGCACATGGTCATTAATCCCCCTAAAAATATTTCCCTGCACTTGACACACACACTTATTATTCTTACCACTTTCTGAAGCAGTTCTGGAAGTCCTCTTTCATGACTGTATTTATAAGCTGTGATTTTAAAAAATGTGATGAATGCTGCTGCCAAGTGTCATCCAATGGAAATGGAGGCTTGTAAAAATATCACCGTGTGTCTTCATCTTCCTTATTCCCCAGATCTGGCACTGTGTGACCTCTGGCTTCCCCCAAAGTCAAAATGACCATGAATGGTAAACGTTTTGAATTGATTAAGGACATTGAAACAGCCATGACAGTGCAATTAAAGACATGAAAAGGGACTTCCAGAAAATGGCAAGAATGATAGGATAAATGAGTTTGAAGAAAGGGATAGTATATTGAGCGGGATTGATGGCAATGTGTCTTTCACTGTAACAAATTTTTAAAAATTTAGACACATTCTGTATTTTTTAATCACACCTCCTACATTTCCCCAGCCTCCTTTGCACTTGGCCATGTTACCAAGTTTGTGGCAAAGACATGTGAAGGAAGCTATGTGGCCCCTTCTAGATCTGGGACATCAGACCTGCCTCCTCTCCCTCCTTTTCCTCGTTTAGGCTGGCTAGAACCCAGCCAAGGTTCCAGGTGGTGACTGAGTTTCTATTATGTAATTGATCACATTGCTCAAAGGGATAGCAAAGCAATGACTTAGAAGGATCTGGTTCCCTGAATGACCACATGGAACAGTTCTCATTCCATTACTCTTAGATAGGAGAGAAAAATAAACATCTACATAGTTTAAGCAATTGTATCATAGGAACTCTTTGCTATAGACACTTACCTTTTTCCTTAAGTACAACAGGAATACTTTTTTTCTGTTTTTCTGGTGACAGGGATTGAATTCAGGTCCTTGCGCTTTCGAGGCAGACGCTAGAACCACTGAGCTAAATCCTCGGCCCCCAGCAGGAATACTTTTTAAAAGAAAAAGCAAGAGTATCCCAAAGTGTTCCGCTGCTATGAAACAAGTGGGAAAATTAACACAAGCAAGGGAGAATGTGGAGAAATGGAAGGAGAAGGAGCAGGCTGCCTAGTGTAGGACACCTTCAACCTCGAGCTGGCAAGGTGAGTGTTTCCAACTAACTCTGCCCACATTTCTGCTCCAGCCATTATTATTTTGGTTTGCTTTTTTGTCCATGTTACTTCTTTTATATAAAAACTCTCATCCCTACTCTACCTAGTAAAGCCTACCCAGCCTTTAAAACACAGACTAAATCTCACTTTCTCCAAACAAACCTTCCTTGACCAGCTCCCAAGAAAGCACATCTCCTTCCTCCATAATCCTGTAGAACCATCTCTATTGTTTATTGATAATACTTTTAATATCTTCTGTGCCAGTATTTTGCATTTTTCCTTAACCTGCCCAGAACCTAGTATACATTATAGACTTTGTTATGTCTTCCCAAAGGGTATACGTTATCCATTGCCTTATAATAAATTCACCCTGCAACTTTGCTGCTTAAAACAACATTTTTGGGGGGGTGCTGGCAATTGAACCCAGAGCCCTGTGCATGCTAAGCAAGTGCTCTACCACTGAGCTATACCTCCAATTTATTTTTATCATTCACATTTCTGAGAGTTAGTTGAGACCAGTTGGATGGTTCTCATTTATGGCCTTGCATGAATTTGCAGTCTGATAACAACTGGGGCTGGAGTCAGCTGAATGCTGAGATGCTCACTCATATGGCTAGCAGCTTGCGTTGGTGCTGTCTGGGAGCTCATCAACCAGAGTACTTACAGTTGGCCCCGCCATGTGTCTTGGGATTCTCACAGAATTATGCTGGATTCCAAGAAAGGATACTCAGATGGAGCATGAAAAAGCCTGTGACTTAGCCCCAGAAGGCCTAGAACTTCACTTTTCCCACATTTCATTGGTCAAAGCAAGTCAATAAGGTCAGTCTAGGGAGGGAAATTAGATGCCATCTCTCAAGGTGAGGAAATTGGTGACGTTGGAGGCTACCTCACCATACCTTGGAAGCATGGAGATCTGGAGTTATGGCTGTTCTCAGATCAAAATAGGTGACCATTCTGTATTTCCTCACCTATAAATCAGAGTCCCAGAGAGATAGTGACTGAGTAAACAAGGGAGTTTCAACATTATTCTGGCATTAACCTAGGAACGGGAGAGATGTCCCAGATGTCCACCACAATCTGGATGGCTCAGTGCTTGTGAGCCAAGACTTTTCCAGGCAGAATTGAAGAGATCATGGAGAACCAATTTCTTTGAATTGGAGATAAAAGTGCCTGATCATCTCTGTGCAGAAAATCACTCACTACCCATCTTTGTCCACCCATATGGAGATTAAAGTCAAGGATTAGAGCAGAACTGAAATTAGAAAAGGATGTATGGTGCTAAATTTGGAGGAAGGGTTTCCTTAGCTCCTTAGCCACCTGTTGGAGTTAGCTTAGGGCCAGACATGGTCTTTGTCTTGCATCACTTTTGGAAGAGGAGACCATCCTCCTCCAACTACCCCCAGCCACATAAAGCTCTGAACACTGTAGTAGACTAAGTAATAGCTCCTCCAAGGTGTTTGTACCCTAATCTCCAGAAAATGTGAATAGTTATATCATGTGGCAAAAAGGAATTAAGTTTGTAGATGCCATTAAGGTCAATAAAGAGATTATTCAGGAAGGTGTTGCTTGTGCCTATAACTTGAAGTATATCTCTGCTGGGAGTGATGATGTGCTGTAGATCACTATGGCCAGGCCCAACTCACCTCCTCCTGTGGATGAGGCAGGGGCCCAAAGGCGGAGAACAGGTGACAAGAGGGCATGGTGGAGCAAGGCCTGGCCAAGAAGAGGACTTCCTTCCCATCCGTTTGCCAGAAAACCAGGCATGATGTCCTGCAGATCTTAGCTACTCTCCTGGCTCCAGTAGCAGCCCAGCCCTTTTTACCTCTACCACTGTAAATAAATGTGCCTTCATTTGGCCATTTGCTTGGTGGTCTTTTCCTCACATCAGGAGTTAAGAGCCCCATCTGGCCCCACCTATACCTTATTAAATCTCTTTGTCGGTCTTTCTTAATCTCTCACCATCGTTTTTCACTCCATGAGCCCTTCAGCCATGTGGACCATGGCATTTCTCCTATATTCTTTCAGCAGTTTCAAAGTGTGAGGTCTTATACTTAGGTCTTTGATCCATTTTGAATTGATTTTTGTGCAGGGTGAGAGATAGTCCCAATAAAATTAAAAGTTTCCTTAAATGTGGAAGAGGGAGGCCGAAGAAGATAAGGTGCTATGGCAGTGAAAGCAGAGGTTGGAGTGATGCAGTTGCTGGCTTTCATGGTGGAAGAAGGGCATGAGTCAAGGAATGCAGGGAGCTTGCGGAAGCCAGAAAGGCCAGGAAGAGAGATTCAACTTGGGAGCCTCCAGAAAAGAATGCAGCCTTGCTAACACCTTGATTTCAGCCCCATTAGACCCACTTTGGGCTTCTGAACTACAGAACAATAAGATACCACATTAATGTTATTTTAAGATCCTCAATACGTGGTAATCTGTTACAGCGGCAGTAGGAAAGTAGTACAAACTCTAAAGGCTCCAGTGATTAACACAGAAGTCCTCTCAGTGGGGAAAGGGGGCCCATGTGGCTCTTTCGACTGTTAACATTCAGGAGCAAGAAACATCTTGTCCGGATCAGTCAGGTCTGTGGGAATGTGGAGTGCAGAGGAAAGTGGCAGAAGTCCATAGTGAGCCAGGCTGCTCTTCTGAGAATGCATGGAAGAGGGAAGGGGAAGCAGGAGGAATTTTGGCAGACTTCCCTGCTTCCCAAGAGGGGGGACTGGGAGAAATTGCCATGTTGGGTGGCATAAATTTCCCTTTATTGCACCTTTTGAAAAAACATTCAGCAAAAGCTGTCTTAACTCTACAAGCTTTTAAAGATGGATTTGTGTTTGTTCTGGATGCCTCACTGGGCCAAGTGTGGCCTCAGAGCAGCCACATTTGCTCTTTAAACAAATATCTCATTTCCCTAAAAACAGAACCTAAGGCTTGTCTGAGTCGTCCCTGCCTAAAGCCTGAGGAGGAAATTTAAAGCCAGATGGACCGAGCAAGCATGTTGACCAAAAGAAATCAGGGAAGTGTCTACATTGTCTAGCACAGTTTGCTCACAACAAGTAGCACAGTTTCCCTAATTCCCTCAAACAAATGATGATAGAGAAGTTAATACTTGGTACCTTGGGTTTAGAATTCAAAATACATTTCTTTACTTTCAGAGCAGACAGTTTCCCTTGCTAAGGCTAATTAAAATCAAGTGGTGAGGAAAGGTGAGGCTGGTGACTTTTTATTTTTATTTTTAAAAATTCTTTTTGGGGGCCAGGGATTTAGCTCAGTGGTTCCACCACCTGCCTCAAAAGTGAAAGCACCCAAGTTCGATCCTTGGTACCAAAAAAAAAAAAATCTTTTTGGTGGTAAGGATCAAACACAGGACCTCACACATGCTTGGCAAATGTTCTACTACTGAGCTACACCCCAGCCCTCCTGACTTTTTAAGGTGATGTTTATTGGTCCTTCCATCCACCTGTCCTGAAGAATCTAGTGGGAGGGAGGGAAGGGAGAGGAGAGAGGAGTGACAAGGAGCTGCTTCCCAGCTGCCCCACTGTGGGTGAGAGGAGGAGCTCTCAAAGGGGACTGGAGCCATTAGGGACATTCTGGCTTCACTCCTGTGAGAAGGTAAGAGATATCAGGGCAGTACTCACAAAATTCTAAGGGGGAAAGCATCCCAGCCCGCTCCATCTGAAAGCAGCCTGCTCCAAGGGCTTGTCTACCCAGTCAGGACCCTGACATGCGGATGGTGGTAGGAGACCCTCAGGTTGAGCTCTTAGATGCTCTGCTCAGGGTAGGGGCAAATTCGCCCCTCACTTCTCTGTACTGTAGAGCTCCTGCCTGCAGAGATTCTTCTCTTTTTTTTGAAGAGATTATTCTTACTTTAAAAAACTCAACATCTCCATTCTCTCCTGGTGTTCATCCTGAAAGAGATCTAATGGAAATGAGGTTCATTCACAGGATGAGCTATTCTCAATCCTGTTCATTCAATGGAAAGGGGAACTAAAGAAAAGTTCTACTTTTCAGGACCCATCTCCAGTTCTCATACATTGTGAGATGTTTTTTGTCAGACTTCCCATTCATTCATTCTTCACTCATTCATGCATTCATTTATTCATTTAGCTTGAGGAACTGCAGGAAGTATTATCCTTCTTATCTTTATTATTTGGGGGGTAGAATTAGCATAATTCTATAGATTCATTTGGATGAAAGATGTAGATGTAAAATAACTGCCAGGCATTGTGGCATATGCCTGTAATTCCAGCACTTGGGAGGCTGAGGCAGGAGGGTTACTGTATGTTCAAGGCCACCTTGGGCTTCATAGTAAGTTCAACACCAGCCTGGACTACATAGTAAGACCCTGAAAAAAAGTAAAAAAGAAAACAAAAAACCCCAACTAATCATGGAAGACAAACTGGAAGAAAATAGAATCAAAGTTCAGTCAAATTTCTAGACAGGAAATATATCTGTAAGTTTTGATGTGAAAACAGAAAAGAAATAAAAAAAGAAGAAGCCACGAAAGAAAAAACTGACAAATTTTAGTAAACAAAAACTTAAGACTTCTGCCTTACAACAAAAACAATGAAAATAAAAAGACAAGAAGGGAGGACAGGGGTGGAAGCTCAAAGATGCTATTATTATAGACTGATGATTTACATCTTTATTCTATAAAGAACTTACAAAAATTGGTTTAAGAAACTAAGGCTTGACATTAGTGCTCAGAAATCACCCGGGTGAGAACATTGTTATAAACAAATATGGCAAAAGATTAAAACCTATGGTAATCACAGAAATACAAATTAAAACAAGGAAGAATGTGATTTCTGTCCATCACAATGAGAAAATTTTAAATGATCTCAATTCCTAAACCTGCTAACTGTTCAAGGAACAGATATTCTAACCAGTGCTTATCCACCACACAAGTCCAAGAAAGCAATTTGTCAAGTAAAATCTCAGAGGTGTAAGCTGTACTTTTATGTTTGGACCCAGTTATTCCACCCCAGGGAATTTATCCCAGGGAAATCATCTAAAGGAAGGAAGTCACTTTTCTTGGGAATATTGAGTGTTAGTGATATTGTAGAGGTTCTTGATGGCCTGGCCCTGAGCCTACAGTGCTCCTAGTGAATGGCATTAGGAGATACCCCTCTCCGCAAGTAGATGTTGTGCCTGTTGATGTGCAGGACAGTTTAGGGGTTTTGGTTGAAGAATGAGTAATTGGTATCTAGGAAAGAGAAAGATTAGGGTGAAGGGATTAAGGATGAACATTTCAAAATGTGCCAAAGTGACACATTGATTATTTCAAGCTGAAATCACTGGAAGAACTGTAACTTCAAAATGGGCCATATGGTTACTGAGAAATGAGCCTCTATTACATCAATCCTCTGAGATTTAGAGGTTGTTTGGTACTGAAGCATAGCCTATCTTCTACCTAGAGAGCAACATAGAAGTCTTAAAACAATAATTAGAGAAAGGAAACTTGCTGATAAGTATGGACAAAGCAAGATGTTTGATTACATAGTGAGATTGTGGGTGTTTCTTCTCTGTTTTTTTCTTCTCTGTTTTTTTAACTTAAACTTTTTTTCAGTGCAACAAAAATTTTAAAAAATAATATGAAAGAAGGAGGAAGAGAGAGAGGAAGGGAAGAAGTTTTGGGAAGCCTGTGCTCTCCAGCTTCTTTTGCACTTCCTGCCGAGTCTTGTGGTCTTCCTAGCTTCCTCTCAATCCCCTCAACACCTCTTAACAGCACCCTTTATTTGAAGGCCAGCTGTGTACTGGGCTCCATATAACTTCACTACACACTATGTCCACACAAACGCTCTGTCAAGTAGATGCTACAGTAACCTCTCTATGGGGGTGGGGATTGTGATTCAGTGAAGGGGACAATTGTACAAGGTTCTGTGACAGTGGCAGAGCCAAGATTCAAACCTAGGATGTTCTTCCTTGGAACCAGTCTGGTCAGCTTTACAACTCATCTCACTGTGAGAGCTGACAGAAACGCAATTTTTTGAAAATTTCCTAATTTTTCTGCTTGAAACATCCTACACTCCCCACAGCCACACACACATGATAACATGAGTTTTGTTTCCTGAGAAGAGCAAATTTACAGGAGGCAGCAGTGTGGGATATAGCTGATGAGATGTGTGGGATCAGCTGTGTTCTTCCCTCCCCACTCTCCAGGTCCTGGAGGAAGCATGGTGTGAGGAGGAGCTCTGCACCAGAGGCAGGCGATGCCGCAGTGCTTCTTCCAAGCTCTGTGACCTCAGGCGATTCTCTTAATTTTTCCAAGCCTTGAGTTTTTCCTCTGTTAAAAGGAAATAAATTCTGTCTACTTTTTGCAAAGTCCAAATGGAAGGAAAATCTATTTGAAGAGTGTCAGCCCTAAACAGACGAAAGGTACTGGTATTTTCTACAATGAGTTTGGGATTAGGAATGAAGAGGTAGGCAAAATGGATCATCCTGACTCCCTGCTGCTGCCCAGGAGGTGAGATGGGCATGTGGATGCACATCTGTGTCTGAACAGACCCCTCACCCACTAGTGCCTCTCTACCCCTCCCTCAAGATTGTGCCTGGGAAGAGGCATTCACTTCTGCTGTTATGGGGAGCTATCCTAGCAACTATGGACAACAGGAGGGGCTTGACTTCTGGCTGCTGCAGTTAAGAACCAGCATATGTTCATCCTTGTCTTTTTCCCTGTTCAGAAGGGGTGAGCAGAAGACCAGCCACACATCAGAAGAGTCTCTGTCAGTCTGGGTGTCTACGACTTTGAACTGCCCAGCCCTCACCCATTCATTCTGGAGATGAAGCATGAGCAGGAAATAAAGTCCGGTTTTAAACTGACAAGAGATGTGAGAACGGTTGCTCCTAAAACAAAGCCAGTTCACTCTTGGTTAATACAAACAAGAAAACTCATGATTCTCTCCACAGAACCCAAACCTAGGAAGAGAAGTACTTAGTAGAGTGTATCCTTGGCTGTCAGAACCTGTAAAACACTCCATTCCAGTCTCAGCATAAACAAATAAAGTGTATTTCTAGAAATGTTATTCATTTATTTATAAAATTAAAAATGGCCATGGGAAGGAAAATAGGGACAGAGGGAAAAGAGATAGCAGGAGAGGAAGAAAGGAGGAGCTTAACCAGTCAGATCATCCCTGTTTTGATAGCACCGCTGAAAGTCCTAGTAAGAACTGGGAGCGTGGTGGAGGGAGAGCCTTGAACAAGATGAGTAAGTGGAGAGAGCTTAGAGCAAGCTTGCCAAACAGGCCAAACCAAACCCCCTACTTCCTGGACTTTCTTGACTGCCCTTGGGTTTCATCACTGGTCCAAGGAATGTTTATTGAATGTTTTCTGTGCACAAATCTCTGGTTTGGAGATTCCACTTGAACGAAACACAGTATGTCCTCCTGGACCACATACTTTAGTAGGAAGACAGACAGCAAACCAGTCAATATGCACAAAGTGGTCTGTTATAGGTGATATGTGTTGTAGAGAAAAAAAATGGGAGAGAGGTGGAAAGTAGGGTGGCTACAGTTCTTAAAGGGGTGTCAGAGAACACCTTCCTGAGAAAGGAATATCATCTGAGCAAAAACCCGAAGAAGAAGGAGCTAGTAATCAGCTTTCTGGAAGAAGAGCAAAGAAGGAAGCCAGTGGGCCGGGGATTTAGCTCAGTGGTTTCGCCACCTGCTGCGCAAGTACAAGGACCCAAGTTCGATCCCTGGCACCAATATATATATATATATATATATATGGAAGCCAGTATGGCTACAGGAGGTGATAGGCAGGAAGTACTGAGGAAG
The DNA here is from genome assembly GCF_000247695.1 of Heterocephalus glaber. The sequence goes on from NW_004624730.1 coordinate 10,617,852, forward strand.
GAAGATCATCCTCAGAACAGCCTTGTAAGGACTGTACTCAGGGATGGGAAGCTATTGATGGATTTTGAGCAGAGGGGTGACATGAGTTAATTTACATTTTTAAAGGATGATTCTGGTTACTACAGGAGAGAGTTGTCAGGATTAACAAAAAAAGTTAAATATGAATTTCAGATAAATAAACATTTAAAATAAGTATATCCCCTGAGATAATTGTGACACATTTATAGGAAAAAACATTCCTTATTTATCTAAAATGTAAATTTAATTGAATGCCCTGCATTTATCTGGCAAATTGTATACATGGAGAAAGATTTAAGACAAAAATGAAAGCAGGAAAATTAGATTCTTGTATAAGATTTGGCTGTGTTCTCTCTCTCTTTCTCTCTCTCTCTCTCTCTCCTCTCATCTTTTATGTGAGCTAATTTGATTCATTTTGTCATCAAAAGTAGAGAAAAGGGGATGTTAATGTGGAGGATGTGAGTGGGAACCTTTTGGCATAAGAGGAAGGATGTGGGATGTGGGTTGCACCACAAGTTTCATGTTGTTTTAGAGAAACCATGAGAATAGAATCAATCACCCAAAGATAGAAGGTCAAAGGACAACCCGAAGAAAGCTCTTCTCCTGCCTGCTCAGGGACATGATGATCAGCCCTTGGGGAGTGACGGGAGAAATGCAGGCTGTGACACTTTCCTTTTTGGCACCTTCACCTTACTTTGGTGCCGACAGAGATCTTTTGGCTGGAGGAAGAGTAGGAGGAGCTTGCTGAGGGAATGGTAACTTGTAACTGTATCTTAGTGTTCAGATCTTTCTTTCTGGGCCAATTTTCTGAAAATTCTTAGAGGACAGGGTCAACATCTTGCAGATTGTTGGAAATGAGGGGATACTTGAGTTCTTGTAACAGTGTGTTAAGTGCCAGCAGGTGGGTTATTCTCAAGACAAATCCTGATGTTATTAGCCCCTTTCCAAGGTTGAGGAACCAGCAAAGGCAAGTATAGTGACCCTCCTCAGGGTCACTTTGCAGGATTTATCTGTTTTCCCATCATCATCAAATGTCTAGTTCAACAAAAATCACTTTAGTGCTAATGAATTGAGAACCTGGATAGAGAAGAGAAGATAGCTAGCTGTACAATTTTTATTCCACTGAGGGTTTAAGACAAAATGTTTGGTCAAAAGTGACCTACATAAACAATCCTCACCATCTGGTTTCTCTCCCTGCCTGCCTCCCACCTCATCCATTCAATTGTTCTCCTAAAATATACTGAACACTTTCCATATATCAGACTTTATGCTAAGCCCAAGGATACATTGGTGAGCAAAACCTGAGCTGTGAAGTTAGGGTTTGAAATCAAAAGCAACTTAGGTTAAGTGCAAAAGATAGAGAAGATTAAAAAAAGAGAGAGAGAGATAGAAGATATTCTAGGAGGAAAGCTTGTATAAATGCTCTGACACAGCAGGGACTGTGGATAATTCCAGAGACTGTAAGAAGAACAGAGAAGAGACATGCAGATACAGGACCGCATCTGGTGGGTTATGTTAAGGACTTCTATTTATATCCCAAGAGCAAGGAGATGCCATGTAAGTATTTTAGGGAGGCTTGAGATAAAATTAGATTTGCATTTTGAAAATATAAAAGCCAGAAGTCTTATATAGGTAGAAAACCCTTAAAAAACCCTGTTAGAACTAATAAATTCAGTTAAGTTGCAGGATATAAAATCAACACATGAAGTCAATGGGGTTTCCATACATTAACAATGAACTACCCCAAAGAAGAAATCAAGAAAATGTCATATTTACAATGGGCTATAAAAATAAAAATAACTAAAAGTGAATTAAACTAAGAGGTGAAAGTCCTATGCACTGAAAACTATAAAACATTAATGAAAGAAATTGAAGAAGATGCAAATAAATGGAAAGATATACCATGTTCATGGACTGGAAGAATTAATGTTGTTAAAATGTCCTACTACTCAAAACAATTTATGGATTCAATGTAATCCCTATAAAAATTTCAATAAAATTTTTCATGTAAACAGAAAGAACAACCCTAAAATTTATATAAAACCACAACAGACTCTGAAGAGCACAAGAAATCTTAAACAGAAGAGAAAAAAAGCTGAAGGCAACACTTTACCTGACTTCAAAATATACTACAAAACCATAGTAATCAAAACAACATGGTACCAGTATAAAGACAGAAAACCCAGTGAACAGACTAGAGAACTCAGAAATAAATCCACACATTTATGGTCAATTGATTTTTGACAAAGATGTCAAGAACACACAATGAGTAAAAGAGTATCCATTGCATGCACAGCTAATCAAACAGTCAACAGAGTGAAGAGACAACCAACAGCATAGGAAAAAATTTTTGCAAACTATATTTCTGAGAAGACATATCCAAAATATTTCAAGAACTCAATAGTAAAAAATACAGTCAAAGGATCTGAACAGATATTTTTCAAAAGGAGACACAAAAAGGCAACAAATGTATTAAAAATTCTCAATATTAATAATCAGATAAATGAAAATTAAAATTGCAACGAGATATCATTTTACACCTGTTGGAATGGCTATTATCAAAAGATAAAAGACAAGTGTAAGAGAAAATGTGGAGAAAGGGCACCTTTGCACACTGTTGTGTGATCCAGAAATCCCAATACTGGGTATATATATTCAAAAGAAATAAAAGAAGAAATAGCTGCACTCTCGTGTTATTGCAGCATTATTCACAATAGCCAAGATATGAAATCAGTATCCATCAGTGGATGAATGGATAAAATATAAGATACACAGCATGTGTGTGCATACATGTGTGTGTGCATGCACGCACACACACACACACAAAGGAATACCACTGCTGGTGGAAGTGGAGGTAGACTGGCACAACCACTGTGAAAATCAGTGTGGCAATTCCTCAAAAAACTAAAACTAGAGGTTCCATTTGACCCAGTTATTCTCCTTCGTGGTATATTCCTGAAAGAATTAAAAGCATCATCTGATATATGCACACCCATGTTTATGGTAGCACAGTTTGTAATAGTTAGATCTTGGAACAGCCCAAATGCCCATCAGCTGATGACTCAACCAATGAATGGATAAAGATGTTAGTTTAAAAAAAAAAAAAAGATGTTGGTTTTGTTATACACTGGAGTACTACTCTGTCATAAAGGATAAACTTGAGACATTTCTAGATAAATGGATACAACCTGAGACCATATTCTATCATGAAATAAATTGGACACACATGTTTAAATATCACATTGTTTCTCTGGTGTGAGAAACCAAAAGAGGAAATAAGGACCAAAATGTATAATAGACATTGTGAAATAGAAAGAAAATGTTCAAATGGCAAGGGGAAGTAGGGAAGGGGGAGGGGGAAAGGAAGGAAGGGAAATGTCAAAAAGAGAACAGAAAGAAAAACTGAAAACAAAGTTCTTGGAAATAAAGAGGGGAAGAGGAGTTGAAGGGAGGTGAGGGGATTCCAGAAGAAAAAGAATCAAGATATATTATGTACAAGTACAAATTCCCCATAGTGAATGTGATAATTACGTATAACTAAAATGTACCAATAAAATTAATTTAAAAATAAAATGAAGGAAATTCTGCCATTTGCAATAACATGGATGAACTTGGAAAACATACTAAGGCACAAAAAGATAAATATGACCTCACTTATATATGGAACCTAGAAAAGTTTAAACTCCTAGAAGTACAATAGAATGACAGTTATCAGTGGCTGAAAAGAGAGGGTTTGGGAGATGTTGGTCAAAAATACAAATTTTCAGTTAAACAGGAGTAATAATTTCAAGAGATCTTTTGAGTAATATGATGACCATAGTTAATGATAACATATTGTATTTTTTTGAGACAGGGTCTCATTATGTAGACCAGGATTGCCTTGAACTCATTGTTTATCCCAGGCTAGCCTCAGACTTACAGTGATCCATCCTCCTGTCTCACCCTCCCAAGTGCTGGGATTATAGGCATGCACCACCACACCCAGCTTGTATTGTATTTTTGAAAATTGCTGAAAGAATAAATTTTAGGTGTTCACACCACCAAAAATAATAAATATGTCACATAATGTATGTGATAATTGTGTTGATTTAACAATTCTGTGTTGCATACATTTCAAAAAGTGTACATGATATATATATATATACACTTTTGTCAATTAAAATATAAAAATAGGCTGAGTTGTAACTCAGTGGGAGAGCACTTGCTTAGCACATGCAAGACCTTGGCTTCAATTTCCAGTGCTGTGAAAATAAATAAATAAATAAATATTTCTACCACTGCAAAAATAAGTAAATAAGTGAAAATAAATACTTGTAGTTTAAAAAGATTTCAATAGTGATGTGTCCAGAACTATTTGATAGTTTCTTTTCGGTACTGGGGATCAAATGTGGGACCTTGTGCTTGCGAGGCAGGCAGTGGAACCACTGAGCTAAATCCCCGGCCCCTTATAGTTTATTTTAAATTGTTATAATGGTGAATTGCTTTATTAAATAAAAAGCCATCTGTGCTCGCTTCAGCAGCACATATACTAAAAGTTATAACTAGGGCTGGGAATGTAGCTCAGTGACTTTGCACCCACCTGGCAAGTGCAAGGTCCTGAGTTCAATTCCTGGTACCAAGAAAAGTCATTACCAAATGAAAATGGAAAAAATGAACTTTCTTGTATCCAATAAAATAAAATAAATACCAAAATATCTGTTACTAAATTTGAGGCCTCTGTTAGTTAGCTTTCCCACCACTGAGCTACAATACCTGACATCTATAACTTAAAGGAGGAGAGAGTTAATTTGGCTCATGGTTTCAAGGGATTCAGTCCATCGTTGGTTGGTTCAAGTAGGGGAACATCGTGGAAGAAGGGCATGGTGAAAGAAAGATGCTTAGTTCATGATGACCAGGAAGCAGAGCAAGGGAATGGCACCAGAGAGGAAAGATGACAGGGACCATATACAGTAACCAAAGTCATGCCTCTAAGACCCACCTAGACAGATCCAGGAGCATGCTTTTTTTTTTTTTGGAATGGGGGATCGAATACAGGACCTTGTGCTTACAAGGCAGGCTGCAGAACCACTGAGCTAAATCCCCAGCCCCAGGAGCATGCTTTATTAATCTGCTAGGCATTTTTTAGTTCAATCATATTGATGTATCAAAATTAATGTCAAAGCATCTCCTATTGGTATGCTTAATTGACTAGTTAGATCAATTAGCGTATACTCATATGGGAAATACCAGAGATCAATTCAAAGGAATGAGTATAAACTAGTAAAATGATCTCTAAGAAAAATTGCTAAAATATATAAGGTACAGTGTGTACTATATGCTATCTTTTGTGCAGGAGATTTATAATATAAGCAGTCAGTCATTATTTGTAATAGTCCTATTCTATACAGTTGCTAAGAATACTAAATTATGAATATTGAACCATTTGCTCCTATGGGATATAGAAATTAGATTCCTATGACCCCTCTAGTCACTATATTTTTGTCAACTCACCAATACCCAATCTTATTTTATAAGTATATATATATTGTTTTGTATTGGGGATGAGCCCATGGTCTTCACACTGAGCTACATCCCTGGCCCTTTTTTTATATTTTATTTTGAGACAGAGTCTTGCTAAATTGTCCAGGCTGGGCTCTAACTTGTAATCTTCCTGCCTCAACCTCCCAGAGGGCTGAGATTACAGGCATGCACACCATGCTTGGCTATGAGTATATTAATATATTGTTGATTCAGATATTTAGTATATATATATATTCATTCATTAACACTAAACTCATGGGCAGGAGTACTGTAACTTGCAAACTTCATCTAACACAGATTTTTTCTGTAAGGCACATCACAGGCTTCTAGACAGCACCTCAGCACTATGCCTATAGGCCATTTAAAAAAGCAGAAACACTAACAAAAAGTACAAAAATATGAAACAAAGGCCGAGTATTTAGCTCAGTGGTTTCACCACCTGCTGCGCAAGCGCAGGGACCCGAGTTCAATCCCCGGTACCAAAGAAAAAAAAAAAGAAGAAAATAAAATTTGGGGCTGGGGATTTAGCTCATTGGTTTCACCGCCTGCTGCGCAAGCGCAAGGACCCAAGTTCGATCCCCGGTACCAAAAAACAAAACAAAACAAAAAAATATGAAACACATGGAGCTAAACAGATCACAAAATAATAATTGTTTATAACATGAGAGCTGAAGAGAGAAGGCAGAGGATTGTCTTGCTCCACCTCAGCTGGGAACATGTATATCAGGTGCATCAGTTTTTCTCCACTCTGCCCATGTCTGTGAATGACTGTGAAGGTGCTTTGAGTATTGATTTGGGGATTACAAATAAAGTCTAGTGATTAGGCAAATTTGTAAATCCATGAATAATGAAGATCAATTTCTTCTGAAAATAATCTCAAATTTAGACATAAATTGCAAAAATGAAAATAGTACAAGAATATCATGAACCTTATATCCAGATTCACCTATCCTTAACATTTTGACTCACTTGCTTTATCATTTGTGCCCTTATTTTCCTTCCAATGTCTGTACACACACACACACACACACACAACACTCACACACACTGTTTTGTTTTCCCGTACAACGTGAGGGTTAAGTTATATACATCATGGCCCATTACCCCATCCTTATCAATATGTATTTCCTAAAAAAAGGGACAGTCCTCATATAACCATATTATACTTCTCAATTTTGGTAAAATTAATATTCATGAAATGCATTAATCTACCATTCTTGTTAATTCTAGAACACATGCATAGCTTTTCTTTGTTTTTAGTGATATTGGTACTTTGAAGTAGAGCAGTACCTAGCTTCATGAATTTAATTCATTCCATGATTCTGGTCATGGATCAAATTGGTCGCTAACTGAATCAAATTTCCCCATGAGGTTCAATGTGACCTGATGTGGAGTTCATACCTAGACAAGTCTACCCTCTTTAGTAAATCCATCATACACACTCAGGACTATGTTAAACCAATCAGTGGACTAATCCAGTATCACAAATTCATGATCCAGTCACTTCCCCAATCCCTATCTATAAATGCATGAGGCTCTGGAGGGACATCTAGATATAAGCTGTAATGTGGAATGTTCTTCATTTTTGGTTTTTCTGATGTTTCTTTGTGGTTAGATTCAGGTTATGCATTTTTCTCTGTAATATTCCATGGATAATTATGTAAAATCTATTTGTTTTAAAACATATGGAGGTTTTTTTTTCTTTTTTGGATACGGTTGGCTAAGGGTTTATCAATTTTATTTACTCTTTCAAAGAACCAACTCTTCGATTCATTTATTCTTTGTATTATTTTCTTAGTCTCAATTGCATTAATTTCTTCTCTAATTTTTATAATTTCCTCTCTTGTGCCAGCTTGGGGTTGACTTGTTCTTCTTTTTTTAGAATTTTGAGGTTTAATATTAGGTTGTTCATTTGAGCTCACTCTGTTTTCCTGATGTAAGAGTTCACCATTATAAATTTCCCTCTTAGGACTGCTTTCATTGCATCCCATAAGTTGCAGTATGTTGCATCATCATTGTCATTTAATGGTAGATACTGTTTAATTTCTTCTTTAATTTCATCTGTGTCCCATTGGTTGTTCAAGAGGGTGTTATTTAATTTCCATGTGTTTATGGAGTGTTTGTGGTTTCTTTTGCTGTTAATTTCCATTTTCAGTGCACTATGGTCAGATAATATGTGTGGGATAATTTTAATTCTTTTGCATTTTCTTAAGTATGTTCTATGGTGTAGTATGTGGTCTATTTTGGATAACATCCCATGTGTCACTGAGAAGAATGTGTAGTCTGATGCTTTGGGATGGAACACTGTAGGTACCTACTAAGTCCATTTGTTCACAAGTTTGTTTCAGTTCTGATAATTCTTTGTAGATTTTTTTGTCTAGATGATCTGTCTCTTTGTGACAGTGGGATGTTAAGGTCCCCCATTACAACTGTATTTTTTGTTGTTTGTTTTTGTTTTTTTGTTTTTGGGGGGTTTTTTTTGATACCGGGGATCAAACTTGGGTTGTTCCACTTGTGAGGCAGACAGAAGAACCACTGCCACCCCCATTACAATTGTATTTCTGCTTATTAGATTTGTTAGGTTTGTTAACATTTGCTTCATATAGTTGGGTGCACCGATATTTGGAGCATGTATATTTATAATTGTTATCTCTTCTTGTTGTATTTTTCTTTTAACAAGTATGTAGTCTCTTTTGATCTTTGTTGTCTCTTTTGATCTCTTTGTTTTGGCTTGAAGTTCATGTTGTCTGAAAATAGGATAGCTACCCCTGCCTTTTTCTGGGTTCCTGTCACATGGAAAATTGTTTTCCATCAATTGATTCTCAGTCTATGAGTTTCTTTTTGAGTTAAATGTGTTTCTTGTATGTAGCATATTGTTGGATCTTGTTTCTTGATCCATTCTGCCAGTCTGTTTCTTGTTCAACATCACTGGTCATCTGAGAGATGCAAATTAAAACAATGTTGAGATTCCATCTCACTTCAGAAAAAATGGCTATTATCAAGAAATCCAACAACAACAAATGCTGGTAAGACTGTGGGGAAAAGGAACCCTTCTCCATTGTTTTGTTTTGTTTTTGGTACTGGGAATTGAACTTAGGACTTTGTGCTTGCCATGCACGTGTGGTACTACTGAGCTAAATCCCTAACCTCCTTCTCCACTGTTGGTGGGAATGCAGACTAGTGCAACTATGGTGGAAATCATAGTGGAGATGCCTCAAAAAATTAGGATTAAAGCCAGGGATTTAGCTCAGTGGTTCTGGTGCCTGGCTTGCAAGCTCAAGGTCCCGAGTTCGATCCCCAGTACCAAAAAAAAAAAAAAAAAAGAAAGAAAGAAAAAAAGAAAAAAAATTAGATTAGAAGATACCCTTACTGGGTATCTTCCCAAAAGAATTAAAAGCATCATTCCACAATGATATATGTGCACCCACATTTATAGCGGCACAGTTTGTAATAGCTAAATCTTGGAAACAACCCAAATGCCCATCAACTGATGAATGGATAAAAAGATGTGGCCTTTTATACAATGGAGTACTACTCAGCCATAAAGAAAGATAAACTTGAGACATTTATAGCTAAATGGATGGAACTTGAGACTATACTCTTTTTTTTTTCTTTTTTCTTTTGGTACTAGGGGATGGAACTCAGGACCTCGCACTTATGAGGCAAGTTAGGTGCCACTGAGCTAAATCCCTGGCCCCTAAGACTATACTCTTAAGTGAAATAAATCAGACAGATATGTGTAAATATCATATTTACTGAAACTGAAAGGGTAAATAAGGACCAAAATGTATAAGAGATAATATGAAATAGGAAGAAACTGTTCAAAAGGAAAGGGAATCTGTGAAAGGGGGAGGGGAAGAAAAAAGAAAAAAATCAGTAAAAGAAGGAAAAAATTGAAACAAAACTTTCTTTTTTTGGTACGGGGGATTGAACTCAGGTCCTTGCACTTGCACAGCAGGTGGCAAAACCACTGAGCTAAATCCCCAGCCCAAAACAAAACTTTTGAAACAAGAGGGAGAGGGGAGGTTGAAAGGAGGGAACGAGAATGGAAGAAAAAGAGGAATCAAGCTATATCATGTACAAGTACAAACTCCCTCTGATGAATGTTATCATTATGTATATTTAAATTGTACCAATGAAATTAATTAATAAAAAATACAATAAAACAAAGCAAAACATATGGAATATCTATGAAAGGAGTTAAAGAAGCTGTTTACAAGCCAGGTATGGTGGTACATGTCTAGAATCCCAGCACTCTGGATGCTGAGGTAGAAGGATCACAAGTATGATTCCAGCCTGAGCAACTTAGTGACTTATCAGGACCCTGTCTCATAGAATAAAATTAAATTAAATTAAAATAAAATCAGGGTTCAGAATATAGCTCAGAGCAAAAGTCTTGGGTTCAATCCTCAATACCAACAAAACAAAACAAAAAACCTGGTATTAGTGATTGTCTTTGGAAAAGACAATTAGGAGTCTGGAGGCGGGCAGGGTGGAGTGTCATTCCTTTTCATTATATACTCTCATATACTTTTTGAATTGCAGACTATGGGCATATAGTGCTTATTCAAAATCAAAGTTTTAAAAAATTCTATAAGGTAGATGGGTCTGGTATTATTACCCTATTTTCCATGTGTCACAAAAAACCCCAAGGAATAAGTGAGTAGCAGGAAGGCCTCCATGCTAGTCCTGTGGCCCCCTCCAGTGTGATGCCTGTTGTCACTTAAACTGTTCTCTGAAACTGGACGTGTGCAGGTTTCAGTGAGCACCCAGAGTGGGGACAGTAAGGGAGGGGGCTAGGAAGGCTTCTTGGGGGAGGAGAGACCTGAACTTAGTGTAGAAAGGTGAGAAGTCACCTGCCCAGGTAACAAAGGGTTACAGAACTAGGGGATGTAGGGAGGGTAGTAGATGCAGAAAGAAGGGCATTTCAGACAGAAAATGCTGTGGATCTAAGGGCAGCAGGCTTGCAATAGTGCACACTCTATTTAGATCTTCGAAGAAGATTAGGAGCTTCCTTAACAGCCTCACCCTACTGTGCAGTAGGGAGCCTCGGCTTGTCTTGTAACAATAGGCCCCTCTCTCCCCTTGAACAACATCCTTGGGTCTGAATATTCAGTATGTTTAGAGTTGAACTCCCCCGTGTGGCTGCTTTCCATAGACTCTTGTAAAATTCAAAGCAACTACAAGGTGAAATCCTACACATTGTGGGTCCACTGGAATTCTGTGCCTCCAGGAGATTGCAAACACTATACGCTTATATGGAGAGTGGTGATGGCCAAAGACATGGGTGTCTCACCTGTTCCCAGCCTTGGACGCTCACCCTCCAGGCTTTTATGTGAGAGAATAAATCTGTATGTTTGTTCTAACCCATGATTAAATTGTGTGCTTTTAGGCAACTGTAAAGCCAAACTTAATTCTATATGATCTAGCACCGTTGTGTCACCTCACCTGGGACACAGGAATTTCTGGATCTCTCTACAAGCCACTTGGAGGCCAAGGGAGTCAGGAAGGAGATCTCTGGTTCAAGTATCTAGCTATCCAGTGCCTCCAACTGTGGCTGTGATGTTCTTGCCATATCTGAAGCTTTCTGTGGAATTTGTCTCCGATCAGGAATCTGCAAACTGTGACCTGGGGTTGGTACATGTCTTCATACCAGCACACAGGCCCACTCATACATTTATTGCTTATAGCTGCTTTTGAGCTATGACAGCACAATTGAGTGGTTGACAGATAGTTACTATTTGGCTCTTTAATTAAAAGTTTATTGACTTGTATCTCAGAGAACTTCAAGCCTCCAAGAATACCCTGAGTTCCCTATAATCCCATGTACCGGTGTGGGTTTTACTTGTTTTTGTCACCTTCATCGTCTCATAATTCTTTAGGTCAAAAGGGTTGAACTTTCCCAGAGTTAGGCTGGTAAATATTTAGCAGCTGGCTCTCTGGGAGGAAAAACATTCCTGGTGCATGGCCTGTGCTCATTTCTGAGGTATTCCTACTATGGTTAATTCCTACTGTGGTCAAATTCGAGTTAATGGAAGAGATGAAGACTATTGCCTCTAAGGAGACGTTAAAAACAGCTCCAGTACATCACAGGGGTCCCTTCCTTTACTTCCTGGCCTGGACACTTCCTCAATGTCGCATCTAACAGAACTCTAAAGTCTAATCAATTGGCCTGACTTCTGATATACTATAGCAGTTACTGCTAAATGAATTTAGAGAATTTAGCTGCCTGACTGTCAGCACTATTTCCTACTTTACTTGTCAAGGTTTGTAATATCTCCATTCTATTCTGTTCATTTTGTTACATGTTTTGTTTACAGATTGATTCTAAGACATTAACCCCAATATAATCTTCAAGTATGATGTTATATTGAATAAATATTGTTTACTGTGAAATTGAGTAGTATGATTGAAATTCTTTTAAAAAGTCACTTTAGATTTTGTTAGGTATATGCTGGTCAAAAGAGAAAGTCTCAAGCATCACAATCTAAACTAGTATTTTCTTATTTTTTCCCCATATTTATATTTCCTCGTACACTCGGCTTCCATTCTCTAATAAAATCTCACCAGATGTGATGGCACTCACCTGGAGCCCCAGGACTCTGGGATGCTGAGGCAAGAGAATTGCACCTTTGAGCTTCTCCTAAACAACTTTAGCGAGACCTTGTCTGGGAACATTAAAAGGACTGGGGATGTAGCTCAGTGCAAAGGCCCTAGATTCAATCCCTAGTAACACACACACACACACACACACACACCCTAAACAAAGCAAAACTTACTTGTTCTTTTAAAAATTACTCTATTTGGGGAAGATATCCTTTTTAGTAATTTCTTCACATATAGGACATGAGTAGTACATTTTCTGACTCATGTAATTTCAGAAAATGTCCCTACTTGGTCTTCACTTTGGATTGCATTTTGGCTAGCTATAGAATTTGAAATACAAGCTTCCTCCAAAATTTGGAAAATACTGTTGCCTTGTAGTATCAAGCTGGTGTAATAAAATCTGATGTCAATACAAATCTCATTTCTTTATACATAACCTCTTTCCTGCCCTGGAAGCCTATGTGATTTTCTCCTTTATCTTTTAAGCTCTGAAAGTACCCAAGTGTACATAAATGTGGTGTTTCTTTACTCATCTTCATTGAACAAAACCCAAACAAAACATTTGAGTTAATGTCAAAAATATTCAGAAAAAAACCAAAGAGGACTCATAAGACCACCACCCAGGTAACTTCAGTTAACATTTTATAAAGTACAGGGCTGGGGATTTAGCTCAGTGGTTCCGGTACCTGCCTCGCAAGTTCAAGGTACCGAGTTCGATCTCCAGTACAAAAAAAAAAAAAATTTATAAAGCACAAAATAATACAAAATATCATGCAAAGAGTGAAGTAATTCTGTACAGTATAAAATGGAAAGTCCAATTCTCCTCAGACCTTGCTCACATCACCGCCCCCCCCAAAAAGAGTACCATATTCACTGGTTTATTAGGCACCCAGAGAGGAAAAAGTGTTTACACTGGCATATAATATTCACTTTTAAAAGTACACATCCCATGCATTTATCATCTCTTAGAGAGCACTAGAGACGGGCACACAGTCAGCTTTCCTTCATTCTATGGATGCATCAAAATAGATCAGTCTAAGGTCTTGTTGATGGATATCTGATCATTTCAAGTTTTTGTTTGTTTGTTTGTTTGTTTGTTTTTGGTACCGGAGATCGAACTCCGGACCTTCTGCTTGGGAGGTAGGTGGCAGAACCACTGAGCTAAATCCCCAGCCCATTTGTTTGTCTGTTTTCTGAGACAGGGTCTTGTTATGTAGGCAGGTTGGCCTTGAGCTCACCATGTAGCATAGGCTGGTCTGGAACTCTTGGCAATCCTCCTGCCTTGGCCTCCAAAGTGCTGGGATTACTGGCATGAGCCAGCCCACCAAGCTGATTGTTTCAAGTTTGATGTCCCTACATATAGTGTAGGCAAGCACACTTATCTTTATTGTGACCTAAAGATGTCTTGACATGCTGAAATAAAAAGTAATGTCATTTGAAAGTTTGATTTTTTTGCTAATTTACCCTGCAAAAAGTTGCACCATTACATTCTCAATAACAGATTATCAGAGTATCTGATTCTCCATTTATTTACTAATATTGGATATTATAAGCTTTCAAAGTTTTTGCCAGTCTGGATAAGTGAAACTTTGCTTTTTACAATGTGTGTTTAAAATAAATAAATAAATAAATAAAATGTGTGTTTTAGAGGCCGGGGATTTAGCTCAGTGGTTCCGGCGCCTGCCTCATAAGTGCAAGGACTCGAGTTCGATCCCTGGTACCAAATAAATAAAATAAAATAAAATGTGTGTTTTGTTTTGTTTTTTGGTATTGGGGATTAAACTCAGGACCCCATGCATGCTAATGTGTGCTCTATTACTAAACTACACCCCCAACCCCAAAGCTTTAGTGTTTTTATTTGATAGTATTATTATTTTGTGGTACCAGGAATCAAACCCAGATCCTTACACATGCTAGACAAGGCTTCTACTATTGAACCACATCCCCAGTGACTTTGGTGTTCTTAATATGAATTTCTTTAGGTGGATGTGTGGCTTAATTTTGTTTCCTACATTTATTGACCATCAGTATTTCTTTTTCCTGACTTCCCTGTTCATCTTGCCCTTAGAGGATCTTTTCTCTGATGCCCTGTGTTTGTCTTAGCCTTGGGAAAATGTCCTTTGGTTACTTCCTCCTTGTCTCTCCCCTTTATCCTCTTTTCCTTTTTTCCTGAATCCAGACACATGAATTTGTCCTTGAGGCCTTTTATTTTTATCCCATATTTCCTATTGGTTGATCTTTTCACTCTTCCTCAAATGAGATAGTTTTCAACATCATATCCCATTTAGTTTGTTTTTAAATTCTGAATTACTATTTTTGAGGATCAAAGTAGTATGTGAGGGCTCTTCTTATAAGCGAAATGCAGCTTGTATAATTTATAGTACAAATTTCACTGACCACAATTTCTTATTCCTGATTCTCTGCCCTAAACTTTTAAATGATTTCTTCTGATACTTCAGTTTTTCTCAGCCCTAGATGTTGCCTTTTTAACTTCCTATCCTGCAAGATGATGACTTGGTGCTAATACTATCTCTATAGTGTCCACACTACCATTTTCTTCATTCTGCTGCATTAGTTATGTCCTAGTTTTTTGTTAAATTATTACTCACTTTATTTTCATATAAATATGTGAATGTAGTTCATGGCTGAATCAAAGAACTCATTATTATGATTACAATTTCCTTTTATTTTTCCTGGGGTTGTTGTTTAACTTCTTTTCTTAGTTTTCTGTGTTCTTCCAATTAAAGCCTCCTAACCCTCCAAAAGGAATTGGAAAACACTTTTCAGTTTGGAAGAGTCCTGGTGCATGTATCTGCTCTTTGTTTCTCTCCTTCCTGAGGTGCAAGGACAAAGCTAAGAAAGAAATCAGGGTCTCAGAGAGAGAAGAGAGGCAGGAAAAGGGTGAAATGTTTTCAGGCTCCCAGCCTGGAAACAGGAAAAGAGATCCATGGCCATCCAGGCACTGAAACTTTAGGGGTCAGTTGTTTGACTTCAGAATGTCTCTACAGGAACAGTGTTTTCCATGATGAGTGGTTTCCAATCCATCTCCCACTCTAGCCCACTCCTAAGTTGAATATCTGAATTGGACCTTTCCAGGAAAGTTGTAATACTATAAGTAGCAATGCTACTTTTTTCTTTTTTTCAAGTTAGCAATAAAACGAAAGCTTTGAAGTAACAACAATTTTTCATTTATTTATTTGAAAGGCAGTGCTGGGGAATGAGGGAGTACTGGTGCTTTGTGCTTAGTGGAGACAGACGCAGGTCAGAAAGCAGTCCATTAGTGCCTCTCAAGGCTATGAAGATAGATATCTGTAAGCCACAGGTCTGTGATTTAGCATCTAGTGGAGAGAACAGCAACAAATGTTGCAGTCATTTTGATTTTTCAGTTTATCTGGGCAAATATGCAAATTGTTCCAGGCAGTGGAAGGACCTCAGGTTTCATTAGGGTCCTACCAGGGCTTGGCAGATCCTGTGTGTCTCTCTGAGGAACAGATCCTCCTCTTTCTCCATCACAAAGCATAGGCAAGGCCCCTGTCTCTGTCTGCAGGCAACAAGAGGGAGAGCTGGGAGAACACCCAGAGGTTAGTACCTTTCTAGAGAACTGTGTTTCAGTTGCTCGAAGCTCCACAGTGGGCAGGGGTGAGCACAGAGAGCTTCCTCCATGCCTTGTGCTGGCTTCATCTGGACAGTGCACACCCAAGGATAGTCCAGCAAGCTGGTAGTGACACTTTGGCAGGCCATATGAGCAACGGAGTGTTTACTCCACCTGCATTTGTATTTGTGTACTTTCAATTATTCTATCCGAGGGGCTCATGGGAATCCAATTGTTAGTTCCCACAAGACCCACAACCCCACTGGGTCAAAATCAGCTCTGTTATTCAGTTCCCCGCCCTCAGCCTTGGGTGGGTATTTGTTCAGCTTTGTTAACACTGCCTAGCACATAGTAGGTGATCAATAAATAATTGTATGGATTAATAAACTCTTATCCTTTCTCAGAGTTGATGTCTATGATGTGATCAGAGAAATAAGTTACAATGGTTTCCCTGTAACCATCATTACTCCCTCTTTGATGGGTACTAAGCCTCTTCCGGGGTACTCTGAAATTTTACTGTGAGTGTGCTTGCGTGCACACATACACACCTGCATACACACACCCACACAGGCTCAGACTCATCATACCTGTCTGGGACAGTCACAGATCCTCTATGTGTTAGTTAGCAAGAGTTCCTGCCCATGACCTTCATGCTCCCTCTGGGCTGTGCCCAGAGACAGTTTGCGGGTCCTTTCAGATGTCTGGGGGCATCGATTTCGGTCACAGCCGCCACCACAGCACTCGTCCTTCCTAGGTGCTAGCACTGATTACCGCTTTTCGCTCACTCTGTCGTTTACTTCGAGGAACTACCCTACCAGGTAGATCTGGTTATTCCATTTTAATGCCGGGAACATGAAGACTCAGACAACTTAATTTTCCCTGGATCACACAGAAGAGCTTAGATACGAGCCCAGGTCTTCCCTACACTTGTCTATTCAAGAGTCACCATTCTGGAGCTTCGCAGGGAGGGCTCAGTAAACATTAAAGCGGGAGGGAACGGGGCTTCCTAGGCACCGCGTGTCAGAGCCACTAGAGGCCGCTGTTTCTCCATGCTCGGGCCAGACCGAGCCACTCACTGTCCCCACAGACGGTCTCAGGAATGCAGTTCTGAGTGTGGCCGTGCGAACCTGAGGGAGTCCCACGGACTCAGACTCAGTGGTGCCCATCTGACGTATCCCCTACACAATCTTCAACCCACCTCTCCAAAACCCACTACAAGAGCACCGAGAAGTTGGTGGCAGCAGATGCAGAACCCTGAACTGGAACATGTGATTCTTCTGCTCTGGCAGAATTTCTCTGTGTGGAAAATGCCTGGCCACCTGGTTTTCAGGGCTTTGTTAACTACTGGGTCCCCTTCCTGAGAGAGGAAGATTGGCTTTCAGAGATGTGGGCACCTGAGATGGAAGGATCCTGGTTAGTCAGTGGTCTTCAAATTGGGGTATGTAAGGTGATCTCTTAGAGGTGCAGAAAGAAGATTCTAGAACACTCATTTATGTATTTATAGTTTTAGTCTAACATAAGAATGTGGCTTCGTTATCTTTAATGTCCAGACTGGTGCTGACAACCTCGAAGGATTGTGTGAAAAAGCAGTCTTGCGTTAGCAAAGTATGGGTGGAGAGCTGAGAAAAGCAGAGCCACCACCCGGGATCAGGACCCCACACAGCTTCAAGTTCCTAGTGGGCCGGATTTATAGAGTGCATTTTTATCTCAAGTAATTCTTTCCAGACAGGTGCCCTTCAGAAACCATTCTGAAGGTGATGCTCTTAGTACCTGCACGTGTGTCGACCAGGGTAAGACATGGAGCTGTCACTTCCTGCCTACCTGAACTCTTGGCTGGGTTACGACATGAAACCAACAACAGTCTCAACAGACCCGACAAGGCATGTCTCCCAAATTCACACCTGTCACACTGTTTGAAATACCTCTCATCATGAACAGTGGGGCTTGGCATCACTGTGCTTTGGTATCAAAAGTAGTTGTGACAGAAGTAACATCCATAGCACATCATGAGTGCAAGGAGAAACATATCTAGGGGCTGAGGACCTGGGCAAATGAGCTCAGAGATCCATATATGTGCCACAGCCAACAGGTCAGCATTCCGTTCTTAATTCTTGGAGCCTGTGTGGGCCATGGGCTGAGCTGGTGGATTTTGTGGAGATTTTGCTTAAGTGCCAGATGCTGGAACTATGACTGGGGAGACGTTGGTTCTAATTCTGGCTGATGCCTACAAAACCAGGTGATTGTTTGTTTTTGTCTATTTCATGAGTATTTGATTCCTGTAACATAAAGAAGAGGAAGAGGAAGGCTAGGAAGAGGAGGTGGGTGTTGGCCTTCCACTGTGTGGCTCTCCATGTTGTTCCCTGGAGTGTGACTGTGGGCTTTGAGGGAATCTCCAGGGTCCACCCTAGGTGGACTATGCATTTTTCCATTCTGAATGATGTAGGGATGTAGGGACCTCCCTCTAGACTTCATTCCCCGAATGCTTCCTGGCAGGCAGAGGATAAAAAGACCTCATGGGAAGCCAGGCATGGTGGCATGTACCTGCAATCCCAGCTACTCAGGAGGCTGGCAGGAAAAATGTAAGTTCAAACCCAGTCCAGCCAACCTGGTGAGGCCCTGTCTCAAGATAATAATTTTTTTTTTTAAAGCTGGAGACATACCTCAGTGATAGAGCACTTGCATAGGGTATATAACTCCCTGGGTTCAATATCCAGTATTGGAGAGAAATAAGATCTCAAGATTCGTCCCATCCTAATGTAAAGTTCTTAACAAAGCACCAGGCATAAGGATTCCTTAGAATGAATTTTAAATATGCAGAGTTCTGGGGCCCACTAAAGACCTCCTAACTCAGAATCTATGGTGGGCCCAGGAAAATGCACTTTAGACCAGCCTTCTCCCATCTCCCACAAACTTGTGATTCTGAAACGCAATAACATTTGAGAAACATTATATGATGATACTTTGGAAAGCTCCAGTTTTTCACAGAGCTTATTGTCTCAGTTTGTTTTTCTTAATGTGGAGTAGGTGAGGCCTGGTAGTTTCCTATTCATTGTAGGCACAAGGATGGAGAGAGGTGGGGGAAGGTCAGTCACCCCCAGTGTACACAAGGGGCTGGTCCTCCTGTGATGCTGAGCCCCACCTACTCTGTTCTGCACACACCAGGTGCATGCAGGGGTGGGAGTGAGAAAACCCCACACACCAGTGAGGAGGGCCTTGGCTTGATGGAACTGGCTGAATTCCTCGTGCTAATTCCTACCTGAAACCAAGTTTCTGCTTGGAGCCAGCCGGGATTATTTTATCCCATGCATCTTCAGAAGTGACTCCAGAACACAAGGACCAGGAAGTTCATGGAGTTCTTATACTAAAGAGGACTCTAGAGTAGGGGTGAGACAGAAAGCAGCCCCTTCTAGAAGGCCTCACTTACCCTTGCTCTGCCCCAGTCTGGTCTGGTACCCCTTTCAGCATCCCTACCAATTCTGGGCCTGCCTCTATCTTTCAGTTATCACACTGCAATATAATGACAGGGGACACTGAATCTCTTGGGGGGGGGGGCTAGAGCCTGGGTTTGGTAAATATTTCTAAATGAAGAGGCTCATCATGGGGCCTCTCTTGGGTCTGACTTAGTCACCATCACCTCAAGTGCCTCACACCCTACAGAGACAGTATCTTGGCATGGGATTGGTGAATTGTTGAGGTGCTATGAAAATCAGAGTGTTCATTTTCTGTGTTATGGGGGAAGAAGTGGACCTCAGTAAGGGCTGGAGCCTCAAACTAGGACTGCATGGCTACTTGTCACTCTGGACCTACCTCCAGACCTGGTAGGCAACACCTAAGGCCAGGTACGAAGAGGCCACTTTATTTTCCTGCTCCTAGAGGTCAAGAAACCAAGCAAGCAAGGTAAGCCACCCATCAAGCCTGACTTCCGGTCCAGCCCTGCTAACTCCCCATCCTTTCTCGAAGCCAAGGTGTTGGCCAATGAGAGTTTGGCTTCTGCTTTTCCACCTTTCCTGGCAACACCCCTCCTGGATGGTGAGTGATGCAAGTTCCAGGCATGCCTTTCTTCATTGCTGGGTTCCAGGTGTCACTGATCAGCAGGTCGAGTCCTCTACAGGCCTGTAAGTTTCCTGCAAATTTCCCCATGCAAACAGTATTAGGCAGCAGCTCTTTCCCACCAAAAGAGATGCATGTCAACGAGCTGGGAAAAATAGTGGGAATCTATGCTTTGCAGGCACTGTCCAACATTCATGGTGACCAGGAATGTGAGCGAGTCTTCCTCGGCCCAGAGCAGGTAAATTAGACACTCCTGGGTCCCCCAAGTCCCCGCAGGATGGCAGTGTCGTCAGAGGTACTGCCTAGTCCTGGTTTTAGGTAAACATGATCTTTGGCTTACTTGTTTCAGCAGTATTGTCATGTTGCACAGACGTGTGTGTGTGTGTGTGTGTGTGTGTGTATGTTGCTGTGACGACTGTGGATTTCAGACCACTGTAGAAACCCTTAGTCCAGTGGCTCTGGGCTTTCCCAGAGCCTCAACTCTCATTCGTCTGCAGCGGTCTTTCCTGGGCAACGGTGCTCACTCCAGCCCAGGCTAGTGCACACACCCATGAACCCAGGCCACAGAGTCCAGGAACGCCTTGCCTCGTGTTCTTCTAATCCCTCAGTGGAGCCTTGGGAAAAGTCACTCTTCGGGGACAGGGTGACTGAGCCAGAGTAAGACGTGCGTGTGCTCACTCATTTGGGTCTCTGGAGCTGTAGGCATCGGCTAGAAGTGACACGCAAGGGTGGGACACTGGGTCTGGCTCTGGAGAAGGACTCGTAGGGTGATAGAAAAGGCCAAGGCCACTCGCTGAGTACAGGACAGGAAGCCTGGAGAGGAAGCCACCTTGGAGTTCGGATTTCGTCCCCAGGACCCTGCAGAACCATTAAAGGTTTTACCTGATTTGATTGGAAGCAAAACCCCAAAACTAAAATCGACAGAGGACTGGAGTTGAAGAGATGGGAGCAAAAGTGTCCCGAAGCTGGAGGCTTCCGGGGCCCGAGGAGGAGGGAGGTGGGTCTAGGATTCAAACAACACGCTGTGCTGGCTCCGGAGCACTGGAGCAGAGGCGGGCCTGCGGGGGCCTAGGAGCCGTGCCTCCGGCTCCCTTGCCGCCGGGGGGCGCCCGTGAGGCTCAGGACTCGCAGTGGGGCTGGGCCGGACAGAGGCGGGGTAGGGGTGGGGTGGGGGTGCCGAGGCTGCGCTCGGCCCGGCCGAGGAATGCGGCCTTTGGCTCCTCCCGGGCCTGCATTCCGGCCGGCGCAGGAATGTGAACAGGGTGTTCACTGTGCGCCCGGGACTCACAAGCTCGCGCTCCTCAGCCTGGAGAACGCGTGGCTGGCATCGGCTCGGAGGGCGCTGTCCATCCTGGTGGGGTCGGGGCCCTGACCGTGTCCGGCCGTCGGGGTGCTCGGCACCGGCCTAGGCAGGTTGTGGATTCAGAAAGGAGAAAAGTCAGAGCGGCCAGGCTCCGAAGAAGCAAGCCAATAACTAGAAGGGGAGAAGACATTTGCCCTTCTTGGCCGCCAGCCTCAAGGGCACACGGGGCTCAGATCCCGAGATTTGCCCATCTTTGGGGGGATATTGTGGATGGCAAAGTCAGGGAGAGGAAGGGAGAAAGCAGTCGATCCAGTTTGGGATCAGAGCTCTCTGAGTAGCCAGGGAGTGCCTGAGTACACAAGACTACGCATTGAATTCATTCAGCAAATATTTACCATTCCCTGAGTTTAATTCTAGAAGCACAGAGGTAAAGTCATTTCCTGTCCTCAAGGGACTGACATTCTGATCCTGGAATCAGTCTCTGAAATGCACTCCGGTGTCAGGAAACACAGAATAACCTGGATTGGGGGCAGAGATCCAAGAAGGCTTCCTGGGAGAAGCTGCAAAGGGACCTGAAAGGCCAGAGTGCTTTATAAGGAGGAACCTTGGTGGTGGTGGGGGGGGGGGACACAGGTGGTCTGAGCAGGATCCAAGGAGCAGGGGGGGACCTGCCACAAGGCCTACTGAGTTACAGAAAGGATCAGGCATCCAGGTCAGTCTAGCTGCCCTGTTGACTGGTTTATGGAGTCTCCCCTCTGCAGGAGCCAGTCATGGCCTGAGAGTGTAATGAGGATTAAGACTTCAGCTTGCTGCTTTGGGAGTACTGAGGGACTAAGAGATCATGCCATACAGCACCTGGCATGGGGCCTGGTGCCCAGGAAGGCCTGGTCCTTCCACACTGTGCATGGATTAGGGACACCTGTTCCCCCTCTGCCTGTCAAAGCAGCTATCCAGCCCTTCATCCCTACAGAGGTGCCTGGCAGAGGGGGTCTGGCTGTGGAAGCCTTGTGTTTTTTTGTCCCTCCCTGGTTTGGGGGGTGGTGGCATGCAGATGAGACAGTGTGGTTTGGTCATCAGAAGGGTCCTGGAGCACGCTCAGGGCACCGGTTGGTGTAGATCTGAGCACAGCGTTGATGGGGCCTGTGTGCATCCCAGATGTCCTGAGGGATGGAACAGAAATGTTTATACCCAGAAATTCCTTGTTGAGCCTTCTTCCAAGAATGCATGGGGACCTGAATTCTTGTGTGCAGAGGAAAAGTGCAGGCCTTGGAATGGCCTCTCCAGCATTGTTCCCTGGCTGACACAGGAAGATGGGTTTCCTTTAGCTCTGTGATGCTGACATCTGAATCTGGACCCTTGCCCCAGTCTTAGCAGCCAGTTGGGGGAGGGAGGCGGAGCACCAGGCTCCCATGGAAAATAAACACCCCCCTCTGCTCTCCAGACTTAGTTCATGTTCTTAGTATTTCCTCTCTTGGAGTCTGCCTTTGTTATTTTAACATTCCACATGTTGGTTGAGGCTGGGAAAATCCCATTGCCATTGCTGTGGGGAGACAGCTCTGCACACGGGAAGCTCAGATCTGGGCGCCCTGGAGAAGCGTCCTGGCCAGCAGACCAGAGCCCGGTCTCCAGAGCTCCTGAGTCAGCCGGTGGTGGTGGGGGGTCTCCAGCCTGGGCATGTGTGTCTCTGAGGGAACTCGTGCCAGCCCCATGGTGGGCACACAGCAGCATTTTGTATCCAGCTGTCTGGGCCAGGTCCAGGCCAGAGTAATAGTGATGGCTCCACTGAGAAACAGAGGCATCCAGAGGGGCACCTGTACCCCTCCCCCCCACTAAGGCTGGTACAGACACATGGTGCAGAGCTTCACTTTCCACTGTGCCCTCCACCCACTTTCCAATCTCCACTGCCTCTTCAGGGGTCTATAAAAAGACTTAGCCATAAAACCATTAGTGTAGTGTTTCCTGCCCTCACCAATTCTTTCCATTCATTCTTTCATCCAACAAATATTTATGGAGTCCCTACCAAGTGCCAGGCATCATACTGGGTGCTGAAGATACAGAGATAGATAAATTAGAAAGATTGGCAACAATGTAGGGTTCCTGACAATTAGTGACCTATAGCCTGGAGTACTCATATATTACAGGGCTACAGTAGGAGGAGACAAGGAAAGTAGAAGTACTAAAAAAGCGCCATCATCAAGACAGATTATGTATTTTTTAAATTTTACTTTATTGGTAAAATTTTGGTATACAATATAATGACATTCATCATTGGAAATTTGCACCTTTACATAATCTCTCTTGGTTCTTATTTTTGCCCCTTCCCCTGCCCTCC
>NW_004624730.1:10641903-10658750 GCF_000247695.1 Heterocephalus glaber
TATAAAGGTTTAAATCGTGGGGCTGGGGATTTAGTTCAGTGGTTTCGCCGCCTGCTGCACAAGCGCAAGGACCCGAGTTCTATTCCTGGTACCAAAAAAAAAAAAAGATTATATTTTAACATGACATACTTTAAAATTTTTAAAAATTAATCCATGGTAAGCAAATTTTAAGTCAAAATTTTAAATACAGATGGGATCGTGGAAAATAAACACCCACCTCTGCTTTCTTCACTTAGTTCATCCTCTTAGCATGTCCACAAGCTGTATGTGTATTCACGGCTGTTCTAACTGTAACAATACAAATATTATTCTTTTTTTTTTTTTGATATGGGTTATCGAACTCAGGACCTTGCACTTGGGAGGCAGGTGACGGAACCACTGAGCTAAATCCCCGGCCCACAAATAATATTCTTTAAAGATATGTTAAAAATGAAAAGAGAATTGGAGCAGAGCTAAATCATGGATGATCAGACCTTCTGAAGGACGCCCCCCCATCAATTCCTGCTTGGCTCAGAGATGCAGTAGGACCTGGCCCTTGAATGCAGGCCTGTCCCTGTCCTCAGAATCCAGTTTCTCTGCAGCCCAGCACATGGGTCCCTCGCTGCCACCTGAAGCAGAGCCCTCTGTCTCTCCCCTCCCATGGCCCTTCCTGGAGAGCAGAACTGGAGGCAGATATGCCTGGTCCCTCTCTGGGCCCTCAGCAAGTGACAGGCGGGCTTGTGAGTGACTTCAAGGGGAGTCACTAATTCTGGTTAGGGAGCATTTTCAATGTTATGTTTTTCTCTCTGGCCTGGACACACCCCTCAGACTGGCATGAATCATAAGTAATTCCCTGAAACCCTCATCTGCCTGGAAATGCTGGCTGCTATTTCCCACGGTTCAGAAGCCATTAGCTATGCCTATCAGCAGGCTTAGCTACCCACACCGGCCACAGGCCTCTTGCCATTCCCTGGAGGACACTGAGGGAGAGGAGCCTGCCAATGCTCTGGGCTTTTGGCCACTTAGGCCTTAGCTCTGAAGGCCTCCTGAGTGGCAGGTCTATGGCTCTCTAGGCCTCCTGTCTTCACCAGTATGCCTGTGGGAGGTGGGAGGTGGGTCCCCAGGATCCAACTAGCCCTTAGGATGTGTGATCTCAGCCTCTCTGTTAAATGCCAAGAGGTCAGATGGTTCTTGGGTGTAAATGTGGACACAACAGATTTCATTTCTCAAAGGTGTCTGTGACAATATGCGGCTAACTATTGGCCATGTAATTAAGTTGTGCTAATGACGTATACAAGGGATTATTATGTGGAAACTTATAGAAAGATGCCTTCAAAGGAAGGTGGAGTACTCTTCATGTCCCTTTCTTCATCCTGCTGGTTGCAATACAGATGTGATGGCTAGAGTTCTAGCAGCCTTCTTGGACCATGAGGACTTAGGGTAGGGAGAAGGCTTCACAAATATCAGAAACCCAGAAGCTACAAAAGAAATGATAGATTATTTTACTAAATTAAAGTTTATAATTTTTGTAACAAAAGATAGTAAAGATAATTTATAACCAGATATGGAAATTGTATTTGTGAATCAGAGGACTAAGGGTACAAAGAACACTTACAAGTAGATGTGATAAAGATAAACTACTCAATAGAAACATCAGCAAAATAGAACAGCTGTTTCAAAGAGCCAAAAAATATTTAAAAATTGCTCATAGTTTGTGAAATAGTTCAGCTTGAAAAAAATGAAAAGGATTGGCAATACTTGCTGCTAGTGAACATACAGAGAAAGGTATTCACATCCAATGTTAATGGAAATTAGTAATTTTTTATAACTTACATGTATACTTAAGGACATTTGATACAAATCCATGGTTATAATCTGTTCTCAAATATCTGTACAAGACAATAATTATTGCAGTATTATTTATAATATCCAAAATTAGAATCAAAACAAATCTCCACTTGAGGCAAATGGCCAAAACAATTATGTTACATTCATATTTAAGAGCATTATGAGCAGAGTATGATGGAGCACATCTGCATTCCCAGCAATCTGGAAAGCCAAGGCAAGAGGATAGCAGGTTCAAGCCCAGCACAGGCAATTTATCAATTCAGTGAGACCCTGTCTCAAAGAATTAAGAAAGGACTGGCAATGCTAGGGATATAGCTCAATGTGAAGGCTCTGCCTTCAATCATCAGTACCATGAAAAAAGAATGACATGGAGTTTAAAATCGTAATGAATCTTCACTGAATATCAGTAAGAAAAATAAACATATACAGTATTTAGGTAAAACATTGATTTCAAAAGCCATATATATATATATATATAAATAAACATATATATGTATGTTTATATATATTGTAGGACTGAGGATTGAACCCTCAACCTTTTTTAAGATTAATTTTATTGGTACATCTTAGATATACATAATGATAACATTCACCATATAGAATTTATATTTACACATAAGACATCCTGATTCTTTTTTTTCTCTCTTCTCCCCCCCTCAACTCCTCTTCCCCTCTTTATTTACAAAAGCTTTGTTTCCAGTTTTCCTTCTATTTTCCTTTTGCCATTTCTCTCCCTGCCACACTTCCTCTTCCCATTTGAACATTTTCTTTTTATTTTACAATGTCTATTATACATTTTGGCCCTTATTTAGACTTTCAGTTTCTCACACCAGAGAAACAATGCAATATTTGAAGATATGTGTCCAATTTATTTCATGTAATAATATGGTCTGACAGTGCATCCATTTTCCTAGAAATGTCTCAAGTTTATCCTTTGTTTTGGCAGAGTAGTACTCCATTGTATATTTTAAAAATCACATCATCTTTATCCATTCATCAATTGATGGGCATTTGGGCTGTTTCCAAGATTTAGCTATACAACTGTGCTGTTATAAACATGGGTATGCATGTATCACTGTGGTATGATAATTTTAATTCTTTTGGAAAGATATCAAGAAGGGGAATAGCTGGGTCAAATGGAACCACTAGTTTTAGTTTTTAGAGAATTTCACAGAGGTTGCACCTGTCTACACTCCCATCAACAGTGAACAAGCATTATTTGTCAATTTCTTGATAAAGGCCATTCTTTCTGGAGTGAGATGGAATCTCAGTATTGTTTTATTTTGCATCTCTTGAATAACCAGTGATGTTGAGCATTTTTTCATGTTTTTATTTGCTGTTTCTACTTCTTCATCTAAGAAATATCTATTCATTTCAGGTGCCAATTTTTGGATTGAGTCTTTAAATTTGGGGAGGTTGGTTTTATATATTCTCAGTAGTAGTCCTTTGAGGAACAGCTGGCAAGTTTTTTTTCCCACTCTGTGGATTGTCTCTTCACTCTATTGGTGGTTTCTTTTGTTGTGGAAAAGCTTTTTAATAAGATTCCAGTTGTTGATTCTTTGTGATATTTCCTATGTGATTGGGGTTTTGTTCATAAAACCTATGTCTTCAAGAGGTCTACCTATTCTCTCTTCCAGTGGATTTAGTGTTTCTGTTCTAACACTTAGATCTTTGATCCATTTTGATTTTAGTTTAGTGCCTGTTGAGAGATATGGGTCTAGGTTCAATCTTTGGCATGTGGAAAGCCAGCTTTTCTTGCACCTTCTATCTTTCTTCCAGTGAAAGTGAACCTTTTGTCAAAGATAAGGTGGCTGAGTATGTTTGGAGTTGTTTCTGCATCTTCTAGTCTGTTATATTAATCCTCAGCTAAGTTTTTTTCCAGTACCATGCTGTTTTTATCACTGTAGCTTTGTAATATAACTTCAAGTCAGGGATTGTCATGCCTCTTGCCTTGCCTTTGTTAAACCTTTGACCTTTGAGAAAGGGTCTTATTAAGATGCTAATTTGCCCAAGCTGTTCTCAAACTTGTGATCTTCCTGCCTCAGCCTCCTAGAGTGCTGGAATTACAATATATATGTATGTTTTATATATCACATATATATGTATCTAAAATATATATCTGAGGTTGTGACATATTCTGATATATTCATATACTTGTGTGTAAGTTTTTGTATACATAGATGTTGTATAGACATGTGGACATTTTATATACATATATGTATATAATCCTGCATAAACAGGTATGTTTATGTGTATATATGTTCATATACAGGCATAAAGAAAAGTGTGGAGGGAAACATAAATAGGTTGTAGGGGAAGGGAATCCTACAAACAAGAAAAAGCTTCTGTAAAACCCCCTAAAATTCCAAAGTCCTAAATTCAACTGCCTATCCAACACCTGAAAAGCATGTTAATTCTACCATGTTTGAAAAGTGAATTCCTAGCCAGTGTGATGAGTGTGCCTATAGTCCTCATTATTCAGGAAGCTGAGACAGGAAGGTTTTGAATTTAAGATCAACTTGGGAAACATAGCAAGATCATGTGTCAAGAAAGGAAGGAAATGGCCAGGGATTTAGCTCAGTGGTTTCACCACCTGCTGCGCAAATGCAAGGACCTGAGTTTGATCCCCAGTACCAAAAATAAAAATGAAGAAAAGAACGGAAGGAAGGAGGGAGGGAGGGAGAGAGAGAGAGAGAGATTTCCTGAGTTTGCCCCCTTCACTGATGACACCTGTATCCTTCCCAGTCTGATTCCTGTTTCCCTCACATGACCTGTTCTCTTCCTGCTGGCCTTTAAATCTTTCATTCGTGCCAGGCATCTGCAATCTCTCCACCACCTGTCTTGCCCTGTTTATTGTGCTGGGAACTTGCTAGGCACTTAGAATATGTCCTTTGGTTCTGGAATCTGATGCCCTTACCCTGATTCTCTGTGGGAGAGATGCACAAGGACAGCTTTCACCCCTTCCAGGAAAGGTATACAGAAGGCAGTTGATAGGGGACCAGGCTTTCCTCATTGGGCCCATGGATGCTTGCCCCTGAGTCACCCTCATTATCTCTACTTTTCTGGGGAGGAGACCTTGCCACCATGCTGCGGGGAGCACAGTGACTCAGAGATGAGGCTCCCACTTGCCTGCCCCCACCCTCCAGCCCTATTTCCCAAGACCAACTGCCCAGGTAGCCTGCTATGCTCAGAGCTAGGCAAAGGGTGATAGGGCTTTAGCATGGCCCAGCAGCCAAGGAGCATTTGAATAGTATTTATTGCTTTTTTAATAAGTAAAATATCTGTATCATCTTTAAATTCTTGAATTGAAATACGGTGAAAATTCTCCCCTTGATCCTGTTGCCCAGGCATGGGACTCTTTCATTGGAGACAGCTAGCGATAGTTCCTTGCGTGTACTTCAAGAAGTATTTGGCAAAAAGAAAAATAAATCATCTCATTTACTTATTTTCCACATCCCTTATCTGGAACCCTTGAGGGCAGGTGTATTTTGGAATTTAGATTTCAAGGAGTGTAGTAAAGTCATGTGTGTTGTTCATTCCACACTCCCAGCAAGGTCTGGGATAAACTGTGCTAATATTTCTGCACCAAGTAGAATAAATAAAGCTATAATCAACCTTGAGTCATTCAGTTCAGATTTTGCTACCAAATTTTTATTGATCCTTTTAATTTTTTTAAAGAAAACTTCTTTTTCAGAGATTTTTTCATCTCATATTTGTGGATAAGAGAATGTAGACTATGTTATACTACTCTCCTGATGTAAAAGCTGTGGCAGCATTCCGTGCAAGTTGGATCAGTGCTACAGAGGTTCTTTGTTATTTCTTTTATATCCTCATAGTGTATTGTGGTATACACATGCAGCATAACTAATTTAGTCTGTGTATGGGCATTTATTTAGATTGTTTCCAGTCCCCTCAGTTACAGCAATGCTGCAATGAATAACATTGTACACGTAGCCTATGTGAAAGGATATCTGTAGGATAAATTCCTACTGGTAGAATTGCTAGGTTAGTTAATAATAATGATAGTTAACATTTGCATGGTATTTACTAAGTGCTGAGAACTGTTGTACTTCATAATAATTAATGTGTTTTGATCTTTACAGTAATCTCCAGGGCTAGGAATGATTGTCATCCCATTTTGCAGATGAGAAAAACTGAGGCAGAGAGGTTAAGTGACTTGTAGAGCTGCAATTCAAACCAAACCAGTCTGTGCTCTGAGCCATTGCATTCTTCTGTCTTTAGAAGATCGTGGGAATTTGTAGCTTAGAAGAATGTGACTAAATTGCCCTCTACACAGCTTTAATGATTCGCATTCCTGTCAGCAGCCTGGGAGCATGCTTGTTCCCTGCCAGTACTGAGCTGAGTCAAACTTTTTCATCTTTGGCAATTTGTGAGGTAAAAATGGTACCTTGGTGTAGTTTTAACTTGAATTTCTTTTACTATGAGTCAGGTTGAGTATCTTTTCATCTAAGGATCATCTGTACTTTCTTTTCTACAAATGTTAGTACTCTTTGGTCATTTTTCTACTTGGTTTAAGTCTGTGTCTTGTACTGAGCCGTTCATGTCTTAGGAAGATTAACCCTTGGTGATTCATGTGCAGTCATTTAGCTTTTGGTTTGGCTCATGCTGGGTTTTAGGCAGAGTATTATGAAGAGATAAACAAAGGAGAAAGGTTTCAGTGCTGTGAAGTGGAGGGAGAGAGAAGATAGAACAGATGCCTAGGGAGAGGCATTTTCTGCCTAGTGAGGTGGGGGAAAGGAAGCTGATGGAGGCTTGAAGAGGATTCCTTATGGAGACAGCCTGGAGGGCTTAGCACACCAGGTGTGGCCCAAGGAGTGCAGTCTGGGAGAAGGGACCCTACCACAGACGTGAAGATGCATTGCTCAGATCCATTGCTCTAAGATGCATCCAACAGAGGCATTGCTCTGAGAAGAGATTAGCACCATGAGGCTGTGGTCAGCTGGTAGCCTGCAGCTGTTGGCCCCTTTAGGGTTCACTCAGCTTTTGGACCAGGTTTTTGCTCTTCTTGGGTGGCCCTGGCCAATAACTAAGCAAGATGTTGGTACAAAGGCCCAGCTATCTCCACATTTCCACTCAACACAGAAGTCCCTAACAGGAGAACCCCAAGCTCCCTGGAGAGTAGCAGAGACCATCAGAGGGTCTGTGGGGTCTGAAGACTCCAATGTTGCTTTCATCCTCTTCCATTGAAGGTGTTACCCTCTTCTCACAAGCTAGCATGAATTTCTTTTTTTTTTTTCCTTCGGTACTGGGGATCAAACTCAGGAACTTGAGCTTGAGAGGCAGGGGCGGCTCAACTGAGCTAAATCCCCAGCCCCACTATCATGTATTTCTAACTGCATCTCAATATCTGGAAAACCCAAGCAGCTGACTCAAGAGCTTTTGATAAAAAATATTTCATATTGTTGGAATTTTTTTTTCCATAGTTGCCTAGTACAGGTGAGGCTCTGGGTTCAATTCCCAGCACTAGAAAAAATTCTTTTGGGGCTGGGATTTAGCTCAGTGGCACTGCGCCTGCCCTGCTAATGCAGGGTCCTGAGTTCGATTCCCGGCACACACAAAAAATTATTTTGCTAGTTTTCTACTTAGTGGTAACTATAAATGTCCTTTAGCTTAGATGTTTGTTTGTTTTTTGGTACCGGGGATCGAACTCAGGCCCTTGCACTTGCAGGGCAGGTGTGGTGCTACGGAGCTAAATCCCTGGCCTTCTTTGGCTTAGATGTAAAATGAGAATATTGGCCTGTGTGCAGCGGCAGCTGAGGGAGGTCCTCCCAGTGATGCCGAGGATTCTGATCTCAGTTCAGAGGTTCAGCAGTATGGAGCTGGAGTGATTGGCCAGGCAGGCCTGGGACCTCTCAGAAGTGTGTCTTGAGCAAGGTCACAAGAGCACCTTTTATAGTGGCCCCAGGCCTAAGAGCACTCCCCACAGGGCATGGGGCTCCAAGGTGTCTTCTCTGGCAGCCACAGGTGGGCCTGATGGTACCAGCCCTCATCTCTTAGCCTTCTTTCCCAGCTTTTGCTGTAGTGTCCTGACTGATCTTCTGCCCCTTTCTGTCTCTTTAAGCACACTCCTCTCTCCCTCCCTACACTTTACATGCATGACCACTGTGTCTGGGAACCAGGTAGGCCCTGCATTCATTTGCCCCATCATAACTGGTCTCTCTGCCTGGAAAACCCTGTTTCTCCCAACTTTCAAAGACCAGCTAACAGAGAAAGCTTTCGGAAGAGGAAGGAGAGTAGAGATAAGTGTACGCATTTGGTGGGCCATACTCAAGATTACTCAAGGGACGGTAGCATATGTCCAAGTGCTTTTAATAGGAAATACCCCTTATCACCTGCTACCTTGTGGAACTGCCATGTCTTTGAAAGTGTCAGTGCAGATGCTGGGCCACCTGAGGTTTGAGTTAAGGGCTCACATGTATATTTCTAGGAGACACCTTAAGAGACATTCCTTGGCCATTTTTCCTACAGCCGGGTACTGCCGCCTCCATTCCTGCCATACCTCCATGACTAGAATCACTGATCAATAATAAAACCACTCATTTGGAGCAGACATTGTTTCAACCTCTCATCAGGATTGCTTGAAATGTTGAAATGTGCTACGATGTACATCAGCCAGAAATCACTGAGCTTCTAATGTATGGTAATAGGAAGTACATAGGTCAGCAGGTTATAGGAAAGCATAAGGAGTCAGGTGTGGTGGCACACACCTGTAGTCCCAGCACTCTGGGAGGCTTAGGCAGGAGGACTGCAAGTTTGAGGCCAGCCTGGGCAACTTACCAAGTCACTCTCTCTCTCTCTCTCTCTCTCTCTCTCTCTCTCTCTCTCTCTCTCATATACATCAATCCCATCTTCCAGAAAAGAAAGAAAAAGAGAGAACGTCATATCTGCTTCTGTGGAAGCAGATTGCCCAATGTGACAGGTAAATACCTATCAGCTGATGGTTACGCATGGTAAGCAGCAAGCACAGGTTCTGAGTGGGAGGACAGCTTGGAGGAAGGTGCTCAGTGTAGCCAGGCAGCCAAGGTGGGCTTCCATCAGCAGAAGGCATGAGGTGGGTTCTGGAGGGTGAAAGAGTTGGAGACACTAGAGAGATGAGGGGTCCTCCAGAGAGAAGGTGGTTTGACGAAGCACTTGGAAGAAGCCCTGCTCATTTTGTTTGGTGAGCCTGAGAAAGATCAGATATTTTTCAAAGCACTGTTTTTCAAGCCTGGTGAAAAATTGTCATTACCTGGGAAGTTTACAAATACAGATCCATGGGTGCCCCACCTGAAGAGCAATTAGTCTGGGTTACGGCATGGACACTGGGATTTTAAAAGTTCTCCTGGTGATAACTGACCTGGGCTGATGTCTGCCCAGAGATGAAAACCTCTGCTATACAGGAAATTCATCAGTGAGGATGCTTTCTCCGAGTCAGCCGTTCAGTTCATTCACTTTTTCTGGACCGTGGCCACTCTCAGGCATCCAGGTTTCCTCCTCGGTCTGGGTAATAGGCAGGGAGTCCCCAGCTCTAAGCTGCCTCTCCTCCCCACTGTCAGTGCCTCTCTTCTGGCACCTTCCTGAGAACCTGAGGGCTCAGTGGACAGGGCCCCTGTGGCCCAGCTGTGGCCATTTCCAGAGGGCCTTGGGTGAGCTTCCTGAAAGCACAGTCACATATGCCATCTGGGCAGGGAACCTGAGTGTTGGCCATAGAGGTGGTGCCGGAAAGAGATTTTCTCTCGCACCATTTCCTGGCATTGAGCAGGACCTGAGTAAATTCCAACTTGCCCTTTGAGGCTATCTGCCTGTGGACTCAGGAATGCTGTTCCTCATTTCAGGGAATTCTAATAGGTGTGGCTTTTGACCACCAGCCAGTGTGCCCAAAGGCAACAGTGCACCTGTCACAGGTTTGACCTTCTCCCCTTTACCAGGGCATGAGTGAAGCTGAGGGAAGGGTTGACATGATTTTCTGACAGGAGAGCTTGCTGAAGCCAGGGTTACTATGGCAACAAGAGATAAAATGGCCTGTCTCGGGCTTTTTAAATTTGGATACGTACTCAAAAGTAACCCGTTGATTTTGATTTAAAATGACACGCACTGTTTCTTAAATGAAAAATGAAGTAGCGATGCACCTAGGAGAAACTGAAGTCTCACTGCATGGGAAAACTGGGTGGCTTTCCTGCTTTGGGAGCATCTGCGGAGCCATTTCTCCTGGCACCGGCATGCCTGCTTCTCTGAGCACAGCCCTGGCTGATTTGGCCTTGGGACTCTTGGGCCTAGGCTTGCATCAGCAGTGTGGTGACTCTTACCAAGCGCCCCTCCAGAGACTCTGTCTTCTCCACCCTGCCTGCTTGGAAAGAACATCCACTGTGACCCTCCCAGGACCCATCCAAGGAGGGAAGATGCCTAGGCACTGGCTCATCTTCCCTGCTCCCCAGAGGCCTCTGAACAGTCCACTCTTTGTTGCTCCACAGCCCTCCAACTATTCGGGGAATGCGAACCATTTCCCATGGGGCTGGCAACCATGAAGCAATTCCTAGCCCAACCTCCCCAAATATCTGCTTTGCAAACACACAAAGCAGAGAAGCATCCTGAAAATGTGATCTTCAGCCCGGTCACCTTAGGCGATTGTGCCTGCCTCCCAGGAGTGTTTTTGCTTCCAGGGTTCAACTTGAGGGTCCAGTCTGGGATGTGGAGAGGAAACAGGACTCTCTGGAAGAGCTTTCTCGAGGAAATGGGGACCGAGCAGTGCCCAGTCCCTTTGCAGGGATCTGGCTCCTAGCCCAGTGCTGAAATTATCAACAGCCAGTCCTTGAGGTCATGCATGTACCCTTTGGCCCCGAGATCTCTGGGCCTAGCACTCAGCCAGCCTTTGGCCACCTCTGATTTTGTGGCCTGACTGGGTAGGGGCAGTGGCACAGGGAGTCCATGCCAGGTCTGGCAGAGGGAGGGACCAGGGAAGCAGAGGACACAACTTTTTGAGCCGCACTAGGCTTGTGAGGGACTCTCCAATGCCATGCTGTATGACAGCAGGCCCAATCAGGTCCTAGTGACCTACATAATCTCCCAGACCTGAGGAAGGTAGGAGCCCTGGCAAGGAGCCAGTCTGGGGGAAGGCTAGGTGTGGAGAGGATTTATAATCCTGAGACATTGAAACCACCTAAATGTTTAGTGTCGAGTGAGTGAGTCACTACATGTCCACGGGGCAGAATGTTATGTCAAAGTGATTATTATAAAGACTCTTTAGCAACATTACAAATGTTTATGGTATGATATTAGTGAAGAAAAGAAAATTACATGATTTTTTTTGGCACCTGAATGAGGAGACCAGAAAGAGATTTTTTTAAAAAATTAATTTTATTGGTACATTTTAGGTATACGATATAATGACATTCATCATTGAAAATGTGTACCTTTATATAATCTCTTATTTTTTCCCCATTCCCCTGCCCTCCCTTCAACCCTTTTACCCCTCCCTATTTATAAAGCCTTTGTTTCCATTTTTTCCTTTTCTCATATTAATTCCATTCCCTTCTTTCCTTTCCCCTACCCCTCCCACTTCCCCTTCCCCTTTGGACCTTTTCTTCCTATTTCACATTATCTATTATTCCGGAAAGGGATTTTAAAAAATAATAATTGGCTGAGTTTGGGTGGCACATGCCTATAATCCCAGCACTCTGGAGGCTGGGACAGGAGGATCACAAATTCAAGCCCAGACTGGACAACTTAATGGTTTAGTGAGGCCCTGTCTCAAAATTTTAAAAAAGGCCTGGGATGTAGCTCAGTGTGAGGGCTCTGAATTCAACCCCCAGTACCCACCCACCCCACAAAAAAGTTGGGCTGGGCATGGTGATATCACTGGTCAGGGTCTGAAGAGATCACCGGGGCTGAGATAGGAACCTAACCCACCCTACCTGTAGAATACGTTTGCATGTTCACTGACTCTTATCAAGGAAAAAGAATTTTCAGGACTATCAGTAAAAGGCACAGGCCGGGTTTTATTAGGCAAAAATTTATTACGCATTCAAAGAAATAGAGTACAAGCCCTTGAGAGAAAGAAATGTCTTATTTCTTGGAACTAGGAACATTCCCGCTTCTCTTGAGGGGATGGAAACCCCGGGGAAAAGGTGGCCCACCCTCCAGAAGGGTACTGGCCCATATTATATATGCAAGCCCACTTTTTAAAAAAAGATTAATAATTTAAACATTCTTTGGATTCTCTTAACCTGTTCCTTTATCTTATGATCAGGTTTCTGCTCTTTACTTTCTCAGCTAAGCCAATTTATGGACTTTCAGTATTCCTGAGGTATTTTGGGTGTGTTGAGTCTGAAAGAAAGGAACTTGAATTTAACCAAGGGAATGCTGATACAGATCATCTTGGGTAACTTTGACTAGGTCTCATAACTCCCCTAAAGGACATTTATTTTAGTTGTGATTTCCTTTTCTACTCTCTACCTGTCTTTTATTTTCTTCCATTCTACTTTGCCCCCCTGCCACTCCAATCTCTTAATCTTAAGGGCCACAAAAGTGTCCAGTGTCTGCCTTCTTTTAACAGCTTCAGGCATTGATCTTGCCTGGCCAGGGCTCAAAAGTCTTGCTCCAAATGATCCAAAGGAGACAAAGGAAGATGGGTTATGTTGTTTGATGAACTATCATCTTTTGATAGTCTAGAAAAAAGAACAAGGGCAATAACAAATCACTGATGCTTAAGCTTCATTGTATAACCTTGTTAATAAGCAGGAATTAAATATCAAAAATAGAATATTGATGAACAGTGGCTTCAAAAAGCTGGTTGAACTGGAGATTTAGTTCAGTGGCACCGCATCTGCCTTGCAGGCACAAGGTCCTGAGTTTGATCCCTGGTGGGGGGAGGGGGGCGGGCAATGGTTGAAGTTAGTAGAATTTGGCATAAGCTACTATTAAGGTTAATATTAACCTCTATTTATTTTGAGGCATTTACCTAAATATAACAGGTGGAGTTAAAGAGCATACAGACTCTCCTGCTTGTTAAAGAAATCTAATTTTTTCTTATTTTAATTATAACAATGGTGAATGAATACACTTAAATAAAGATATCTGTGTTTTTGTGACC
Organism: Heterocephalus glaber; assembly: GCF_000247695.1. Next base: position 10,654,820 of record NW_004624730.1, read on the forward strand.
ATTGGGTCATTAATTTTTTTTTTAACATAGGGGTCTATTTTAAACACATGAAGATTTTTCTCAATGACTGGCTCTAGGTAATATAAACATATAAAGTCTAAAGAAAATAACAGAAAGTTAGTTTACACCACAAGGGTAACAAAGCTTAGTAGGTAGAATATTTATATTGCCATTTGTTCTGTAGGCACACCTATATAAGAAGTTAAATCTTTACCTGAATGGTACTCGAAAGTATATTAAAATAACATGATGGGAATATAATAAGAGAGGCAGAGGGACACTTTTTGGAATAGCTAGTGAAACTGGGAATCAAAACTTTTTATGACAATAAGTTATAAATGCAGCTGGTGACTACCAGTGCTGGCTAGTACAGTGTTTGGAGTTTCTTTTTATATCTAGCCTAGCTTTTTGTTTAATATTACTATTTCTCTGGCTCTCTGGCTCTCTATCTCTGAATTTGTCTCTCTCTCTCTCTCTCTCTCTCTCTCTCTCTCTCTCTCTCTCTCTCTCTCTCTCTCCTTGGTGTTTAAGACAAAGTCAGACCTGTATCAATCAAAACTAATTTATCTCTATATAGACAAGTCATACTTCTCTAGTCATACTTTATATTTCTAGACATACTTTATATTTCTAGTCATACTTTATATTTCAAAATGCCTGTTATTCAGAAAAGACTATAATAGGATTAAAAGAGGGAGCAGTAAGTAAAACCTTAACTATTATTCATCTGTGCTGTAGGTGGTGGCCTATTATTTTAACATACTGTTTAGGTTGTTCTTTAGAGGTCAGATTCCTGAAGAATGTTAACAGATAACAAAAAAGAAAAAGAAAAAGAAAGACAGCAAATACAGCAGTTTGGGATAACAATTATAATGTCATTGTTATAACAGAACCATTAGGTTCCTTTTATTATCTCTAAAATACATTTAAATTCCCATTTTAGTATGACCTAACTTATAGAAGGTACCCTTACCCAATTACAATATATTTAATGATATGGATAAATTCTCATCTAAATTTGCTAACATTTTTTTTTAAAAAAAACTTAAGTTCCTAAGTAGAATTTACTTGCTTACAGATGTGCTTTATAAATAACTAATGCCCAATCTTTGCTCTTTACAGTGACAGTCTGGACTGCATTTTTTTTGAGACAGGGTCTTGTTTTTTAGTTCAGTCTTGCCTTGGACTGCATAGCCCAGGATGGCCTCAGACTCCCAAGTGCTTGGATTATAAGCATGTGCCACCATGCCCAGCCTGTGTATTGCTTAAACACATCTGACTATCATAGTACAATTACATTACAGTCACATAAACATAAGCCTAAAAAACTCTATCACAAACAACTTTGCTTGAGGACACCAGTATGTCAAGGTCCCTAAGTTTTATATTGCACAGGGCTTGTACACTTGGAGAACATAAATGCATATAAAATACAAAGAGGTTAGCAATAACTAGCACCCCAGCTATGTAGAAATCTTTTATATATATTAACTTAGTTTTTACTCTTAAGGTGGAATTAAGATTCTTTTAACAGGTTTACAAATTGCATTAACAGGAATTTAAAACTATTTTTACACTCCCTAATACTTCAGGAAACAGCGTTAATGACCATAAATAGACTTATTACTCAGAGTACAAGCATATCTAATTTGTTTAATAACAGAATACTTGTTTAGTGAAAGTCAATAGATACAGATCAAGTTTTAAATGGCAATGTCAAATTTAAAGAGATGTCAGAAAATTTTGATCATTTTATATGTTTGAGGTCTAGATACAATGTATAATGTATTACACTTGCATAGTCTTTTTTTTTTTTTTTTTTTTTCTGTACTGGGCATTGAACTGGGGTCCTTGCACTTGTGAAGCAGGCAGCAGAACCACTGAGCTGAATCCCCAGCCCTATAGTCTTTTTTTTGGTACTGGGGATCAAACTTGGGTCCTTGCACTTGCGCAGCAGGCAGCAAAACCACTGAGCTAAATCCCCGGCCCCTACACTTACATAGTCTTAACTCTCTAAACTTTTTAACAGTAGGTGAAGCTCAGACTCAGCATATTTTAAAATATGTCTCAAATATACATGGCATGTTATAACCTGAGTTAATAGTTATTCATTTAGCCACTTATAAGCTGATTATTGGAAACATTTTACCAACATTTGAATAAACTTCAACTCTTATTAATACATATAAAAGTTCATTTTTTTAAGTAATCAAAAGGCTAACAGAAAACACAAGAAGTTACCTTGAAAAACACAAAACTTTGTTTTTTTATCTAGTTTTTATAAGTTTAATCAACAGAATTTTAATATCAAGAAAATCTTTAATTACATATCATAGTAATAAAAATTTTAAATAACATTTGTTGGAGGTGTGGCATAATAAGACTGGGGAAAACTGGAGAAGTCACTCATCAGGGGAGAAAACTGAGTCAAACTGGCTAAGGCTTGTTTGGCCAAAGAGAGGAGTTTTGCCTGGTAGCGCCCCAGGCCTGGCGGGCCTCCACTTTGAGAAAAAAAAGTTTTAAATATTATTTTAATATAGAATTATTATTAGATACTTAACTTTTAGTAAACTTAGAAAAAAAACCTTAAACTTTTATATGTATTAGTAATTTATAAAAACATTTAACAAACATATTATATTTTTATAAACTTTAAGAAGTCAACACTTGAATTTATATTTAGCATCTGATGACTCAGATGCTATGAACATTTATAAGCATTAGTCCCATTTATATTTACTTATTTAGGGCCGGGGATTTAGCTCAGTGCTTCCACCACCTTCCTCGAAAGCACAAGTACCCGAGTTTGATCTCCGGTACCAAAAACAAAACAAAACATATATTTACTTATTTATTTTAAGAGTTACTTTAGATTGCTCATGAGACCCAAAACATAGTATAGTTAACATTCTTAAGGCATAGAATATATAATCTTAAGATATATAACATATAATCTTAATGTACTATATATGTACAATTTTTAATCAAGGAAAAACCATTTTAAGTTATATAGAAAAAACAATAGATATTGTGTTTGTAAAACTGATTTTTAAGATAAATATTATCTTAGTTGACTAACAACCTGGGCAAAAATATGTCACCAACTTTAAAGATGTCTGTGCTCTTATCTTACCAATCAATTTAAATTAGCCACTAGAAGCCATGCAAACAAAAAGTATTTGGGCTAGTATCATGAGTATCCATTTATCTATAAGCCTACTTACATAGAACTTTTGGAGGGTGACATATACCTTAAAATCAACATACAAAAACATACATATTAACCTAAATCATATAACCTTTATATTACCAAACTTTAAGGTTCTTATTTGTAAGTCTTATGTAAGCCTTGGGCCTAGCAGTTTTTTGTTTTGTTTTGTTTTGTTTTACTCTCTAATGTTTATGTGAGTGTGGTAACCCTTGAATATCTACTGTATGTAACCAAATTTTTAAATATTTTTATTTGTTTTATGGAAGGTCTTAAAAGCCAGAAATCTGCAAGGGCAAAAATTAAAAATTAAAATTGATTTGAGCTCAAAAACTATTTTTACAATGAGGCATTCAGAGGTACTTTAACCAATTATAAAAAACAAATTAACAAGACTGGATCCCCCCCACCCCCACACCCCCTGCTCCTCTGTACAGCCACCTGGTTCCACACTACAAAGATGCAGAGGACACCGGACCACCAGACCACAGTACTGAGCCCTGCTGCTCCCGGCCCAGAGGTAGGGGCTGTTGAGCTGCCATCCCACTGCTCCTGGACCAGAGGAAGGGGCTTCCGGCCACCATCCCTCCCGCTGCTCCCAGCCCACAGGAAAGGGCTTTTGGGCCACCATCCCTACCGCTGCTCCCGGCCCCTGTCCCACCTCTCCCAGCTCAGAGGAGGTAATCCGTGCAGGCACCAACAGCCTCCCCCAAGTTGAAACGA
>NW_004624730.1:10662630-10741135 GCF_000247695.1 Heterocephalus glaber
CATCCTATTTATTTCACTTAAGAGTATCGCCTCAATGTGCATCCACTTAGCTATAAATGTCTCTAATTTCTCGTTTTTTATGGCTGAGTAGTACTCCATTTTATTAAAAAACCACATTTTTTTAATCCAGTCTCCAGTTGATGGGCATTTGGGCTGCTTCCAAGTTTTAGCTATCACAAACTAGCACTCCATTTTTCTTATACAAGTCATAACAGTATTTTTTTTTTGAGTATTTTATGCTACTCTGAGTACCTTTTTCCTATTAGTTAACTCTAGACTTTTAATCAATAAGAGTCAGAAAGGAGAAAAGATAAAAAATATAGATTGCTAGATGGGATTCTTGTTCATTTTCCTTCTTTATTATAAAACCAAGTTTGAGGGCCTGTCTCTTTACTTTTTTACTTATGTTTAGAGGAAAATCAAACTTTTAAAATCCTCCATTTTACAACATGGTTCCAAGTTTGTAAAATACAGCCTAAAGGTGACATTTTGAGGACAAACATTGAGTCACCTGTAATCATTTAAAATACACTGCACACATTTAAGACTTACCTTCGGTAGTTTTGGAAAGAGGTACAGAGAAAAAAAAAAGAAAAAAAGAGAGAGAAAGAGAAAGGACAGAATCCCAGCATCAGATTTCCCAAATGGAAGCATGCCTAGTTACCCCAGGTGGGAACTGCCTGCAAGTGGCAGCTGGGCCCTGTTTTGTCTCATGATTAGTCTAGGCACCTCTGCTGGTCGTGGAGAAATTGATTGCTCATGTGCAAGACAAGAGTTCTCGTTCCTGGCACACAGATGCTCCAACCTTCAACAACAGATCAGAAAGGTAGGAAAAAAAGTTATACACAAGAGTTGCGCTTTACTCAATAATTCATCCCAAAGGTCTTTATATTTAGGGATCTATAACACATGCGAAGAACTCACAGAGGCTTTAAAAAGTTTGGAGAGGCCACTTAGCAACCATAAATCTCATATCAATGTAGACAGGGAGATAAATGTAAGGCTAAAACTAGCTTGCATTAGAGAAGTGACCCCATGGGGCCCTCAGAAAAGTACCTATAAGCAGGGCTAGGACCTAGGGAGATCATGACAGCTGTGAAGGGCTGAAACGGAGCCTCTGCTACCAGCAGGCGAACACAGAGACCACAAGGCTCCTCTCTCCCTGCCCCTGCCCCGAGGTGGGACACTGTAGGAGCCGTTCCTGGAGCCCTGAGGAAGTTTCTTGAGTTTCCCAGGCCCCACTGATACCCTCCACCCAACACCCTGCCTGCTAATTAATATCAGAAAGAGTTAAAGGATTTGAGTTTTCTGACACATGAAAGCCTCAGAGTAAGAGAGGAGAAGGGACAAGAAAGGGATTGGAGTTTTTCAGGAAAGAGAGGAGAAAAAAAAAAACAACCCCAGTGGGTTCTTTTTGTTTGAGTCCACAGACTCTACTAGGTCCCAAAGCTAATGTCACACGAATGAGCACATTAATCTGCACTTCTTAGGACATGTTCCTAGCCACCCAAAAAGGAAGCTATGGCATCAGGTAGATTGAGTTTATGCCCTTCAGTGTTTTGTTTTGTTTTGGTACCCGGGATTGAACTCGGGTCCTTGCACTTGCGCAGCAGGCAGGGAAACCACTGAGCTAAACCCCCAGCCCTATGCCCTTCAGTTTTTGAGAGCGAGAGAAATGAGGGCAATAGAGAGGATTAAGGGAGCAGTTTAGAGATCTCCTTTTACCTGATGTGTTTAGGATTCAAAGATGTGCATATTTTAAGGAGATTGCTTCCGCACTGCCACACCAGAGCTGGTTTTCTCCAGTGTCTAAGCCAATGTTGAGACACTGGATGGATCCATCCTTATATGTGTATCTTTAGTGAGCAAACTTTCATTTCCTTCTGACCCAGGAGTGTTGACCTAAAGGAATTCCTAATGAGGCTGCTATACATCATAATGAATACCTCTCAACAACTCTTTCCATATCTGGTTAGACGGAAGTAGTACCTCTTATCTTTGGTGCTTTAAATTTAAGCACCCATTTTTCTAGGGACTTGAGAGCCTCTAGTCCTGTTGAAAAGAACAAAACAAAAAAACCCTAGGACTGCACTGCAGGGGTTTGCAGAAAGGGAGACAGAAAAAAATGTGTGTGTGGGGGGGGGGATAAGCTGCACTTCAGAGGGCAAGGAGTTGAGAGAAGAGTAGCCTCAGTACTTCTTTTGCCTCCTGGTTGGCTCACCAAGAGAAAGTGTCACTGAATGGGTCTGAGACAGTTCCTGACTCTGAGATGAGGAACCTAACCCATCTGACCTGTAGAATAAGTTTACAGTTTTGCTGACTCCAGTCACAGAAAAAGAATTTTAGGTACTATCAGTACAAGGCACAGTCAGGGATTTACTAGGCAGAAATTTATTATGCAATCAAAGAAATAGAGTGCAGGCTCTTGAGAGAAAGAAGTGTCTTATTTCTTGGATGTGGGAATATTTATGGTTCTCTTGAGGAAAACTCAGGGAAGGTTGCCCCCCAGAAGGTACTGGCCCATATTGTAGGTATGAACCCAATTTTTAAAAGATGAATAATTTAAGCATTCTTTGAATTCTCTCAACCTGTTATTTACTTAGGATAAAGTTTCTGTTCTTTGTTTTCTCAGTTAAGTCAGTTTATGGACTTTCTGTACTCCTGAGAATTTTGGATGTGATGAGTTTGAAAGGAAAGCCAGGGGAATGCTGACATGAGTTGCCTTGGGTAACTTCAACTGGGTCCCAGAAGTTGCAGTCTTCTTAAAGTACTATTTTTTCAGTTATGATTTCTTTGTCATCCTTCTACTTTTTATTTCTTCTATCTTACTTCAGTGGAGCATGCCTATAATCCTGCCATTCAGGAAGCAGAGGGTAGGAAGATTGCAAGTTTGAGGCCAGCCTGGGCAATTTAGTGAGACTGTGTCTCAAAAAGGCCCTGGGTTTGATTCCCAGCACACACGCACATGCACACACACACACGCACACGCACAAGCACACACAGAATTGATTTAGGGACCTTGCTCTTTTAAAAGAAAGTCCAAAATGTCTGGACTAATGGCTTAGCTCTGTTTCTTACTGGAAATGAGCTTATCTAGTAGCTTAATGCAATTGGTTCCTCATCTGTAAAACAGTAATTCCTGCTTCACCAGATTCTTATGATCATATCAGACAGTACATTTCCTTCCCTTTTGCCTTCCTTTCTCCTCTTCCTCCCTTCCCCTGCATATTTTTCACTAAGAAGTATAATCCAGTTACCCACAAGATTCCTCAGCTGAGCCTTCCTGTTGTCTGCTATAGTTCTCTCCTGTAGGGGAGGAGCATTTGCCTATTGGAACCTGAGCAGAGCTGGAGCCAGGAATTGGAGAAGAGGAGCCAGGTGGCAGCTTCCATAGTTGCTGAGGTGCCCCTTGTCCTCCCTCAGAGTGGCAGCAATGGTTTGTCTTTCATGCTCCAGGCAAACTCATGAATTCTCTCAGAGTTGAAGAACAGGGTGGCTAATATCTGGGAGCCAGCCTAGCCAACACTATGCACCAGTGATGGCAAACCTTTTAGAGCTTTCAATGATACTAGCAGCCCTCTGTGGCACATGTGCCATAGGTTTGTCACCACTGCTATACACTGAGCAGCAACTCTGTGGCAATGGCCTTGCCTCAGGCCCTCTTTTTTTCTTTTCTTTTCAATCAACAAATAAAATTTGTTTATGTTTATGAAGTAAAACACAATAGTTTTATATATATATACATACATATATATACATACATATATATACATACATATATATACACACACACACACACATATTGCAGCTAAATTGAGGAGAGAATTATCATGGATTACCTCACATACTTAATCATTATTTTGTGGTGAGAAAATTGCTACTCTCCTAGTGATTTTCAAGTATATGATATGTTGTGATAGACCAGTCACAGTGTTGTACAATAGGTCTCTTGAACTTATTCCTGTGAACTGAATTCTGTGTTCTTTGGCCAACATCTTCCCAAGCTCCCACCAACATCAGGCCTCTTTGTCACTATTAGGACCAGTGGCCCCCAAGCCTGAGTCCATGGCACTGGTTGGGGAAGAGGTGACTTCCAGCGGCAAGAGGACCTATATTTTTCCAGAGCACAGCATTTCTGTGTGTATTGGGTAAATATGAATGAAAGCTTTGCTGATACAGTGAAGTTACATGAAACTTAAAGAAAGAACTAGCATAAAGAGAAATGTTAACTGGGTGGGGTGGCTCGTGCCTATAATTCCAGCAGGATCACAAATTTAAGCCCAGCCTGGGCATCTTAATGAATTAGTGAGAACCTGTCTCAAAATAAAAAGGGCTGGGGGTACAGCTCATCAGTAAGGCCCTGGGTTCAATTCCCAGAGAGGGAGAGAGAGAGAGAGAGAGAGAGGGAGAGAGACACTGAGACACTGGATGGCCCCTGGCCAAAGCTGGATCTCTCCTTGGAAAAGCCTGAAAATCCCTCCAGGATGGCTCCACCAACTTTGTTTCCTTATCCCTCTTCCCATTTTATATTCCTACACCCAGACTTCCAAATCCAGCCTATTGGCTGGGCTTCTGAGTCTTGGGATGTGTTGTCTCCTATCCCTGTGATGCCCACCCTCTCTTGCCTATCTGAAACCTTTTCAGGGACTTCTTCTGTGAGTCTTAATTTGTTTGGTAATCGGCTAATCCCATCTTCCCCTCTGTTTTAAAAGACACATTTAATCAAATTCCACATTCAATCACACATCATCCAGAGCTCCTTTTCCCTTGTCTATCTCCTTACCTGGAATATATCTTATTTAACGCAGGATACTGGAACTCCTATTGCAATGGTTTCTGTTCAGTACTAATAGAAGTACAATAATTATAGCTATTGCTTATGAAGTTCTCATTCAATTCTCACAGCCACCCTAAGAGAAAGAAACTAGTGACATTCCCGTTTTATACAAGAGGGAGCTAAGGTTCACAGAGATTAACTTGTTTATCACATAGTTGGGAAAAGGAGGAGCCAGAATTTGAACCCTGAGTGCTTAACTTTTGTGCTGGATCTTTACCTATAGCTCACATTCCTGGAGTTGAGCTGTCCACTTGGTGGGATGTATCAGGTGGGTCCCTGACTCCACCAGGGTGAGGGGACTCTGGCTGCAGAGCCCAGGATTATGTGCTGCTTTTCAAGGTCACAAGGGTGGAAAAGCAAGAGGAAGGAGGAAATAGAGTTGAGTCAGATGCCTTCTGCATATGGAATCTCTGGCCTTTATCAAATTCTGGGGATGGGGGGAGAGAAAGGGAGTAGGGAGAAGAGGTTATGCTTATTCCAAGTATGTCAAGACAATCAGAGGCTCTTTACTGTTTACATACAAAAGAAGAAATCTCTGGCAGCCAGCACCTGCAAGCCAAAGGCCAAGAATCTGTGAGATCCAGATGCCAGCTGAGAGTTGGAGCCCCAGGCTGGGGCCAGCAGGGCTGAGGTGGGGCGAACTGAGACAGGAAGAGGAGGTCAAGATGGTGCTCACAGCCCCAGCACTTCCGCAGGCAGCCTTTGGCCTTGCCCTGGAATGTGGGTGGCGCCTTCTCCCTGGAAAGGGAAGTGGACAGCAGTCTCCTCCACCCGCTGACAGCTCAGCCTCTGCTCCTAGGCACCCTTTTGTTTTGGAGGCAGAAGGTTGTACAGCAGCGCCTCTTCCTTAGCAGCCTTTTCATTTGAGGAGGGATCCTGCCAGCTCAGAGCTCTGCAGAAACACATGGGTTATACTAGCAAAACTGTTTTCAGAATTCCCGAAATCTCTGTGTTCCATTTTAGTTAAGGCAGATAAAGTCAAAGTCAATAAATCAGAAGAGACGCAGATAAGAGCTCATGGCACAGGTTGGTGGCAGTTTTAGGGGCAGGGGATAACAGCTTGAGGCTTCTTGTTCTCTTGTTCATAAAATTCCAAATATCTGAGTTGAAAATGGAAAAGAACAATCAGTTCTACTCATGGATTTATACATCTCTGAATTCAGTCAACAAATATTTATTCATTTATTATTAGTGAGCCTTGGGGCTGGGTATGATATCAGGTCCTATTTGGAAGTATCTGAGAATGTCTAGATTGATGTTTCTCACTAGGGAGTGAATATCCACAAGAATCACATACTATGGTAGGACAGGATGGTTTATAGGGCCTGTAATCCCAGCTACTCAGTAGGCTGAGGTATGAGGATTGCAAGTTTGAGGTCAGCCTAGATGATTTAGCAAGAACTTGTCTCAAAAGGGCTGAGGATGTAACTCACAGGTAGAGTACTTGCCTAGAATGCATGAGGATGAGGCCCTGGTTTTAATCCACAGCAGAGAGAGAGAGACAGATTGAGAGGAGGAGAAGGAGAGGAAAGAGAAGGAGGAGGAGAAGAGGAGGAGGAGGAGGAGAAGAAGAGAAAGAAGGAAAAAAGAAGGGAGGGGAGCAGGAAAGGAGAGAGAAGAGAAGAGAAAGAAGAGACTCATTCTGGATCCCACCCTGAATCAGGATTTGGGGGGATGGGGTCTGGGTTTGAGGACTATGAAAGCTCCCCAGGCAATATGGGCATGAATGTCTGATCCAGATCCATTGACCAGATTAGTGTACATTCATCCAGAAGGTCCTATCTCTCTGGGAAAGTGTGAGCAGAGTCTCCCACTTGGGTTACTTCATTTGTCCATTCATTTATTCTTTCATCCCAATGGAATTTTGGAGCTCTTGCCAGGCCCTGAGGTAGGCATGGAGCTGCAGACTGATCCTGCCCTCCTGGGGCTCCCATGGCCAAGAAAGATGATCATGCCACTCCACCCCTGGCAGTGCTCCCTATTCATTCTCATAAACCCAGAGTCAGTGACCAGGGCCCTGAGCTCCTGGCCTCTTCTACCAGCTCCTAGTGCCACTCTGCCTACTCCACAGCCTGTGCTCTAGCTGCTCCCTTGGGAATGTTCCTTCTGTGGGGCCCAGCTCACTGTTAGTGGCTACAACCACCCCCTCCAGCTCCACTTTACCCTATTCTTTCTTCTGCCTCTGTTTCCCCTGGCACTTACCATCTTCTGACATTTCCTGTCATTTCCTTATTTATGGTGTCTATTGTTTCCCACCAGTCTCTGGGTCCCTCCCTGGAGTGCAAGCCCTTGGGAAAATAGGAGCTTTGCTTTGCTTCTGGATGTAGGAGCATTTAGAATAGTGTCAGGCATGTAGTGAGTGTTTGATCAGTATTTGTTGAATGAATCGAGCAAATAATAACACAGATAAGGGTAGAATTATTCTTGTGGTAAGTGCTGGATTCAGAGAATGAGTAAAATGGATTTAGAGAATGAATAAAATGAACTCTGAGGTCCTCTCAGCCCAATTCTATCATTTTACTTTTGTTTTTCTTTGAAACAGTGTTCAGTGTTGACAATTGTCCTATATGGCCAAGATTATTCCTCTCATTTTTGTCATCATCATGCTTTTCCTGTGGCCGAGGCCTCAGGAGAGGAGAGGACTTTGATGGTGGGCCTTCAGCCCAAGGCTCTGTCCCTGGCATTCCCTGGAGGGAAGGCAGCAAGGAATGGTTGGTGGCCAGGCACGTATCAGTCAGCAAGAGCCACTAAACACACCCAGAGGCGGAGATGATGGGATTTAGAACAATTGTAAAAATACCTAGCATGCCAGCAGGAAGGCAGACAACAGATTCAGGAGGTTCTCAGGCCCCTGCTCCTTCCTGTAAGCCATGGGAGAGAGAATTCCGGGAAAATGTATAGTGCATCAGGTATTTGGGGAAAGAGGCTTGTGCAGAAAGAGGTCCTGGTAACATCAGTCTGCTTGAGAATCTCATTAGCTGGCCAGGCAAGTTGATCCCCAGGAGCCTAGCAGAGATGAGAAAACCCACTTCTCTGAAGCCAGAGGACAATGACATCAAAGGGTTGATCCATCAAAGAAATTATGTGTCAGTCAGAGCCCTGGCAACAACCAGTACAGTACCACCTTGGGTAGGGGCCGAAGATTATTTTGTGCTCAGCCCCTTTCTTCTGACTCCCTTCTGGGCAGATTTTGGTACTTGCCTATTGGCAGTGAAACAAGGATCGAGCTTGCCTTGTGTGTGCCTTAGCCAGTCTGTGGGCTGATTGATGAGGCCCTCTTCCAGAGAGTGGGGATGGGCTCCAGAAGAGTTGGAAGCATGGAAGCAGACTGGGCCAAGGAATGTCATCTGTGCTGCCTGGAGTAGTCAACCTCCTGCTTGCATTTTCCTGCCATCCTGGTGATTGGCCCCGAGCTCAGTCCTCCTTCCCTGGTGAACAGAGAGGTGGCACAAGCAGATGAAAACAGTCCAGTGCTAGGTTTGTGTCTAGGGCAGTGTGAGGCCATCTACAGAGGCCCAGCAGAAGCTGTGGTGACCAAGACTCTGGGCCTAGGACTCTGCAGAGGGAGGCCAAGGCAGGAGGTGGCATGGGCTGGGTCAGAGCTGGCACGGGAATAGGCAGTAGGTGGAGGGATGAAGGGAGTGGGGCCGGTCCTGGGAGCTCACAGGAGGAAGGGATGCCTGGAATCCTGCCAAAAAGGAATCCAGGCTACAACCATTTGTGAATCTGGTCAAATCCCCTGTCTCAAGCCAGAAGCTTCAACCACCTGTGTTGATGTGTGTGTGGTTCTACAAGGGCTGTTCCCAGATGAAGGACCCATTCTGGGCACCCAGGGCACCAGTGCATTTGGGGAAGGCCTCCAGGAGGCAGTGCCATTTTATTGTGAAGCATAGGCAGAAGAGCAAAGATCAGGGGCTAAGGACAAAGACAGGAGCCACAGCTGTGGGAAGAGCAGGGGCTCTGGGGATCCAGGACTAGGAAAAGCCAGGAAAGGAGCTGCTATTGATGGTGGAGAGCTCATAGACAACAAGGGATTGGACTTGTTATGATTTAAATCTAAAATGTCCCCCAAAAGTCACCAGTTCAGAGGTGGGACTTTTGGAAGGTGATTGGATCATGGGAGCTTGGCTCCCTTGTTCTCATCTGCCCAAGCTCTGGCAACATGTTCCAGGAGAAGCTAACCCTTCCAAATGCAAAGAAAACCAGGAAAGAGCAGCTCTAAATTGAAGATACAAATAGCATAAACCAGGGAGGCCTCCTCCCAGTCCAGATCAGTAGGTCCCAGAGTGGGATCTTTGAAGACAGCAGCTCCATCAGGGACAAAAGGAACCCACATCCAAATGCATTTCTCCGTGCTATATATGCCTCATACCCATGAGCACATTAAAGGCTATGGAAAGTCCTGCTGGAAGTATCTGTTTAAGTTCATTGAACCTAGCACTTCTCAAGCTTACCTGCAGGGAATCTGTTCCGTGTGTGTAGGACATGTGTATGACAACTGTTTACATTGCTCAGAGCTTGGCCATTGGACAGGCTTGAACCTCCTCTCTGGCTGATGTGCCACATGACTTCAGTCAAATAACTGAGCCACTCTGAATCTCAGACACTGTTTGCAAAATAAGTTGCTTATGTGGTGAAGAAAGTGAAGTGCACCTTTTGCTGAGAGTCCCTGGACCAGAAGAGCTCCCACTTCACACTCCTGTGGTTCTAAAATTTCGGTTATGGTCTAGGGCTCATGGGACAGAAGCAGGAGTGAGCGCGTGGGAGGTTCACCCTAGGAGCATGGCCAGGAGCCCAGCAGGAGCCATGACCCCTTTACCCTCCCAAAGGTCAGCTGACCAAAGAGCCCCCTTTCAGGCAGCAGGAACTTGAGGGGTCTGCCTGTTTGGGCCACCCTCTCTCCAGCCATACTGAATTCTTACCTGTTTCTCCCTTCCCTTGCCTATCCTTCCCTCACCCTGGCCCAGCTCCTTCTATCCTCACTCCCCTTTCTCCCTGGCGAGCTCATTGTGTTCTCCACTGGATGCTCTTCTGCTGTGAGACTTTAGGGCTCTTCCAGGATCCCCAGTGCCAGCTCTGAGTTCCTATGGAACCTCTGCCTCTTGGCACAGTCAGCGTTTTACTGTCCACCTGCAGCAGACTTGAGCTCCTCCAGGGCAGAGCTGCAGCACTAACGGCGGCACCGTACAAGATTTTAGAGGAGGGGCTGACAGTGGTGCTGGGGCATCTGCTTCCTGTTCTCTTTTGCCCCTCTGGGCCTGTCCCTGATGTGACCTCTTGCTCTCCTCCTATGGGGGACTACAGATTATGACATCCTTCTGCCACTGAAAATGATAAGTGCCCTGTCTTCAAGTCCCCACATCATACAAATATTCTCTTGGGAGCACAGAGAATGTGATAGACTGTGGTTTGGCACTGCCACAAGGACCAAGTGAGGAGTGGCAGGGTGCTATACAAGGAGCAGGGCTGGGGAGTCCCACCCTCCTGCCTCATGCATCTTTTTGTTTTCTGCCAGCTGGAGTTGTGCAGGCAGTGGTGGTGTAACTCAGCTGAAGCAGGCCTGGGAACCTAGGCATCACTGGCAGGTGCTGAGCTAAGCAGTGGCAAAGATAGGGCAGGCCTTGGCTCAGAGGTACAGCCTAGCTCAGACTGCCTGGCAGGTGATAGGCACAGGGGAACTTTGGGTATCTGAGGAGGAGCCAAGCTCAGGGTGAGCACCCTCCTTAAAATGGAGGTAGGAGGCAGGCAGAAACATTGACGCAGGTACAGGGCAGGGCCGGGCCCAAAATGTGGCCCTGGGGCCTTCTAGCTTGTCAGGACCAGCCCAATGGGATGCCAGGCTGGAAGGGCTAGGCAGGGTGGAAAAGGCCTGCAGCCCAGGCCCAGAACCTTGAGAAGCCAATGGGACAGGCCCAAGACTTGATGGCCATGTGTCTGATATCCTGAGATTCTGAATCTGGCCAAGCCTGGGTGTGATCCCTCCCATGATTACTGCCCATGGGAATTCCCATGGGAATCTGCAGGGGTGGGTTCTCCAGGGGCAAAGCTGCCCATGGGCAACTTCTTGCTTGTGTCTCTGGCTGCTTCAACTAGCCCTCCTGTTGGTCCCCATTGAGATCCTGAGGCCAAAGCTGCCAAAGACATAGGGTAGCAGTGTGGGCCTTCAAGTGGGGGTGTGGGGCAGGGAGGATAAGTCTACAGCTCTTCTGAAAATGCAACCTGACCTTGCCACTCACTGCCTGCAACCCTGCCCCGGTGTCCTGCAGACAGCAGGACAGCATCAACTCTGACTTCAACCTACTTGGTCCTCCATGATAGTCTTGACTCCCTTTCCAGCCATACTTCTCACTCATTCCCTGTCCCAAGCACTTAAGCATTTGGCTGTGGTACTCAAAGGCCATGCTAGTGGCCACCTAAATCCTGTTCACCTGGCACTTGCTAATCCAACAGGAGAGTGCTGTGGCCTTCATCCAGGCTGGAAGCTCCACCCTTCCTGCAGCCTTGAAGCTCCTGCCACCTCTCCTCTGCCCATAGTACCCTGCTGGAGGAGCCCAGATGCACCACTGTGACAAGTCACAGCAGAGCCTGTGGCAATGGCCTCTGCCTAGCAATTCCCTGCTCACCTGACTGCAAGGTTCATTTGCTGTGCCAGGTACCAGGTCACCCAGCTTCCTAAGTATAGGTGCTGGCTGCCCTGCTCTGGGGGCTTGGTGGGCCTAGATGTGAGGACTTGATCACTCTGTGTATTGCAGAGCTAGAGCTGAGAGTTTCATACTGTTCCTATTAGGCTCTTCTATGGGGGTCCAGTCTTCTGAGTCCTCATTCACCTGTGGGTTCCTCCTACCCCAGGACCATCACCTCCGTGCATCTCCTTGCTCTGGCCTCCTCTGCTGGGATACTCCTCCTGGCCTGACCCATCTCTTCCCTCTTTCTGAACCCGTCTCAGATCAAGCTGTCCTGATCTGGGCTTGCTGTGCATCCTGTGGCTCTTTTATATGATCCTGCCTTCCAGTGTCTGGGGTGGTCCAGGCCCACCCTGCTCTCTTGCTCCTGGCTCTCTCAAAGGTTCTTGTGAAAGCTGGTGTGAGTGGACATTTGTATACTAACAGTTCTTACTCCCAGCCTCCGCTCCACAGCAAGCCAAGGCTGGAGCTGGGGCTGTAGCATGGACAAACCAAGCCCTCATCTCAGGAGTATCACAGTCTTGACAAACAACTTTCAAAATCTTATATTCATCATTGCCCTTTATTGAAGGAGGCTGAGCAAGGTGCTTTGGGGCTGGTGGGCAAATGGATTCCATATGTCCAGGAGGATGTAGCAGGGCCTTTGCAGATTCTCTGGCTATTTGACCTCTACCTTTCATTTGCCCACACCCTCCCCTGATGACCTCTGTGATATCTGTTGGTCACTGAACATATCTTTGGGAGCATGAGTCCAGACAGCCTCTCTGTCTGGAGCTGACCTCCTGCTCTTTTTTCTCATCATGAACTCCACATGACCTCTTGGCTGCCCTGGATGGAGGGCCCTTCTGTTGGGTGCACTGAGCTCCCAGCCTGGTGCCTGGTGCTCAATGACTGCATGAGAAAGAAGGGCTCTGACCTCCAGAAGGAGGCTACCTCTCTGGTCCTGGGTGGCTGAGGCCTCCATGGAGGTCCTTCCCTCCAAATTCTCTACCTTCTCCCCATGTGAACCAAATGGCTCACTTATAGCCTTTAAAGTTGTAAGCAAATATGTTTGTAGCCAGGCCATCCACTCTTGATTCTGGAAGCTGGGAGCAGAGAGCATGGCACCTACAGTGAAGCCAGCCTGCCATGAAATTGTCGGCTATGCCTGCTGCTGGGTGTCACACTCAGGATGTGCAAAGGGACTGATCTTGGCAAAAGAACCCAGGCATGAGATGCTTGAGAAGCTGAGCTTGTCTGCATGGCTGAGCTCCCTTCTCACCTGCTGGCCCCCTCCAGGTGAGTACCCAAGGTGTGGGATGCATGCTATAGGGTTAAACTGGGCTGCCACACTAGTGTGCTGAAGAAGTCCTGACAGCCCCAGTACCAGTACTGGTGTGCCTCCTCTACAGACAGATGGCCCTTACCACACTCAGCTCTCCAGAAACTGGCTGCTACCATCATGCTTTCAAGCTTGGACCACAGGCTCTTCTATCTGACTCTGCTTCCTTCTCCACCTGGGCCCTAGTCCCAGGAAATGCCTCTATTCCCCAACAGGACTCTGTTGAGACCCATCCCGTGCCTTCATACCAATTGTTACAGCTTTGTTTAAAATGCTTCCAGTCCTCTGTGATCCCTCCCATGACCCACACTCCAGGGAGATTTACGCACAGTCCTAAGGCCCAGGGCAGAAGCCTCCACTGTTAGACCTTCTCAGATAGCCGTAGGCAAAGCAAAGCTTGCCTACTCTGTGCTGTGACTGTGACAGCCCAATCACACTGCCCATGGTCTTCTCTCTCATCATGGCTCTTCAGAGGACAGGATATGGGTCTTCTCTGTTTTGTCTCCAGGACTTGGCAGATGGAATTCCTCAATAGACAAATCAACTGTCATCATCAAAATTCCTTTTGTTACAAGTTTGGGCAAAAAAAAGTTTCTTTGGGAAGAGTCTGATAAGTACAGGAAGAGGAAGATGTGGGTGAGACTCAGAGACAGCTGGAATGAAGGTGTGACACAGCACCAGGACCTTTTCCCCTGTTTCATTTCCTCCTCATGGTGAAAGACATGACCACCAATAGCTACAGAGCTTTCTACTTTCCAGTCCAGAGGGGAATGGATCTACCTTTTTACATTCACATATTGAAAAATCTTAAGGAAGGGCTGGAGGTGTAGCTCAGTTGTAGAACATTTGCCTTGCATGGATGAGACCCTGGCTTCCATCCTCAGCATACGAATTGTCTCATCTTGAGCTAGTTGCCCAGCCATGCACCCACTACGAGGAAGGTAATGAAGGAGATGGCAGCTTCTATTCAAAGTGCATGCTTAGAGATGGTTGGAGAAGGATAAAGAAGGATCCTAGGACAGAGTGGGTGCTCTGGGCAGACAAAACAATGCTGACCACTGCATGAGTAATATATGAATGAATGAGTGAGCCAGGGACGTGCATGTCCATACAGATGATGGAGTGTTTGTTCTCATCAGTTCTTACAAAAGCCCCTTGAGCCCACTTTGAGGAAGAGGCTCAAAGTCACATGGTGAATCACACAGCCAGGATTTGACCTCCTAGCACTAGATGCATGTCCTTGGAGGTTTTCCTCCCACACAAGAGTGGGCATCCAGGGGCTGGGGATTTAGCTCTGTGGTGCTGCCTCACAAGTGCAAGGTCCTGAGTTTGATCCCTAGTATGGGGGGGGGGCAGCCATGGGAGAAAAGGGCAAGTGAAGTGATCACCTGTGAGAGAAGGAAAGATCCTTTCCTGAGGGCTAACTCCCAATGCATTCTGCACCAATTTTTGGCAAATATTCTCTTGTCAGCACTGCACATAAGAACCTAGCTACTTCCTTTGGGATTTGGAATAGTTGTAGAATTAAACTATGATCCCAGAAATGATTATCTTAGCTTGTGACTGGGGACATAGGGATCAGGACATGGGGGTCAGTGTCTAGAATCAGGCATAAAAGAGAGAGCCCTTGATTTGAAGCTTAACTCAGTCTCTACCTCCCACTCACTGTGACATACACCAGGGAATCCCCTGATTTTTCCTGTACCTTTACTCTAATTTGTGGCACTGTCCCCAGTGTATCTTGATCAGTTGCTACACTGGCCTGCATCTACTCATACACCCTCTGAGAACTATGGCCTTATAATGGTTTTCAAAGGTGACTTCAGTGTCTCCTCACTGTCTGCCACTTTGCAGCCTGACTCTGTTACTTTTTCCATGAGGAAGTCAAGTCTATGTCTATATCTCTTGAATCTAGGCTTGCCTGTGACTTGCTCTGACTGCTAGAATGAAGCAGCCCAGTCCTTCAGAGACCTTGCAGCTTTGCTCTTGTCCTCCCTGAGTCTGCTCAGCTGCAGGTGAGTATTCCTGGGCTAGCCTGCTCTGGCAAGAGGGGTCATGTGGAATGAACAGGTGTGATCCCAGTCCAGGCTCACCAGACTGACTGATGACAGCCAGCATCAAGAGCCACACACATGAATAAAGCTATGTTAGGCCCTCCAGGCCCAGTCAAGACACGAGAACACTACAGCCACACTAATGACCTCAACTGAGACCAGCAGAAAACCTCCCCGCTGAGCCCTGCTCTGATTGCTGATCCATGGAACTGTGAGCAAATAAAATGGTCGCTATTTTAAGTAGCTAAGTTTGGAAGTGGTGTGTTAGGCAGTCAGAGACAATGAGTACAGGGCAGTTCCTAGCTGTGATAGGTTAAATTGTGTCTCCCAAAAAGAAATGTTCAAATTCTAAATCTAGCACCATTGAATGTGACCTTATTTGGAAATAGGGTCCTCGCAGATATAATCAAGTTAAGATGAGGTCATACTGAGCTGGGTGTGGTGTTGCACACCTATAGTTCCAGCGCTCTGGGAGACCAAGGCAGGAAGGTCACAAGTTTAAGACCATCTTGGGCAACTTAGTGACTTAGTGACATGGCCCTACTGACTGGCTCCAGGTCTGTGCCCACACCAGAACCCAGGTCTGTGCCAAGGAACCCAAGTGTACTACTCAGGGCTTTCTTTGAAGTGATGCTTGTATGTGTGTGTGTGTATACTTTTTTCTGCACATAAAAGTAGTTTATGAAACTTTAAATATGCTTAGAAAATATACCAAGTAGATCTGGTGATGTAGCTCTGTGGTAGAGCACTTGCCTAGTATGCATAATGCATAACATATTGGGTTCAATCCACAGCACACACACACAAACATACACACACACACTACATGAAAAAAAGTAAAGAAAAATTACCTATGCCCTTATCTTCTAGTCATAGCCACTGCCAACATATTGCTTTTGAATCCTTGTAGTCAGCTGGGCATGGTGGTGTACACCTGCAATCTGAAGCATTCCGGAGGCCAAGGCAGGAGGATAGCAAGTTTGAGCCTAGTCTGGGAAGCTTAATGACTTAATGAGACTCTGTCTCAAAAATAAGAAATAAAAAGGTATAGCTCAATGTGAAGGCCCTAGATTCAATTCAGGGAGAGAGAGAGAGGGAGAAAGAGAGAGAGAAGAAAATATAGGAAGAGGAAGAGAAAAGGAGGGAGAGGAAAGAAGTAATCTTTGCATGTTTTTTATACAAATATTTACATATACTTTTTCAAAGCTACAAGTGGGATCATGACATGTGGGCTGTCTTGTGCCCTATGTTTTTCACATAACAAGACATCATGGACATTGATCCGTGTCTGTTACTATGGGTCTGTTTGTTCAGCACATTTTAATTGAAAGCTCACTGTGTGTCTGCTACATAATGCCAGGAAGCAATGATGAAAAGACAGTGCACTCATAGTCCCTGTCTTCATGAAGCTTACAGCCTAGCAGAGGACATAAACATTAAGCAAAGTAATTACACCAATAGCATCTTGCTGTGGAAGATTCTGAGACTCTTTTAGATTTACAGAAGACTTGCAAAACTGAAGCACACTTCTCATATAACTTTCATCCAGCTTCCCTCAGATGAACATCTCACATATTATAATTTCATCATACTGCATTGATGAAACTAAGAAACGCACCCTGGTAACACACTGTTTAGTTAGTACTTGCTGTTCCACTTTTATATCTGCCCTTGGATCTGATCTCATGTCTCACATTGCATTTGGTTGTCATGTTTCCTGAGTCTGCTCCAATCTGTGACAGCCTTTGCTTTTCTTGTCTCTCATGAACTTCAGACCTTTTTTTGTTTGTACATGCTTGCAGTACATAATGATTACATTCCTTGTGGAAACTTGGTGCATGCACATATCACATCTTAATCCTTCTTACTTCTCTTTCCCCTTTCTCTCTCCCCGCTCCCTTCCCTTTTGCAAAACATCTACCTCTGTATCTCCTATTATCTATCTTTTACTTTGCTCTTTATTTGTATTTTTGGTCTCTCATATAAGGGAAACCATGTGATATTTAAGCTGTGCGTCTCATTTATTTCACTTAACATTATGGTCTCAAGGTGTATCCATTTTCCCACAAATGACTCAACTTTATCCTATTTATGGCACAGTAGTACTCCACTGTATATAAAGACAACATTTTCTTTACTCATTCATCTGGTGATGGGCATATAGACTGTTTCCAAGATGTAGCTATTATAAATTGTGCTGCTATAAAAATAGGTATGCATATATCACTGTAATATGATGTCTTTAACTTTGCAGGGAAGATACCTAGAAGGGGAATGGTTAAGTGGACTGGAATTTCTAGTTTTAATTTTTTGAGGAATCTCTATACCGATTTCCATAGTGGTTGTACCAGTTTACATTCCCACTAACAATATATATGGCTTCCTTTTTTCCCTGAAGCCTCACCAGCATTTGTTGTTATTTGATGTTTTGGTGATAGCCATTCTTTCTGGATGGAATCTCTGTTTTCTTTCCATTTGTACTTCTCTAATGGCCAGAGATGTCGAACATTTTTACATGTATTTATTGACCATTTGTACTTCTTCTGAGAAGTGTCTATTCATTGCAGTTTCCCATTTTTTGATTGGTTCTTTTATTTTGGGGAGTCTATTTTTTGAGTTTTTTTCATATTCCAGATGTTAGTCCTCTATCTCATAAATAGCTGGCAAAATTCTTTTCCCATTTTGTACATTGTCTCTTCACTCTTTTGGTTATTTCCTTTGCTGCACAGAAGCTTTTTAATTTGATATGATCCCATTTGTTGATTTTTGGTGCTATTTCTTGTGCAAGTGGGGCTCTGTTCAGAAAATCCTTGCCTATACCTATGTCTTTAAGAGTTTTACCTACTTGGGCCGGGGATTTAGCTCAGTGGTTCCACCGCCTGCCTTGCAAGTGCAAGGACCTGAGTTCGATCCCCAGTACCAAAAAAAAAAAAGAGTTTTACCTACTTTATCTTCCAGCTGTTTTAACATTTAGATCTTTGATCCATTTTGATTTTAGTTTAGTACATTGTGCTATATGGATCTAGATTTTATCTTCTGCATATGGATACCCAGCTTTCTCAGCACCATTGTTCAAGAGCCTATCTTTCTTACCAAGTACGTTTTTGACCCCTTTGTCAAAGATCGGATAGATGAATGTGGCTGAAATTGTTTCTATGTCCTCTATTCTGTTCCATTGATCCACATGTCTATTTTTGTGCCAGTGCCACAATGTTTTTATCACTGTAGCTTTGTAGTATAACTTGAATTCTGGGATTATGATGCCTCCTGCTTTGCTCTTGTTGCCTAGGATTGCTTTTGCTATTCTGAGTCTCTTCTGGTACCATATAAAGTTTAGAATTGTTTTCTCTAGTTCTGTGAAGAATGTTATTGGTATTTTGATTGGGATTGCATTAAATCTGTGTATCAGTTTTGGAAAAATGGCTATTTGGACAACATTGGTTCTGCCTATCCAAAAATAGGAGATATCTTTCCATTTTCTGGTGTCCCCTTGACATCCTTTCTCAAAGTACTGTAGTTTTCATTGTAGAGGTTTTAAAGTTCTTTGGTTAGATTAATTCCTAAGTATTTAATTTTGCTCGATGCTATCATGAATAGTATTGTTTTCCTAATTTCTCACTCAGTGAGTTCATTATTGGCGTACTGGAATGCTATTGATTTTTGTGTGTTGATTTTTTATCCACTATGCTATTGAATTTGGTTATCAATTCTAGGAGTCTTTTTGTGGAGCTTTTTTGGTCTTGTGTATAATGACTATCATCATATGCAAATAATGACAATTTTACTTCTTCCTTTCCTGTATATTTCCTTTTTTTTTTTTTTTTTTCTCTTGCCTGATTTCTTCTGGCTAAGTTTCAAGTACTATATTAATAATAGGAGGGGTAATAGTGGTCATTTTTGTCTTTTTCCTGATTTTAGAGGGAAAGCTTTCAGCTTTTCCTCACTTGATGCTGGTAATCATAAACGGCTTTCATAAGATTGAAACAAAGTCTTCGACACCTATTTTCCTCAGGGTTGGTTCTTTTTTTAATTGTGAATGGATGTTCAATTTTTTCAAAGCCTTTTTCTTCATCGATTTATATGATCATATAATTTTTTTCTTTGCTTCTGTTTGTGTGATGTATTACATAAACTGATTTGCATATGTTGAACTATTTCTGCATTCCTGGAATGGAGCCTACTTGGTCATAGTGTATGATCTTTTTGGTAATTTCTTCCATTCTGATCACCAGTATCTTGTTGAGGATTTTATGTCTATATCAATCTGTGTTTTTTGATTGAGTATTTGAGATCATTCATGTTGAGAGTTATTACAGAAAGATATTGGCTTATTCCTGTTATTGCATTATTTTCCTGTTGCTGATTGCCTTTTTTTTTTTTTCCTTTTGGCTTAACTGCTCCCCCTGCCTGGTACAGTCTTTCTATTAGACTTTTTGGCATTGTTGGCTTCACTGTCTATTTCTGGGATATCCTTGAGAATTTTTTGTAGTGTTGCTTCGGTGGTCATGAATTCTTAAGATGCTCTTTGTCATAGAAAGATTTTATTTCTTCATCAATTTTGAAAGATAGTTTTTCAGGATATATCAATCTGGGTTGGAAGTTGTTTTCTTTTAGGACTTGAAACATTTTACTCCAAGCTCTCCTGTCCTTTGAGGCTTGTGTTGAGAATTCTGCTGTAATTCTAGTGGGTTTATCTTTATAGTGATTTGTTGCTCTTCTCTAACATCTTTTAAGATTCTGTCCTTGTGTTGGACTTCTTGGATTTTTCCTATAATATGTCATGTAGAGGTTCTTTTCTGATAGTGGCTATATAGGCTTCTATCTGCCTCATTAGTCTGTATGTTAAATTCTTCCCCCGTATTTGGAAAAGTTTTTGCTATTTTTTCCAATAAACAGGGTTTTTTATGCCATTTGTTCTGTCCTCTGATTTTTCACTAATTCCAATAATCTTAGATTAGCCTTCTTTGTGTCTAGCAGCTGTTGAATCTATTTTTCATCTCTTGTTGTTCTCAAGGTATCTCTAAATAATTGGTCTCTAACATCAGTCCTACCTTCTAGTTCTGACACTCTCTCCTCACACTGGTCACTTTTGGTGCCCATAATTCCAATAAAGTTTTTAAACTCCTGGATTTCTGTTTGGTATCTTTTCATGGACTCCAATTCTTTGTTAAACTGGTCATTCATGTTTTGTATCATTATGTTTAGCTCAGCTAGTTTTTTATTGGTGTCTTCTATAAATTTGGTGATTGTTTTTATCCATTATCTGTTTAGTTATATGTTCTTTGAGGTCATGAGCACCTTATTGATCTGTTATTTTTATCTCCTCTTTTATCATTTCAAATAATTCAGCTGTGTGGCTTTTGATTTCCTCCCCCTTGCTGCCCTAGGGATCAGCTTTGGGGGAGTTGGGAGATTTTGGAGGTATTTTAATGTCTTGTCTTCTCATGTTTCTATTTTGGTTTTGTGTGTGTGTGTGTGTGTGTGTGTGTGTTGAGGTTTGCAGGTGCTTATAAGTAGAAAGACTTTGTTGCTAATGGTGGAGATCTCCTTAGTTAATGTCTGCTTTTCAGTGGTACACTCTGGGCATGACTAATTATGGGCCTTTGCCTCTGTCCCAAGATCTGACCACCTCCATTAGGGAGGAGAAGATACAGTGAATTGTATGAACAATTCTTCTGAAATGGAACTTGTTCATAAGTTGGGGACTTACTGTATTGTTAATGATGCAAAGGCAATTCAGATATTGGCATAGAGATAAAATCAATTAATAGCAACAACTGGGCCGTGCTGGCAAAAGCAACTGAATCAGCAACAATAATAGCATCAAAGACAAAATGGAAAATTACATACCACAAAACCCAATAATGTACCACCCTTAACTATAGAAAAGAGATCTATCTGTAACTACAGTATAAACACTAAGACAAACCTAATATTGACATACAGTAAATATCTACTAAATATAACAGCTATACCTCCACTAACAATAGAAAAGAATTCAACAGTAGTAACAAAGAGTTAACTAACCATCTAAAGATTAATAAAGCTTAATGGTTATACTAGTAAAGATAGAGGGGGTAGAGAAATGGGAGAACGAAAAAAGCAAAATTTGAAAAATTAAGCAATGGAAGATGAGAAGGAGAGAAAAGTGAGATAAAAGATCCTATTAAGGAGTAAAGAATAGAATTACATAAAGGTCACAGAAAAGAACAAACAAGAAAAGGGGGAAAAAATTTAAAAAGAAGAAAGAAAAGAAAATTAAAAGGAAAAAAAAAAGAAAAAAAGAAGGAAAACCCCCCAAACCAGTGTGCGTGGGGGTGGGGGGGGTGGGGGAATGAGTAAAAAAAAAAAATTCCCTCTGTCTTTGTAAAGGATTGATTTCTTCCCAATATCTGCAGTCTTAGAATCCAGCAAGTCGGGCCGGGGATTTAGCTCAGTGGTTTCACCGCCTGCTGCGGAAGCGCAAGGACCTGAGTTCGATAACCAGTACCAAAAAAAAAAAAAAGAATCCAGCAAGTCATGATTTTCTTTGCCTAGCATTATGGCGTATGGGTTTGTGAGGGGTGACACCCACCCTCGATGCTCCAGAGGCCCCTCTGTCCATATACCTCAGTCTCAAGCTAAGCTGTGTCCTTACTCATATTAATAGAGGAGAAAAGCAATTAAACCACGAATCTGTGCTGGATATAGGCAGCAGAGTGGGCATTCAAGCAGACCACTGGACTTAATGCCAGTTCTCAGACCCAGACACCACTAAAAGCTACACACACTCAGCCTGGTTTTTCATCATGGAGAACAGAGCCTCTGAGCTTATACTTCTCAGGGGTTCTATATACAGCCTGCTCCCACTTATAACTGTCTCCTATGCTATCTTTCACCCAGTCACTGTGGCATGGTAACACTCGAAACCCTGAAATGTTGTTTTTCTTTGTGTTTTTTTTGTTTGTTTGTTTGTTTGTTTTTGTTTTTGTTTTGGTACCGGGGATCAAACTCAGGACCTTGTGCTTGCAAGGCAGGCGCCGGAACCACTGAGCTAAATCCCCAGCCCTGAAATGTTGTTTTTCAATTGCTCTGTGGCTCAATCTTAAACAATCAGCCCTTCCCCAAAATGGCTTCTGACTAAACACTTTGGCAATAAGGCTGATGCTGCACTGGATTTCTTCTCCAAATCTAGCCTGCAGTGCAGAAGGAGTCACTTTTGGAGTAAAATCCTGCACTGTTTTTGTAGTTTACAACAGCCATGGGCTTTTCCTGGGGTCTTGTGCTGCTGGCTCAGTTTGTTGATTCTATCCCGGGGGCTACTTTGTATCTGTGGACATAGGACTTTAAGACTTTTTTAAGAGTACTGGTTAGTTATTCTGTAAAATGTCCCTCAGTTTGGGTTCCTCTAATATTTTCTCACAGTTTGAGGTTGTGCCTGGATGGGAAGAATACCACTGGAGAAAAAAAAAAAAAGAATACCACTGATGTGACCTACTTTGCTTAAGGTGTTCAATCCACGGTCCATGATGTTAATATGTCTTTTACTAGTGACATTAACCTTGGCCACTTTGCTAAGGCACCGGTGTGGTTTTTCATTTCTAAAGTTACTATTTTACCCTTCTGTAACTACAGTAAGTCCCCATTTTAAGAACATTCAAGTTGTGGACTTTCACAGATATGATACTACACTTGATCTTAGCCAAAAGGCTGAGAAGCAACACTTTCACAGATATGAACAGGCCTTGAATTATGAACATTCATAGACGTGAACAAATTATGAAAGTAGCTTACATGTCTGCCTGACAGTGTCACAGTTGTGCTGCTGTGTGCTTACTGTAGAATGCGACAGTGTATAGTAGTACAGTGCTCAGTCAGAGCCCAGGAGGTCCTGAAGCAAGAGGAAAAGCAGTGGTGATGTGGAGGGGACAGTTAAGAAGCACGAAGCAAATATACATTGTACATTTGTGTCAAAGGTATATAAGATTCACTTTGCTGGACTTACAAACAAATCTGACATTTGATGAACATTCTCCTGAATGGAACTCATTTTTTAATCAGGGGCTTATTGTAATAAAAATTGTTTTGAGGAGAACATATTGAGACTATGCAATTCCATGTTCCCTAAACTTTCCCTCACTGAGCTTAATATCCATGGGTGGATCCTGCCTTGGAGATCTGGTATCTTGATGATGACTTTGTATTTCCTCATTCCTTTTGTGTTTATTAAGTACAGTTCCCCGTAAGGGAAAGCTATCACAAATAGTTCTCTAGTGACAGCAGTGAAGAATTTTATGAGGGTGAAGTAAGAATATGAATACAGGGTGATATAACTCAGTCTGAGAGAGTCAGGGAAATTGTCCCTGAAGAGGTAACATTTATGCTGGCTCCTAGAGGATCCAAAAGATTTATCAGGACACAGGGCTGGAATGAATGGAGAGAATGTTCCAGGCACAGGGAGAAGAACACACAAAATGTCACACTCATAGCTGCTAGAGACAGATGAGATTGCATGGGTGACTTTGGTAGGTTAGAAACCTTGGGCTCCCCAATAAGGGTTCGACATTTGAAGGAGGCAGCTGCTCTTGTTCCAGTCAAAGTCATGCCAGTGGAGGCAGGAAGATTGCAAGTTCAAACCTAGTCTGGGCAACTTAGTGGCTGAGCTAGACCCTGTCTCAAAATAAAATATTAAAAAGGGCGGGGGGATGGAGCGCAGTGTGAAGACCCTGGCTTCAATCCCCAGTAGTGGAAAAAAAAATCACTTCAATTGAAAATGAAGGCCAGTGTTCCCATAGTTTCTGGTGCTCAAGAGAAGCTGGTCACTTTTTTTTTCTTCCATAAAACTTCTCAATCTTTTTAATATCAGCAAGTAATACCATTGTCTCTAAACACTGAGCAAAAGCCATCTGTACATGGCTAAATTGTGATTCATCTCTCTCTCTCTCTCTCTGTCTCAGTAGTAGGAATTCAACCCAGGGTCTTCTTGCTGAGCAACACCCCAACACCCCCCTTTTTGAGACAGAGTCTCACTACTAAGTTCAGTATGGCCCCCTTGAACTCACTATGAAGCCCAGGCTGGCCTTAAACTCACCACCATCCTCCTGCCTCAGCTTCCCGAGTGCTGGGATAACAGGCATGCACCACCACACCCAGTATATCTGTCTGTCTTTTATGGCTGGACTTTGACATTATTTCCCATTGTTCACTGTTATGAACAATGCTGCAACAAACAGTTTTGTACAATCTTGACATCTTCTCTAGCTATGGAAGTTTGCTCCAGATGGCCACTGTGATCTCTCAACTGCAGATCCTATGTCCTGTCCAGGCCTGTCTCTTTCACCCTCCATAGTCCTTTGTGGCCCCCTGATACCCTGGTTCTCTTCTTTTTCCTTCAGTTCTTTTCAGTTTCTTTCAAGGTCTTCTTCAATGCCAGCTGTGGCCATGCTGGAGTCACATGATTAGTAAGGACTCTATCTGGTTGTGTCCCACAGAAGGTTCCAGGCTCTCCCCTGAAGGCACAGCTGCTCTTGGTCTTTGGGGACTTTCACGAGCTCCACTGGTCCGCTTCCTGGGAGGGACAGGTCCATCGCTCACAGGGTAGTGAATGCATCCTTGGTGCCTACACAGCCTTGCTCCTCTCACACTGGTCTGGAGGAGACAAGGGACTAGACCTTGGTGCTGGACTCCAGACAGGAATACCCCCATGAGGGGAGGGGTAAGCTTGGGTCTCCTCCTAGAGCCAACAGGCAGGCCAATTGCCACAGCTCTCTGGCCATGCATACCTTTCCTCCTATGGTGTCCTTCTGTGCCACTACCTTTGTGTTGGGACTGGATTGTCCTCACTGAGAGTCAAAATCCAGACTGATATTGGTGGAGGACTAAGTGGAGGAGAAGGAAGGCAGCTTTCTTTGTCCCTAAGGGAGGCAATGGCAAACTTTTTTTCCTGCTTGTTCTGAAGAAGCCCTCATGTATGTCCAGGTAGGAGGTACAGGTGGTGTCCTGTCAGCTTTCCCCGGGGAGGGGTATGTTATGCTCTTTGGGTCTTGGATTAGCCCAAGTGGCACCTACTAGGTGAGATTCCCAGGTTTTAAAATTTATGAATAAAATGAAGCTACAAAGGAGTCTGTCTGTCAGTGGTTTTACATGTAGAATAATTGTAAAAATAACAATTAGCATCAAAATAATAATGTCCTAATTTCCGGAACCCTTGTTCTAGGCTAAGCATCTTGCTAAGGGGTCTTCATGTATCATCTCATTTAACCCTTGCATCAGCCCCCAGGGTTCACGTTAAATCTTGTTTTCAGGACAAGCTGAAGGAACCTGCTTAGAAGTTGTGTGATGTTTAGGCCTATCGCCTGTAACCTATATGACCCTAGTTTCCCTATTATTAACATTTTGTGTTCATATGATATATTTGTCACAATGAATGAACCAATAATGATACACCGTCATCCACTAAAGTCCATGCTTTAAGCAGTCACTCTGTTTTCCCTGGTGTCCTTTTTCTCTTCCAGGATACCATGTTACATTTAGATGTGGTGTCTCCATGGGCTCCACTTGCTAGTCAGTTTAAAATGCAAATTCTAAAATAGTTGTGGTGACCCACACCTTTAATCCCAGCACTCTGGAAAGCTAAGCAGGAGTATGACAAGTTCAAGCCCAGACTGGGCAATGTAATGACTTAGGAAGACCCCATCTCAAAAATAAAAAACAAAGAATTTTAAGAAAAGCGCTGGGGATATTGCTCAATGCAAAAGCCTTGGGTTCAAACTGTAGTACTGGGCTGGGGTGGGGGGAGAAAATCCTGCTATGATCCTGAAGATGCAGAAAGTATTGTGACTCATCCCTGCTCCACCTGGATTAGCTGGGGACCTAGAGAAAATCACTCCGAGCTTCAGTTTCCCCATCTCTAAAATGGAGGCCATGCAAGCTAATTTGCAGGGCTGTGTCCTGTAAGATAACCACAAAGAATGCCCAGCACCATGCCCAGCACACAGACTTGCTCCTATGCCAAGTCACAATATCAGCAACGTGCCCACTTGCCTCGCCCCTTCTAGGTCTGAGTCATAGCACCTGACTTGGACACACACTCTTCAGCTCCAAGTCTGCACAGAACTAACCCAACCCAGGCTAGAATGGGAAGGCAACACCTATGCCTATTTAGCATCTGCTGCTTCACAACAACTGGGTTTTCCCCAAGTCTTTCCTAGTCAACCTTACGTCCCTGCATGGAGGCCAGTCATGGTGACCTGCTTATTAAGAATGCACAAGGCTGTCTGCTCCTGGCCTTGAGTCAGCACCCAGGAGCTCTGACCCTACTCCTGACCGAACCTGGCCCCACCCTATCATTGCCCTCCCAGAGGCCAGTGGAGAGGGGACGGGCCTGCTCCTTCATGGCTATAATGGTGGGGCCCCCTGGACTTGTGGGTGAACTTTATCTTGTCCACCTGTTTGCTGCTCACTGCAGATGCTGATGTTTGCTTAGAGTAGAAACTCTCTTGTAGGGAGTGAGCTTGTGCTTAGGGGCACATGTGTGCGTGTCTAGGGTGTGTGTGTTTGGTGTGGGTATCAGTACAGACCCATGCAAACATGTATGTGCACTACACATATGTGTGCATAGTGTGCATGCTCATATTGTGTGTGCAGGGCTTGTGAAGGAGGTCTGTGGGCAGGTGCCTGTGCCCAAGCCCTTGGGCACTTCCCAGGTATGTGTATTTGGCATGAAGTGTGTGCATGGGATTGGGTTGCACATATGCAGGCGTGGAATGGGGGAAGGAATCTCCATATTGCCACATGTACCCTGTGCCCCATAACCTGGGATCAGATGCAGGAGTTAGACTGATGGGTCCTTCTCTACCATTATAGCTCTGCACCTATGAGGACACAGGAATAGTACTCAAACCACCCCCTGGGCTAGATGCACCTCTTTTATTCACAGTTGGAAGGGGATGCAGTGAGCACAGCAAGCAAGGTCATCTCCTGGAGAAAATGGCCCAGGTCTGGTGTTCTGGATACCCCCAGTATCAGGTGCTGAGGGCTGGCTCAGGAATGGGGAAGAATCTGAGAAGAGGGAGGAGATGGGTAGAGGGTAACCAGACTCCAATTTAGGATGTCAGTGGCTCGAGGAAGTCCCGTCTGGGCTTGGCGATGCTGCATGGACCCTTAGGGGATTTGTATCATCCCTGGCTTGCCCAGGGTACAAGAGCCACCTTGGGAGTTGCAGGATTCAGAATGGCTGTCTTTGGGGCCTCCCATTCCCACCGCTCCTTACCATGTTCCCTCACTTCCTGCCCCTCCCCATGGCTTCTGGAGGAGGGCAAGTTAATACATTCTCTTTCCTTTTGTTGAAGCGCCTATCTGGAATGCACTTTTCTCAGTGCCTGTGGCTCACTCCCTTAACTCCTTCAAATTATCATGCAAACAGCAATAACTACCCTTTAAAACTGCAACTCAGCTAGGCACAGTGGCCCCTCCCTCTGATCCAAGTACTCCTGGAGGCTGAGGCCAGAGGATCACAAATTCTAGTCCAAACTGGGCTATTTCATGACTTAGCAAGATTGCCATAAAATTAAAAAGGACTAGGAATGTAGCTCAGTGTGAAGGTCCTGGACTCAAACCCTAGTAAGTAAGTAAGTAAGTAAGTAAGTAAATAAATATTGCAACTCATGCCCCAGCCCTGCCAGCTTGCTTTAAACTCCTTGTCTCTTGTGCTCTCCTGCTTACCTGAAGCTCTTAGCTTGTCAGGAGTGTGACCAGCACCACAAGGACACATGAGGATAGAAACCGAAGGTTCCATAATATAGTGTTTATAGACACTACAGAGTCTTCTCCTGCAATTTGACATGTCCCAAAAATGGAAAAAAAAAAATCAACTGGCTTTTCACCACAGGAGCATTGATTTGATATTCTCTGTGGAGTTTCTTTAATCTCCTGGTTATTTGCCCCTCAATCCCACCCCCTGCTTGAATGTAATTTCCACAGAGCCATCAGGGACTGTGTCTGCTTTATTCCCCACTGTCTCCCCAGCACCTAGAGTAGTGTCTGGTGCAGAGTGGGTGTTCAGTGAGTATTTGTTGAATGAGTGCACGCAGAAGAGACTATCTGAGAGGGAGAATATTTGTGGCTGGACATGGGATGGGAGGGCATCAAAGTTCAACCACATTGTACCTGTCCTGGCCCCATTGTTCTCTGGATCTAGGCCTTGGGGTACCAGTGTTGGGGCTAAGAAAGTGGAGCCAGCCTTGGACACAAGTCTTAATGAGGCTGCCAGACCAGAATGATGCTAACAGATGGGAAGGCTGGAGTCTCTCTCGTGGTACAGGAGGGGTCCCACTTTCCTGGGGACTTGGGAATAGGAGGGACATAGGCTGGGAGACGAACTCTTCCACTGTCCCTTGGAGAGCACCAACAGCTTCCTCTCCCTCCTGTGATTGTGGGGCTTCTGCTTCCAGGGAGGAAGGAAAGAGAGATTGGCACCTGGGGTTAACTGGAGGCTGCAGAGGATGGAGCTTGGTCCTGTCTGGCTCTGAGCCCTGGGCTCTTGGTCTAAATTCCTCTGAATCTGGGGACCCAAGTCCCATAGGGAACTGCTGCCCTGATAAAAAGTGTTCTGCCCCTGCCTGAACCTACCCCACCCTTGCCCCTGCTCCTGGCCGGGGCTGGCAGGGCCCAGCAGGAGTGGCTTTCTTAGGGTAGAGGGAGTTCTGGTTCCGCCTGCTGTTCCCATGGCTGGCCTGGCCCAGACCCACATGGCTGTCAGCGCCTGGGCCTGATTCAGGGGCCAGTCATGCTGCAGGGCCGGTTCTGAGCTCACACATCCACAGCCACCTGTTTATCCACTCCTTTTCGCCTTAACCTAGGCCTCCAGCTCAGCTTCTCCTTTTCTGACCAAAGACTCCACCCAGAGTCCCTTTCATCCCGTTTTACCTCTGGGGAATGGTGGAGTCTGCCTAAGGAGGAGGGGCTTGGGGCCTCTAGTCAAAATATCCGCAGGGGCTACTGTCCAGGTGGTGTTCAGAGCCACCTGTGACTCCAGCACAGGGACAGGAACTAAACCTCAGTACAACCGAAAAGGTTAGTTATGTCTTCTTACCTGTGGCTCCTTTTCAACTGAGCAGAGCCACAGATTAATATCCATTTACAAAGGACTTAGCCAGCAAGTGCCATCTTTCTTCCCTCTCACGGTCTCTGGGAACATTAAGGAAGCTGAGGAGGGAAGGCTGCCAAGAGGAAGCGGTCTTCAAGGTGGAGAAGAAACAAGAGGAGAAAGTCATTCTAGAGCAAAAGGTTGTCATGCACAAGGACTTGGCAGGGAGGACCTCAGTGTGCTCAGAGCAATCCACCAGTTATTTGTATGGCTGGTTGTGGGCAGGAGGGTGATGGAATTTGGAACCAGAGAAAGAGATGGAGGAAAAGAATATTCATTTGTCCAACATTTCCAGTACTGCTGTGCTTGGCTTGGGATAGGGTGTAAAGATCAAACAGACAATAGGGTTATAAAGATATTTGAACATATAATTTGCCTTATTTGTTACCATGTCCTTGGTTAGTGCCACAGTCCTGGGCACATGAAAGACACTCAGTAGAAATCTGTAACACAAATAGACAATGGATGAATAGGAATGTATGAATGAAGAGATGGCATGGCCACTTGAAGAGAAAGAGAGAGAAGGAAAAAGAAGTTAGCTGTGCTGAGGCAGAGAACCCAAACCTTAGGCAAAAGCCCTTGGGGGAAAAGGCTTATTTTTCTTTCTTTTTAAATTAAAGAAAAGTTACTGTAGTTTTCAGGACAGACCTTCACTGTGGCTTGTGCAGTTAATCACTCTATAGTAGGAATTTTGGTGTTTTTGCCTCTGTTGCAATATGCTATGAGGCTTTCACAGCACATAGTGTTGAGCAAGCACAGGCTGCGGCTGAGAATCTGGGCAGGGCCATCAGAGCTAGGAAAGAAGGCCAGAATGATTGCAAGAGGCAAACCTGAGCAGGGAAACGGCCATATTTCCCAACACGTGTGGGATATGTCCCCAGGTAGGAGCCTTTGGACTTGCAGGAGGCATTTAATGAGGACAGATCATGACATCTGGTTTGCTCAGAATGGAAAGCTGATGGCTGTCAGAGGGGAGAACCATTCCTACCACAGCTGAATGGTGTCTGTCCATGTGATTCCCACTCACTTCTGCTGGGGGCTGGAGGTTTGCTTGGTAGGTGAAGGCAGGGTGCAGGCACATGCCAGGAGCAGGTCTGGGCCTTTGCAAGCTGGGCAGCCCTGCTGTCCAGGCTCTGTGGTGACCTCCTCCTACCAGGCCCCCAGGAAGAAAACTGCAGCTTCACTGAACTGCAGCATCAACTTCACCTGGAAGAAAGAGGATGCCACCAAGTCATGGGCACCTCCTGGAGCTTCATTCCTCTGGTGAGCTGTGATGCTCAATACCCAGATGCAGATTTACTGTGAAGCTTAACAAACCTTAGGCCTTGGAGCTCTCTCTTGAACAAGCGTCTCCTAAGACTCTAGACCTAATTTTAAGTTCCATATTTTGCATTCTTTCTTTTATAGTTGTCCCCCCCACCCCTGCCGCCATTTGTAAGTTTCAGCCTCACAAAGCTGGACCCACCCCTGTTATCCTTGACTGGAAAACTGTGAGCAGAGAGTGGGTACCTTGGGGCCCAGTGTTCATTGGCCTCCTTTCCAAACTTTTGATCAGGACCCTTGCCAGACAGCTCTGGGGGTTGGATGCTGGAAGCCTTCAGCTCAAAACAGATGATGTTCTCACTGCAGCCCAGCAGAGATGCACTGGAGCCATTGGGCACTGGAGTGGAAGGAGACTGCAGCTACAGAAAGTTAGTTCAGTGTCAGCCCAGGAAATGGCAAGTGTGAACATGCCAGGTCAAATACACTGAGAGTGGTGTCCATATGACCCACCAGGGGGGCATTTGGTAATAACCCATGATTGGCCACTGGCTTAGAGTGGTGCTGTGATATAAAATACTACTCAATCAATCACACATTTGGGAAGGGCGAATCTAAGGCATGTGAATCCTATCTCTTTTACAGCAGGATGCAGAGAGCTCTGTTGCTGTGACACTTTTTGCAGGTATTGGATACTGGCATGGTGGGTCCAAGAAGGCACTATGTGTTGCTGGGGTTTCCGCACCGTCTCCAGAGAGCTTAGTTGCACATATCAAGGGCTATTCAGGGACAAGTATTCACTTTTGCTAGGAGACAAGGCAGGTGAAGTCCTTGGGGGCAGTGAAGTGGCTTTGGTTATCTCTGGGTGATTGGGCCCTGATTCGCTCCCCTTATCTTGGCATATTTTTAACAAGCTCTATGAGTCTGGCACTTGTGAAAACCAGGGGAAGAATTAACAATTAACCAGGCAGTGAGAGAAAGGAGAGAAGCTGGGGCAGCAACTCAGAGCTCAGGGGCTGCACTTGCGCCCTAGAGCCCTGTGCTGCCCCCCCCCCCCAGCCACACTCCCAGCCCTCCTGGTGGCAGCACTGGGTGAGGGAGGAGCAGGCAGGTTAGGGTTACTTCCCCTTCCCTCAGAGAAGAACTTGGCCTCCAAGGGGCTCATCAGAAACATCCAGGCTCAGGTGTGGGCCCCATCTCTCACAGGTGTTCAGCTATCTGGGACAAACATCTCCCTCACCAGGGCCTGTCCAGCCCTGCCAGTCTGTAGCTCCACCAGTTCTGAAGCATGGTTAGACTGCATTTCCAAGTGCATGGAGCAGCCAGCTCAGTCTTTTCCTGAGATGCATGTGATTGAAGAGCCTCTGTCCATTATAGGGACGCTGGCCAGAACATATTGGTATCCCTTGAACCTTTTACTAGGACACATGGTGAGGCATGTACACACATGTGCACACACAAATGTGTGACCATGTACATATGAAAGGCACAATGGAATCAATTTCTTCACACCTTGTTCTGTGCCAAGAAACTATATTGAGGTGGCTCTTAATAGACTAAATGGCACAGAATGTACAGAGGCTTTGAAAGCCATTGGCCAAAAGCGCTGGTGTGGGATGGAGCTCTTGTCAGAGCTTACTGTTCCGGGGTTTGTGATGTCCCTCTCTCCCATGGCTCTCGGATTCAGGTGGAGCTGAACAGGAACCTCTTTTACCTACTGTTTTTTTTGTTTGTTTGTTTTTTGGTACCGGGGATCGAACTTGGGTCCTTGCGCTTGTGCAGCAGGCGGCGAAACCACTGAGCTAAATCACCGGCCCTCCTACTGTTTTTTTTTGGAGTCCTCTGCCATAGTCACTGCATTTTGTTTTGGATACCAGATCCTAGCATAGGAGCATTAGAGAATAGGAACAAGAGCCCTGGGGGTTCAGGCTGTGTCCCGGAACCATCCTGAATCTCAGCTGAACCCCCAGTCCAGGGCTCAATGGGAGCTGCCAAGGTAGCAGGAGGCAGGCTGGGGGACTGGCTGAGCTCCCCACTTAGTAGGGCCCATGGTCATCTGCAAAGTTGCTGCAAGTCTTCCATCTCTTAGCTTCCATTTCTGTGGGCAGGTAGGCTGTCATAGGGGTCACTTTCTCTAGGATCCCACCTTGATCAGTCAGTAATGGGGCTGCTGCCCTGAAGATACTTGCCTACACCCATGGGGTGGTTTACTAATACTTGCGCCATAGCCTGCTGCTTCATGGTCAGTTTTCTACCCGCCTTCTCCTGATGAGATGTGCAAGATTGAGAATCATTTTCTCCTTTGAATTGAAGCAATATACCTTCCTAAGCATTAGGAAAGAGTGGTGATGCTATAGGCAAGGAGATGGTGCCCAAGAACATGCCACACACTTGGATGTCCTCTGCACATGTCCCAGCAGAACAGGCATGGTACCTAGATGCTTGGGTGGTCAGGGACAAGGAGGCTGTGTGCTGGGGGTGGGTAGGACCAAGGTAAGGATAATGGCATGTTTGGACATCCACTCACACTATGTAGTAGGCAGCCAGTGTTTGGCCAAAGTTGATGAGGCTGGGAGGCTGCTACTTACCACATAACCTTTGAGAAATGTTCTTTGTAAGAGTAGGAAAAAGAACCATGCCATCATTCCAACTCTCCTTAAAGCAGCTTCACAAACGTCTAGGACTATAGTGTCCTGATCCTCACCCCCTTTCCTATCAGTGCAAAAAGTCTCACCCATGCCAATAATTTTTTTATTAAAATACTGTTATACCCAGTGGAATGCAGCAGCAGTCCTGGTAAAGGGTGGCATAACAAAACAGCCATGTTTACATTTTAAATATTTATGATAACTTAAACATATACACACATCATGGTCTTTGGCAGAAAACGTTCACAGCACAAAAAATACTTTAAAAGAAATACCAAATATTAATCCAAAATATATTAAGTTTTTTTTTTCACCTTTCACAATATTTTTTTGCCTTTTTTTTTTCCTTCTTTTTGCTTTGTAAACAATGCACATGAACCAAATGTATTTTTCAGCTTTAAACAGGGGTGGGGGAATTAAAAAAAATATGCAATTGTCCAGCAAATGCAAATGTTTAAAAAAGAAATTCATGGAAATAAAACAAGACATATTGAATCTAAAAACAGTGAAGAAAAATACAACAACAAGTTTTAAGGAAAACTGAAAAGAGAAAGGACAAAATTGCTAAAACCCACCAATAGCTCCTATGGCTGAATTGGGGGACTTTAAGACCAGAAGTCAGTCACTGTTGCTGTAGGCTGCCAGGTGGGATGCTTTTACCTTAATTCCAAGTATCTGGC
The DNA here is from genome assembly GCF_000247695.1 of Heterocephalus glaber. The sequence continues at coordinate 10,696,239 of NW_004624730.1, forward strand.
CCAGCTTCAGCGCTTGGGATGGGGAGCTTGAGGGGCCAGCCTCACGGGGGAGAGACTCCACTTAAGAGGACGATCTGAGTTACACATTGTAGCTAATTGACTCGTTTTGGACAGCAGAGTTCCCTTTCCCAGTCCCTCCAGGTGGGAACAAAGAGATTTATGAGAACAAGACAACTTCTCCAGTTTCCTCAGAGAGAACTTGTACTGGACAGGGCCACCCATGTGCACCGGTGGGCATGGCAGATGTCTGTGTGTGGCGGCTCATTTCATCTGGCTCAGAGTTTATAATCAAACTGATAGGTTGTCCCAGGGATAGAACTTTCAAAAGGCTGGTGATGGGGATCGTATTTAAGACAAGATCTAAACAGCCAAAAAGAACCAACATCCTGTGAATCAACCCACGTCAAACACCATGGACCAAGAAGTCAAGAAGGAGGAATAACTGGGCAGTCAGTCAGAAGTTTCAGACATCATGGTGGCAGGGACAATGAGCATGGCCCATGGAGACCAACCTGAACCAACATGCCACAATGTTCTGTTCCATAAGAAAGGGAATTATATACAAACCACATATTGTCCCCCCAGTCCACTGAATGGGCCTTAATCCATTCCAAGTGAGGGGTGAAGCTGTGACTTCTGCAAGATTCACATCCTCAACAGTCCCTAAAAGATTCAAGTCTTGTGTTCCCAAGAAGGCAGTGAGGAGCTGAAGAGCAGATGAGGCTGGCTGGAACTACATTTAGCCAGAGAGAAACATGGCTGGCCTGGTTACCCTGCTTGGTGCCATGGGCAACCACCCTTGGGAATCTGCTCCCCAAACCAACATATCCCCTCTCATTTCTTGCCTAAATGCCAACTGGCAGGGCAGAGGGGGCTCAGATCCCTTCTGGGTTTTCTGGTGCTACCCCAGCAGCAGGTAAAGGGTGAATCAGCATTCTCCATTGGCACAGGTAGAATGTAGCTTAAGTGGAACCTCCTGGGGTGCTGGTTTCTCTCAGCTCCCTCTGCCTTGCAGCACTCCTCTCTGAGCTCCTGGGATCAGACGGTCAGTGGGTAGGGAAAGTAGGGAAGCTGGAGTTAGGGGACACTGGAATGGCCGAGAGTGGCAGAAGAAGGGAGGGCATGATTCAGGGTCTCCAAGGAACCACCTTCTTTAGATCAGTATCTCCACCATATCCGACAAGTCCTGGACTCTGGATGTAACTATAGAGTCTGGAGAGAGAGGGACAAGAACACAGGTACATGCCATGAGTGTCACTAGACTGCTCTTTTTAAAATCTTTGCCCTTTAAAAATTTTTAAGACCAGGTACCCAGGTTCCCACAGTCTGGTCAACCAGGCACAATGCTCTGCTTCTTCCCAACTCTCTCGGACCAGACCACCCTCTAGCCTGGATGACGTGTTTGTGATTTTGAACTGGTTAGAGGGCTTGAAAGAAGCCATGGAGAGCCCCGAGGGAGGGAGGCTGCAACATTCTTTTCATGCCTGTGGCTTTCTGAGATCATGAGGCCCAGGCAAATATGCAGAAGCTAATGTGAAAGGGGAGTGAGCAAGAGAAGAAAGGCTCTCTTCTTAAGTTTCTCCTTCCCAGACTCCTTTTACACAGTTTCCAACTTGTGAGTGTCATCAGGATAACCTGACAAGCTCCAGTATCTTAGGTACGCAGACTGGCAGTGAAATATGTAAGGAAAGGATGGAGGAGGAGAGACAGTGCTTTCCACTGGGCCGCTGTGCTTCTGAATTCCGGATCTATCTCCATTCGGGGTTTCCAATTCCTCTACTCATGCACCAACAGGCCTCATCCTCACACTGGAGTAAGCCAGACCTCTCCTCACTTTTCACCATGTAGAGCTCCCCGTGGAGGGTGGGCAGTGACCAGGAAGCATTTGGGAAGAGGGGGTCTTGGCATCCCAGCTCACACCCCAGCACACACTCAGACAGCTCAGCACTGAAGTCAGGAGGGAGTGGGGGCTCACCCAGAGAGGCTGCCCTCTGGCCACTGCTGCAGCTGGGAAGGCTGTCGGGCTCTGATGTCAGGTAAGCAGAGGTGCTCTCCGAAGGGCCATCGGTCTGTGTGCTCCCATCTCTACTCCCATGTTTGGCATGGGTCGGGAGGGGAGCTGCAACCACTGGCTCTTCCATGGGTGCCCTGTCTGTAGGCAAGGAAGGAGTTTGGTGGTTAATACCTGGCTTAAATATGTAGCCCCAGTGAAGAACATCTCAATGAACTTGACCTACTCGGTATCTCTTTTTCTTTTTGCTTTTTGGTACTGGGGATTGAACTCAGGACCTTGTGCTTGCCAGGCAGGTGGTACCACTGAGCTAAATCCCCCGCCCAGGGCATCTCTTGATCTGCAACAACTCTGGTAAGGCTAAATGCTTCTATCCCCATACCCCAGCCCCTTATGCTGGGGATTGAATCTACGGAGCACTGAGCTACACCCTTAGGCTTTTTTTCTTTTCAGACAGGATCTTGCTAATTTTCCCAGGGTGGTCTTCAACTCCTGCCTCAGCTTCCTGAGTAGCTGGTACTACAGACATGTGACACCACATCCAGCGAACACTTGTTTTAAAAAGGGAGTAACTATCAGGTTGGATTAGTTTCCAAGTGTTTAGAGTGGTAGAACATTTCTATGTAAATGAAATCTAGAATTTCTGTGGTATCTGCTAAGGAGGAAGAGGAGAAAGGGCTTGCCTAGAAGGTGTATCTATACAGAAAACTTCATTTTTGCTTGGCTGGTTAGGTGGCTGGGGCCTATGATGATGGAATGCATGGAGATGGGCCTGACACTCCTCTTGACACAAGCAAGAGAGAGGCTGTAGGGTCACTGAGCCAGTCTCAGTAGGAGTCAGGAAGCTCTGGTTCCTAGGAGCCTTGGTTCTGAGAGGAAAGGTCTGATAATCTGTGCCCATGCCCAATAGCAACTCCTTTCTTTACACACTATCAGCCTCTTCTTACCTATCGTCAACCGGGCAGGAGCATCTGCTTGCCGCTCACTTGATGAGAGCCCTTGCCAGCCCTGGGTCCCTGCCACTGCAGCCGGGAAGATGGATGGCACTGACTTGGCTGGCCGCAGGGACCCCTGGGCAGCTTTGCCAGGGTCCTTCCTGGAGCGCTGCTGAAGGACCTTGATCACAGCATCCTTCTCCAGGATCTGGGCATGGAGCACCTTTAGCCTAGGAAAGGAGACCATGTCCACATGATCAGACCCACAGTCAAGAAACTCTAGACTTCCCACCTTGTGGAAGGTGGTGAGAAAGCCCTCCCTAAAGCCACATGGGACCGTCTTGCCCTTACAGTTCGGACCTGGAGTGGAGCTGATGCTCTTAGAGCCAGGGCACGTGAGGTGCTGGGCCCTTCTCACATTGTCTAAGCAGGTCATGAGGGACATGACCCTCATCCTGGAGGGCAACACTGGGGATTGGGGTGCACAGCCTGGATGCCCCAGCACCTGCACAGTCAGACCATGCTTACAATTCCTGGTGTGCCAAACATGCAGGGTCAGCCTAGAAGCAGAGGGATTGCTGAGCTGAGTAGGGACAGGGACCTGTTTACCAGGGATCAAGGACAGGGCAGAGACTGTACCCTGTGTCTTAAGTGCCCTGGCCTGTCTGCAATGCCGAACCTGCTTTCCATCTCCTGATGCCTGTGGCCACTGGTGAGTAGGCCCTCATTGAAGCTGCTGCTGGGAGAGGGCTGGGGGGAGTGTCGGATGAGAGTGGTGTCACGCTGGGCAGCTGCAGTGGCGGCTGCATCCATGGCAAACTGTCTCATGGCACGTTCCTCCAAATACTTCTGCTCCCACTTGGTCATGTCGGCCTCCAGTGCAAGGATCTGCTCCTCCTTCTCCCGCAGTTGTTCTGACAGTCGCAGGGCACTGAGCTCAGGGGACCCACCATTACTGCTGCCCCCACTGGGGGTGCCTGCCTGTCTCTGCAGAACAAGGAGCATCACGTCAAGGTGGAGGTTGGGGTATGGTGGTTATGGGTCCTTGTGGACATAAGAGTCTATATAATAAATTCTCTGGACTGGACCAGGAGTGCTATCAATAATTACCTCTGTGGCTAAGGTAAGGATGGGAGTGGAGACAGAACTATCTGGTTTGTAAACACTGAGAAATGTTTACACAGAAGCCCAAGTGAAAATAAAGATCCAGGACCTGGGAGACCAACTTCCTTTCTATCTTGGGGAGGTAGATGAGAGTTGGCCAGTCTTCTACATGAAGGTTAATAGCAGCCTACTTTCTCTACCTATCACTGATGCCAACCTGTGCTATTGCCGAGGAAAGGTGACTCCCAAGCCTGGACACAGGCCAAGTGGCAGTCTTTGCTGTGACAAGTGGATGAACAGAAGCATGCAGCAAAGTTAGGACACAGATCAACTGCCCTTGCTTTTCGGGGCCTGCGTTTAGGCCAGGGGTTCCCAGGGCCCTCAGACCTGGCCTCCAAACCTAGAACTGGGGAGGTAGTTGGGGAGCTGGCACCTCAGATGCTGCTCTAGCTCTGTTTTCCTCACTGGCCTGCCCAGCTCACCTGCTGTGCACGCAGGGCCTTAAGTTCTTGCTCCAGGCGTGTCCGCAGACGTAGTTCCAGCTGCTCTCGCTTCTCGCAGGCAGCCTGCAGCTGCCCAAGTGCCTGCTGCAGCCGCTCAACCTTCTCCACATAGGCCTGCTTCTTTCGCAGCTCTTCCTCCGCTCGTGCTGCACGGCCCTGTGCATTGCCCAGAGCCTGCTCGAGCAGCTCGGCCCGTCGCCGCTGGTCCTCGATTGCACTGCGCAGCAGTGCCATCTCACGCTCCAGCTTCTCTTGCTCCTGCTGCTGCTCATAGCCTGCAGGGAGGAGAGGGGCTTGGTCAGGGATGGTGAGGACCCTCACTGCCTCCACTGCCTGTTAGGCTGTGTGTTGGCAACTGCTTCTCACCCTCTCAAGAAGCCTAGGAGTTAGGTCGGGTGATCAACCCTATTTCACAGGAGAGGAGGACACGGCAGGCAGCGGGACCCTTGAGGTAACAACTATGCCACACTATCTCTCTGCTAAGACACTTCCAATTGTGCCAGATGTCACCATCTCCAAAACACAGCCACCATTTCTCTTGAGCCTCGGGATGACTAGAGATGGTAAGACAGGTCTGTTATTCCCATTTACAGATGAGAAAATGAAGGCTCAAGAGGACTGTGGCATGGTCAGTGTTCAAGTGGGAGGACAAGGAAGGAAGAAGAAAAACACCATTTGCTGCCCCACATCTTATTTCACTGAATCCTCCAGCCTCTCCAGGTAGGATTTTTGCCCCCTCCCCCTTATAGAGGAAGAAATATAAGAAGAGAATGGTACTGCCAAATGGGAACCCAAGTTGCACTGATTCCAAAGGTCCTGGCTGGCTGTCTGGCTGTAGTGTGAGACACTTGCCCTTAAAGGGCTCCCTCCCAATGTGTGCCCCAGGGCTTATTCTGTAAACCCAGGCCTCTCCTATTAAGTGCCACACTTCTGTTCATGGTTTTCCAATCTAGATGTAGGCAACCAAGCTCACAAAGGAATGCAAACTCTACAGCACAGTGAAAATGACTCTGGTCCAAAGATTTGTGCCTGAAGTTCCAGCTATCTTGACTTTTAAATCATCTTGTTAATTGCCCAGGGGCACTATGCTTAAAGACTTTCTCCAAATAGCTGGCCCAAATGAGACCCTGACCAAATCACTGGGTCTTCAGTCCATCCTCTAAGCTAAGTCCACTTCTGTGCCTTGCCCTCTGGACGTGTCAGACTAGTCTCCTGAGGAGTAGATGCCTACCCTGCTGGAGAGAAGGAAAGAACAGGCTGTGGGGCCTGCCTAATGAACCCAAAGCACTGCCTCTGGAGCAGCACTCTGATCTAGTAGACTCTTCTGTTACAGTGGAATTATTCTATACTGTGCCATCCAAACAGTAGCCACTAGGCCACATGTGGCTACTGGGCACTTGAAATGTGGCAAGATGGGGAACCTGGATGTTAACTTTATTTCTCATTTATTTTAATCTTTGGGCCATGTTTGAACCTGTCATATTGAACAGTGCCCTTAGCACACAGAAAGGGCATTCACTGACTCAGGGCAGGAAAGGGGACACAGGCAATCCTGGCTTACTCTGGAATTCTGAAGGCTGGCTGGTTTCATTCTTTGGCATGGAGGGAAAAGATGTAGAAGGGTGATGATAAAGAAATGGAACCCTTCACATTCTCCTGCCTTAACATTCAGTCGGTGCGGGGAGGGAGCAGGCAGGTTTGGACTCAGATGGTGTTCCCTACAGCTTGGAAACGGAAAAAAGCCTGTATCTCATCCCAACCTCGGCATGACCAGGGAGTAGAACACTGTTCCATCTTAAAGTCCAGGAATCTGAGGCTCTGGGTGAGAAGACAAGGGAGCAGAGCAAGCAGACTTCAGGATGCCCAGGGAGGGTGCTGAGGGCTGCACAGCTTGCTTAGGGGGAAAAGCAGATAGGAATGTATGTGATGGCTACACTCTGTGCTAGTGCTGCCTGACACCATGAACAAAAACGGTCGACCAGACATCCTCCCAGAGAACTGCTTGGAGTGGTGGAGGCAGGGGATCCAGCCTTCTGCTTCCAGAAACTTCCTGCAGCTTTGTACAACCTCTAAGGTGCCCTGGTGGGGGCTGGGAGGCTGGCCCTTAGGGGCCAAGAGGACCTAATAAAACCGTGGTCTGCTGCCAGCAGGCACCTTGAAGACAGTGTGTGAGTGGGCTAGTGAGAAATGTGCCCTTGCCAAAGGGACTGGGGCCGGGGATTTAGCTCAGTGGTTTAGCCGCAAGGGCAAGGACCCGAGTTCGATCCCTGGTACCAAAAAAAAAAAAGGGACAGGACAGGGAGATGCAGGTGAGCCTTGAGCCAAGAGTCTCCCCACTGCCAGGCCCAGTCTGCCTTTGTGCTCGCCCTGCTTCCTCCCTGCCTCCTCCCAGCCTCCCAAAGCCCGGAGGGCCGAAGGGCGCCAGGCTCTGGCACTCGCGAGCGCGAGCGGGAGGGGGAAGCGAGCGGGAGGGGGAAGCGGGGCGGGAGCGGAACAGCCCAGCGGCTCAGGAATGCCAGGCATTCAGGTCACCCGCGGCTGCCTGCGAGATTAATGGCTCCAGCGCGAAGCCAAGAACAGCCTGGCGCTCGCTCACTCCCCAGGGAGCGGAAACGCCTCCCGGGCAGCCTCCCCCTCCTCTCCCCTTCGCAGCCTTCCAGCAACCGCCCCCCTCCACTTCCTTTCTTTGGGAGAGTCAGGCTCTAAAAGCCCTCCCTCCCCCACAGAGCACCCCCATCTGCCTTGCCTACCAGCTCCAGCTCTCCAGACTCCCAAGGTAACCCCCAGGTCTGTACCGCTTTCCCCCATACTCCCTTCCAGAGACCCTTAGCCAGGCCAGAACAGGCTAGCCTACCTCCTGCCAATCTCGTCAATCCCCTTAGCCTTTGTTTTCCTATTCCCAACCTGGCATTGGACTGGGATACAGCGGGAGGCGCTGTCCAGGGCTGAGTGGTCTTGAAAGGGGTGCTGCCAGGCAGACAGCCCTCATGTTGCTTCTGGGCACTCTACCACTCACAGTAGGTTTTCTGATGGGTTCCTTCCTCCAAGCCACCTTACCCAGAAACCAGCCATTCTCATCCCTGTGGGACTCTGAGCCTCTTTCCACCGCTGAGCTCAGGGTTCCCTCTCTGGCCCCCAGCCCCTCCATGCACCTTCACTGGAGCCATCTAATTGCATCTCCATCCCTGCTGGTCCCACAGGTTGCCCAGTCCACCAGGGACCTCCTCATTATTAGTCTCCGGGATCAGGAACACTCTTGGTCTCATGCTTCTGTTTCATGCTCATCGCACCTTTTGTGACCTTCCCATTTCTTGGGCCTGTTTTCTCCCTCTGCTAAAATACCTGCCAGATGCTTAGCCCAATTCTGCTAATGAACAAATGAGTGAAGGAAGGGAGGGAGGGAGGAAGGGGCGGACCGGGCAATGATCTGTCCTTCAAGGATGACCACACATCCCCCTTTAGAGAGAAGCTTCCTGAACCCCTTCTTTATAGATTGTTGGCAGCTTTGCTATGGCCCAGGTCCACTAGGCTTAGAAGCTTCTCATATTCCCATTTCAAGGCTTTCTGTTGCTTGGAAGTCCCCAGGAAACTCTGATTCTTCATTCCTGGTTGCCAGGGCTTCCCTGCCCCATCTCCCCCTGCCATGTCCCTGTTTTGGACAACCCTACACTGATGGTCAGTATCACAGCTCAGAGCATCACTGTTGCCCAGCTTTCTCACAGGTACTGATTGCTCTTCCCAACAAATATAGAACCAGACCTTATTCCTCTTTGGAAGCCACCCCTTCACTGAGGTCTGGTCCTGTGTTGGGCATAAAGTACCCATTTAGTAAACCTCTACCTAAAGTACCACTTTGCAAGGGAGAGGGCCACCTCACCATCCAGAGGGGCCATTGTGGTATCATTATTTGCACACCTGGCCAGGCTTCTTAGTGGGACCCCCTACTCACTCTGAGCAAGCAGCTTGGCCACCATGTCTTGACTGCCCGCCTGGGCCTCCTGGGTCTTGCTTGCCAGGCGGCGGTTTGCAGATTCCAATCTCTCTGTTTCAAATGAAGAAAGACAGATGTTCTAGTGTCAGGCAATGCTGCCTGCCTGGGATTTTCCCTGGGGCTCTATTGATGCCGCTGCCTCCTCTAAGCTGCCTCCTCTAAGCTCGAGGAGGGGAGGCCCAACTCAGCCACCTAGGAGGAAACATCCTTTGTTGGGACCACATGCTGGGGACCCATGAGGCGCTCCAAGGCCCAGAACACAAGAGACAAGCATCTCTCCATCAGGGTGTCCCCCAAAGAGTCTCAGCCTGGCTTTGGAGTCAACTTGCACTTAGGTTTGCAGAGAACAGAGATTAGGGATTTTCCCCCAGAACAGCAAAGCTCTGCAGATGCTCCCCGGCTCTTCCACTGTGTGCCTGGTTCTCACCTCTAAGATCACGGTTGAAGTCCTGCAACCGCCTCATTTCACTGTCCATCTTATTCCGCATGGTCTTCTCCAGGGCCTCACGCTTGGAAGAGGCCCTTGTCAGGCTCTCATGGGCTTCAGAGAGCCGCTGGATTTCATTCTCCAGCTGCAAGAGGCACAAGCAGAGCTGAAGGAAGGACAGGGCTCCCAGGTACTGATCCTCGGCAGACCTCCCACTTTACACCAGAAAAAGGGAGAGAGGAGAAGATAAAAAGCAAGCAAAAGCCGGGGGTTTAGCTCAGTGGTTTCGCCGCCTGCCTTGAAAGCACAAGGTCCCGAGTTCGAGCCCCAGTACCAAAAAAGACAAAAAGCAAGCAAAAAACCTAAGTGGCTCTAGTGGGATAGTCAGAAGCCTGCAACTTCCTAAGGAGGGCCAGACTGCTGGGACCAGCACCAAGGGTCCCACCTGGTGCCCAAAGGACCAGATGCTGACTGTATCCTGGGCCAGGAACTCAGCAAGGGACCACTTCCAAGGCACCTAAATACAGCTTTTCTATTCCCATTGTCCTTTGGCTGGTGTCTGCTGAGAAATCTGAGGACAAGGGGGCTAGGATGGGCATGTTCTGGGTGGTCTGATTCAACCAAACATGACAGGCGGGCCTGAGGCTATCTGCTGAAGCTGGACCTTAGCTCACAACTCTAAGCCTTCACTAAAGAAGGGGGCACCAGACCTGAGCCTGAACCTCTCTGGAGTCTCTGCTTCACCCTTTGCCATTATCCACAAAGAGGGCCACCCTGGTCCCAACTGCCCCTCCCACTTTGCGGCCACAGGTCCAGCACGTGCTCCTAGCTGGCTTGCCATGCCAACAAGTCGTTTTTTTTTTCCAAGAGGAGGGACTTTCTCTTTGGCCTGGAACAGACTAGCTGTTGTGTGGGGGACACAAAGAGCTCTCTGTGGGAGGTGTCCAAGGGAGGCGGTGTGTGCAGAGGCAGGGTGTGAGTGAGCAAGGAGCTCGTGAATGAGGTCTTTCTAACTGCCACTGGCCAGCAACTGCTCATGCTCCAGGCCTGCTCTGCTGGCCTCTCGGCTGTTCCCCAGCTGTCTGGAGTCAGCTGGGGAGGTGCATGAGGAGTGAAGGGGGGATAGGGGCCAGAAACACAAAAATCCAGCCAGATGTAGGCTCTCAGACTCCTCTGCCTCCCTTTACCCTGCCCACTCCCTCATCAGACCCTGGAGGGCCCTACCTTTCCTACCCTGAGATCCCAGCAAGCCTACCTTTTCAATGCAGCTCGCCTTTTCTACTGAGCTCTCCAGCTCCCTCTGGAGCCTGGCATTCTCCCTCAACACAGCTTCCATCTGGGCCAGATGGGGACTCCCCACGGTGGCTGAGGAGGCCTGGACACTTGCTGATCCCTCCACTCCCAGACCATGAGTCCCATGACCGAGAACAGCCGGATGTGGGGGTGCAGGGTGCTCCTGGGGCTGTTGCAGGTACTGGTACTGCTGCTGCTGCTGGAGGAACACAGGAGGTACTTGGGCCTGCAGGATCCTGGGGAATAGAAGACATGACACTCAGAGACCTCAGATTCCCCACTGCTAATACTAATAAACTGTTAACTACACAGCATCTCCCGCGTTAGGCAGTGACCAGTAGGGAGGGTCCTTCCCAAATGGTGGCTGAGCCAGAGAGCAGGGCTGGAGGGGATGAATGCCAGGATGTCATGCCTTGCCTCACTAGGGCCAAGGCCTTAAGGATCACCCTAAGCCATCCTAGGCCTCACAGGAACTAGTGCTCCGATAAGGTTTTGTTAAAAATGCACCCTTGAGGGCCGGGGATTTAGCTCAGTGGTTCCACCGCCTGCCTCGAAAGCACAAGGACCCGGTACCCCCCCCCCCCAATATGCACCCTTGGGCCAGGTGTGGTGGTGCACATTCATAATTCTAGCACTCGAGGGGCTGAGGCAAGAGGATCATCGAGAATTGAGGCCAGCCTGGGGTATATAGTGAGTTCAAGGGCCAGCCTGAACTACAGAGCGAGACCCTGCCTCAAAAAAGAAAATGCACCCTTGAGCTTTCTAATCAATAGAAGTTTCGTTTTGGTTCTAGAGGTCACATGGTTCATAACAAAACAGATAGTCTTCCAAGACCCCAGGGCAGTTGAGTAGCTGGGCCCAGCAGCTACCCTGTGTTTGTTACAAGTCCTCAGTTTCAGGTCCACTGAAGTGGCACACTCAAGTTTTCTTCTTCCTATGTCAGGTCTTAGTACCCATCCTCTCAACTCCTAGAACATTCCTAGAGGGCTTTGCTTAAGGTGACATCAGTAAGACAGATGTCAGGGTAAGAGTGTGATACATAGGGTTCAAATCTCAGCTCCAGCTGTTAGATCTTGGGCAAGTGCCACAGGCCCACAGTGTGGCTATTTCTCTGCTGTATCAGGAGGGTCTCCGGCCTCACAGGTAAGAACTGGTAGTTGCTGGGAGATAGCAAGCACTCCCTTAATGGCAGGTCATCTCAGCTTTCCCAGGAGGGACCTTAGCCTCCTCTAAGTTTAAAGTCTGAGGACTGCCTTTGGGTTAGGAGGCTGCAGAGGGATAATGTTCTACTGGTATAACATCACCCTCAGGGCTCTGTGTTGAAGGAAGGAGCAAAGAGAGGCATGGGAAGTCACAGGGCCTTTCAAAGGCCTTGTGACTCCAAGCATCACAACTGCTTCCATTCATAAAGAAATTTTCAAGTTTTAGAAGCACATAAAAACTGAATTCCACTCCTGGATCCATCTGCTCAACACCTATACCCATTCCACTCGTACAGCCCAGGGCTCCCTTGGCTCTTATTAGACCCTAGGCTCAAGTCCCTGTCCCCAACACCCAACAGTCTTCATTTGTCAGCTGAAAAGAGAAAGCAGCAGGTGCATTTCCCTGCTACCTAAAGTGAGGCTTCCAGTGACAGCTGAGCAGAGCCCCATGCCCCATGGAATGTCCAAACTCCGCTTTCTCTGATAATGTGGCCATTCTCAGGGTGGCTCCTGAAACCTGCTGCCTCTGCATGGGAGCAGGCAGACACAGTAGCATTCTTTGGGGATGACTTAGCTGCAAGAAAGAATAGTGTCTCCTTTCCCGCCACACTTGCTTTCCCTTCCCCTTGCTCTCCCCCTTCCCTTTTTGTTCTCCTTCGGTCTACTTCCCTGCTATGATATTATCATTTCCTGACATGGTTCAATAGGGCTAGTCCAAAAGAAGAAACCACGACTCAGCTTCCGAAACTCTTCCTGACCAGCCCTGAGAAGGGAGATAAAGTGGGAGTCTGGAGGGGTTGGAGCTGGAGAAAGCCCATGAGGCTTCATCCCATGGTTCCTCCACACCAATGCTGTCACACTACTTACTCATTTCTTGAGAGCAAGGAAAGGCATCTTCCCCAGTAGACCAAATGATGGGAAAGTGAGTGACTAAATGAAGACTCAGCAGGTGTGAAGAGAATCAGACTTTGACCCTGAGCCACCACGGGGAGTTCATAAATCCACAGGCCCCTCTGGTGGCATTCCCTGGATGTCCCAAAGGGATGATGCAACAGTGATGGATGTGTCTGCCTCTCTGGAGAAGGCGCTGAGCCAGCTGAGATCACTGAGGCAGACCCTCATTTCCAGGAACACTCATTTCTGCAATTATCTGGCTTCCTGCCTCCCAGGTCCCTCCCTTCCATTCTGGCCCTTATGCTCCTTTTCTCTACATGCAGACATGTGTTACCCATGGATTCAGCTTTTGAAGCTTAATCAAAGCACATCCTCTCGTGGCTTTCCTTCATACTTAGTCAAACTCTAACAATCCCTTCTGAGCCTCCACAGAAAGGAACTCATCTCCAGACTCCTGTCCTACTACTAGCTATAGGCACATGGAAAAGCTTAAAAGGAAATGAACACAGTGACAGGACAGCTCTGACAAAGTGGTCTTTAGGGTGGCCACCTGGATCTTTCAGTCTCATTAGGAACACCTCTCTCCTGACACAGAAAGCAAGCTCTCCACCGAAACAAAAACAAAACCTCCAGGGGAAGTCCCATCTTCTTTCTTCTTGAGAACAATTTGCCAATGACTCTCATTCTTTGTCCTTAGGAGGTTCTTTCTGCAATCTTGCCTCTAACCCTTGCTACATTTCCTAACCCCTGGGAACCTTAGTTAGTTGACTGCTACTGCTAAGCAGACAGTGGTATCTATCTCTGAACCAAAGCAATGATGCTAACTTATGTGACCTTGGCTAAATTCTCCTCTCCTCCAGCCTTTGAGTCTGCCTTCTCTCTTCAAGGAAGGAGGGGGTTACATCAGGCAGCCTCTGGAGCTGGAAGGGGTAGAGCGGGCTAGTGATCTTATCAGCTCAGACTCCTGGCCAGGAGAGGACACTGAAGCTCTCCTCCCTGGGAGACTACACTGGAAGAAATCGAGGAGCTTGAAAGGCCACAATGGGTGTAGTTACCTGACTTCAGCATGCTGGAAGTGCGGGCTACCTCTGGCGCGGTACCTCGGGTCAGTGACAGCAGTAGTCTCATGAGAGGTTATAACATGGGGGTACTGTGGTGGGGGTCCACGGGTCTCTGGGCCCTCAGCAGGAGGGCCCCGGGGTAGAGGGCCCTGCTGGCTTCGAGCCAGCTGTGGGAAGCTGTGAGAGGAGCTCATGTGGCTGGGGACTCGGGCACCATTCCTCTCCAGGGAAAGCTGCAGAAGCCGTTCACTCAGCGAGCGCACGTGCCCATGCCTCAGCTCCCGTAAGGCCTCATCTTGCCGGCGGCTGCCTCCAGGGGCCCCACGAGGATCCCGTTCGCTGACGTGTGGCCGTGGCCCTGCCTGCTGGGCTGCATAGTACTGCGAGTGGGCTTTGGCCTCCTCATAGGTAGGCAGCTCCTCACCCTTGCTGGGCTGTGGGCACAGCCGGTAGAGGGTATTCTCTGCCAGGTGGGTCTCACCACCCTGGTGCTCCTGGCCCTGGGGCTCCTGTCTGGTGGCCTGCTGCAGCACCTGACTGTCCTCGGGTGGCAAGATCTCCAGAGAGGCCTGGGGGCTCCCTGTGCCCCCAGCTCCAGCCCCACCCCTAAGGGCCTGCTGCTGGATGGCCAACAGTGTACGTGTTTCCGTCAGGTTGCCATAGCGGAGCTGCTCCTGGATGAGGCGGTGCAGGACTGTCCCAGAGGAGTCTTCCAGGGTCCTCATGATTGTTTGGCTTACACACACCTGCCTAGACAATGGCCAGCAGGCACCTGACCCCAGAGCACCTGGAGAGAGAGAGAGAGCGAGAGAGCGAGAGAGAGATAGAGAGAGAGAGAGAGAGAGAGAGAGAGAGAGATCACATGAGAAAGGGGACAACATTCTATTACAGTCTGGTTGCAAGCATAATGGTAAACAGCAATACTGGGGTAGGTGAGTTTCACACAAGCCTGGGTTCAACTGCCAGTGCTGTTCCCAATTGATTAAAGCAAATTACTTAACCTCCAAGCCTCAGTTTTTTCATTTAAAAAATGAAATGAATGAATACTGCTTGCCACACGGTTGGGATTTAAGAGAGACAATAACCGCTGAGCTCCTGGAACACTGTAAATCCTTGGCAAATGATTACCATTGTAATGACATTCACAGAGACTTATTAACCCTAGAGAAATATGACAGCAGACCAGAAAGTAATCCAACAGAAACAGCAGCCCTCTGAAGTCAGCCACCCAGCAAACATCTTCATGGATGACCCTCTGGCCAGCTTAGCTCAGATCTAACCACTTAGCTGCCCAGACCAGAAATCAACAGGACTCCTGTTTAAAGAATGAACTGACCCCATAGGAGCCTGGGCGACAGTTCCCAGGTACCCCTAGAATGAAGACGCCTTGTGGCCAGCCCTGGCACAAGGTACTCCCGTCTACCCCCATAAGCCATATACAGGCTTCCCTAACTCTTGCTGAACCTCGCAACTCCTGGAGGACAGATCCTGGGCTCTGCTTCATCAAAGGCTGCTGATAAAACGAATCTGAGAACCCTTGTCATGGATGACCTTGGCAATCACTGTGCAAAGTGAACAAGAAGAGGGAGAAACCACCTCTGAATTGGGGAAAAGGGATGACAAAAGAAAGACCGAATACAATGGGACAATGGTTTTGTGAGATGGGGCAAAAAGGTTAGCAGGCCAGCCACCTAGTGAGTGCTCACAGAAACAGCATGGGAGCCAGGGGAAAGAAAGAACTGCAGGTCCTCCTAATTATGATCATCCCCTCTCTGCACACATTTGCTACTGGAAAAGCCCACTAGGACACTCAGTATCGTTCTTGACATCAGTAACAACCTTATAGGTCTGAAGGATAGGAACTGTGAGTCAAAGGTTTGAGGAGATCGTATCCAAGGAAGTGGGTCCCTTTTGTGACTGGCCTCCCAATGGCTCAGGGCCTGGGAAGCTGCCTGCCGCCCTCACCCAGCTTCATTTCCACAACCTCCTCCAACACAAACCTCTAAACTGAGATCCAGGGAAAAACAAGGAAACTCCACGCTGCCACAGGCTGTGTGTATGGGGGGTGGAGGGAGAGCGGAATGTGGCCTCTCCTCCACCACAAAACCAGCCCTGGTGCCCTGCCTCAGGCTTGTCATGTTGGCATAGCAGCCATTCCCAATCCACTCCCCACTCCCAGGCCTCCTAGATTGGGAGGAGGGGTGAGCGTGCACCCAATCATCGTCCACACCCCCAAGACTCCAGTACCAGGGGCAAAACAAGCAAGCAGGAATCAATTCGTATGGAGTTTCATCTGCAGGGCATTTCCCAAGTTAATCACTGTCTGGGCTGACTCCTGCTGAGGAGGATCCGGGAGCGGTGAGAAAGAATGCAGAAACCTTCCAGAGATTCCAGGCGCGCCAACAGTGTTCCAGGACCGTGAGATAGGCACATCTCCGAGGCCTCTCATCGCAAATTTGTCCCAGTCAAGCCTGAGATGCACAACCTTTCGGATACCAAATGTCTGAGCTGTTACTAAACTCGGTTTCCCTTACCAGAGCAGAGCGCCTCTACCGAGGTAGCGCACTGCGCCCTCTGAGAGCCACCTTGCCAAGCAAGCGCGCACCTCCAGCCTCGCCAGGGCTCACACTCTCCGAAAGAACCACAGCTAGTGTCCAAATCAGATCACAGCGGGGCGGATCCGAACCCTGGCAGACCCCAGTGCACTTCGGGAGAGCTGGAGAGGATACTCCGCGGCCCGGAGAGGTCCTTAAGCTTCGCAGGTCCGCCTCCCTCGCTCCCTTCCAGGCCTCTTTGTTTTCCAAATACTCCAGCGCTGACGTCACCGGGCTGGACAGCAGGCTGCATTCTTTCTAAGTGAGAGCCAGTTCGTGGCTCCAGAGAGGATTTTCCAAGGAAGACAAAGAGGAATTCTTGGGCTAGTGGGGGACAATGACACCTGTATCCCCCGCCTAGCCAAATCTGCCACTAGGGCCCTACAGCCTGAGGCGCCTGCAGCCACGTTCCATGCCCCCCAACCGCAACCCACAATCCGAAACCTCCCTGCGCTCTCAAAATTTGCCCCCTCCTCCAGCCCCGGGGGATCCGCGAGCCTTCCAGACCCCGCTCCAAGCGCACTGCTCCCTGGGCTAGCGGCCCTTGCCCGGCTCAGCGACCGCCTCGAAAAAGCACACTGCACCCGGGGGACGAACGCTCGGCGTAGTGCTCCGGATCCTGGAGAAAGCAGGGCGCGGGTACCCGGACTCTCGCGGGGCTCGTCCCTGTGGAGCACGGAGCGGCGCTGCTTACCGCTGAGGGTTGCGGGTGCCTGGCGCTCTCAGCCCCGATGTCCCAGGCCGGCTCGCCCGGCTCTGCTCAGCTGCAGAGGTGCGCACTCGGCGGCGGCGCCGACGCTCTGGCCGCTCGCGCCCCAGCGCGCAGCCCCTAGGTCGGTCCGCTGTGGAGGCGGCAGCTATGCCAGGAATGTGAGAGTTTCAGGTTCCCCCTCGGGATCAAAGCGAACCACAAATAACCTCTCGACGCGCCGCCCTCCTCCGCCCTCCGCCGCCCTCCGCCCTCCGCCCTCCGCCTCCTCCCGCTCCCCCTCTGGCCCCCGCCTTTCCCCGGGAGGCGGCGCTGGTTGCCCTGGGCCCGGCCGGAGCTCCGTCCTCTGCCGCTCGGGCTCGCTGTCGCGAGGTGCCCCCTCCCCCAGCCTCGACGTCGGAGCCACTGGGGAAGCTTTAATCCAACTCGACGCATGACTGCCACTCCCCATCCCTGCCTCGCTCTCACCTGTCATCCCCAAACCTACGGGCGGCTGGGCGCCTGGAGGCGAGCACCGCGCGCCCGGGTCTTGCTGCGCGAGGGATCTGGGTGGACGACTGCAAAGACACCCGTATTATTCCCCCTAGGACCCCTTCCCTGGTCAAGAGCTGCGGAGCCTCTCCCCTAAACCCCGCCGTTTTCACTCCCAGCGGCAACCTTTGAATTGCACTTTTTTTTTTTGGTACCGGGGATCGAAAATTGCACTTTTATTGTTTACAAACACCTTACAGCCGTTCAAAAGAACTGTCCCCACAGGAAGTGTGAATCTGGGTTGGAAAAATCTGCAGAATTTGCCTCACCTACCCAACCGAATCGCCCTCCACTGGGCGCCTGGTCCGCCTCTTCCCAGGTGGACGCCTGCTCTGACGCTCTACCGCACCACGCCTCCTCACGCCGCCCTCACAGCTCTCTATGCCCTTCCTGAGACTTGGGCACACAGGGCCTCTGCAGATCATGGGGCAGGAGTACGGGAGTGGGTGGTCAGGGTCCTTCCACTCAGGGAGAGTCGGGCTGATTTCTACCCCTGGCTGTACCCTTCCCCCTCTCTTCAGCCTGGAGTTTGCAATTCCTAGATTTGCTGGAGGCAACCAGGGCCAAGGAAAGTTTGCAAATTCAATGGCTGAGGACACTAATTTTTTTTTTTTTTTTTTTTTTTTTTGGTACCGGGGATCGAACTCGGGACCTTGTGCTTGCAAGGCGGGCACTGGAACCACTGAGCTAAATCCCCAGCCCAACATTGTTAATTTTTAATAAAGACCTCCTAAAAGTTCGTGTGTGTGTGCATGTGGTTTACTTGGAAACCAAATATTGCATTTCAAATAGTGACCAGAACCAATACAAATGAGAAAATAGGCCACCTGGGCCAAACAAAGAGGTCACCTTACAAGGAGAAGCTATGGCCAGGATACCAGTGTCCTAACTAAACTTGGTAGGTAGGAATCTTATGAATGAAAAGGAAGAGAGAAGTTCCCAGATGGCCTCACCTTATGGACAGCATTCTTCTTGGAAACACTTGATAGAGGTATGAGAGTGGGTGTAGGCTTGCGCACTCTGCGGTTGCAAAATCAGGGGAAAGGCCACATGGTACAGTTCTGTTTTTCAGGGGCTTTTAAGGGGACACCTAAGAAAATGTTTCACAGACATTCTTGAGATGGTTGCAGAACCAGGTCTGTTTGAGGCAGCTGGGGTCAAAGAGAAACATCTTGGGGTAAGCAAGCCTGCTGCAGGCCAAGTCAGGCCCCTTGACTGCTCATCTCTGCATCCTAAGGGGGCAGAAAAGGGAGTGCCATTCCAGTATCAGTATGGGGTTTTTTTTTTTCTCTTCCGTTTGTAAAATAATGGAGGGCAAAGCCAGGGGTCTCAGCAGAGCCTGCCTGAGCTGCAGCCCCACCTGGCTTGCAGGATGGCTGGGTGGGTGAGAGGGTGACAATGGTGAAAGGTGCCAGAGGGAGACGTGCACAGGTGGGCATTTGGCTGGCCAGCCTGCTTGCGTGCCAGTTTTCATGGACAGCAGGGTAAGAGACTGGCCTGGTGAGCCAGGGATTTCTCCCTCTTACCTTTGTCTTTTTCAGCCAGCCTTGTTCCCTCTCTCTTATCCACTCCCCTCCAGCACAAGTAATGATTCTTCCCAGATGACAGTATTGCTCACTGTTTCTGGAATCCTGCCCAGGAAAGATGCAGAGGTGAGCCAATTCTCAGACTAAGCCAGGCTCCAGGCCTTTACTCTGGAGTGTGCAGCTAACAGGGGCATGGCTGCATCATAGGTGTGTACAGGGCTCAGTGAGAGATCAGGCAACCGCACCCTCATCCCCTAGCCTGAGTCTATGCCTGTGCTGTGACACAGCCCCAGCCTGGCCATGCAGTTGCATCTCAGACTGGAATATGAAGAGTTCTTAGTGGATCCCTTCCCTTTCACAGCCCCGGTTGGGAAAGGAATGATCCCCATCATTTTCCAAATGGTTGACTGGAGGAAGAAGGACTCCAAGGCCCAGGTGGCAATGTCAAAGGAAGTCTGCTTTTCAGTTGTGAAATTCCCCCTTCCAGCCTCCTCTTTGACAGCTTATGGGAACGGGAAGCCTTCCAAAATCTGGAGCAGGAAGCAAATCACAGGAAGAGTCTGGACATTGGGGTGGAAGTGCCCATGCTCCAGCTCTAAGAGCAGAATAAAAGCCAAGAGAATGCCTCCTTCCATTTGCCCTTCTGCAAAAAACTGTTCCCTCTTCCCTCCCTCTCACGCCTCTCCCTTTACAACTGCTTCTAGCTTTAATCTCCCCAGTCCTCCGCTTTCACAGTTGCCCCTTTTCCCTTTCAGTCCCAGGCCTCAGGCCTGGAATCTCCATCAGGCACAAGTTGGCTCACAGGATCTGTGTCTTTGGAAGTTAAATCCTCCAAAGGTAGAACATTTGTGAATTGAGGCCCCATAATAGTTGAGGTAAGAGGGTGATTTTCTTTCTTTCTTTTTTTTTTGGTACAGGGGATCGAACTCACGACCTTGCACTTGAGTGGCAGGCATGGTGCCACTGAGCTAAATCCCCGGCCATGAGAGTACTTTTCTTAAAAATGAAGGAAACTAAGCTGGGCATGGTGGCACATGTTTGTAATCCTAGTACTCAGGAGGCTGAGGCAAGAGTATTGCTGAGAGTTTGAGGCCAGCCTGGGCTACATAGGCTTAGGGGAAGAAGGAGAAGGAGAAGGAGAAGGAGAAGGAGAAGAGGAGGAAGAAGAAGAAGAAAAATGAAACTCTTCACACCCCTTGAGCCTCTGGTCTTTCTTGTGGTCCTTTGCTTCTGGTGCTTCTGCAGGCCAGGACTGGGATGATTCTTGCAAAAGGTGAGGTGACAGAATACAGAATATGGAGGGAGCCAATCCCTGTCCCCATTTCCTTCCCTTCTTCTGGGGTCTCTGAGTGCCCAGAAAGTCCATGACTCTCAGTCCTTCGTGGAACATATGTCTCAGTCCTGTGTGGACAATGGTGAGTAAATGGAGAAACAGCAGGATACCCCTCAGTTTATTCCTGTATGGGCAGCCATTATGCTGGAGAAAGGGCTGGGGCGGGAATCTAAGAACTGATAGCTTTGGACCAATGGATGAAGGAAGGTCATTAGGGAATATCAGTGTAGCCCCCAGCAATTGCCTTTTCTGCAAAGCTGCCTTGTACTGTGAATACTGATTTAGTGGATGTGCCGCTGCTGCCCTGAAAGACCCTCTGCTCTGGGTAAAGACTGCAGGAAATGTGAGGTGGCCCCCCCGGTTTGCAGTCAGATAAGAAAGAGCCCAGGGAAGGATTTTGTGCCTGTTGGGTGTAGGGCCAGTAAGATGGAAGAGTGCCCCCTAGTGAACCGCATCCCCAGCTGCTGGGGTCAGTTCAGCAAGAGACTCCCTGGTCCTGGGTCCTGGGGTTGGGAATGGGGATGGGAGTGGAGAGGAGAGGGAAGAATGAGACATTTGGGAAAAGGTTTCGTCCTGGAGCGGATGTCTCTGAGACCCCTCCAGGAGTAAACTGGTGGCTCCAGGTGTGTTTCTGAGTCCCGTGTCTGCATCCCCCCACCCTTCAGCCTTTCCTGGGTTTATCACCTGGCCTTTAAAGAGACTTTATCACCACAGCTTTGTGTCACTGACACTGGGAAACACTTTGCATTCACCCCATTCACCCTCCACACATCTCTTCTGTTCCGTATTTCATACGGTCATTCGACACAAATATTTCCTGAGTCCCCACTCTGAGCCAGCCCCTCTGAGTCTAAGACGATCTCCACCCAGCTGCGGCTCACAGGTCTCTGGGAGCAAGGGAGAAAGACACAAGCACACTACAGAGTGAAGGAAGGGGGTACAGCCACGGCAGGCTTCCCTGAGGAAGTGCTTCTCAAGCCGAGTGCCAAAGGCCAGGTTGGACTGGGCGGAGTCTTCCCCAGGCTGGCATTTGCAGAACCTGCAGAAACAGCACAAATTCCTTGGTGCACTAAAACCAAAGCAGGAAGTATTGGCTATTTCTAGGAGGCAACTGACTTTCAGCCACCCATATGTCCCTTCTCAGGAGTAATACTGAGAGGGAAGCATCCTAAAGGGCATGAGGAAACTTGGGGTGTTGGATATATTTACTATTTAGATTGTGGTATTCATATGATAAAACTTACCAAATTATGCTCTTTAAGTAGGTGTGCTTTGTTATATATTAAAAAAACATTTTCAAAAATCAGATAGTACTATATGAGAAAATATCACCCCACTCTGCTCCCTCCACTGAGCTCCACTAAATGAGACAATCACTTTAAATTCTTTTAGATAGCCTGTATTTACACCTAGATTTCTAAAAATATTTTCTTCTTCTATTGCTGGTCTCTATTTTAAGTATTATCTATCCACTTCCCACCACAAAAGATTAGGATCACACATACACATACTTCTCCATTCTCTTGACATGGCTAAATGACATTTTTTGTTAAATTAATCTCCAGTGTTTATATTATTGTGACTATATAAACAGTGTTCATAGCTGACTCACATTACTATGCCAGGACTACAGTTTTCTTTCTTATCCAACTTTTGTTTTTATTAAAATTAAGTTTTGCCTCATTTTCCATTTGCTTGGTGTTCTCTGTACTTAGCATTATTTTGTGCCCAAATACACAGAACTCTAAAATTCCCCTCCATGAATGCAGACCTACTAGTATTCCATTAGCTCCATCTCAGTCTTGGTGGCATCCCTCCTGCAGAGTGGGACAGTGGCTGCTGTCTGGTCTCAGCAAATAGTTTTCCTCTTGACATCTCCTTTCCTCTTCATTGCAGAGCTTCCCCTCCACTCCCTTCTGTTTGGTCCCTTGTTTACTGACTTCTTTGGCCCTTTCTTTTTGATTTGCTATTTCTCATCTTCCCAAGAATGGATCTATGGAAGGCAGATTTAAAAAAAAAAATTATTCCTGTCTCAAAGTGTCTTTATTTGACCCTCACACACTGTATTGATACTTGGCTAGGTATAAAGTTCTAGGTTAGAAATAATTTTCCTTCTGAATTTTGAAAGAGTTGTTTCATTGTCTTTTTGCCTCTTGTGCTGCTATTGAGAAAAAATGATGCAATTATGAGTGCTGATCCCTGCTTATAAACTGTTTTCTCTGGAGGCTCCTAGGATTTCCTCTGCATGCCTGGTGTCCCAAATACATGTGATGTGTTTTCATATGTTTTTGTCCTTTGTTCTGAGCCCTTGATGGGCCTTTCCATCTGGCACCTCATGCCTCTAAGCTCTGGGGTCTTCTCATGAGATTTTTGTTGTTTTTCTTCAGTTTGTCTGTTCAGTCTTTTGGAATTTCAGCTATTTGGATGTTAGAAATCCCAAAATGATTCTCTAATATTTCTTTTTTTTCGATTACAGTACAGTATTTTGTTTTTCCTGGGCAATTTTCTTCATGTTTTATCTCAACCTTTGTAAATTCTTGTTATCATTTTTAATTTTCAAGAGCTGCCCCTTGTTCAGGGTTCTTTTTCTATTATCATTTTCTTGTTTCATGAATTAATTACCTTCCCTCATTCCTCTGGGAGAAGTAATTCAAATGAAAATTGTTTTCTTGTTCTGATCTCCGAATTATCTGTTTCCTTGGAGTTTGTCTTTTTTGTTTGTTTTGGTCTCTGTTTTTCATGGTCACATCTTCCCTCAAATGACTGATTACTGGCTGTCTGCTCCCCTTTAAGTGAGAGGTGTGTTTAGCAGCCAACGGAAGCCCTGTGACTGGGGGAGAATTGGCTTCTTGGCTGGTCTCATAGGGAGAGGATGGGGTAGGGTTTTCTGGAGACCCCCAAGTAGCGGCATATGTAGGTCATTTCCCTTGGGCCATTCAGATTCTCGGTGAAAGAGCCTTTGACTTCCGGCTGGAATCCTGGCTGCCAGGTTGAAGAGGCTAACAAGAAGGGAAGATGACAGGTTTGGCAACTTACTCCCGTGCCACCTTCAGCCTCTCCATATAGCAGCATATGATCTGGGCTACAGTGCCCACCTTCCCTAATGTGAGGAGGGAGGGCATCTTGGAGCGTTTCAATCAGCCTTCCCGGGTCAGCCTCACGGTCAGCCTGTCCTAGAGAAATCTGGTGCCTCCTTTTCCTGAGACTGTCTGAAGCTCTGCTGAGCTTGCTTCTTCCCCTTCCCCAAACCTTCCGTTGTGGGAGAAAGTGAAAGTCTCATCAATTTGCTTTCCACCCTCCAGAACTGCGCTGCCACTGCAGTCCAGTGCTCCTCTCAGGCTCCAGGCACTTGGGCCTCGGGGGTTTTTGGTTCAATGCATCTCTTCCGGTGGGCGGGGCTTGGGGGCAGAACCAGGCGAAGGTGCTGTGTATGCTTAGCCTCTCACATCCTCTTCCTTTTTCCCACTCTGGTGGCTCATTGCAGGCCTTGTCAGGGCTGGTGTGGACACCTGGGGCAGGAAGCTGGCAAGCTCAGGGTTGTTCTGCTGGTTCTACCACTTCAGGGATTGCTTTTCTCTGTGGGCTGTGTTCTCATCCATCTGCCAAGGATAAGCCCAGGGGCAGGGCGCTTGGCATAGCGCTCACTCTCCCACTCCAGTTCTCCAGGGCCACAGCCGAGACCTTGGAAAGACATTTGGTGTGAATATGTACACTGAAAGATTTATTACCCTAAGAGACACATTACCATCAATCCCCCTCAAAATACTCCCCCGGCACTGAACACACTTATCTCACATTCCTACCACTTTCTGAAGCAGCTCTGGAAGTCCTCTTTCATGACTGTCTTTCTGAGGTGTGATCAAAAACACGGTGAATGCTGCTGCCCAGTGCCATCCAACAGAAAGGCAGGCTCATAAAAATACTAGTGTGTCCTCGTCCACCTTATCCACCACATCTGCCACTATGTGACCTCTGGCTCTTCCCCAAAGTCAAAATGACCATGAAAGGTAAACATTTTTGAATGATTCAGGACATGGAGGCAGCTTCAACAGCATAATTAAAAACATTCAAGAGAACTTTCAGAACTGCTTCAGAAAGTGGCAAGAATGATGGGATAAGTGTGTGTCACAGCAAGGAGCCACATATAGGCTGTGGCCACAGAAATTTGAGGTTCACGTCTGCATGAACAGAGAAGAGCCACATAGTGATTTTAAAAAGATGAAAGTAATTTTATTACAAAAGTACAGCAGATATGAGCATAATCAAAAAATGTATTGCCACACAATGAGGGAGGAGACAGCACCAAAGATGAAGGATCTTGAAAGATGGAGCCTTCAGCAGGTGGAAGAGAAAATGCCACACCACACTCAGTCTCTTAAATACTGTGTTCAGACAAAAGTGACTTGGTACCAATAGACCTGCACAGCTGAAAGGATCGTTCCCACCCTTGGTTAGAATCAAGGACACACACACTGATAGTACACTCAAGGCTATCTGTAAATAACATTTCTTTCCCAAGGCAGGGTAGCCAGCCCCTCCTTGTAAGAAGTGGCACATAGCTGAGTTGACCTAGTGAACACATGCATTTGGCTCACTTATTATTTTAACCCTTTTCTTGATAGTGTGTTTGAAGAGAGGGGGAATATTTTGAGGGAGGAGGGTTAATGGCAATGTGTCTTTTACTATAATAATTTATTTTAAAAATGTAAATATTCACCATAGTTTTTAAAAAAATAACACTTTGTAGACCCAAGGCTTAGGGCTTTACAAGCCCAGGGCTGACCTTGCAATTCAGAAGGCTCCTGGTACTCCCTTCAACACACCTTGTTTTCCTCAAAGCTGGTGGTGATGCAGTAGCAAGCTGGTCAGTGAGCCTCTGCTCTGTGTCCTGCCCATTCCCTCCTGGGAGCAGGCAGGAGAGGTAGGGAAAGAGGACTTTGCCAGGCAAGGCTGGAGCTGGAGTGTCTCTTGGGAGACATGATTACACTCAGCTTTTGCGTAGAGGCTGTCAAGGTGTGTGGCATGAGCATGGGTGAGATATGTTAGGGAGTCACCATCAGCAGAGGTCCTTTACAGATTAACACCACTATTGACCTGGCTGTTCAAGGAGTCTGCAAATACCCACAGGGAAAAAGCCATATATTTAGTTTAAGGCATCCACATAAGTGGAGACAGGCACAAAGAAATCAGACTGCCCTCAAAAAGTATCAGGTGGTAGACAAACTGGACTATAGACTCTAACATCCTAGTGGAGATTTAATATGGCACCAGAGTTGGAGACTGTGCGTAATGCAGCCCATATGTATGCTGGGCCTTGGCTAAACTCTGTCAGAGGTCTGGTGGGTCCTGGCTCCCCAGGCTGCTTTGTCAGACCCTTTTGGCAGGCCTTTGCCCAACCTCAGCCTGGATCCCAAGTGGCTGGAGCAGGAGGACACTGTGGAATCTGGACTTTGGACAAAGGAGTTAACCCTGGAGAGCCACAGGGCAATTTTCTTTAGAGGTCAGAGAGAAGTAGCAGAGGTTCCCAGGCTAGGAAGGAAGGAGAGGGTAGGAGTCGGGGTCACTAAGACCCAGGAAACGAGACAGATTAGTTATTATGACCTTTGGACAGTGTCAAACCTGCATTTTAAATAAGATAACAATTTAATATGAAAGTATATTATGGTAGATAATATATAACCAAATCCAACCTTTTTAGTACAGCGTTTGATGAATTTTGGTAATTGTATACAGTTGCATAACCACAATGCTAATAAAGATTTAAATAATTTCTATCTATTTAAAACATTTCTGAGTGACTTTGTAGGCAATGACCAATTACCTCCCTTGACCCCCACTCTAGATAACCACTAATTTGCTTTCTCACACTACAATGTTGCCTTTTCTAACATTTTTTATGAATAGAATTATTAGTTATACAACATGTAATGTTTTTGTTTTAGTACAGAGCCTTTGAACTGAGCTACATCTCCAGCCCTTTTCTGTTTTTCACTTTGAGACAGGGTGTCACTAAGTGGCTAAGTTGCTCAAACTGGTCTTGAACTTGCAATCCAGCTCTGAGAGTGCTGGGATTTTAGGAGTGTGCCAAATATGCAGTCTCTTGTATGTACGGTGATTTCTTTCACATAGTGTTACTCTTTTCAGATTCATTCCAGTTATTGTGTGTAGCTGGGGATTTAGTTCAGTGGTTTTGCCACCTGCCTTGCAAGCACAAGGTCCCGAGTTTGATCCCTGGTACCAAAAAACAAAACAAAACAAAAATTTCAGTATCTTTGAATCACTGAGTAGTATTCCATAGTATGGGTATGCTGCATGCAGTCTGTCCTCTTGCTAGCCAATAGATACTTGGACTAATATTTGGATTATTTCTAGTTTTTGATAATTATAAACAAAGCTGTTATGAGCATTCATATACAAGTCTTTATGTAGACATATATTTTAATTTCTTCTGGTGAATAGCTAGAAATAAAATTGCCAGCAAGTGGTAAACATATGTGTAACATTGTAACATACTGAGATAAGATAGAAGAAATACAGTCAGGTAAAAATAATACAAAAAACCCTCAATTTTTGTCTCCCTTATTCCCTTAAAATTTTGAGTCACATCCCTTCTCACCTCTGCACATACACATGTTAATCCTTTAAGGACTAATTACAAGGTTTATTAGCTCTAAATTTACCTAGTCTATCTCATCCCCCTTCAAGACTGAGGACACCAAGATAAGAGTAACTAACTTTCAGGGTTTTCAGGGATATCAAATTGTAAGTTCTTACAATGTCCAGTTCCTGACCTTTTCCCTTCAAGAAATGTCTAGAAATCTCCAAATCCACAATCACTTCAGATTCCAGGAAAAGCACAGTTTTGCAGACCGCCCCAGGATGAGATCAACCCCCCCACCCCAAGTAAGAACAGTCATCCTATGAGAACTGAATTACCCCTGAAGCCATAGGGAATCCTCTGCCGCTAGGAGACCAAAACCGAGATGATGATCTATTGGTTCTTGGCCTATATCAGTTCATTCATAAAAGCTGCCCTGGTTCTTCCATGAATGAGTCAGTCTGGATCCCTACATTGGAGTATGCTCCCCCCCAGTTGCTCAAAGTAGAGTTCTTCTCAGTCTTCTTTCCTTCCTTCCTTCCTTCTTTCTTTCCTTCTCCCTGCCCCCCACCCAGTACTGGGACTTAAACTCAGGGCCTTTGCACTGAGCTACATCCCCAACTGTTTCTCAGTTTTTATTTTGAGACAGAGTCTCACTAACTTGCCCAGGCTAGGCTTGAACTTGCAATGTTCCTACTTCAGTCTCCCAAAGCATCTGGAATTACAGGCATGTGCCATGGTGTCTGGCTGATTGTTTCTTTACTATAAGTCTACTCCCAATTGAGTGTAAACTGGGTGGGGAGAGACTATCTTTCTCCACTACTTTATTCCAAGGGCCAAGCATGGAACCAAAGGATAAAATAGTTAACTTATAAATATTTATTGGATTAATCACTATAAAGAAGAAAGAAAAAGAAGAAAAGGAGGAGGAATAAAAGAACAGAAAGAGAAAAATGGAGAGGGAGAGAGGAAAGAGAAAGACTGTATTACAGTGGGGAGGAGACAGGGTTATTACCTCAGTTGTGGTCACTTAATTTCCTTACCTCAAGGAAAGCCCTGGGATAAGTTTACTCTCACAATGCTCTTGTGAGGATTAAAAGTGCTACCACGGTCCCTGGCACTGAAGAATCACACAATAGCTAGAAAGAGAAAAAAAGGACTTTGGGTCTCCTCCTTGCACACTAACTGGGAAATTCATTTGCTCCTCCCCGCTCCCTGCCATTCAGAGGAGTGGAACCCTGACAAGTGTCTGAAACCTGGGGTCAGCCCTGATCATGTGTGTTCACATCCCAGCACATGCAGGTCCAGTCCCTGTCCCTGTCCTGGTGGCCCAGTGTCTTGTTTATAGTGAGCAGACTGGCAGGGCTGATGGGTTCTGATTTTAGCTGGTTCCCTGGAAAACCTACTATCCCCAGCACATTCCAGCCCACTTCCTTTTGGAGATGCCACCAAGAAAGCTATTACCTTCTTTTCATGAGGAACTATGAGAAAAGGAGGAAAGTGCTAAGAAGGGAGTCAGCACTGGGTGGGGAAGAGGGGAGCCCCTGATCTCTGTAACTGCACAGCCCTTAATGCTGAGGCCCAACTGGCCAATTGACCCCAACACCTACAGCTGCCACCAGCCTCCAGGACCTCCAAAGTCCCTCTCAATATCATAGAGGAGGAGGGAAATTCTCAGCCCAGATTTCAAGAGAAGCCGAATCTTTCTTGGGGTCCTATCTTCCTGTTTGTAAGCTGAAGTGCTTCTTCAGCTTCTGCCATTCCCTGAGTGTGAGGCGGTAGCTGGAGACAGGAGGGGTGGCTGTGCAAGGTGCCGAGGGCACCTATCACAAGAGCTTCCCACCCTGCTTACTGGCTTTGTTACTTTGAAAGAAAATAAGCCTCACTCTCATGTGTAGAATGAGTAAAGCATCATAATAGTACCTAGCTGAAGGTGTGCAAAAAAGAAAGCAGCAGGGAAAGATTAATTTTATAATAACTTGCTCTTATGATAACTAACCCAACCCTGCAATAATGGTGTTAATCCATTCACAAAGGCTTCACCCTCATGACTCAGTCTCCCAATGCCACACTGCATTGGGGATTACACTTCCAATGCATGGATTTGGGGCACACATCTAAACCACAGCAATCTTCTCCCAAACTCACATAGAATGGGCAGGATTTAGGTTTCCTGCAGGCTGTTGAACTGAGACCTCAGTTCCTCACTATCTGTGAGCTGGAGTCTACCCTCAGTCCCTTGGGATAGAGGTTTCTTCATAGAGTGGCTCACACATGGCAGCTGGCTTCATCAGAGCGTGTGAGCAAGAACCACAGAGGGGAAAGAAGGAATTACCACCCTTTGTAACAATGGTGTCCATGGTATCTCATCACTTTCACATTATTCTGTTGATGAGACACCAGTTAGGAAGTTCGGGGCACACTCAAAAGGAAAGGACTGCACAAGGTCTAAATCCCAGGAAATGGAAAATTACTGGTAGTCATTAGAGAGGCTGCCAATCACAGTTGACATTCAGTTAATGTTTGTTCAGTGAATGAATGAATGAATGAGTGAACATGGGCAGATGGAGAGGAAGAGTAGAGACAGGAAGGGCATACTGCTCTCAAAAAATGGTTTTCTTTGTACACTGAAAAACAGAGGCTATAGGCATTGAAGAGTTTGTCACTTTCCACTTGTCACATGCTTCATTTTCAAGATTTGTTAACACCCACTCTAATTCCATTCCCCTCATTTGCCCACAAATGCATGTGTACACACAACATGTAAACAGGAGGACAATTCATTCCTCAGAGAGATGAAGAAACTGGGGAACTTACATACTGGGCTCAGAGATTTATGAGTTGCTTTCAGAGGAAAGGCTGGGGAATTTTTAAAATTTTGGAAAAGTACATTTTTTCCCACTTGTACAACTCAAATAGAGTTGAATATTCCCTAACTGGAATTTTCCAAACCTTTTCTGTCTCAAGTGAAAAGGAGAACATCTGGACAAAGCAGGACCTTGTTCTTAGGGGAG
Source organism: Heterocephalus glaber (assembly GCF_000247695.1). The sequence goes on from NW_004624730.1 coordinate 10,725,965, forward strand.
GAATGAACTCTGTGGGGTAGCTTTTGCATGCTCAGCATGAACTTGCAATTCAGGAATACAAAAGAAATAAAGACATGCAGAACCCCTGAGATGGGTGGAGGGACCAGAGACTAACAGATAGGAGAGCACAAAGATACTGCTGCATCATTATGAGGTGTAGATATGGAGATCAAGAGGAGGGATTCTGGGGCCAGGGATTTAGCTCAGTGGTGCCACCGCCTGCCTCGCAAGTGCAAGGTCCAGAGTTCGATCCCCGGAACCAAAAAAAAGCCAACCTAATTTCATTTAGGGCTGGGGATTTAGCTCAGTGGTGCCACTGCCTGCCTCGCAAGCGCAAGGATCTAAGTTCTATCTCTGACACCAAAAAAAAAGAAGAGGGATTCTGGGGGCTGACATGGGTAGGGAGGGATTCTGGAAATCAGTAGGCTTCTCCTCCTTTGAGTTGGAGGAAGACATTTTAGGTGAGGAACAGTGCAGAAGAGACAATGGGGATTGGGGCAAGAGGAAAATTGTAACTGTCACAGCATGTACATGTTGGAGCAACAAACCTAAATAAATGGAAGGTGTGTGTCAAGGACTCAGAAAATAGACTTTGGGGCAGGACCTTTCAAAGTGTAGGAGGTAACATTAGTGGGACAGGTCTTTGGAAGGGAGATGAGGAAAATACGCACGTCTGGGGGGCAATCAGCTCGTTCCTGCCAGAAGTCCGCAGCTGTAGCCTGTGATGGGGCAGTGGTGGAGGCTGACAGGATGTATTCTCTTGACCGGGAGAAGCTGCTGAGAATACGACAGGGCCTTAGATACAGCTGCCAGGGGAACAAAAAAGCTCACCCTGATTCTTTGCGGTCTATTGTAAGATCATGGGGGAAAAACCATCATAAGAAACCAAAAGCAGGGTCATGTTAGCACTGTGTGACTTCATCCCCTCTTCCTTCCAGCTCTGCTCACACTCCTTCCTCTCTTCTTGTCCCCTGTCCCTGCTGTTTTTCTTCACTGCATTTATCAACATCAAACACATTGTACGTACATGTATTTGTCCTGTGTATAATCTTGTTTCTCCACTGGAACACAAGATCAGAACTCCAAGAGACTACAAAAGTGCCTGGTATATAGCGAGCAGTCCGTATCTATTGTACAAAAGAAGGTGTAATAATATGATCAAGGCCTAGCTACAAACTGACAAGCTCTGCTAATTGAGTTTGATCTGCCCAAGAGAACTGCAGTAGTTGATTTGCTGTCTTGTCCACAGCTAGGGTAGCTGCATGAGTTATGTGTGTGTTACCTACAGAGCGGAACTTGCTCTTGCTAGGAACACCCCGCACCTCTGCCTGGGTACCAGAAAAAACTACAGGTGGCAAAGGCTTCCTTTAAATCATACAAGGGCCTCTGCTTGGACTCCTCCCACCACTTTAACTTCTCATGTCTTTGTATTTGGGGCTTCTGACAGCCTAGAGCCCTGTGCCAGCCTTCCCCCACTTCCCGGGTTACCTGTAGGAGCTGTCTCTATTCCTCCCCTGCTAGCTTCATTGCACACCATGCCCACACCTGCATGAGACCCTTGCTGAAAATAGCATGTGGAACTGGGGTTTTCTCTTCTCAGTACCCATCCCAATCCTAAGTGCCAAGGAAGAGAGCTGGAGATGTGATGTTTCAGAAGCTCCAATGATCCTACAAGATATGCTTCCTTCTTAGAAAAAAAGCCACTGTTTCCCTTTTACATTTTCATATGCTGTCCAGAATCCCCTGGATTTCCTGGACTTTATATGAATTCCAGATATTTTTACCATAATTTTCATATGTGTATTCTTGCCAACAACAGACTTTGGCTATCTCGGGGTGGTGTGAGCTTGACCTCCAGAGCCCTGAAAATTTGGTAAGGGTCCTGACTTTCTCTCTGATTCCTTGTGTGCTCTTGGGTATTTTGTAAAAGCAATTTTACTGAGATACGATTGGCATATAGTAAACTACACTTCACAATCTAAGTTTTGCCTTAATGTACAAGATGACATCATCACCACAATTGCCATAGGTTGAGCCTTGAATTCCCTCAAAGGCCCATGGAGGACTTGGTCCCCAAGGGATGCTCTTGGGAGGTAGTGGAACCTTTAAGGGGTGGGGCCTACTGGGAAGTCTAGAGGTCACTAGAGATGTGCTCTCCAAGGAGACTGATGGAAATCTCTTCCTTACTCTCTTTTGCTTCCTAGTCATGAGGTAAGTGGTTGTGCTCCACCACATGCTCCTGCAATAATGTGATGATTTTCCTCAGTCCCAAAAGCAATGGCCCAAGCATTCAACCTCTAAGACTGAAGCACAATAAATGTATCGTAAATTGATCATCTCGGGTATTTGTTACAGCAATGGAAAACTAACACAACAATCAAAGCAGCGAGCATATCCACCATTCCAGTTTTTTTGTGCCCCATGTAACTCTTCCTTTCATCCCTTTGTACATCCCCACCCACTCATACCAGACAATCCTTGATCTGCTTTCTGTTAATAGATTATTTTATTTTTTCAAAATTTTATATAAATGGAATCACCAAGTAGGTGATTTTTGTGTTGTTGTTTTTCACTTAGCAAAAGTCCCTTGAGAGTCATCCACAATATGTGTATCAATAGTTTGTTTCTTTTTATTGCTAAGTGGTATTCCATTATATGGATGTACTTCTATTTCTTTATCCATTATCCATTCATCCTTTGATAAACAAATAAAGCTTCTATGAACATTTATGTACAAACATTTTTATGGACATGTATTCCCTTCTGTCTTGTGACATATGAGAAAAATAGTTGGTTAATGCATTAGGCATATGGCTGACTTTTAAAGAAATTGCCAGTTTTCCAAAGTGGTTTGTACACTCACCCATATGTATGAGAATGTCACCTCCTCCATGTACGGACTAGAGCTTGGAGTGGCCAATTGTTTGTTTCAACCATTCCAAATGGCATGGAGTAGTATATTGTTGTGATTTTAATTTAAATTTCCTTAGTGACTAATGTTTCATATGCTAACTTTATATCTTCTTGGTGAAGTATCTGTTCAAATGTTTTAATCCCCTCATCTTTTAAATTGTTTTGCTGTTGTTGTTTTGTTTTATTTTTAGTTTAGGAATTCTTTGTGTGTTCTGAATATACATTGTTAATCTTTACAAAGGACTCCTTCCAGCCTGTGGTTTCTTAACCAGTGAGAAACCTAGGGCTGCATATATTCTCACCCTACACAAAACATAGATCTTATTAGCAAAGATGTGGAGAATGAATATAAGGTAGTCAATAGATGGTGGCATTCACACTTAGTTTGTTTTTTTTTTTACCTGAAAGTGGAGATTAGAAGAAGGTATCATGGGGATTAAATGAGGTGATGTACAGAGGGTGCTTAGTAGCATATTTGGCCCATGTTAAGTATCCAATAAAAGATATATATATATATATATATTTTTTTTTCCATTAAGATTAGTATCTTCCTTGACAAGACCCAAGGAAACGCCTTTATTGGTCAAGAGCCCATTTGGTCCATGTTGAAATTAGCTTCTTTTTCTGTGCATGAAATCTGTCCAATTCTTCTTCCTCCTTTCCTGACCACAAAACACTGACTTAGCAGACACAGAAGAGCAACTATGGTATTCTAGGTGAAGGTGTGTGGTAGAGAACAAGGCAGACAGGGCTCCTGAGATTATGGGCGACAAGTGACAAACACACAAATAGGTGTAATTATACTTAGTGTTGAGTGGCATGCAGGAAATTAATGGGACCAAGGGCTGGAGTACCTGGAGGAAGTCTCTTTGGCAGACGCCTTCCTTGGAAGGCCCTTTCTGAGGAGACACTCTTTGATCTGAAACTTGAAACAGGAGGGCTCCAAGGGAAGCCAAGCAAACAGCAACAACAAAAGTGGAGATAGAGAAGGATTGGGTGCACTTGAGGAGGCTGAAAAAGGGTCAGGCTATCCTGAGCCCAGTGAGCAGAGGGAAAAAATGTATCAGATGCAGCAGGAAGGGGCCAGAAAGGGCAGACTTCAGAGGCCATGGTCAGGAGTTGGATTTTGTTTTAAGTGCAATGTGGAGCTATGGAAAAAATTTTAGCAAGGGAGAAAGATGATCTGGTTTAAATTCTTAGATAATCATTTAAATTGTTCATGTATTCATTCAACCATTATTTAAATATTTATTGAGTATCGTGCAATGCACCGAGCACCAAGAATAGATATAGAATAGTGAAGAAAACAGAAATGCCTCTGCCTTCTCTGAGAGGATGTAGGGATGGGTAACCAACCATCTCAGTTTTTCCTGGGACATGCTAAGTTCCTTGCTAAAATGGGTACCACCTTGGGTAAACTGGGATGATTACCATACACAGAGCATACATTATTCCCACTGGAGGTGCAAAATACACAAAATAAGCTACTAACATGTGTTTAGATACACATATGTATCATGTGTTTGATGGTGCTCAAAAAAGGTGTCTCAGTCACTTTCCCATTGCTGAGACAAAATACCTGATACCTACCACTTAAAAGAGGAGAGATTTTCTTTTCACTCACAGTTTCAGTCAGAGATCAGACCTTTGTCTCAAACAGTGTTAACACAAGAGTGCACAGACCTTCTAATCAACACTTTCTTATTTGGTCCTAAAGCCACGGTAGTAGATTTTCTTATCCTTGTTTGACTGAGAAGGCAGCCCAGGTTCAAAGAGAGAGTATCCCCCAAGTCCCATGGCTGGAGGTGAGACAGGATCTCAGGGACAGAGATGGAACCAGAGGCCTTCTTGGGGCTACCAAGGAGCAGAAAAGAAAACACTGCCATGTGGGAACACGACTGGAGGGAAGCGTTTTGCTCATCGAACAGCTGTGTGTGTTCCTTTTGAATTCTGTGCCAAGTGTGTTAGCTGTGTGCACAAACACACAAACCCACACAGCCCAGGAATAACACATGTAGAGAAAAGCCATCTGTGAACTGAAAGTGGCAGAAGAAGGGATTCTGGGAAGTATTTCTTTCCCTTTCAGCTCTGCCCAAGAGGGAGATCTGTGATATCATGTACCCTGAGGCTTCTGCATTCTCATTTCTGAGCTCCGTGTCCAAATTCACCCATATGACCATAGTTCTGTAAGGGGAAGGCCCCAGCTTCCCTGGGAGTCTGCAGGGCCTGTGTGAGTGAGTTTTTTCTGGGGGGTGTGGAACTTCGGTGGTCCCAGTGCTCCCCTTTCTTAGCAGCCAAGTCAAGAGGAGAAAGAGCGGGGTGCGGTGGTGCACCCCTGTAATCCCAGCACTCTGGGAGGCTGAGGCAGGAGATGGCAAGTTCAAGTGGGGCCTGGGCTAACAGTGACTTAGTAAGACCCTGTCTTTAAAAATAAAAAGGGCTGGGCCGGGGATTTAGCTCAGTGGTTCTGTCACCTGCCTCGCAAGCACAAGGTCTTGAGTTTGATGCCCGGTACCAAAAAAAAAAAAAAAAAAAAGGGCTGAGGATGTAGCATGGTGTGAAGACCCTGGGTTCAATCCCCAGTACCCCCCCCAATAAAGCCAAAGAAAGAGGGGGTGGGGGAGAGGAGCAGTTGGGGAGCCACTGGCCCACGGAGGTGTCAGCCTGGAGAAACTAGCCTTAAGTGTCCTGGCTTGAGCCCTGATTCCTTTCTTTGCCTGTTAGTAAGAGTCCAAATTGGGTGCCGGTCCCTTTTGTTCTACATGTACAGAGAAGTGCACAGCTGCCATAACGTGTCCTGTCTTTTGGGCTGTTTCCCCATCTAAGTAGAGGTAATTGCTTGTTGTGTGTGTGTGTGTGGGGAGGGGTGCTCGATCCCTAAACTGGGGTGTGGAGATGCACAGGAGGGAGGGGGCAGATTAGGAGATTTTGGAGACAAGGCTATAGTTTCAGAGGGAAATTTCACCATCCCCACAGTGTCCACAGCTTTGTTTTGTTTTTGTTGTTTTCTTTTGGTCGGGATACCACAAGGCTTTTGAAATCTCCACTAATAGTAAAGGAGGATGAGATAATTTTTAAAAAGGGGAGGGGTGTAAAAAACAAATTGCGGGGGAAACAGACTGGCTGGTGGGACTTGAAAGGGCTGCATTTGCGGTCGCAGAAAAGAAGCTCTTCTTTCAACCCAGACTCCCAACGGGAGCGGACAGCTGGGATACACTCCGGGATCAGAAGCGCAGGCTGACACAACATCTGCATTTGAAACGCGCTCCTGGGAGCTCTTCGAGCAGGCGTGAGGCGGGATCTGCTCCCAGGGCTCCTCCAGGAGAGGGTAACATCCCAGGGAGCCTAGCAGAAGCATCGGGCTTAGACTGCGGACCCTCGGCGCTGGGATCAAGAGAAGCCCCCAAAGAAAAGCTGCACAAGAAGCTTGAGGGCGGGAGCGGGCGGATGCCCCGGGTCTGGCTATTTTGCTCCAGGTCACCTCCAAACGAGACTGGAATAAACCCTCCTTGTTTGCCTCTCGCTGGACCTAAGCCCCGGGTCCCCTTGGGTATCGTCCAGGACGCCAGGCGCGGTCTGACAATGGCGCTCAGACGACAGATGGCGGGCGGGAGGGCTGGGGGCGCGGGCAGGTGCGCGGGGGAGACGCGGCGCAGGACGCCAGGCTGTCGGGTGAATAGATCTGCGGCCCACTGGCTGCAGGCGGCGGCAGCCTCGCCTCGCCAACAATAAGGGACTTCTCCAAAGCGACCGACCTCCTTCCCCCGGGCTCGGCCACGCGCCAGCCGCGGAGAGCAGACCATTTTGCGAGTTGGCTGAGCCTGGCGCCCCTGTGCACCCAGCGCTCCCCCCAAGAGACCTGGGCTTGCGTGTGGGCCAAAGGCTCGTGTGCGCTCGGATACACACACACACACACACACACACACACACACACTCAACGCACACTTACCTTGGGCTTTGAGTTCTTGAAAAAGTCCCAGGTGTGGCGATCCGAACCGCACTAGGAAATAGTTTTCTTCCCTGGCCCACGGCACACTGCCCAAAGAAATAATGTTTGATTTTGAGTAATGAGTTCTGTGTCATAAGCCACAGAAGCTTGGGAGCCTCAGGCAAGTTAGGGACAGAGACGGATTCCTGAGTAGAGTTGGGGTGCTGCATCCAGGCCATGGCTCTGCCACATGGTGGTAGGGGGATGCCAAGCTGGTAGGCCCCCTTCCCTACCACTAGGATGGGCTCTGTCCCCACCCAGTGCTTTCTGTTCCATCTCAAACAAAATGACAGCAAATGGCAAAGCAGGGGTCCTTGAAAGCAGTGCTTTCTGACCAGGCCCTCAGGACTGAAGCTTTCTGGAGGCCTGGAGTGCATTTTTACAAACCCCATCTGAGTGTTAGGCTCAGTGCTTAAAGGAACTTGCTTAATTCTGGAGTTACATTGACCAGTTGGGCAGGTGCATTGCAGATGCAGGCAGGGGCCACCCATATCATGGGCTGGGACTTTTTTTACTGAAGCGCTAATGGGACTGGGGGGCTCTGACCTTTTACAGTACCTATATGACTGTGGCTTTGAGAAGGACGTGTGTGCCAGCTGCGCTTTAGGAGGTGCCACAGTGAACTACCTCCTCCAAGTCCCCACATGGTGTTGACAAGTAAAAATAAATATGACACAACAGAAGAAACAGGTGAGGTTCTTCTTTTTTTGAAATTGGACTCAGGACCTTGCGCTTGCCAGACAGGCATGACATCACTGAGCCGCATCCCCGACCCTGAGGTTCTTATTTTGGAAAAAAAATGTCTCCCTCTGTAGTCATGTCAGTCTCCCTAACTGAGACTCTTATAAAGAGAAGGAGCCCTATGAGCAGGGGTCCTAATGATGGTCAGGACTCCTGCCTGCCTTTTCCTAATAGTCCTAGAGTTTGGTGTCCTTGCTAAATCACTCAACTGGACTATTTCTAAAACATTGTAATTCTCATCCTTTTGCTTTCTTTAATTATCTCCTTCACTTTGAGGTCTGTCTGTGCATAGGGTATACCTGTGGTACATATGCATGGCTCATCTGACCAGGAAGAAGTCACTAACCCCATCATTTAACTAGCTTAATCATGAAAAAAGGGCCCTCTTTTTCTTTCTTTACAGCCGCAAACACATCACATCCTGTTAGAACTTTCTAATAACTGCTGGGAAAAATAGACCAAGCGTGGAAGGGGAACCCAGCTTTGCTCTGGTGCTGTCTCTCAGGCTTTGTGGTTCACACTGCCTTTGTGTTGTCTGTCATATCAAGTGCCATCTGTTATGTTATTCACTTTGTGTTTTTCTGCAAATCTTCTTTTTAAACTTAAATTCCTTTTGTTTTTTATTTTTTTCCCAAATGTTAGGCCACATTTATTTATTTTTTATTTTTTTTCCTTAAATTCCTTTATTGGTACATTTTAGGTATACAATACATTTACATTTATCATTGGGTATTTGTACCTGTACATGATGTATCTTGGTTCTTATTTTTTCCCCATTCCCTGTCCTCCCTTCCCTATTTACGTAGACTTCATTTCCATTTTTTTTCTTTTCTCATAATTTTTCCTTTCCCTTCTTTCCTTTCCCCTTCCCCTCCCAGCCCCCTCCCCTATGTCTTCCTATTTCAAATGATCAATTATTTCAAATTATCAATTCTTTCTATTTCTTCCTATTTCAAATTATCAATTATTCATTTAAATCATTTTAATCCTTATTTTAAATTCTCTTTAAAAGGAAACTTTAGGAGTGATTCTGGGAACATAGTAACTTTACCATGGTTTCCTTTCCTTCTACTTCCCAATGAATTTCTGTCCCTCTCAAGTGAAACAGTCATAGAGATGAGCGGGAGGAACAGGGCTGGCTGTTCTGTACCATTAGTTCAGCAAGGGCTGAGACATAAATCTTGGGGGAAAGTTTGGACCTCAGACCTGGGGGCCTCTAGAGGAAGTTTGACATTGTGTTAGATGAAGATATCTGATCTCTGGTTCCCATTCCAGAAGTAAGCTGTTGAACCAGAGAGCCGAGTTCTCTTGTTCCCGAGGGTGGGGGACTCTACAGAGCCCAGACCAGGGAAACGTTTTCCAGATGCCTCTGCAGGAGATGGGTAGCAGTTTGCCCACTTCCCCCATGCAGCTCTGCAAGCCTGCAGCTGCCCTGGTTAGGACAGAGCCTTTTGTCTCCCTTTCCATCGGTAGAAAATACAGCTGTTAGGATGCTACAGTACTCAGACCTGGGCCCCAGAGAGCTGGCAGAGAAAGGGAAGTCAGGAGAGACAAACACAGCACCTACTCAGTGAAACAGGGCAGCTAAAAGAGGCAGATGACAACACAAACCTAAAAAAGAAAAAAAAGTAGTGGCAAGCACCTGCAGATACTTAAATAGAGCAAAAAGAATATGGAGCTAAAAATATGTGATTTCCCAACTAAATGGGCCATCAGATGAATTTAAAAAGAAAATGGTGTTTGAAGAGATTCAGGTAAGTAGCATAAAAAGTAGGGTTAATAATCCAGTTCTGTTGAAGACAGAAAACAAAACAATAGAGGTGGAAATTAGAGAAAAGGTCTGTCTGGGAGGGTAGATCTGAAGACATGACCAAGACTTCCAGAAAAGAAAAATAGGAATAGACAAAAATAATAAGCATAATAGAATGCTCAGCATTGAAGAAAGGATTGAATCTATAGAAAAGGATTGAATCTATAGATAAAAAGGTCTTTCTGACTTAACAGGTTGAGTTGACAAGAAAAATGCCTAGGCCTATTCCTGAACTTTAGGGATAAAGAGAAAATATTACAAGGAAGGCCCAAGCAATTAGTCCTCTGTGTGAATTCTTTATCTGTAGATTCAATTATATGAATGTATACTTGAGACGGTGAGGCAGGAGGATGCAAATTTGAGGCTAGCCTGGGCAACTTAGTAAGATCTTGTCTCAAAATAAGATTTTAAAAAGTGAGAAAATCATGTCAGACAAGTTCCATTCAGCCATGAGTTACAGCGCTGTCAGCTGTGAGTTCAGTGCTTATGAACCAACAAATGTGTATTAAACCAGGTGTCTTTAAGCAGAAATACACATAAAGCAGAGTTAAGTATCAATTGATGAAATGTTGTGCCCAGAGGATCATGGGAAACTAACTCTGTGTTTCCCTGGTTCACTGGTTCAGTGAAGTTCCAGAGACTTCATATACCATGACTTCTCTGACTAATGAGACTTGTCTGTACAACTACTTTAAATGTGACTGAAATGAAGAGACAATTTCTAGATTTTTTAAGAGCATATAATGTTTACAAGAAATGCCCAAAACAATGTGATCTTACATTCATTAAAGATAAGAATATTGATAAAGAGATTTTCTCCAAAAGAGATAAAGAATATAGTAGACAATGTTAATTAGTTAACAATATTAATTAGACAAGTTGGAATTTAAGATCAAAAGCCTAAATAGGATAAGGAGAGAAACTGTGTCATGAATAAAGTAGTAAAATAAATGTAAACTTGTATGTAATGAACAGCATGACAACTAAATAGATAAATCAAAATTGTTAGAAATAAAGGGAGAATATGATAAAAATATAATTCTTTTTTTTTTTGGTACCGGGGATTGAACTCGGGTCCTTGCGCTTGCATAGCAGGTGACGAAACCACCAAGCTAAACCCCCGGCCTGAAAAATATAATTCTTATAAGAGGCTTTAAGATGCATTAAATCAGATATAAAAATACAGATCAGATAGAAAATCTGATAATGACATTGTTTAAAAAATTAGCCAAAACTTGGAAATAAGGGAAAAATTTGGGTGACATGTCTTTTCAAAGTCAAAGGGCACAAAAATCATCTAAAGATTATTATTTAGGAGAATATTTGACTCACTATTTACTATTGATTAAAGCTCCTACACAAGCAAGGCATGGTGGTACATGCTTGTAATTCTAATACTTGAGAGGCTGAGGCAGGAAGATTGCAAATTTGAGTCCCACCTGGGCCATGTCTCAAAAAGTTAAAAAAAAAAAAAAAAAAGGTTGAGGAGCTAGGGATGTAACTAAGTGGTAGAATACTCCTGGTTTCAATCCCCTGTAGCACAAAACAAAATTAAAAACAAAACTCCTATACATAGTGTAGTTACAGATTAACTTGTAGATTTTTGTCCAGTAAGTATAACAATAATTTCTGACTTTTGGAAAAGATAACCCCAAAGGTTATGATTTATTGCCTTATAGGACATTAACCAGTTTTGCCATCTAATCTGGCAATCTTATTCTAACATTTCTCTATCAAAGTCCCTATAAATATCCAGCCTTCAAATTTCCTTTGAGCCATCTTACTATTTTACTAATTATTAATTGAGGAATTGAATATAATTTTCAACAGCTATCTATTCTATATTTGTATGAGTCACACTTACAACTTTTTGAAAATTCTTTAGAGGCTTTGTGGCTTACAATATCCCAATAAGTCCATTATAAGTTGAAAATACATGAGTTAATCCTCCTAACCATCAGTGACCATCGTGGCCCAGCCCTACACCACACTATAGAGCATTGCTGGTTTCCCGGTGAACATGCAGCTGCCTGGGAGCTGCACTCACTGCCACTACCCAGTGTTGCAAGGGAGCTATCACATTACATATAGCTAACCCGGGAAAAGATCAAAATTCAAATTCTGAATGGTTTCTGCTAAATACATATTTTTTTCACACCATCAACTCAAAAACTTGTAAATTGTGTCATCATTAATTGTATACTTATTAACATAGAGTAATCAATTAATGTCTTTAATAACCTTGATTCAGTAGCCAAATAGAACCTTCTTTTCTTAAGAATACCCAAGTTCAGGCCAGGGATTTAGCTCAGTGGTTCCAGTGCCTGCCTTGCAAGCGCAAGGTCCCGAGTTCGATCCCCGATACCAAAAAACAAACAAACTTACTAAGAATACCCAAGTTCATGAAACAAGTACCAAAATTCATCATGGACTTGATGAAAACCTTAACAAATTTTGATAAGTGCTAGGGTTACTCACTACATTCTATGATCAAAATTCAATAAAATCAGTCATAAATAACTGAGAGGAAATAGGAAAAAAAGGTCCAAAGATGAAGGAGTGAAGGGAGGGGAAGGGGAAAGGAAAAGAGAGAAGGGGAAAACTATGAGAAAAGAAAAAATAAGGAAATGAAATCTATGTAAATAGGTAAGGGCAGAGGGGGTGAAGGGTGCACAGGTAATGGGGGAAAAAAATAAGAACTAAGATATATTATGTATAGGTACAAACACCCAATGATAAATGTAAACAAATTGTATACCTAAAATGTACCAAGAAAATTAATTTAAAAGAAAATCTAAGTAGATAGTAAATAGCATACATAAATAGTAATGTATCAATATTGGCTCATTAGTTATAACAAATGTACCATAGTAGGGTGTTAATAATAGGAGAAATGATGAGGGATGAGGTCATGGGAGGAGGAAACTGTCTATACTATCTGCTGAAATTCCCTATAAACCTAAAATAGTTTTGAAAACCAAAAAAAACCCCAAAAAACAAAAACAAAACAAAAAAAAACTAAGAGGAGACCAAAATATCTAATCCACTGGAAAATGTGGAAACATGCTCTTTGAAAATACTTGGACATCAATAGGAAATTAAAGCAATGAGAAGACACAAGTACATACCCATTAGAATGACTGTAACACTGAAAATACTGGCAAGGATCTAGAGCAACTGGAACTGTCTTATTCATTTCTGGTGGCAAAGAAAAAACGGTACAGTCACTTTGAAAGACAATTTGGCAGTTTCTTATTAAACTCAGTACAATTCAGTATAATTCAGTAGCTGTGTTCTTTAACACTTAAATGAGCTGAAAATTTATGTCCACACAGAAACTTGCACATGGATGTTTATAGCAGGTTTACTCGTGTTTGTCAAAATTTGAAAGCAACCAAGATACACTTAGTATGTGAATGGATAAATAAACTGTGGTGCATCCAGACAATGGAATATTATTCAGTGCTAAAAAGAAATAATCTCCAAAGGCATAGGGAGACAAAGAGGAAATGCATGTTCCTAAGTGAAAGAAGCTAATCTAAAAGGGCCATATACTGTATAATTTCAACTATATGATTATAGAAAAGAGAAAACTCTGAAGACAGTGAATAGAACAATGATTTCCAGAAACGACTGGGGAGGGAGAGATGAATGGGAAGAGCTCAGATAGTTTTTAGGTTGTGAGACCACTCTGTATGACACAAGAATGGAGAATACATGTCACTATACATTTGCCAAATTCATGGAATGTATACCACCAAGAGAGAACCCTAATGTAAACTGAAGGTGATAACAATATGTTTTAAGTTCAGTCATTAACAAGTATAACACTGGTGTAGAATATTGATAAAGGGGGAGGCTGTGTCTATGGGAGGTTATGGTAGGTATATGAGGATTCTGTATTCTTGTCTGAACTTGGCTCTGAATCCAAAACTGATGTCACACACACACACACACACACACACACACACACACACACACAGAGCTCTTGGATAAAAAGTTATCTCACAAACAACCTAGAAAGCAATAATATATTTAAGTCACACGAAACCAATGGGACAAAATGAATGCTACAAGTAGAAGAAATTTTAAAGCTTAAAATGTTTTCATTACTTAAGTAAATGAAAAATAAAGGAACTAAATATCCATTTTACAAAATAGAAAAGTGAAATAAACTAAAAGACGTAAAAAAAATTGGATCCTACTTTTAAAGTAAAAGATAGAAATTAAGAAAAGGGAATTTTTTAAAACCCCTATATTACAAATTTTTTTTAAAAAGGAAAATAATTTTTCAAATAAACAAGAAACATGAGAGAAAAGAAAATCCTCTTATTCCTTGTTAATAGTCTGAGGTGTTTATCTGCACTTCACAGGCTTCTGAGCTTTTCTTGGTCTGTTTTCTCATACAGGAAAGGTTAGACCAGATAGCTTTACTTAAAGCCCAGAAGAGCCTTTTTTTTTTTTTAGTGGTATTTGGGGTTGAACCCAGGGCATTCACACTGAGCTACATCTCTAGCCCCTTTTTAATTTTTTTCTACTTAGTTTATTGGTACATTTTAGGTATACAATACAGTTACATTCCTCATTGGGATCTTGTACCTTTACATGATGTACCTTGGTTCTTATTTTTTCCCCATTCCCCTGCCTTCCCTTCAACCCCTCCACCATTCTCTATTTACAAAGACTTTGTTTCCATGTTTTTCCTTTTCTTATATTTTTTCTTTTCCCTTCTTTCCTTTCCCCTTCCCCTCCCATTTCTCCTATTCCTTTAGACATTTTCTTCCTATTTCACAATATCAATTATACATTTTGATTCTTATTTACACTTTTAGTTTTTCACACCAGAGAAGCTATTCAGTATTTACACAAATGTGTCCTATTTACTTCACTTACAAGTATGGCTTCAATGTGCATCCACTTAGCTATAAATGTCTCTAGTTTCTCATTCTTTATGGCTGAGTAGTACTCCATTTTATTAAAAAACCACATCTTCTTTAACCAGTCTCCAGTTGATGGGCAATAGGGCTGTTTCCAAGTTTTAGCTATTACAAACTGTGCTGCTATAAATATAGGCACGCATATATCACTGTGGTATGATGCTTTTAATTATTTTGGAAAGATATCCAGTAGAGGAATAGCCTGGTCAAATGGGAATTCCAATCCTAGTTCTTTGAAGTATCTCCATACTGATTTCCACAGTGGTTGCACCAGTGTACACTCCCACCAAGAGTGGAGAAGCATTCCTTTTTCCCCACAGCCCTGCTAGCATTTGTTACTGGTTGATTTCCTGATAGTAGCCATTCTTTCTGGGATGAGGTGGAATCTCAGCATTGTTTTCATCTGCATCTCTCAAATGACCAGTGATGTTTAACATTTTTTCATGTGTGGTTTGTTTTTGGTACCGGGGATTGAACTCCAGTCTTTGCGCTTGCGCAGCAGGCGGTGAAACTACTGAGCTAAATTCCTGGCCCTTTTTCATGTATTTATTTGCTGCTTTTACTTCTTTGTATGAGAAATGTCTGTTCATTTCAGATGCCCATTTTTGAATTGGGTCTTTATATATAGGGGGTCTGATTTTTTTAGTTCTTTATATATTCTAGATAGTAGACCTTTGTCTGAGGAACAGCTGGTAAAATTTTTTTCCCACATTGTAGGTTGTCTCTTAGCTCTGTTGGTGGTTTCTCTTGCAGTGCTGAAGCTTTTTAGTAAGATGAAATCC